>OU911043.1:11808662-12433662 GCA_918358695.1 Melinaea menophilus ssp. n. AW-2005
TCCAATAAAAAGTTGTAATAAAATATTTTGGGTTGTATTGTTTATATTGACTGGCTATAATACGAATACATTACATTAATAGTAACAAAAAGTATCCCTCCACTTTTTTTAAAGTAAGTAATTAAGTCCAATGGTGAAATTCGGTACATTTTTAACTTTAAAAAATACTAGTCAAAAGGCGAAAAATATAGGTACCTTTGCGGAGCTAATGCAATGTCATTGAGAAAAGGAAAAAAAAAGTCTAAAGTCATGCACATCTTTAGCGATTCAACAAAAATTGAGAGAATTAGACTAGGAAGTCTTGTAATTCTGATCTTGCACCCTAAAATTTCCATCTATTTTAGTTTCTTTAGAAGTCCCAACGTGTCTACAGCAACGGAATCTAAAAATAATGTCTCCAGAGATGACAGCATCTTGTAAAAGAAAAATATTATAATTAAATGTAAACAAATTTTGTAAAAAGTTACCTTGAATTTCTTTCTAAAATATGAAAAAAAAAATCCCCGACTCTAACATTAGGCAGAATTTGATGCACCCTGGGTATGAAGTGTTCGCTTCCAGGCTATTTCAAATTTATTATAAATATAGTTTACCTTTTAAGTATGATTTTAATAACACGGAAAAAGGCAAGCCCACTGATTTTCAGTCGCCAGTTATTCTCAGGTCTGTGGCATATAAACTTACTCTCAATAAAGATTTTTGTGTTACTAGATTGTTTGTTTCAAACGACAATAACGTTCAACGACAATGAAAAATACAATATGCATTTTGATATTATATATATATATTGAAGAATATCTCTAAGGTCTGAGCAGTTTCTAATTTTACCAAAAACCTATCAAAGATTGTCTATCACAAATGTGTCGAAAAAAAAATAAGGAAAAAATTAATGGTTGGGGTTAAGAATGTCCAGCAATAATAATGAATTCACGTACAAATACAAATACTACTAAAGTATTGTCTTACAATATTCCGTAAACAATTTTTTCCATTTAACTTTTGATGGTAATTATGTCAATTATTATCATTAGGAAAACCAGATGGGTGTAGTGATGTGACACATCTTAGATTATAGTCTTAATAGATTTATAATTAAGAACAGATACTTGTTTCTTTAGTACCATAACGTTGATTGAGTCATAAATGATTTAATTTAAAATAATCATATAACTAGATATTTAGTATTGTATATAATAACGTTACATCGAAATGGTTTCAGTATATTTTAAACAATATTCAAGTTTCTTGTTTGGCTTTTATCCACTATCCATACTGCTTTTTGATTCTTGAAAATAGATTGTGGAGTTACAAAAATGCAATATACTCTTGGTAGACGATGATATTAATTTCCGATTTTTTTTATTATTAACTTATCATACGCACTGGTTTTCCTAAAGAGCCTTAAGGGTAATTAGTGATTCCCCGCTATTAATAAACTAATCACCAATAAAGCAATTAAGGAAATTAATTAATAAACCAATACATTATACTATACTTCACTATTTGACTATATAAGCATCAGTCTGTAGGTATAAAATCATTCCATCAATGCTTGTGACATAGCCTGTATAGCTCCACTGAAGAAGCAATCCAAAAACAGAAAATATGAAAATCACGGTGAGTTACAATATCTTCATGATATCCAATAATCCTAACGTTGCCAATTTTGTTTATATATTTTTTACTGTCTTATTTTAATGTTCTTTCAATAGATAATATGTTGTTTTCTTTTTAGATCTTATCCATGCTCCTTTGCGTCATCGCAATTGAAGCTAAACCTTTTTTGGGACTCGGTGGCCTCGGGATGGGGTTAGGAACTGGCATCGGGACTGGTTTAGGTCTCGGGATGAGAGGTCTTGGATTAGGCATGGGCCTCGGAGGTGGATACTCACAAGGCGGTTCCTTTGGCGATAACATGTTCAATTCTGGTGCAAACGGTTTTGGCAACCAAGGCTTTCATAGTGGCGGTCTCAATAACTTCCACAATATTGGCCAACATCACAGCAGTCTCACCTCGGTTAGTAACTTAAAATATATCTTCTAAAATCGATTCAATTAATCTTGTTTGGCCTCTTGATGATAATGATAATCCCTTTTCTCTTCTAGATCAACCAAGCTGAGAACACCGACAATCATGATATCGGTGGCAGTCAACTCTTCGACACGGGAGCTCTTTCGAACGGTGGCTACAACCAGTTCGGTAACGGCGGCAGCCAATTTGGTAGCGGATACGGAGGTGGACAACAAATGACTTCTTTCCTCTAAGAATTGTTGTAAATGTTTATTTATTAACAACCAGTCAATAAATTTTAAAAGAATATCGACTGTTTTTATTTTTTTTATTAAAACAAAACATGTTTTGAAGTAAATATATAATAAAGTCATCATCATTGAAAAAATTAAAATAAATAAAATAATAAAAAAATTGCTAGTGATGTAATTTTTTTTTTATTATTTTATTATTGTAGTAATCGATCAAAAAATCGGTTCTAGTTTGTGCCCGGACCGCCGAAGAAACCTTTGTTTCGGCTATATTTTTGGTTCCGTTGAAACTTCCCGTTCTCGTTCCTTTCGGTAATAGAATATTGTCGGCGAAGTAAATATACTAAATTGTGGTTACGTGTAATAATTAATGAGGTATTTGTTGTGTCATTTTCGACATATTGTAATGATATTTCTTTTATTTATCCCTTACAAAATTCTAATCGAGCTCAGTATGAGTTTGTATATGAATTATGTCAAAATAAAGAAGGTAATCGTCTTAGTTTTTGATATTGCTACACAACCTTACAACCCATACCTATTGTTACTTAACGTGGTTAGTATTTAATTCATTTAACTTGTTTTCTGAACTGTTTCATATTCAAGTCATGTCATGCGTAGTCAAGTCAGACGGGTAGTGTTTATGGGTTGTAGTTGAAATTCTCATTTACTGGAATTTTTTTATTCTGAATGGCTAATAAATATTTGCCATACTTTATCGCAGTGCTTTTATTTAAAGCGGTCAAATATTTATTTGCAGACAATCTTGCACTTTTTTTTTTATAAAAAAAAAATATTAAAGAAAACGATTAAGACCTGGCGAATGAATGGAATTAAAAAATTCTGGTTTTAGTTATAAATCCTTAGGTCATGTTTTATAACTTATGTCGCACACGCTGCCGCTTATCATAAAATACGAAATATTTAAAAATCTAAATTAAAATCTCATCTAATAATTTAAAAAATTCTAAGTTCTTCCAGTATTAAACCAGCAACCAAAGGAATATAAGACCTCACAACATCTATGAAAGTTCAGTATATTAACGCCAATGGTAACTTTTATTTAAATTGGTTAACAAAATAATGATAAATATTTTATTTACTCTTTACTACCGTCTCTAAAGACCCTTTGTTGTATATTATATTTGTATATATATATATTTCTTATATATTGTTACAGATGTGCGTTTCACACTTTTTTGTGTTGTTTTTGTGTATTTTATAATGAGACTAAGCTTCTTAGCATTCCATGGATTCACCGTGCGGGTGCCGGACCCACCGCGTTGCAAGAAGAGGAACGCAAACAATGTCTGGGACTTGCAACCCAGGAGTAGGTTTAAGGGGCCCCTTTACTATGCGCATACACGCTTACCTTCACTATTCACGCTCCTCTCCCTACCTAACCAAAATCGTAAAAACCTACTAAAGCCGCCTTTGAAATAAGTTCTAGAAATGAACTGATGATCGTTTTAGAAAGGCCTTAAGTAAGTTGTAGAGAGATTTTGCTGTTATACCTCTCGCTCCTACTTCTACAGCGTATAAATTAATTATAAATTTATTCCTGATCAGTTCGTTACATAGTTCGTAATACTTGTTAAGTTTAAATGTATGATCTTTGGGTATGTTTGTTTCCCAGGGTACAGTAAGCTCCACATGTATAACGCGCCTTAGTTGTTTTAAGTCCGGCCTAGATGACGAAACACAAACATCTCTAGGGATTTTGTATTGCTTTTCATGTGTCAATCATGAGAGTCCATTCAGGAGACGCATCTAAGATTTGAACGAATCTGTTTTCACGAACTCTACTGATCTTTTGATGGTTGTTATACCCTTTTGCGTTCTTGCTACTGAAAGAGTAACCCCTTCTCGTATGATTTCCAATACTTTATCGTGGCGACGCGAGTATTTACCTCTATTTAAAAGTACCCTACACCCTACTAGCAAGTGTTTAGCGGTTCCTACTGCCTTCCCACAGATGTTGCAAGATTTTTCGGTAGCTTAGCCCCATCTTACTAAGATGCTTTAATCTGTGAGGGTCATTTGGAATGCATTAAGATAAAATTTCAATAATTCTGGGGACCAATCATGAAGCAGGGTATGCCATCTTAAAGCTATTGGAATACAAAAATCCCCTATGGTCCATTCATTTTGCAATTCTAGGCTCATCGCGTGCAATTATAGTTTTCATCTTGCTAAATAAAGGATTTTATTATTTCTATGTCTTGTTTTTTCCTACTTGATCCTAGCCCTGCTTCATTTGTTTGAGCACCTATCATAAGTTTTTATGGAATTGAAGTCGTGACTCCAGCTCTGTGTCAATTTTATCTTTTGGGAGTGATGTTATAGTATCATCGTTCGATTTTGAGATGATACGAGTATGTCTTTTGGTCACTCTTAGGTGTTTATGGAGATCTGATGGTTTCTTTCATTTTAACCCAAAATTGTGTAAGTCTCTAAATAAGGTACAAGAGTCCGTTGGATGCGCTAACCCGAGCCATGACTTCAATGTGCTTATGACGCTTGCATTTAACTTTAACAAAAGGATCTTCTTAATATCATAAACGAGGAACGGCCAATTTAGACTTGATGTTGAATAATTATCGTATATCCAAGCCTTTGTGATGTTGCTTATTGGTTCGATATCTACCTTTTTTAAGATCACTCAATAAGCTATCTATATATAGTCGATATCATTATTATTAGTCGACTATTATATCCAAAGATGGAGTGCGTGCTTGGTAATCGATTTTTTTATCTAAGAATTTGAACGGATCTGCTTCGGTAATCGTAGAAATGCACTTGTCGCCTATTATAAGACCCGGATCAAAAATTCAAAATAAAAAATAAAAGATATCTTTATTCAAGTAGGCATTTACATGCACTTTTGAATCGTCAATTATTACAATACAAAAAAAGGTCAGTGTAGTCAGTCCGTAAGTAAGCTACCACCGGCTCGGAATGCTGCTCTGTTGAGAAGAGCCGGCCAGAAACTCAACAGTTGCTCTTTTCAAAAGAAATATAACAATCCTAGGTGATGTACATTATAATATAAATCCTGCAAATGATTCAACAACTTAAGTTCAACATATTTCGATCCACTAAAAACTCTTGAACGTTATAATAAGATTTATTTAATAATAAACTTTTGATTTTAGACTTTAAACCAAGAAAAGGAAGGTCTAAGATATCTTGTGGAACTTTATTATATATGCGTATATTCAAACTCATGAAGGATTTTTTAACTTTTTGTAGACGAAATTTTGGCGTTACGTGTTTGTTTCTATTTTTCGTATTTATCGCGTGTCTGTCACTGTTTTTATATAACTATTTAAATTTTGACGTATATATAATATGTTATAAAAAATGTTTTGCGAAGCGACTGTAAGAATACCTTATTCTTTAAAAACATCTCTCAGAGAATCTCTAGCTTTTAAGTTGTAAATAGCCCGCACAGCTCTTTTTTGTGAAATAAATTTAGAATTAATTTCGGCAGCATTGCCCCATAATAAAATACCGTAAGATAAAATACTATGAAAATAACTAAAATAAACAAGTCGAGCCGTATTAGCGTCCGTTAATTGTCTAACTTTTCTAACTGCAAAAACGGTGGAGCTGAGTTTGGCTGTGAGTGTTGAAAGATGGGGGTTAAACTGGAGCTTTTTATCTAAAATTATACCTAAGAAATTTGTTGAGTCAATCAATTCTAACACTTCATTGTTAAGGAGCAAGTTAAAATTTTTACTTTTTACATTAGGACGTGTAAACTTTAGTTTTCTTAGCATTTAAAACTAAATTATTAATTTCGAACCAATGAAGGACTCGTGACAAAGTACTGTTTACTTTGTCATAATTAATCCTATCACGCTCAACTTTAAAAATAAGCGAGATGTCATCAGCAAAAAGTACAATGTCACACAAACCCTCAACAAAAAAGGGCAAGTCATTAATATAAAGTAAAAACAAAAAGGGGCCCAGAATAGATCCTTGTGGAACACTCATCTTTAGGTGAGAACCAGACGATTTAGAATTATTTACGTAAACTGGCTGGACTCTTTGATTCAAGTAAGAGGCAATAAGGTCAAGCGCATCAAGCGCGTACACCGTAGTGGTTTAGTTTGCATAATAACGTCCGATGGTCCACGCAATCAAAGGCATGGGACAAATCGCAAAACACCCCAATTGCATTCTGCAACTTCTCCCATGCGTCGTTAATGTGCTTAAGAAGCGCGGCACCCGCATCAGTCGTTGATTTACCTTTGGCAAAACCATATTGTTCACTATGCATGATCCCACTGCTATACACAAACTCTGACATCTGATTTAAAATAATTTTCTCGAAGACCTTATTTAAGGTCGGTAAAACCGAGATAGGCCTATAATTTTCGGGATCCAATCTATCGCCACTTTTAAACAAAGGAACTATTTTACTGTTTTTCATAAAATCTGTAAATATACCGGTTTCGATAAATTTGTTAAAAATAAAGGATAATTGAGGGGCGATATCATTTATAATAGTGCTAAGCAATTTAATTGGCATACCCCAGAGATCACCGGTTTTCTTCGGATTTAAGGTTCTAAATGTGTTGACTATTTCATCTGATGAAACAGGTTTAAAAGCAAAACATTTATTATTGAATAACATTGTTCAATTCGGCGATTGCATCAGATGATGAAGAATTTAAATTACGCGTGACTGTTATTGGGATTTCAGTAAAAAAGGTCTCAAAAACAGCCCCCACCTTTGTACCTTTATTTATTTCAATATTATCAATTTTAACTTTATAGGTCCATTGGCAGCCCTAGATTTTCCAGTAAAACTAGATAAAACATCTCAAGTTACCTTTACTTTCTCTTCTGAATTTAAAATTTAATTTTTAATATAAATGGACTTAGCTTGTACGCAAACTTTCTTAAATATTTTAGAGAAATTTCTAATTCTATTCGATTTGACCGTAAGAGGTATATCTGGTGTTCCGCCTACCCAGACATAGACTGTAGCATTTATTGGGTTTTGTCGTCAATCCGTCCGTCCAAGCACAGAAATCCTCCACAACATTTAAAAGTAACTGACATTGTTTTGGATCATGGGTCAGTATCGCGAGACCGTCAGCAAAAGCTAGTATGGATTCTGTGTATTTATTGTTAAACTTAAACCGATAACCCCACTTCTTTTCGTTTTTAATTAATTTATCTATTAAAATATTGATTACTATGTTAAATATAATTGGAGAAATACAACAACCGTGAAATAAACCTATGTTGTAATTAAGTGGTTTGGAATGATTTTCATTTGTGATTATGGAAAATTTCTATTACCATATATGGAAATCTACTCGTGCCAGTCTGACGTAAATGCATTGAAGGTCGTGACAATCATTTATTGATTGTTTTGAGGAAAACAATAAATAAACTGGAGTAAATGTACCTCTACCGAACTGAAAAGTAAATGGTGAAATTAATGCTCTTCCCAAATCTAATTGTAGATAAAAAATATCTAGACCCCGTGTATATATAAACCAGCCTTTAGTTGCAATGGATTTCGACGTATGTTTTCTATATGTGGCAACAAGGAGACTGAATGCCTTCCGTAAAAGTAATTAAACGTTAACGTAAGTGAAAATGGTTTTGAACTTTACTTAAAACCTATTTATTAGAATTTGTTAGTTACAATAAATGTAAAATGGTATTGAATCAGATATTCATATCGTTTCAAAATTTCGAGAAAAGGGAATTTGGTATAACATTTTACAGAGTATATATATATATATATAAATTTGAAAATAATTGTTAATCCAAACGAGTAAGGTGTTAGTAGTAAAGTAGACGTGTGTTTTTTGATCAATATAATTTCTCGTAGAAACTCAAACTAAAAACATCGCTACGCTTTGCGGAAACTAAAATGCAAATAATAGAGAAAGTTTTTGTTTCGCTTTCTTTTTTGTAACTTAAAGACTAACTTATCTTTTACAATTTCTAATTATTCATAATATTTCATTTAGTTATTTTACACACTTATGAAGTGTAAATAAAAATAGAATTTCAATATATTATAAGAGATGGCAGAGCGAAAGGACGGCATCCCCAAAGTACGAACGAAATAGGTATTGTATGAATTTTTTGTTGGTAAACCTGTAGAATGAATCCTATGTCAGTGACCGCACTGTGAGATCTTAAGATAAAATAATATTAGTGCATTTGTATGCTTCTGTAACTTTACGTCAGATATTAAGAAGCCGTTGGGGGTTATGACTTAATATTTAACATATCGTATCGGCTGTAAATAAAAAAAATACAATTCAACAATTGTTTGTTGGTTGTTGAACCTCTAGAAAATAAGACTATTAGTTTATCTACAAGTTGGCAATCTTTGAAGAGAACACTATAAAAAAAATATGACTATTGAATAAAAAACCTACACTACAATTAAAATACATTTTTTTATATCTAAGCTCTTGAAAGACGCCTATAATAAAAATATTTGCATTAATAGAGTATAACAATATAAAATATCTTTATTGTATTCTTCATTTTATTAACTATTTATAATACTAAGTTCTATTTTTATGATTTTAACATAAGTACAAATGTTATTAACAATATCTTTAAGTGAACAACTTAATCGGAAGTATTCAAAATTTTAATATATATTTTATGAGACAAAGAGTTTAAAACTTAAATAATTGATATTCCTCATTTTACAAGATTGTAAAATTAATTATAATAAGTAATGAAATGAAATGCTAAATAATGAAATGGTCGAGACGATGTGTAAACATTTGTACCTCTGATTTATTTATTTGTTTGTTGCGTCTAATTATAAAAAGTGGAATCATTGACTGCGAAGTCTCACAATTCAATACAAAGCGTATAAAATATTATTTCGCTTTGATTATTATTAGATATTGATTCTTAAACAGCATTAAACTATTAAATTATACAATTTGTTGAAAAAAAAAATCCGACCAAGTGCGTGTCGCGTCACTCGCAATGAAGGATTCCGTAGTTGTCCACGATGGATAGATAGATGTGACATATATACTCGCAGATTTTTTGTATATACATTTCTAAAATACATTATTTTGATCATCTCTTAAGATTGTAAATGTAAATACTCAAAATTATATATTTTGAATTAACAAAGACTAGTTAGATACGGCGTGAGGTCGGCTTCAGTCGGTTCAAATTAAACTCACGATACCCGGAAAGTATAAGCTAGTAAGGGTAGAATATCCTGCCGTAATATCTATTTACTGAAAGTGAAACTCATGTTCGCACACCAATACATACATGCTTACTCACAACTACATACGTCTAAATACTGTACACATACACTCATTATATTTAAAATTACACCATTATTAATTATAATGATGACGTATTAACTTTATAGATATACATGCTTCAATGATGTTACAAAACTTTAACATGACAAAAAATGTGTCATAATATATATTTTTTAAAGGTATATAACTGTTCTACGATCTTCTAGTGGAATTACTGCTATGAGTCCAAAGTCTGCGTGGAAAAAACTGCTATCAGTTTTTTATTAACAAGTTTTGTGAGCAACTCGTTCTCTCCAAATACCCATTGCGTGGGCTGATGCCTTGCTAAGTGGGCTTGTTAGTTGACTTATTTATTATTTGAAGTCAGTGGCGTTCAGAACACTGATACTAAGATTAATTAAAAGATGTAGATGACGATTTCATTCTTAGATATTGGTTGCGCAGGTAGTTACTTGCCTGGGTTTGTCGATATTTCATACAATTATTTTCATACTATAAAAACATAATTATAAATTAAAACAATAAAAAAAATTACAGAAGTTATTATGAATGAGACAACCTATTATTTTTGCTAAAACTTACAATTTTGCTTTACTGTCCGTAAAAATAATATATATATAAATAAATAATTAAAATATGAATATATTTACTTTTAGCAGTGGTATGCCCGGCAACGCTCATGCGATTCCTCGAATGTTGCAAGAGTTCGAGGTGCAACCGGTGACCCGCGTGCTCGTTTACTTTCCTCTTACATAAATTAGGTAAAACTATTACTATGCCGGTACATGAATTTTATAGGTTCATAATACTAATGCTTTAATATTATTGAGACAGTTGTAGACTACTTGTCGCCCTATTGATTAAATGCTGTCTGTTAAGCTAAAAGTTGTAGATTCATTTCCAGCAATCTCTGGATAAAATTACCGAATGAATGAATTAATTAATAACTGGATAAAATAAACAATTTTTTATAATCCCTAGACTATTATTTTGAGTCTGGGTGTTCCTTGTGTTCGTTATATGTAGCTTCTCGAGACAAAAGGGTTAGGGTTCCTTCGGCGGTATTTCCAGATCGATACGACATGGGTACCTTCAAAAAAGGCATATATTCCTTTCTCCAAGGCCGGCAATGCTCTTGTGAATCCTCGGATGTTGCAAGAGTTCATGGGCGGCGGTGATCACATATTAACGGTGACCCGCAAGCTCGTTTGCCCTCCTATAACATAAAAAAAAAAATGTTTCTCTAATGCGGGAGTTGTGTTCATACAGAATAAATAAATAATTCACGACTAAATCACACTGTTACCCACTATATTTTGAAGGTTATACTTACGTACATGTGTGTGAGTTAACCGACACGTGCTTCAAACACTTTTACTTTCACTCCCTGATTAGAACTTTCTTCAATAATTTATGTGCTCCTGGTACTTATGCTATGGAAGTGTAACACAATCTTTCTCTACATGCATGCAAGTTATATAATTATTTAAGTTTTACTTATTTTTTATATAACTAGAGGACACTCAGAAATAAGTATTAACATTTTATTCCAAATAACAAAAAGGAACTTACCTACAAAATGGGTATAAAAATTAAATAAATTTAAATAATTTAATACCAGTTAATAAATACTTTTTATTTGTTTCGCGGTCTATTTTAGGTTGAAAATAAAATGAAATTAAATACATTGTATTATCTCTTAAATCAATTTCTATTTTACTTGGCATGTTAGAACATTCCACTCGAGAGGAGTGTCATTCATCCATTATTACTAATTAAATAAGATATTTACAGTACAGTGCAGGAAATAAGACTGCAGACGTACAACAAAACTTTCTATATCTTTAAGCTTCTGTAATGATTTAATTATTTTAAATAGTAGTTGTTTGGAGGTAAACAGGTCCTTAACTACATAAGCATTAAACATTAATAAGCCTTTATCGCTTAATATTGCACCTTTCGTAGCACATTAGCTTAACATTAATTGTTTGTGTATTATCAAAATATAAATAACAGACTCGCTTATAAAATATACTTATGTCTGGATAGTTAAGTTTTAAATAAGAGTTTAGGTGTGGTGGGTCACCACTGTGGTTGTTGGTTGTTGTTATGCCCTACCTTAGTTTGTGAGGTAGGTGGCAAGTAATAGTCATGCGACACACAGTTATATTCAGGGATATTGTTTATTTTGCACAAAACATAAAACACACAATTATTTGAATTAAAACATAGAAGAAGTGAACGGAAGAACAATAGAATTAGGTAGATGGGATATAAAACTAATTAGTGTACGTAGTCACGCGAATACGTCAGAATACGAGTGGAGTGTTGGGCGCTTCGATCCTGACTGACAAACTTTAGGAACTGACGAACTCGCGGAAGATCCGTAGTTGTTGGAGAGACCGGCGACACAATAGATGGCTAGCCGGTCGTTAGTTTTAGTTGTAAAGTAATAAAAATGTGAATAACAATAAAATTTCAACTTTACTAAAAACTGTTTTAACATTCAAAGCAATAAACGAAAATGTAGTTATGTCATAAAAATTAATGATCCTAATAATGTGGTAATATACACAACCGCAACCACAAGCGTTAATCTGCGTTAAAAGCGTCAAGAAATAACTATAATATCGATTCCTTTAACAGTATTTTCTGTAACTAATGATTTAACATTATTAGTATTTATTGTAATAGGCGCAATAAAATACTATGAAAATCTTGTAAATTATATGAAATTTAAGTCATATTTCAATGGATAAATAACATAATAAAATAAATTAAAAATTAAATGTCTCATTTTATTTATAATATACATCCAGTTGATAAATTTTCCTAGTGTTGAGCATCTCAGTGGTAAATTTTAATGTAGTTTATATAAAAATGTAAACTCGAGCCTTTACGTTTAAAAGCTCTTACTGTACCTGTGTGCCCCTGGTGCCCAATGTTATGAAATTGCTTTGCAGGGCTACACAGCACTTGTAAGTGAAAAATGCCTGTATCAACCGCCTTGAGCTGTTTTTAAATTTTGTATTGATTTTGCAAATATTAGTAGATCCAAATTTCTTTACATCTTATGCTATCTTAAACACTCACATGTGTGTTTAGGAAAGTGCTAAAAATGTATCACCATTACAATTAATTCCATGCGCCCACTTTTGTTTAGAATTTCGGTTGTCATATCAATTCAATCGACAAAATAATAAACAAATAAAAGTGGTCCGTTATTGATCTTATAATCAAAAAAATACTCGACTGATTAAGATCAGACTTGTGTAACATATTATAAAATACCTATGTCGCCTAAAGGTCTGTAATATAACACTTGGTAGCATTTGATTCGCAGTATTTGGGTTTTTTTTATTTGTGTATTATATAATAATCGCAGATAAATTTATCAACTTGAAACTCAGATACTGTCGTTAACGTATACGGAAACACCGTAGAAAATATTTATAAACTAAATAAAATATTATATTAAAAAGCCATTTTAGTTATGTGATCTAAACATGAAAAAAAAAAAATAATATTTCTGCTCTTCTTGAATCATCTGTGTATCAATCAAATTAAATACATCTGTGTAAAATTAGGTCAAAGTTTAAGGTAGCAGATATTTCTATATATAATCTAAATTTGAAATTTCAGATTATATTAAGAGTAAATAATAGACATAATAAAGTAAAAGTTACTTCATTAATTATAATACAAAATTGCTATAGAGATAGTAAATTATCAGAAGACGAATAAAAATAGAAAAATTACGACCTGTTCGTAATGTTGTTTCTACAGAGAAGAACTATCAAGAAACTTTATAAATACTCCTTTATATTTCAATGTACAATAATTAAAAAATATAATATTGATACATAATACAGATAAAAATCAATAGAACTAGTGACAATGTACTACTGTCCTATTAAATGAAAAGTTATATTGTATGCGAAGATATTTTGGAATTAGGATACTGATCGACAGGTTTGGCGGCAATAATGTAGTAAATGAGAAAAAATACAGTTTTACCAAACACAAAACATAAAAAAAAATTTTAGCTTCTTCATAGTAATTTTAAATGAACTAATATTTATACGAAATAGTTTTGAAATAGTTTTAAAAGCACAGCCTTAGAGTTTTCTTATTCCCAACAAATGCAACAACAATGGCAGATGAATTGAATGATTTTTAACTATAACTTACAATGATATTATTAAATGATTTAAAGTAAAATATTTATCTTATACTTATCTTACACATAGTGTTCGTTGATCTCGAGAAGGCATACGACCGGGTTCCCCATAATTTGATATGGTGGGCTTTGAAAGAGAAAGGTATACCTGTGAAGTATGTGGAGTTGGTTCGTGCAATGTACAGTCAATCTAGTACACAAGTCCGGTCGGCCGCTGGAAACACCGACAAGTTCAATGTGGCAGTAGGTTTGCATCAAGGGTCGGCTCTGAGTCCCTACCTCTTCTTGTTGATAATGGATGCTTTCACATTGGACATACAGGAAGAGGCACCCTGGTGCATGCTATTTGCTGATGATATTGTTCTTGTCGGCGAGGATGGAATTGAGATGCAGAGTAGACTGGTAAAATGGCAACAAAAGCTGGAGAGTGTCGGCCTGAAAGTAAGCAGAACAAAAACAGAGCACATGTTCTGCGATTTCGGCGGTGTCTCCGGTTTTGTTCCTATTTTGTTCGACGGAGTACCGTTACCAGTCTGCTCGGAGTTTCGCTATCTTGGTTCTCTGATTCAAAGCGATGGCAATATTGACCGTGACGTAAAGCACAGAATCAACACGGGATGGATGAAATGGCGACAAGTCACTGGGACGACATGTGATGCCCGATTTCCCCTTAAACTAAAGGGGAGAATTTATAAAAACATCATTAGACCTGTCGTTATGTATGGATCTGAGTGCTGGGCGATGAAGGTGATGGATGAAAAGCATTTGCATGTAACGGAGCTGCGAATGTTAAGATGGATGTGTGGGGTGACAAGAAGGGATAGAATAAGAAATGAGTATATTAGGGGAAGCTTAGGAGTACCGCCAGTGACAGAAAAAATTAGAGGTAGCCGTCTGTCATGGTATGGGCATGTTATGAGGAGGGATGAAAGGCACGTGACCAAAAGGGTGCTAGGTATGGTAGTGGAGGGATGAACAGGTAGAGGATGGCCGAAGAAAAGATGGATTGCGTGAAAGACGATATGGAGAAGAAGGGAATGTGCACAGAGATGACGAGTAACAGGAGAGTATGGAAGGAAAAAACATAATGTGCCGACCCCAAAATAGGATAAGGGCAGGAAGATGACTTATCTTATACAACGATTATCCTTATGTTCTGTATTTACTGGAAAAGAATATGAATATATATTTTTTTTACCAATGAAATATTATTAATAATAAATATTTTGATTAATAATAAATAATTCATGATTAATAATAAATATTTCAACCCTAATCACTAAAAAGGGTTTTTGCCCGGCATTTTGGATGCCTGAAACATAATACATTAACTAGTGATATATAAATAACGGTATGTTGGATAGACTTAGAGAACTTCGGGTCGGTACGAAAAGAACTGATGATGTTCGCGCTAAGGTGGTATAACTTTCTAACGTTAGTTAGTGACATGATTGCATCATATAATTCAAAATTAAAATTTTCTATAATTACAAATGATAATCATTCCAAACCTCTAAATTACAACATAGGTTTATTTCAAGGTTGTTGTATTTCTCCAATTTTATTTAACATAGTCATCAATATTTTAATAGATAAGTTATTAAAAAAACGAAAAAAAGTGGGGTTATCGGTTTAAGTTTAACAAAAAATACACAGAATCCAAACTAGTATATGCAGACGATCTCGCGATACTGACACGTAATATAAAACAAAGTCAGCTACTTTTAAATATTGTGGAGGATTTCTGTACTTGGACGGACGGATTGAGGACAAAACGCAGTAAATGCTATAGTCTATGTCTGGGTAGGCGGAACTCCAGATATACCTCTTACGATCCGGGTCTTATAATAGGCGGTACGTGCATTACTACGTTTCCCGAAGCAGCTCCATCCAAATTCTTAGGTAAAAAAAATCGATTACCAAGGGCGCACTCCATCGTTGGATATAGTAGTCGATAGCTTATTGAGTGATCTTATAAAGGTAGACTATCAACCAATAAGCTACATCAAAAAGGCTGGGATATACGATAATTATTCAACATCACGTCTAAAATGGCCGTTCCTCGTTTATGATATTAATAAGATCCTTTTGTTAAAGTTGCATCTGCAAGCTTCATGAGGACATTAAAGTCGATGGTCGGGTTAACGCATCTTAATCCATTCCAAATGATTCCCCCAGATCAAAATAACTTATTAAGATAGGGCAAAGCCACCGAAAAATCTTGCAACATCTGTGGGGAGGCAGTAGGAACTGCAAAACACTTGTTAGTAGGGTGTATGGTACTTCTAAATAGAGGTAAATAGTTGCGTCACCACGATAAAGTATTGGAAATCATACGAGAAGGGGCTCTTTCAGTAGCAAGAACGCAAAAGGGTATAACAACCATCAAACGATCAGTAGAGTTCGTGAAAGCAGGTTCGTTCAAATCTTAGATGGGTCTCCTGAATGGACTCTCATGATGGACACATATGAAAAGCAATACAAAATTCCTAGGGATGTTTGTGTTTCGTCATCTAGGCCGGACTTAAAACAACTAAGGCGCGTTGTACTTATGGAGCTTACTGTACTCTGGGAAACAAACATACCCAAAGATCTTACCTTATCTTATCTTATCTTACATTTAGCTTAACAAGTACTGCGAATTATGTAACGAACTGATCAGGAATAAATTTATAGTTAATTTGTACACTGTAGAAGTGGCAGCGAGAAGTATAACAGCAAAATCTCTCTACAATTTACTTAAGGATCTCGGCCTTTATAGCAAGATCATCGGTTCATTTCTAGAATGTATTTTAAAGGTGACTTTAGTAGGTTCTTACGATATTTGGTTACGTAGAGGGTGGAGCGTAGACAGCATAGGTGAGCCTGTATGCGCATAGTAAAGGACTCCCTTAAGCCTGCACCTGGATCGCAAGTCTCAGGCATTATTTGCACTCCTTTCCTTGCAACGCAAAAGGCCCGGCACCCGCACGGTGAATCCATGGAATACTAAGAAGCTTCGTCTCTATATATAAATATTGTTAAAAAATGTCTAATTTAATTACTTTGAATCTTACTTTGTTATGCCTACTGCAATTTCTCACCATCCACAAAGGTTAGCTGGTAGAGAATGCCAACAGGCATTAAGTTCGCCTTTTGTAATATACAATAAAGGGTAAATAAATAAATTTAAGGACTTGAATATAAAACAGGAATCATCTTTGCAATTTGATCGCAAAGAACAAAATAAGCTCACTGCTTCATATACAACACATGTAGGTGAATTATTTCTACAACCAAAACGGGGAGTACCCATATATATGGGTACTCACAGTATTTTTTATGCACGGCATGGCAAGGCCAGCCAAGTTTCAGTAGTGTACTTGTTTGACGTGGTATTATAAGTGTGAAAAAAATAGTATTTATTAAACGCTTTAAATAATATTATATATATGAATAAATTTATTGTGATATCAAAAGCACAATTTCAAAACACAAAATGACATTACGGTAATAAAATTTATTTGTAAATAAGTACGTTTCTCATAACACAGTACAACTTCGTATAATATATATCGCGATATATATCAATTTTTTTTTATTTAAGTCGGTGTATATATTTCAAACGTAATTAAAAGTTTATGAAAATAAGTCAATAATATATTGTAATATATTTTAATGGTGTGTTTAATAAATTATCACTTCACTACCTTGTGAAAAGGAAAGTCAAGCCGATTATTGGCCTTAATACAGACAGAAAGTAAACAGTAAAAGTATATATTCTGGAACATCGGAAGCATGCTTCGAATCTTCGATTTGGTCCATACTGCGCACACTTTTAAAGACTGTATTCCTAAAGCATTCATAACATGTCTCGAAAAAATATATAACTTTTGAGCTCTTAAGTATCCACTCCCTCCAAAAAGATAGATTGATACAACGTGACCCTAGTAGATTTGTAGTATTTTTATTTTAGAAAAAATATTTTTGTTTTGTTTTCTCGTGAGAATAAGTAAACATTCTATTACATTTTTTGTTTTCTTCGGGTCATTACTGCGTATTGTTAAAATCAGTTTAGTAGTTATTGCGTGCTTAAAAAGTTTTTTAAATTAATATCCATATTCAATAATATTATTCAATAATATTATTCAGTTAGATATTTAAAGATTTAATATAAAATTAATGTAAGCTTCCCTGTAACTATAATTGAAAATTTCATAATTGCAACCATTTTTATTGTTTCAAAATGTTAATATTAATTACCACACGTTAAAAATAATTTCTTCATATGATCAAGATTTTGCTTCAAAAAATAGTTTGGAGTAACACAATTACATAAGTAGCGGTGACGTGAATGAAGTTGGTGATGAGAGAGACGTCCACGTGGAAGATACTATAAATAATAGTTGTTGGAGGTCTATATTCCAAATATTCCAATGCTTCATACAGAGTCGGACGGAGTTGGACATCTAAAAAAAATATTTTTAAAGTTGTGTTAGTTTTTATATGTATATGCACTATTTCTACATTATATATTGGAATAATAATGAAGAAATATCAGTAAATTAAAATAATGTGTTCAGTACATATCACAGAACTTCAAACAGATATCAAAATTGTTGTGTTCATCCTTTTATGTGTTGACATGGGTTGCATGCGGGCGGGAGAAAAGGAGGGGGGGGGGCTTCGAAGACGCTGTCTAACTTTGATTTGACTTTAATATTAATATATCTAGAATTGGTGAAAAATATTAACCTGCGATGATATATCGATCTAAAAATTAAGGTATACCTGTACACTGAAGAAGTTCATAGGCCAATATTAACTTTATTTTCTCATATTCTACTTTTGCTAATTCACCAAACACACCGGGCATCAGTAAGCAAAAACATAATAGTATGATTTCTAATAACGAAAAATAGGTTATAATATTGTTATACTCGTCTTTCTGTAAGCAAAAACCATTTTAATTTAGATTTTTAATTAAGATTACATGGTACCGTTGCTATACTCGTGCTGTTCTAAATAAATACCATATATATATATATATATATATATATATATATATATATATATATAATATGGTATTTATTTAGAACAGCACGAGTATAAATATTGTATATAAATAAATATAAATGGTGCCACTAGCGACAACTATTAGTACGTGGAAGACACGCGATACAAGTGGGACCATGCAGTGCTCGGTGGAATACCTATACGATGTTATATATAAAAAGCAAAACTTATATCTTTATATTTCGCTTTGTTATTTATCGATACAATAAGCACTTTCAAAATAAGAAATAATATATCACTTACTTTGTTTAAATAAATATCCATAATAAGATAAGTATAATATGTTATCTTGAGAAAATGTATCAAAATGCTTAAAAAATACTGAAAATAATTGAAAACAAATGAAATATGTTACTGTTTGAGGCATTTATTCACTGTTATATAATAAGATCAATATCAGTTTATTAACGACTAAGGACTGTTTAGGACTGAAAGGATACTTACAGTAAACGTCACTTCGCCATTATTGTTTCGTAAATTATTTAATAAATGCTTATATGACAATAAATATTTTTTAACAACATATATTTTATTGAAGTTATTCAAATGGTCACTTAATAACACTCTTATAAACATCATTCTTTCGAAAAATAGATGGTATGTAATTATTGGAGTTGCAAAAGTCATTGTATTCAATATAACTAACAAGCCTAAGAATGTGTAAACAAATTGCTGGCTTTGAACAATGATCAATGTCGGAGTTAAGTGAATAAATTGAAATATCATGTAAAAGTAAAGAATGAATATAAATGGAGATTTTATTGGACTTCTTAATCCAAGTGTTCTGTCAATAATCTTAATAATCGAACAGTATCTTTGGAAAGGTCTTTGGCCCCTATATAGACATGAAATAGAGTGAGTAACATATTCCAAGATGGAGAAAGAGTAGAATATTAGAATATCACGAGTAATTTCTGAACGTTTATAATTATACACTAATAACAGGAAAGAAACGGGTAACAATGATAATAAAATACAATAAAACTTAATTGGGACAGTAACACGTCTAGAACTCTCAATGTTGCGGTAAAAACCCATTGCCAACTTCACTTTAAGGACATTTTCTACTAAACATATATTTTTGATTTTCTTTTTTATTTCAGTAAAAACGGTATTAAATAATTCAATATTAAAATGATACATTTTAATATTGAATTATTTAATACCGTTTGAGAATCGAGACACACTAATAATCAAAGCCAAATAAGATGTTATATTGTAACATTTTGTAGTTAGCGATTCCACTTTATATTATTTGATACAACACAATCATTATCGATAGAAATCTTTATATAGTCCATTTCATTACTGGCGATATTGTCTTTGTTATTTATGATAAAATTAAAAACATTGTCATAGAATGGAGTACACATTATTAAGTATTGAAATAAAGTAAATTGAAATAGTGTTTCTAAGAAGTAATAACATTTTTATTCTATAATTTTAAGTAACAATGTTGGTTTTATTTAAAAAATTATTCCTACTTATAAAATAAAATAAAAAATGTATTAATTATATTTATAATATGCTTTTTCTAGGTATTGTAGTCTCATTGTTTGTTTGCTTTAACTTTAAGTTTACCTATAATTGTACATTCTATCTGTATAATAAAGAAATAAAATTTTGGTACTTACACTTTAAAAAAAAACTGATATCACAATAAAGATGAAAGTAGTCTAAACTATAAAGAATATTGGAGAACAATAGAAGTGACATTTTGGAAAATTGATGACTGGCGACTGTGTATAGAATTGAGTGTTGGTATATTTAGGAACCAATGAATGAAGTAAAGAAAGTGTGGAAGGGATAAAGAATGATGGTGGTTACGTGGTGGTTGAGCTTGTAGTCATTTGACTGCAGCTCATATTGGGCTGGCTCGACCGGGGAAGTAGTAGGGTAGTTCTTGGGGATTTTAACGCGCACAACACCGATTGGCTAGGTTCACGTGGCACCGACTACATGGGGAGATCTGGGGTGTTTAGCTTGCAAATGGTCTGTCCCAGTTGGTCTAGATGCACATTCGTCCAGCGGACGTGTATAGCCATATGGCTATTCACGATATGCATATGCCCTCTTTATTAAATCGTCTGCTGACTACACATCCTGGTAAGTACCAAGTCGTTGTTGAGACTCCCCTAGGGTATTCTTAACATTGCTTGGTACGAAGTGTAGAACCTATTCAACGTTTTGCTCGCACAAGACCTGCGATTCAACGCGTTCGGCACTACAACTACGGTGTCAGAGGATTGGAATGGAATGCGGTTCTTTTTTGTATCCTATCCATAGGGACCGGTTTGTTTCCGTTCCACTGATATCCCACTGACTGCGCTGTGGGTGTAACTTATCAATGTCTGTCTGTCTGTCAATCGGTCTGTCAGGGCTGCAATAGCTGGCAAACGGCAGACGTATCAAGTTTGAGCTAATGTGTTAGTCATTAAGGATTTGAACTCTAGAGTTCGGCAGAGGAAATATAACCTTGCCTCCAGATTCTTCAAACGGCAAATTGCTAGAGCAAAGTTCAAGCATGTCGTCAATATTGGGGATCAGCTGACAAAGTACCCGCCTGGCACGCGCAAATTCTGGGTGCTTTCTAAAGCCACTCTGGGCGACTTTAGCTAGCTGTCTCTACCGTCATTACACATGGGGAATGACTCTCTGACCCACACGGCAAAAGATAAAGCCAATCTCATGGGCACTGTTTTTGGCTCCAACTCGACTTTAGACGACCAAGGGAAGACACCGCCTATCATCCCGCGGTGTCAGAGCTCAATGCCCGAAATATTTTTTCGGCAAAAAACTATCAGGCAGTCTCTATTTTCCTTGGACGTTCATGAGTCGAGAATGGTCGAGAATGGCATTACTCCATTGGTGCTACGTGTACCCCTGAGTTGACTCCAGTGCTAACTCGTCTATTTTGGCACTCCTACCTTAAAGGCGTAATCCCGCTCTCATGGAAGTGTGCCCTTGTCCATCCGATTCCTAAAAAAGGTGATAGCTTGGACCCAGCTAACTAAGAGATCTATCACTCTTACCTCCCTTCTCTCCAAAATAATGCAGATTATAATCAACCGATAGCTCCTAACGTTCCTCGAGGATCACCAGTTGATGACATGATGGCAGTATGGCTTTTGCCATAGTCCATCAGCTGGTAATCTTCTTTTATACCTTACGCACTGTTGGGCAGCGGTTATTGAAAGCAAGGGAGAGGGATAGGCAGTTAGTCTGGATATGGCAAAAGTCTTTGATCGGGTATGGCACAAAGGGCTTCTTTCGAAGCTCACTATACAGGTGGTTCTCGACGGTTTTTGCTCGGACCCCATATCCATGAAGGCTGGTGTATCCCAAGGCTGAGTGCTATCCTCAACTCTGTTCCTCCTGGGGACCCGGTGCTCTGCGAACGTCAGGACTCTTTGGCATTGCGTAGAGACGTGGCCTTCGAATATCATCACCGCACAGCTCGCCATCGCCTCCTTTACCATCCATACCATCTGGATGCGTGGCGATCTTCCATTGTGCGGTTTTCAAGGACTTTTTTCCCACGTACCACTTAAATGTGGAACAAACTTCCTTCGGCGGTATTTCCAGATCGATACGACATGGGTACCTTCAAAAAAGGCATCTCCTATCTTCAAGGCCGTCAACGCTCTTGTGAAACTTCGGATGTTGCTAGAGTTCATGGGCGGCGGTGATCACATATCAACGGTGACTCGCAAGCTCGTTTGCCCTCCTCTAACATAAATAATAATAATAATAATAAGACTATAACTAATAAGACATAAAAATAAATTTACAATTGCTTACTAAACATATTATATTAAAAAGTTAGCGACACAAGACATATTTGCTGGAGCCAACTTTATAATATTAAATTATTAAATGTTTACATTCAAATATTTTATACCCAAACTAGTGAGTTATAATTGATACTATAACAAAATAGTATTAAATTTAATGAAAGTTATTATTAGTTTAAAGTTATGATTATGGCAAAGTGCCATAAACGGCCGCTGGCGTCTCTGTAGATGTTTAATTATTATAAACACATAAATATTTGCTATTTACTAGACGGTGTAATATAACTTGATTAATAGATTATCTTGAATTCCTTAGCCATTTTTATTTGTAGAGTCTTAAAAGATCTAATACCTGCCTGGTCTGTACACTTTTAAATACATTTATAATTGAAAAGTGGGCACTTCGGTCTAACAAACACTTAAATAATATTATAATATCTCTAATTAAATAAAGTTTGAATAAAATATATTAGTTGTAAGAGTCCCCAGAACTCCATCAGAAGATATTGTTATATTCAACAAATATTAAAATAGAATATAGTGAACATATTTTTGTTGTTTTTTGCAGAGTGCAGTGCGCTTGAGGTCTATTTTATCACATCATAACATTAGATACCAGGTAAATATAAACGTACTAAAGATATTACCTAAAATTCTGACATAACTTACAAGAACATATGACAATTTAAATAGAATAAAATAATATTTATAAAATCTCCGAAAAAAATGATTGTTCAAAACTTTGCATTTTTCAAACGAAAACAAAATAAGCTTTCAACCCTTTTATTTGTTTCAAAATACTAATTACAACACGTTAGAAATAATTTCTTAATATAATAAAAATTGTTTTTCAAAAAACAGTTTGGAGCAAAACAATAACATAAGTAGTGCAGACGTGAATGAAGTTGGTGATGAGTGTGACGTCCACGGGGAACATACTATAAATAATAGTTGTTGGAGGTCTATATTCCAAATATTCCAATGCTTCGTTCAGAGCATCACGTAATTTGTTATCTAAAAACATATAAAATTTGAAAGTTTGGTTATTGTGTTGATACATACAGTACATACACATAAAATAATAAAATTAAATATTAAAAATACTAATCCTACGGTTACTAAACGATAATGACGGAACATTCTCTATATTAATGGATTATTGTTCAAGCAACCTAAAGAATTCTTAAATTTTTTGTTTTCCTCGTCAAAATAATTATTATTTACCAAAATAATAATTATTTTTATGAACAACACAAAAAAATTATTAAAATAACACAAAGGAAAATCACGGGCATTTTGACAAATTTAAACTGATGAGATGAAGTCGTTTGACCTGGCGTCGTACGAAATCAACTTGTCAAAAGAGGGTGCTTTGTAGAAAAAGAAGTATAAAGAGGATATCATTGTGATAACGATAAAAAAAAAAGACAATAAATATTTTGAATGAAAAAATTAAAATTGAGTTACCTGTACACTGAATAAGTTCATAGGCCAATGTAATCTTTATATTCTCGTATTCCATTTTAGCTAATTCACCCAGAACGGCAGGCGTCAGTAAGCAAGTACACAATGAAATGACTTGAACCAATGAAAAATACCATAAAGTACCAGCAACTCTCTGAAAAATGAAAAAGATGAATTTGACTTCTTAATTCTGATTGGATTGATTGAACAAGTACTCACAGGACATGAGTACTAACTGTAGGTAAATCAATGTCATATACATTGTCAAGTTATCCTAATTTTAAAATTATATATATATATATATATATATATATATATATATATATATAAAGGCAACTTATTTAAAATTATTATAATAAAAACTTATAAATCTATTTAACGCCACATCTGAAATAACACTAAACAATTACAAATCATTGTGGAAATTAGTTAATAGCATCGTGGACGGTTAACTTATCCTAAATATTGGCGAATTACTGCCACCTATAACAGTTTTATGGTATGGAAAAAAAAGATAATTAATCTCTAATAAAAACAAGATCAAGTTATATTCCATCTGTTTGTAAGGAATGCTCGGAGCGCTCTACTGGACACTTTTTCACATTATTTGTTGCTCAATAGGCTCAAAAACTACTTCACGGAAAATTATGAACTTTTGCAATCAAAAAGATACACATTAGGAGATAGTTTAAAAAAAAATTGAAGTATGTCATGCCGTTGAGGAATAATCGTCAAAAAACTGATATCGCATTTAAGTCAATGGGAATGTGGAGCGACTGGCAGCCTAATCTGAAATCTTAGAAAGTTAAATCTGTTAGAAATATTTATATTTCAATATCTTTGTTTGTTACTAAAAAAGTGCAATACTAAATTATTATTTAGTAGTAAACTATTCTGACACGATTTTTTCTTAAGATGATCTACTTATTAAAGATCTTCAAATAATTTTTCTTAACATTTATTACATCACCAAACTACATCTTTTTGTTACTTAAATTTCTGTATAATAATTAACGAGGAGCTGTAGACGTATATTATATAAGATATATTCTTTATTATCAGGTGCATTTAGTGACGGTGAATAATACTAGGAAAAGAACACTACTTACATTTAAAATAAGATCCCAAAAAAAGTATGTACTGTAAGTTATCTTGAAAAAGTGTGTCAAAATTAACACGAAGTACTGGAAATATATAAAGGTTCATTAAAAAGATGAGAACATTCACTGTATTATAAAGTAAACAGGGGTTAGGAGAATCCACAGTTTTTAATTAAGTTTAATACTTACATTAAAAGTTACGGCTTTGTTATTGTTTTCTATATTATTTAACAAATGTTTATATGAAAGTACATATTTTTTTACAACGTATATTTTATTTAAGTTATTTAAATGTGTACTTAATAATTTTCTTATAACCCTCATTCTTTCAAAAAATAAATTATATGTTATTATTGGATTTGCTAATGTCATAGCATTGAATATTACTAACAATCCCAGAAACATATTCAAAATCTGCTGGCTTTGAAGAAAGATTAATGTCGGAATAAACTTAATTAATTGCAGTAGAATGAAAACGTAAATAACCAATAAAAAAGGAGATTGTAATGGCTTCTTCAATCCAAGAGTCGTATCAATAATCTTAATCCTAAAACAATATCTAAGGAAAGATGTTTGTCTTGTATAAAGACATGAAATATAATAAATAATATGTTCCACGGTTAAAACACAGTAGAACATCAGCAGATGAAAAATAATTCTTGAAGTATTGTGATTAAAAATAAAAAAAAAGGATAATAAAGAAATGACCATTGAGATTAAAACACAATAAAGCTTAACTAGGACAGTGACGCGTCTCGAGCTTTGCGTGTTGTAGTAAAAACCCATTACCAACTTCATTTTAAGGACATTTTCCACTAAACATAAATTTTTAAAGATTTTTTTAAATCCAGTAAATAATGTCATTTTAATAGTTACTTGTTTAGCTCTGCCTAACAATCGACTGTAAGCCAACACCAATAATCCTTTATACTGTACCCTTTGTAGTTAATGAGCTGCTTTGTACCGTTAGATATGACACAATAATTAGAGATAAAAATCTTTCCACAACCGCACCCCAATCACTCCAATACTTAGTATTCCATTTCATTACTTAGCATTATTAATATTAACGGTAACAAAAGATATGTCATTATTTGTTACTTACATGATTTGTTTGTTATCTCTTACAAAGTTGCTTTTATTTGTAAAGGGTAGCTTAATTATAATTTTTACATTTATAAAAGAAATAATGATATGGTTCACGTGGATGTTGTTTCTATTCCTTATTGTTTTGCTTATTTACTTCGTCATTGGTTATTTGAATGAACGATGACATATGGACAGATACACGCTCATTACTTAGTTTATTTTAGGTTAGCAACATATCATGTCATTAATTGGGAAAATCCGTGTATGTCTTATGTATTAATATTTAATGTATATTTTTATTTTAAAAAATATCAATACATTATGATATAAATATATTCTGTTTGGTTTTATTGCCACATAACATTTAAAGATATTTTTTTAAAATAGTAAAGGAAAAGAATTTCTTAACATAATTATAAATTTTACTATTATTTTGTGTATGCATAATCTGTGACGTCCGTGAAAGTACGGTGTCTACGATCTCGCGATGTTTAAGCTACCTCAAGAGAGGCTTTAGACAAATACGACCTCTCGGTCTATGGTCTCTTAGAAATGATCGGGAGTAACTTAGAAATTATTTCGAAGACGCCAGAATAATAATGTTTCTATTACTTTATATGTTTAGAAAATATAAAATACGTCTGTAAAAATTTAATTAAACGTAAAAAGCGACTTTCACAATATTAATATAAGAAATAATAATACAATAAAAATGCCTTAATTAGACTACATAAAACAAAAAAAAAGTAATGCGCATTACATTTACATTAAATTTTTTGCGCAATGAAGAAATAAATAAATAAATAAACAAATAAAAAATTTAAGGCTCACATTAAACGATTTTATTGCATCCAAAGCTTATAACAAAAATATTTTATAGTTCGTGAGGTTCAGAAATGGACTCGACGAAGGCCAGTCTCAAGGATCGGAACCATTCTTTGAACCTTTGACTTGGTCCCAACTACGTTTTTAAAGACTACATTCCAAGAGCTTTCATAACATGGAAAAAACATGGAAAAAAAATGTAACTTGTGAGCTCATAAGTAGCCACTCCCTTCAAAAAAATGTGACTGAGACAAGACAAGTTGATCTTTTCGAAAGTACATTTTTTTTTAATTCAATCGCAACATTTATAATTTCATTCATAAAGATGATATTTTTGTTTCTATTAATGTCATATGCTTGAATGTGTTTTATTTCATCACTCTCTTCAACTGTAGGGATTGATTGAAGGTATGTCCTGTACATTGCGAATAGTTACCGACATTTTGTTATATTGTAGGCAGAGAAGTTCACGGTATAAAGCATTTATGTTGGTTCAGATAATAAGACAAAACTATAAAAAGTTTTATTAAAATCACCCCAATATTTTTGTTGCATTGGTATTTTAGCTCAAATATTGTTTTGTGTTTTCTTACAACTCATATGGTTTATAAGACCGGATCCTTTGGACCCTCTGGACAATACTGGACCGTCACCAGCACTATGAGGTAGTTGGTATAGTATGCATTTGATAAAATACTACTCCTAATAATGTATGTAACATGGTTATGTTGTTATATTATAAATAATGTTACATATAAGATAATTTATTGACATTTAAACAAGCAACTATATGTTATTTTAATAATTTAACTCAATATATAACACCTCAATTACATTGTCAGTAGATGGGTATCAGGTGTGATCGGCGTCTTCTCAGATCGACCTCAGTACAGCCTTCCTCCTTGTAATTAACAAACGTGTCGTAATTCCAATTTGTAGTGACTGACATGTATTGCAATTCTAGCTAAATAGATATTGTTGCTGGAATTACTAAAAATTATAGGTATAGCTTGAGTTTAAAATTTTAATTTTATTTAAGTTTCATTTAACATTGTATATAATAAAATAGGAAATACTTTCAACGCACGGAACAGATCTTGATCAATTAAGAATTATTAGAGGCTTGTCTGAGATGTGTAACAGACTGACACATGTCACTTAATTAATTACAACAGACACCTCATTAGCTTCATACCTAATATGAGCTATAACGATCTTAAATCGATCTTAAATTTCAGAAAAGCCTTTACTAGAGATCGGAATGATTTTTATTTTTTATTGCAGATTTTAAATTAGAAATGTTTTTAATGTTTAAATTGACGTTTATCTCTAGATAAGCGTTAATTATCATTTAAAAGAAAAGCATATATTTATCTTCAAATAAAAAACAACTTTATATAAAAAGAATATAATTACACCGAATAGCGAGCGCAAAGCTAAGGAAGAAATAAAACCAAATATGTAAAACGGATCCTTCGGCAATAATTAAAATATATAAGAATGGATAACGCGTTTTCACACTCGGGCCCGGAAACCATTGGAAATGAATTTCATTTAAAGTCAATAAATCTGCGTACTTAAAGAGATTCCAAACCACACAATATTAAAATGTCACACGCGTGTTAAAATAAATTTCATTATTTTCAAGAAACATATGATATTTTGGTTGCATTTATTAAAGAACCAAATTACTCAAGTAAATAAAATGTGTTTAATAATTCTAAACATTTCAATTACTTAATTATTTCGATAGTTAAATTAACATAAATCATAGTTAATTGACGTCTACACAAAAAAAATAGTGTGTTTGATTATACAAATAGTGCCACTTTTTGGACCTTTATATCTCGGACTCGCCTAGTAGTTTACTGGTTATTTCTAGGTTTATACGATTAGAATTATATTTATTAAGTTCTCTATTATATTTGATATTATTTTCATTTTAAAGAGGCTTATTAAAAAGCTTCTATATGTTTATTTGTGTTTACATTTATTATTTCAAAGACTGTTGCTGCATTTTCCTTTATTGTATTTTCCGAATATTTGACCTTAAGCAATATATATATGTAATGGAAATAAGAATATCACTATTTATAACGGTAGTAAAGTAGAACGAAGTGAAACAGCTGCTAATGAGGAATGTGACATGAGTTGGACCAGAGTTGTGAGTGTATCATCAGATTTAAATGCAGTGGAGCGAAAAATTTGTGTATATAATTAGGGTTTTAAAATGAATGCTTATTTAATTTAATAAGGTTACTTCAAATGATGAAATATGTAATGTACATGTTTACTATGTTAGATCCTCTTACGAAATTAAACTATTATTCTTAAGAATATCTTTGACCTTTATTTGACACTTATTTTGGAAATATACACATATTTATATACAATAAATATGTACTATTTCCAACATAACCCTTATTACCTAATTACCATAAAATATCCTGCTTTTGTATTGAACGATTATCTTGAATTCTTATCTGATCAAATACACTTGTAATTATAGAATTAAAGAAACTTTGAAACAACAAAAAAAAACGGGACACATATTGTTTCAAAACCATTATAGTGCTACCGAATTTATGGGAAAAGTAACAATGGTAATTAGTTGATTAATTTTTATATCACACAAGGAGTAAGGGACTTTTGTGAACCTTATTTTATGCATAGGTATTATATTTAACCATTAAACTAAATATATTTTTAAATAATTTTGTTCTACAATCAAACTAACGTAATTCACACTTTATATTTTACATTCTGTTTATTACGTCTTTGATAGCAACAATGCGCTCCTGTACGAGCGATATAGAATACTCATTCCCCAAACAAATTCTTATTTTTTAATTACAAAAGTTACAACCAATACTGAACTAAATATGAATAAACTAATTGTTAAAACTAATATTGAATAAGGCGTGGCCGTTTCTCTGAATACTTATTACAATAATGAATTGTATCTTCATTACCTTTACAATATAATGTTTTCTTGTTAATATTATTTTTAAGTAGTTCAAGGAAATTATTCTAAACTTGTATTATGTTATTACTAAAATATTATGCGTAATTTTTTGAACTTAATTTTAAATCTCATATTAAACTAATTGAAGGCATGATTGAAATAATAAATATAGGGGGCATCACCCGACCAAGCCCTCTTCATATGCTGTATTTAAAAACTGTAAAGCTATTAAATACATGTTGACTTTAATGCGTGTTTTAGGTCTAATTAAAATAATCCAATAAGCTTAAACAATCTTTTATAATATAATGTAGTAATTAATTCGCATCCCAGTTATCCAATATGCCAAAGAATTGCGCTGCTTCCCATTGATATTTAGACAAATGGTTGATACGTTATATCCGGTATATACGGTAGAACAGTTCAAACAAGATCCAATGTGAGATAAATGTAACGTGTAAATAATGTAATTATAGTTAGTTACTAATAAAATGATTGTGTAAGTTGATAGTTAATAAATGTTGACTCGCCTTTGCGACACCATTGTTTTGATGTTATTTTTGTAAAATAATATATACTCGTATATATTATCAATTACTTTGGAGAGCTACTTAGCTTACCTATTATATATAGCTTAACAATTTATATTCTTTTCTGTTTTGCACTTTAAAATAAATTATTTCAGTCGAAGGTTGAAACGGGATAGGGGATAAATGTATCTTTGCATGAAATACAGCAGAGTACACTTACGTTTTATATCTTATATCATGCAATTCATTATTGTTTATGTGCAATAAAAAATAACGAACAAACAAATTAGTCTATGTCGCAGTGTAGGTTTTAGTGCTAAGTATTAAACTAATATTTACTGTTATGTTATAGAACTTAAATACAATGTAAGTATAAGTAAAGAAGTCGCTAACTTGCAAAGTAGCATCTAAACAATGTGGCGTGAATTTTCAAGATATGACCTCAGAGTCAGGAATTCCAACTTCTACAATTAACTACAGATACAAGTATAAAATATTATACTTTGTAAAGTTGAAGACCTACTACCCATGTTTTGGAATTCTATGTAATGTAGTATACTTGTAAATATACAAGTAAGTTTTCAGTCATACTCACTAACAAACTTTTTGCCTTTAATACTAGCATCGCCCTTCCTATATGAAAGCTTTATATCGGCCTGAGCTGAAGATTTTAGTTAAAGAAAAGAAAGAGAAAAGATATTTGTAATAGTAAAAATTGTTGAATCAAAGCGGTGCATGCAATAATATTTTGTGTATGATGAATAAGATGTGTGATGACTACAACAGTAGAGTGGTGACGACTTTAGTATCGTCTGCTGAAATACCCTCAATTCCTATGCCATAAATAATGATAAAAATAATAAAGACGGAGCGAGGTTGTCGAGACTCTTGTTTCACGAAAACGACTAGGATCGAATGTCAGTCAGTCAGTGACTGCCACTGGTGAAATTCTGTCGAAACTTCGAGAAACAACAAAGGTATATAATTTAATTTTCACATTCATAATTTACAAATAGATCCGATATATTTATTATTTTGGTATACATGGAGTGCTATTATTTACAATTGATAAGCTCAATATAAATAAAATATTTCTAAAAAATACATCTTATTCACATTAATAATTGGAGTATCTCGTCATCACCAAACAAATACAATCAAACAAAGTTCAGTAAATTGTCAAATCGACTCAGTCCAAATGACCTCTCTTGAATGTTAATTAACAACAGTAACAGTTACAGGTAACACGTTGTTAATTAACAATTCTGGAATTGCAAACAATTGTTGAATTCAGATTACTAACTTATTATGAAATGTACCGAATGTATGTATGTATGTACGAGTATTTAAGGTTCGTCACAGTAAAGTATTTTATTATAATTAAGTTAATCGTTTAGATTTTAGCTAAAATTCAAAAAATAATTAGCGACATGTTCAATACAATGTACACTAAACTAACAATGTATACTAAATTAAATTAAAACTACTACAATGTATTTTACAATAATATATAACACTAAATGGTTCCTATTGCCTAAAAAATTTTATAAGTCAACATGTTACAATTTTGAAAATATTAATTGAGATATTTTGTTAATTCATAACATAAGAATTAATAACTAAAATATAATTAAGCAATATGAAATAATGTTTAGCCATATGAAAATAATATTATAAAAGTACCAAAAATAATATATATACATGTATATATTATTTAGCACTTGAATGAAATCTCAAAATCTTTTTTCAAAGATTTTGAGATTTCAGAAGTATTCACGGAATCCGACAGACTCGTCCGAGTTGACTTAGATCGGTCACCAGGTAGTTTAAAAACTTATCTGCATCTTGAGTATCACAACGAAGTAGTTGTTGTTACTGTACTATGTATATAATATACTTCTAAGAGGCTTAATAAAAGCAGCACACAATATTCTTGATTACTTTGTGTTGTATTGAAAATTTTGGTGAACAATAATTTTGAAAGTCGTCAGTACCAGTGTCTTGTAGTACTTTAATAATATACACGTCAAGGAAGCGCTTTAAATAGATTTTGCTTCATCCTATCCTCTCACTAGACTGATTTGGCGAGGTATTAATCTTGCACGTTACAGAAGATATACTTGATAACTTGCGTTATTATTGTGTGGTTGTTAGAGTACCCGTATGTACAACGATTTGAGCATTGTATTATATTCAGTCGGTTCAATGGTTAAATTCACAAGGACTATAGAGAATATAATGTTGTGAATTCGTTGCAAGAACAAATAAACAAAGGAGGTTGGAATTAATTATTTGCCTTCAATTATTTCTGTTAGAATCTCTTAGGATATAAATATATTGCATTTATTGAAACATGTATTATGTCACAATTAAAAAACTATTTCAGGAGTTACTTAATTTTTGTGATTTTTATCTAAAAGTAACATAACATAAATGGCGTAATATCATATTTAAAAACCATCAGAGGATTACTTTTCTCTTTAGGGTCTGGACCCGACGGGGCACAATTACCGGTACTTTTAATTGTTAAAGAAAATAATTTTTTTTTTATTAATTTTGTGTTATAATTCTTTGATGACCTGTAAATCTCATAAGAAGTTATTACTAAAATAAAAATATAGTTATTTTTAATATAGAACACATTTATTTCACTTAACTGTACACAATTATGGATACACGTTTAAACGAAAAATGACTGGAGATTAGTTGTGTCGCGCTGAAACGAGTTTACGTACCCTTGATGGCACCGTGCTTATATTAATATTATGAGGTTTAGTTGAAATAACAATATGAATTGAATTATAATGGTAATCTTATGTACATAAGAATTAATCAATAATATGTTTAACTATGATTTAACACACATTGTTAGGTATTCACGACAAAACAGTAATTAAACACAATGAAATATAAAAGGTATGCTATATTATATGTCTTTATACCAAAATTAGTTTAATTAACAAATGGCTTTATCAAATACCACAGCTTATGTTATTTTATTATTCAATTCTACTGTTTTCTTACAGTTTTTATTGAAAGATGATAAAAATATAAGACCAAGCAAATCCTCGACAAACTCACCCTGATTGAATAACGACAGGATACTGGAGGGTTAGTTGAAATTTGTATACAACAGAGGTTTAGATATTTACATTGATTAATTATATACATTATATAATACTACTTTACTATGTGCAAAGTAGTAGAACATCACATTTATATATATAGACAAATGGGACATGCTATATTTTTCTCATCGCCAAATATACGGAGTAATCAGAACAACGTTCAAATGTCTTTCCGGTACAGACCCTTGTTGTTTTAATTTACAACTGCCTCAAGTTTCAGTTAAACCAATTTTATTAAAACAAACTTTTTCAATATTGTATTATTATTTTTAGTATTCCCTAATACCTCGTCGCTATAAATATAGCTAGCTCCCTTCTTTGTAAAATATATTAAAGCAGATAAGACAGTTTCAATAATGTTTTGTCATTATATTTTATTATCTATATTTTCGATGTTTTTCAGACATCAAAAGCCTATTAACATACCCATCAGACCTTTGACGATCCAATAAGAGAGATGAAGCAGTCGGCCTGTGATTAAAGCGACTAGGGCTACAATGAGACGAGTTTTCTGCTGCACGTTTCAGCGCCTCGTGAAATTGAGTGTTAAATAACTGTGACGGAGGCTGTGATGTAATTCTATGAGTTTAAAAAATTTGTTTATCTGTGTAAAGGTGTATGAAATGCATTAACTTGTAAAACGACTACTTCCCCGGTATCAGTTAGTACAGTTTTGTTTTAACGTAATAATTTGACGCTTGTGATAATAAACATATGTATATGTAATCAGAGATCGATGCATACAATTCAACTGGAGCCAGTGGAACTTATCTGGCATCTGATACACGTTTTACTTAAGTGTAGTGATTATATATATGTTTGTGTAAGAAAGTATGTTAATTGACATTGGAAGAAAGAATTTTAAATATGTATATTAAATATGGATAACAAAATATGATATTAATAACAAATGTTATATATTGCCGTAACCAGTTCAGTTAGAGTGAAAAATTAAATAGCTGGTGTCGAGCTTACACGCGATTACTTAAAATAGTGCTTTGCTTAGCGATTCATTATTTCATTTACTTGAATTAGTTTATGGTAATAATCAATTTATATTAGGAATAATATTTTAATGAATACATAAGTTTTAATAGTTCGGTAAGTTAATCTAGTTTGGAGATTAAATGAAAATCGATAGATTTTTTATTTGAACTATAAGTGAATAAAACCCGTTCAACTGAAATGTCGTGAAGAAAATAAAGTTGGACTTAATTTCGGCTTGTTTTATAATTTATGTGGATATGTTTATGAAGTTATTTGGACGATTTGTTCGTTGCTTCGGATGTAAAGAGGATGTAGTATGTATATATGCATAAAATACTACATCTGTGTTAATAGAATACCACATATAATCTGAACACTAGCTAATTTAATACTAAAATATAAAGAGAAACACTCCCAAAGCTAACTCCACTCTCACAATATTTAGAAGATGTATATTTAAACTACCGGGATAACAGCAGAGGGTAATAGCTTCTCCTACGCTCACTAACTACTAATTGCATCTACACGCAATTTGGTTGTTTGTAAACTGTGGAAACCTCTCTCGAAACCTACTTATATATTTTATATAAATGGGGGTATTACAGATCCCTTCCTATATATAAAAATAATAAATATTTAATATTAATTAAGAAAAAAATCAAATAACATAATAATTTGTCACTTTTTTTTATATTATTATTTTTGTTATTATAATTAACATGTAAGTAAAATATTTTTAATTACCACAACATATACTCGTATATAATCTAAGCCCTATGTCTAAATGAATTAAGAGAAATTTTGTTATTATTTGGACTGTTGTCCCTCACTCGTCAATTATAAATCTAATTATAATTGTTTAGTGTTTTGTTAATTATTTCTCTTTACATGTAGACAAGGATTTAGACCCTAATTAAAGCAAATTACTTTAATGAAGAACTCTAAGTAGACTTAAGTCATCGTCACAAATAAAAGTATTTTGATTGTTTTAGTAATATTAGTAATGCTTTAATATATTTACAGTAAATCAGCTTGAAATTAGTATTTCATTCCACCTAAATATAAAAACCTATTCATATACAGAGTAGACCAATTTCCGTGTTATTATATATTTGTATATGCTGTATTTCAAGCTTTCTTTTGAATTATGACGTCACGTTCAGGCATACGTTATTAATATTGGTTCGATATTAATATATGAATTCTCGAAGAATTATACAATATTTTCTCTACATACCGATATGTATGATTTATGCCCTTACCAGAATAGATTTGACTCATTTTTGAAGACTGAAAGTGTGTGGGCTTAGAGTATAAGAATTTTTTTTATAAAATAACAATAAATACGTGTAGGCCATACGGAAATAAAAGCATGTATGTAATTGTTTATCATATAGGCAACTGGACTCTTGGAATTTGTTGATTCGTTGCTATTTTAAAGATTTAAATCGCGTACATTGATAACATTTTCATTTTTACTCGGCGGATATCAAATGCTTTACAGTAATCGATGAGATCGAGACGAGAAGAGTAGTTGACGAGAAGACGAAATGTAGATATATAAAAACGTCAGTTTGTCATCGACCATCACGTTTCTTGTTTTCAGATTTTAAGACTCAAAACGCTTAACTTAACTGAACGTTGACGGACTTGAGATTATATACTTTTTATGACCGAATGCCGTCGTTAAATAGATTGCAACTATCTTGTCTATTACAATTGTGATGTTTGAATTGACATGTGACTAAATACGAACAACTTTGACCAAGAAAGAAACTGAAATACTAAATGACATATTATGTGACTCAGGACATCTACAACTACTTATTGAAGATTTGGAAAATTGCAGAAACAGCAATATCATACAGGAAAGAGTGGAAATACTACACTAATTGTTTTCTTCCTTTGCCTCAGACTCAAAGTACTAAAGGCCTCATATTCTTTAACCTTCATTATTTCCTTGTTTCTATAAAATTTTTTTTAAACAGAATTGAGAATTGAGGCAGTAGGAACTGCGAAACACTTGTTAGGGTACCTCTAAATAGAGGTAAATACTCGCGTTGTCACGATAAAGTATTGGAAATCATACGAGAAGGGGTTAGTCTTTCAGTAGCAAGAACGCAAAAGGGTATAACAACCATCAAACGATCAGTAGAGTTCGTGAAAGCAGGTTCGTTCAAATCTTAGATGCGTCTCCTGAATGGACTCTCATGATGGACACATATGAAAAGCAATACAAAATCCCTAGGGAAGTTTGTGTTTCGTCATCTAGGCCGGACTTAAAACAACTAAGGCGCGTTATACCTGTGGAGCTTACTGTATTCTGGGAAACAAACATACCCAAAGATCTTACATTTAGCTTAACAAGTACTGCGAATTATGTAACGAACTGATCAGAAATAAATGTATAGTTCATTTGTACGCTGTAGAAGTGGGAGCGAGAGGTGTAACAGCAAAATCTCTCTACAACTTACTTAAGGATCTCGGCCTTAATAGCACTATCATCGGTTCATTTCTAGAATGTATTTTAAAGGTGGCTTTAGTAGGTTCTTATGATATTTGGTTACGTAGAGGGTGGAGCGTAGACAGCAAAGGTGAGCCTATATGCGCATAGTAAAGGACTCCGTTGAGTCTGCACCTGGATCGCAAGTCTCAGGCATTATTTGCACTCCTTTCATTGCAACGCAATAGGCCCGGCACCCGCACGGTGAATCCATGGAATACTAAAAGGCTTCGTCTCTATATATAAATATCGTTAAAAAATGTCTAGTTTAAGGACTTGCCATAACTGCGAGTACCCATATTTATGGGTACTCACAGTATTTTTTATGCATGGCATGGCAAGGCACGCCAAGTTTCAGTAGTGTACTTATTTGATGTGATATTAAAAGTGTGAAAAAATAGTATTAAAAGCTTTAGATAACATTACATATATGAATAAATTTATTGTGATATCAAAATCACAATTTCAAAACACAAAATGACATTACGGTAATTAAATTTATTTGTAAATAAGTACGTTTCTCATAACACAGTACAACATTACACAACTTTGTATAATATATATCGCGATATATATCTAATTTTTTTTATTTAAGTCGGTGGATATATTTCAAACGTAATTAACAGTTTATGAAAATAAGTCAATAATATATTGTAATATGTTTTAATGGTGTGTTTAATAAATTATCACTTCACTACCTTGTGAAAAGGAAAGTCAAGCTGATTACTGGCCTTAATACAGACAGAAAGTAAACTGTAAAAGTATATATTCTGGAACATCGGAAGCATGCTTCGAATCTTCTATTTGGACCACACTGCGCACACTTTTAAAGACTGTATTCCTAGAGCATTCATAACATGTCTCGAAAAAATATATAACTTTTGAGCTCTTAAGTATCCACTCCCTCCAAAAAGATAGATTGATACAACGTGACCCCAGTAGATTTGTAGTATTGTTATTTTAGAAAAAATATTTTTGTTTTGTTTTCTCGTAAGAATAAGTAAACATTCTATTACATTTTTTGTTTTCTTCGGGCCATTACTGCGTATTGTTAAAATCAGTTTAGTAGTTATTGCGTGCTTAAAAAGTTATTTAATATATTATTATTATTATTATATATATATATATATATTCAATAATATTATTAAGTTAGATATTTAAAGATGTAATATAAAATTAATGTAAGCTTAAGTAATAATTGAAAATTTCATAATTGCAAACATTTTTATTGTTTCAAAGTGTTAATATTAATTACCACACGTTAAAAATAATTTCTTAATATGATCAAGATTTTGCTTCAAAAAATAGTTTGGAGTAACACAATTATATAAGTAGCGGTGACGTGAATAAATTTGGTGATGAGAGAGACGTCCACGTGGAAGATACTATAAATAATAGTTGTTGGAGGTCTATATTCCAAATATTCTAATGCTTCATACAGAGTCGGACGGAGTTGGACATCTAAAAAAAATATTTTTAAAGTTGTGTTAGTTTTTATATATATATGCACTATTTCTACATTATATATTGGAATAATAATGAAGAAATATCAGTAAATTAAAATAATGTGTTCAGTACATATCACAGAACTTCGAACAGATATCAAAATTGTTGTGTTCATCCTTTTGTGTGTTGACATGGGTTGCATGCGCACGAGGGAGAAGGAGGGGGGGGGGGCTTTGAAGACGCTGTCTAACTACTTTAATATTAATATATCTAGAATTGGTGAAAAATATTAACCTGCGATGATATATCGATCTAAAAATTAAGGTATACCTGTACACTGAAGAAGTTCATAGGCCAATATTAACTTTATTTTCTCATATTCTAGTTTTGCTAATTCACCAAACACACCGGGCATCAGTAAGCAAATACATAATAGTATGATTTCTAATAACGAAAAATAGGTTATAATATTGCTATACCCGTCTTTCTGTAAGCAAAAACATTTTAATTTAGATTTTTAATTAAGATTACATGGTAGCGTTGCTATCCTCGTGCTGTTCTAAATAAATACCATATTATATATATAAATATTGTATATAAATAAATATAAATGGTGCCACTAGACATCTATTAGCACTAGACAACTATTAGCACGTGGAAGACACGCCATACAAGTGGGACCATGCACTGCTCGGTGTAATAGGTTTACGATGTTATATATAAAAAGCAAAACTTATATCTTTATATTTCGCTTTGTTATTTATCGATACAATAAGCACTTACAAAATAAGAAATAATATATCACTTACTTTGTTTAAATAAATATCCATAATAAGGTAAGTATAATATGTTATCTTGAGAAAATGTATCAAAATGCTTAAAAAATACTGAAAGTAATTGAAAACAAATGAAATATGTTACTTTTTGAGGCATTTATTCACCGTTCTATAATAAGATCAATATCATTTTATTAACGACTAAGGACTGTTTAGGACTGATAGGATACTTACAGTAAACGTCACCTCGCCATTATTGTTTCGTAAATTATTTAATAAATGCTTATATGACAATAAATATTTTTTAACAACATATATTTTATTGAAGTTATTCAAATGGTCACTTAATAACACTCTTATAAACATCATTCTTTCGAAAAATAGATGGTATGTAATTATTGGAGTTGCAAAAGTCATAGTATTCAACATCACTAACAAGCCTAAGAATATGTAAACAAATTGCTGGCTTTGAACAATGATCAATGTCGGAGTAGAGAGAACAAATTGAAATATCATGTAAAAGTAAAGAATGAATATAAATGGAGATTTTATTGGACTTCTTAATCCAAGTGTTCTGTCAATAATTTTAATAACCGAACAGTATCTTTGGAATGGTCTTTGACCCGTATATAGACATGAAATAGAGTGAGTAAAATATTCCAAGATGGAGAAAGAGTAGAATATTAGAGTATCACGAGTAATTTCTGAACGTTTATAATTATACACTAATAACAGGAAAGAAACGGGTAAAAATGATAATAAAATACAATAAAACTTAACTGGGACAGTAACACGTCTAGAACTTTCAATGTTGCGGTAAAAACCCATTGCCAACTTCACTTTAAGGATATTTTCTACTAAACATATATTTTTGATTTTCTTTTTCATTTCAGTAAAAAGTATCATTTTAATATTGAATTATTTAATACCGTTTGAGAATCGAGACATACACTAATAATCAAAGCCAAATAGGATGTTATACTGTAACATTTTGTAGTTAACGATTCCACTTTATATTATTTGATACAACACAATCATTATCGATAGAAATCTTTAGATAGTCCATTTCATTACTGGAGATATTGTCTTTGTTATTTATGATAAAATTAAAAACATTGTCATAGAATGGAGTACACATTATTAAGTATTGAAATAAAGTAAATTGAAATAGTGTTTCTAAGACGTAATAACATCTTTATTCTAGAATTTTAAGTAACAATGTTTGTTGAATTAAAAAAAATACTCCTACTTATAAAATGAAAAAAAATGTATTAATTATATTTATAATTTCCTTTTTCTAGGTATTGTAGTCTCATTGTTTGTTTGCTTTAACTTTAAGTTTACCAATAATTGTATATTCTATCTGTATAACAAAGAAATAAAATTTTGGTACTTACACTTCAAAAAAAGTAGTCTAAACTATAAAGAATATTGGATAACGATAGAAGTGACATTTTGGAAAATTGATGAATTCGGAGGGTGTATACATTTGAGTATTGGTAAATTTACGAACCAATGAATGAAGGAAAGAAAGTGTGGAGGGGATATAGAATGATGGTGGTTATGTGGTGGTTGAACTTGTAGTCATTTGACTGCAGCTTGTATTGGCTGGCTCGACCGGGGAAGTAGTAGGGTAGTTCTAGTTAAAGTCCCTGAGGACTTTAACGCGCACAACACCGATTGGATAAGTTCACGTGGCACCGACTTCATGGGGAGATCTGGGGTGTTTAGCTTGCAAGTGGTCTGTCCCAGTTGGTCTAGACGCACATTCGTCTACCGGACGTGGATAGCCATAGGGCGATCCACATCCGGTAAACGAATGTGATATGCATATGCCCTCTTTATTAAATCTTCTGCTGACTACACATCCGGGTAAGTACAAGGTCACTGTTGAGGCTCCCCTAGGGTACTCTGACCATTGCTTGGTACAAAGTGTAGAACCTATTCAACGTCTTGTTCGCACAAGACCTGCGATTCAACGCGTTCGGCACTACAAATCAGAGGATTGGAATGAAATGCGGTTCTTTTTTGCATCCTATCCATAGAGACCGGTTTGTTTCCCTTCCACTGATATCGCACTGACTGCGCTGTGGGTGTAGCTGATGTGATACTATAGGGGAAGGAATTATTAGTACTAAATTTTGAGGAAAGTGGTACCTCAAAATTGTGGCAGATGGCAGTTTGCAGCCACGGTTAGTCTGTCAGTCGGTCTGTCAGAGCTGCAATAGCTGGCAAACGGCAGATATATCAAACTTAAGCTAATGCGTTAGTCACTAAGGATTTGAACTCTAGAGTTCGAGAAATATAACCGTACCTCCAGATTCTTGAAACGGCTATTGCTAGCGCAAAATTCAAACATGTCAAAATTCAAGGCAAGGCAGAACCTTAGGAATGGTATGGTGAAAGTAGCGACAGAAGTATGTGGTAAAAGGAAAAGAGGTTTTAGTAAAAAGCGCGATGAATGGTGAGATGATGAAGTGAAAGACGCTGTAGAGTTAAAGAAGAAAGCATAGCTGGATTATAAAGCATCAGGTAAAGATAAAAGTATGAGAGAGATAAGAAAAAGAGAGTACAAGCTGCAAAAAGCACAAAACGAAAGCACTTATAAAAATGAAGCGTGAAAATTCTGAGAGAAAGGGATGAAAGGTCAACGAAGAACTTCCGGGAAAACTCGAAGCTTTTCTGGCGAGAAGTTAGTGATTCCCGGGGTAGTTCGGTAGAATGAAAGGGGTGCTTTCGAAGAGCAGTGAAATTTTAACAGAGCAAGCACACGTCTTGCAGCGGTGGACGGAATTGTACAAGGTGACGTATGAATGTGAGGACGCCTGGGCCTTGAGTACCAGTGAAATGCTGAGTCCCGATGTAGCCGATGGTGAAAGTCGGTAAGGCTGCGGGAGCAGATGAAGTTACTGCCGAGATGATCAAATATGCTGAGCCAGGCGTCTTGGACTTGTTCTGGTTTTTGTGCAATTTATGCTGGAAATAAGGGGAGGTCCCAGACGATCAAACATTCCCGTGAGGCGTTAAACAGGACATTAAAAGATCTTAAAAACAACGACCAACCATTTGGCGGCACTTTGGTACTAATTTCAGGAGATTTTAGGCAAACATTTCCCGACATTCCACGTTCAACGTATGCTGAAAAAATACAAAAAATATGGGTGTCGACGTATTAAACTCAAGCCACAATATTTATTGTCATACAAAGCTGTTGATACAGTTTGGGATGGCACCGAAGCTGTGAATTATCAACTAGAGTTTTTAAACTCATTAGATTTACCAGCCCTGCCGCTGCATAATTTACAGCTGAAGGTTGGATCTCCAGTTATTTTCCTTCCAACTTTGAACCCACCACGACTGTGCAACGGCACGCAATTAATTATTAAAAAAATATTGAAAAATGTTGACGAAGTCATCATTTTAAATGGCAAAATTGGATTAGATTGGATCCCTATTATACCAACAGATGTTCCAATTCAAACATCACCATCATCCATTTCATATAAGATTGACATTTGAGATGACTGTAAATAAGTCTCAAGGACAAAGAATATTTGTTTGTTGCTTAGATTTGGGCATAAAATATTTTTCACACGGACAATTATACGTGGCATGCTCTCGAGTAAGCAAACCATCCAGTTTGTTTGTGTTAGCCATAAATGAGATAACAAAAAATATTGTACACTCCATTGCGTTAAGGGATTGAGACCTATCATTATTATTATATATGAAGTGATAGTGAATATAATATTTATTAAATACATCAATTGTGGGTAACACGTTAATCCACTCAAATAAAACAATCAAACTTAAATATATTAACTTAATTGTACACAAATTACTAATATTTTTGAGAAAAATAAGGGGTAACAAAAAAATATGACACTTAGAAATTTTTAGAATTGGTGGATATGTTTTTTTTACATTTACAATTTTTTGTGGGCTTATTTTTTAGAAATCTAATACAGAAAGAAAACGTATTTAATAAATCTGTTTATAAAATATTAAGAAAATCGTAAAATTCTAGAAAAGAACATCCAGAGATTTCGCCAGATCTAGGAAACCTTTTTTGCACAATCTGATGAATCGAAATACTTTGCTACAATCGAAATAGTTACGGCAAAACGATTGCCTCTTGGAGTACGTTTACTTCGAAACAGGTGATATGGAACCCCACGGAACATAACACTCTCTCGTTGCTGAGGACTGAAGAGTTTAGCTTTATGATTGATAATATCTGTTTGAAATATCACACAAAAATTATATTATATTTGTTAATACAAAGTTTTCTAAGGAAACAAAAGTAATACCACCCAAACGTAGTATTTAAAAATATTATTTCTATTGTTCTATCCGGCTATATATTTTATTATATGTATTATAATAATTATAACTTTTTGCAATAATGATAATATAATATTCTTTTACTTATATGAGTAAAGTAATAATATCATATATAACTATTTCATCATAGTAAAACTACGTAATGTTAATATTAATTTAACTTACAAATCAGCGGATTGGGATGGGATGCGGTCGTTTTTCTGCATCCTACCCGTGGGGGCTGATTCGTTTACCTTCCATAGATCTAAGTGGCTGTGCTACGGCTGTAGCTGATGTGATACTACAGGACATGGAACTATTTGTACCAAACTCTGTGGTACCACTTGGTGGCAGATCGCGGACTTGGTTTGATGCGTCTGTCAGAGCTACAGCAGCTGGTTAACGGCAGGCTTATCAAACTTGGGCCAGTGCGTTAGTCACTAAGGATCCGAACTCTAGAGTTCTGAAGAGGAAATATAACGGTGCCTCCAGATTCTTAAAACGGCAAATTGCTAGAGCAAAGTTCAAGCATGCCGTCAAAATTTGGGATCAGCTGATACCCGCCTGGCACGCGCAAATTCTGGATGCTTTCTAAAACCTCTCTGGGCAACTTTAGCCAGCCGTCCCTACCGCCATTGCACGTGAGGAATGACTCTCTGGCCCACACGGCAAAAGATAAAGTCGATCTTCTCTTGGGCACTCTTTTTGGCTCCAACTCGACTTTAGACGACCAAGGGAAGACACCGCCTATAATCCCGCGGTGTCAGAGCTCAATGCCTGAAATAATTTTTCGGCAAAAAACTATCAGGGCGTCTCTATTTTCCTTGGACGTTCATAAGTCGAGTGGGCCGGATGACATTACTCCATTGGTGCTACGAACGTGTACCCCTCAGTTGACTCCAGTGATAACGCGTCTATTTTGGCACTCCTACCTTAAAGATGCAGTCCTGGTCTCATGGAAGTGTGTCCTTGTCCATCCGATTCCTAGAAAAGTGATAGCTCGGACCCAGATAACTAGAGACCTACCCCTTCTCTCCAAAGTAATGGAGAGTATTATCAATAAACAGCTCCTAACCTACCTCGAGGATCACCAGTTGGTCAATGACCGGCAGTATGGCTTTCGCCATGGTCGATCAGCTGGTGATCTTCTTTTATACCTTACGCACTGTTGGGCAGCGGTTATTGAAAGCGGTTATGGGCTTCCCGAGAGTTTATGCAAGTGGATCACCAGTTTTCTCACTATACAGGTCGGTCTCGATGGTTTTTTCTCGGACCCATTACCCGTGAACGCCGGTGTACACCACCAAGGCTGCACATCAATGATATGTTGGATATTCCCAACATACATTGTTATGCAAATGGCAGCACTGGGGATGCGGTATATTCCGGTTGTGCAGGTCTTTCTCGGGAAAACGTAGATGAGTGCCGAAAAAAACTTGTGTCTTCTATAGAGATCTCGCTGGGGATGGTCTCAGAGTTGGGTGAACTGAACCACAATCAGTTCAATCCCCTAAAGACACAAGTCTGCGCGTTTACCACTAAGAAAACCCAATTTTCGTGTCACCCGCTCTTCGAGAGCACTCCTCTTATTGCGTCGCCAAGTATCAGAATACTGGTTCTCGACATTTCGAGCGATTGTCAGTTTCATAGTCATCTAGAGAGCAAGACCGAGCTCGATGACCTCGTTGAAATTGGGAGTGATCAATAGAGCGAGGAAGTATTTCAAACCTGGCCAAAGACTTGGGCTCTGTAAGGCGCAGGTCCGGGCACACATGGAGTACTGTTCTCATCTATGGTCCGGATCACCCTAATATCAGCTTCTACCATTTGACCGCGTACAACGGAGAGCTGTTCGGATTGTTGGAGACCCGGTGCTCTGCGAACGTCTGGACTCTTTGGCATTGCGTAGAGACATGGCTTCTTTGTGCGTTTTCTACCGCATTTACAACGGGGAGTGTTTTGAAGATCTATACGATCTGATGTTTTCATCCATCCATCCATCACCGAATTTCATCACCGCACAGCTCACCATCGCCTCCTTTACCATCCATACCACATGGATGCGTGGCGACGTGCAACTGTGCGGTTTTCAAGGACTTTTTTCCCACGTACCACTCAAATGTGGAATAAACTTCCTTCGGCGGTATTTCCAGATCGATACGACATTGGTACCTTCAAAAAAGGCGTAGACTCCTATCTTCAACGCCGACAACGCTCTTGTGAATCTTCGGATGTTGCAAGAGTTCATGGGTGGCGGTGTTCACATATTAACGGTGACCCGCAAGCTCGTTTGCCCTCCTCTGACATAAAAAATAATAATTATAATAATTAACTAATAACACTTAAAAATAAATTTACAATTGCTTACTAAAGTGGTAAAAGTTAGCGACAGAAGACATGTTTGCAGGAGCCAACTTTATAATATTAAATTATTAAATGTTTACATTCAAATATTTTATACACAAACTAGTGAGTTATGATTGATACTATAACAAAATAATATTAAATGTGTTGAAATGTTTAAAGTTATGATTATGGCTAAGTGCCATAAGCGGCCGCTGGCGTCTCTGTAGATGTTTAATTATTATAAAAACATATAAATATTTGCTATTTACTAGACGGTGTATTATCTTGAATTCTTTAGCCATTTTTATTTTAAGAGTCTTAAAAGATCTAAAACCTGCATGGTCTGTACACTTTAAAATATCTTTATCATTGCAAAGTGGGTACTTCGGTCTAACAAACACTTAAATAATATTATAATAAAATATGTATAAAATATATTAGTTGTAAGAGTCCCCAGAACTCCATCAGAAGATATTGTTATATTCAACAAATTTTTAAAAAAGAATATAGTGAACATATTTTTGTTGTTTTTTGCAGAGTGCAGTGCGCTTGAGGTCTATTTTGTCACATCATAAAATTAGGTACCAGGTAAATATAAACGTACTAAAAATATTACCCAAAAATTCTGACATAACTTTCAAGAACATATGACAATTTAAATAGAATAAAATAATATTTAAAAATCACAGGAAAAAGTTATTGTTTAAAACTTAGCTTCTTTCAAACGAAAACAAAATAAGCTTTCAACCCTTTTATTTGTTTAAAATACTAATTACAACACGTTAGAAATAATTTCCTAATATAATTAAAATTATTCTTCAAAAAACAGTTTGGAGCAAAACAATAACATAAGTAGTGCAGACGTGAATGAAGTTGGTGATGAGTGAGACGTCCACGGGGAACATACTATAAATAATAGTTGTTGGAGGTCTATATTCCAAATATTCCAATGCTTCGTTAAGAGCATCACGTAATTTGTTATCTAAAAACAAAAAAATTGAAAGTTTGGTTATTGTGTTCATACAGTACATACAACACACATAAAATGATTAAAATTAAATAATAAAAAAAATAATCCTACGGTTAGTAAATGATAATGACGGAACATTCTCTATATTAATGGATTATTGTCCAAGCAAACTAAAGAATCCTTAAATTTTTTGTTTTGATCGTGAAAATAATTATTATTTACCAAAATAATTATTATTTTTATGAACAACACAAAAAAATTATTGAAATAAGACAAAGTAAAATCACGGGCATTCTGATAAATTTAAACTAATGAGATGAAGTCGTTCAACCTGGCGCCGTACGAAATCAACTTGTCAACAGCGGGTGCTTTGTGGAAGAAGAAGAGAACGATTAAAAAACAAAGACAATAATTATTTTGAAGGAAAAAATTAAAATTAAGTTACCTGTACACTGAATAAGTTCATAGGCCAATGTAATCTTTATATTCTCGTATTCCATTTTAGCTAATTCACCCAGAACGGCAGGCGTCAGTAAGCAAGTACACAATGACATGACTTCAACCAATGAAAAATACCATAAAGTACCATCAACTCTCTGAAAAATAAAAAAGGAATTAATTTGACTTCTTAATTCTGATTTCACTGTTGCATCGTTAGGTTAAGTTAGGTCGTAAAATTGTAACTGTATATACGGCTATAGTGTTCCGCTTACTCGTAGCTTTTAACATTTACATCAAACGATAAATTATGTAACAAGTACTCACATAACATGAGTACTAACTTTAGGTAAATCAATGCATATGAAATTAAACATTGACGAGTTATCCTAATTTTAAAATATATTTAAAAAGGCAACGTATTTAAAATTATATTAATAAAAACTTTTAAATCTATTTAACGCCACATCTGAAATAACATTAAAGAATTACAAATTATTGTGGAAATTAGTTATTAGCATCGTGGACGGTTAACTTATCCTTAATATTCGGGAATTACTGCCGCCTATAACAGTTTTATGGTATGGAAAAAAAAAAGTTAATTTTGTTATTCCATCGAAAACCTGGATATTGAATTTGATAATTAATCTCTAATAAAAACAAACAAGATCAAGTGATATTCCATCTGTTTGTAAGGAATGCTCGGAGCGCTCTACTGGACACTTTTTCACATTTTTTGTCGCTCAATAGGCTCGAAAACTACTTGACGGAAAATTATGAACTTTTGCAATCAAAAAGATACACATTAGTAGATGGTTTTAAAAAAAAATTAAGTATGTCATGCCGTTGAGGAATAATCGTCAAAAAACTGATATCGCATTGAAGTCAATGGGAATGTAGAGCGACTGGCAGCCTAATCTGAAATCTCCTACATTACCGACATTGTCCACAACGATGAGTCATTACACTGGGCTCGCTTCGCTCAATATGCAAACGGCACTCGAGATTGCGCGAGCGCAGCGAGTCGAAATTGAGGGTCTATTGGCGCCCTTGGCAATATTATATTTATTACATTATATTTATGCTTAATACATTTCCTCTTACCTGATGACTCGGATTAAAATAGCTGGGTGATAAAAAGAGTGCATGAAAAACGTTGACTTGGATGTGTGATGTAACGAGAATGGATGAGGCTAGGCTGCAGGAATAGTACACGAAGAAAGTGCACAACATATGCGACATTTTCTTAAAAAACTAAAGTATATATTTTTGTAGATATGATTGTCTTTCTCAAGTGTGAATTGAGCCCAAGATATTGTGATTAGAACTGTAACAGTTGAAAACTTAGCATCGTTATCGTTATCGTTATCGTAGTAAGCTACTTTAAGCTACTCACACACAAAACAAAACATTTAATAATTTAATTAATTAGACTGAGTAAAAATATTACACAACACATTTAATGAAAGTTAATTACAAATTTGCATAATCATTCACAATACCCTTTAACTATATAATATAAAGAAAACTTTATTTTTCTGTCTACTTGTTGTTACGTCCGTAGCTAATTTTGATTTGTTTTACAAAAAAAAAAAATATTTATAATTTTTTTCTCATTACGAGTGGTTTATCGAAATAAAGGAATATTGACAAGACTATTTTTAATTTTGATAAAAAATAATGAATCTCCAAAGTAAGTGGCTAATTAAATGAATCGCTGACAGATACCAATATCTCGTCTTCCTACGAGTATGAATACGATTGTTGCGAAGCATCCGAAAATAGTGGTTAATAAAAAAAATAGAATGTGAATTCGTTAAATATGTACTCGCAAGTTAAGTCTATTAGAAATATTTATATTTCAATATCTTTGTTTGTAACGAAAAAAGTGCAATACTAAATTATTATTTAGTAGTAAACTATTCTGACACGATTTTTTCTTAAGATGATCTACTTGCTAACGATCTTCAAATATTTTTTCTTCACATATATTACATCACCAAACTACATCTTTTTGTTACTTAAATTTCTATATAATAATTAACAAGCAGCTATAGACGTATATTGTATTAGACATATTCTTTATTATCAGTTGCATTTAGTGACGGTGAATAATATTAGGAAAAGAACACTACTTACATTTAAAATAAGATCCCAAAAAAAGTATGTACTATAAGTTATCTTGAAAAAGTGTGTCAAAATTAACACGAAGTACTGGAAATATATAAAGGTTCATTAAAAAGATGAGAACATTCACTGTATTATAAAGTAAACAGGGGCTAGGAGAATCCACAGTTTTTAATTAAGTTTAATACTTACATTAAAAGTTACGGCTTTGTTATTGTTTTCTATATTATTTAACAAATGTTTATATGAAAGTACATATTTTTTTACAACGTATATTTTATTTAAGTTATTTAAATGTGTACTTAATAATTTTCTTATAACCCTCATTCTTTCAAAAAATAAATTATATGTTATTATTGGATTTGCTAATGTCATAGCATTGAATATTACTAACAATCCCAGAAACATATTTAAAATCCGCTGGCTTTGAAGAAAGATTAATGTCGGAATAAACTTAATTAATTGCAGTAGAATGAAAACGTAAATAACCAATAAAAAAGGAGATTGTAATGGCTTCTTCAATCCAAGAGTCGTATCAATAATCTTAATCCTAAAACAATATCTAAGGAAAGATGTTTGTCTTGTATAAAGACATGAAATATAATAAATAATATGTTCCACGGTTAAAACACAGTAGAACATCAGCAGATGTAAAATAATTCTTGAAGTATTGTGATTAAAAATAAAAAAAAAAGGATAATAAAGAAATGACCATTGAGATTAAAACACAATAAAGCTTAACTAGGAGAGTGACGCGTCTCGAGCTTTGCGTGTTGTAGTAAAAACCCATTACCAACTTCATTTTAAGGACATTTTCCACTAAACATAAATTTTTAAAGATTTTTTTAAATCCAATAAATAGTGTCATTTTAATAGTTACTTGTTTAGTTCTGCCTAACAAGAGACTGTAAGCCAACACCAATAATCCTTTATACTGTACACTTTGTAGTTAATGAGCTGCTTTGTACCGTTAGATATGACACAATAATTAGAGATAAAAATCTTTCCACAACCGCACCCCAATCACTCCAATACTTAGTGTTCCATTTCATTACTTAGCATTATTAATATTAACAATAACAAAAGATATGTCATTATTTGTTACTTACATGATTTGTTTTTTATCTCTTACAAAGTTGCTTTTATTTGTAAAGGGTAGCTTAATTATACTTTTTACATTTATAAAAGAAATAATGATATGTTTCACGTGGATGTTATTTCTGTTCCTTATTGTTTTGCTTATTTACTTCGTCATTGGTTATTCGAATGAACGATGACATATGGACAGATACACGCTCATTACTTAGTTTATTTTAGGTTAGCAACATATCATGTCATTAATTGGTCAAATCCGTGTATGTCTTATGTATTAATATTCAATGTATATTTTTGTTAAAAAAATTATCAATACATTATTATACAAATATATTCTGTTTGGTTTTATTGCCACACAACATTTAAAGATATTTTTTTAATATAGTAAAGGAAAAGAATTTCTTAACATAATTATAAATTTTACTATTATTTTGTGTATGCATATTCTGTGGAACATAATGTTATGGAGTTGTCACTATCATCCTTACGACGTCCGTGAAAGTACGGTGTTTACTATCTCGCGATGTTTAAGCTACCTCAAGAGAGGCTTTAGACAAATACGACCTCTTGGTCTACGGTCTCTTAGAAATGATCAGGAGTAATTTAGAAATTATTTCAAAGACGCTAGAATAATAATGTTTCCATTACTTTATATGTTTAGAAAATATAAAATACGTCTAGAAAAATTTAATTAAATGTAAAAAGCGACTTTCACAATATTAATATTAGAAATAATAATACAATAAAAATGCCTTAATTAGACTACATAAAACAAAAAAAAGTAATGCGCATTACATTTACATTAAATTTTTTGAGCAATGAAGAAATAAATAAATAAATAAACAAATAAAAAATTTAAGGCTCACATTAAACAATTTTATTGTATCCAAAGCTTATAACAAAAATATTTTATAGTTCGTGAGGTTCAGAAATGGACTCGACGAAGGCCAGTCTCAAGGACCGGAACCATTCTTTGAACCTTTGACTTGGTCCCAACTACGTTTTTAAAGACTACATTCCAAGAGCTTTCATAACATGGAAAAAACATGGAAAAAAATATAACTTGTGAGCTCTTAAGTAGCCACTCCCTTCAAAAAACTGTGACTGAGACAAGACAAGTTGATCTTTTCGAAAGTACATTTTATTTCACTTCAATCGCAACATTTATAATTTCCTTCACAAAGATGATATTTTTGTGTCTATTAATGTCATATGCTTGAATGTTTTTTTAATTTCATCACTCTCTTCAACTGTAGGGATTGATTGAAGGTATGTCCTGTACATTGCGAATAGTTACCGACATTTTGTTATATTGTAGGCAGATAAGTTCACGGTATAAAGCATTTATATTGGTTCAGATAATAAGTCAAAACTATAAAAAGTTTTATTAAAATCACCCCAATATTTTTGTTGCATTGGTATTTTAGCTCAAATATTGTTTTGTGTTTTCTTACAACTCATATGGTTTATAAGACTGGTCCCTCTGGACTTTCTGGACCCTACTGGACCCTCACCAGCACTATGAGGTAGTTGGAATAGTATGCATTTGATAAAATACTACTCCTGATAATGCGTGTAACCTTGTTATGTTAATATATTATAAATAATGTTACATACAAAATAATTTATTGACATTTAAACAAGCAGCTATATGTTATTTTAATAATTTAACTCAATATATAACACCCCAATTACATTGTCAGTAGATGGGTATCAGGTGTGATCGGCATCCTCTCAGACCGACCTCAGTACAGCCTTCCTTCTTGTAATTAACAAACGTGTCGTAATTCCAATTTGTAGTGACTGACATGTATTGCAATCCTAGCTATATAGATATTGTTACTGGAATTACTAAAAATTATCGGTATAGCTTGAGTTTGAAATATTTATTTTATTTAACATTGTATATAATAAAATAGGAAATCCTTTTACCGCACGGAACAGGTCTCGATCAATTAAGAATTATTAGAGGCTTGTCTGAGATGTGTAACAGACTGACACACGTCACTCTGAATTAATTACAACATACACCTCGTTAGCTTCATACTAATATGAGGTATAACGATCTTAAATCGATCTTAAATTTCAGAAAAGCGTTAACTAGAGGTCGGAATGATTTTTATTTTTCATTGCATATTAAACTAATTGAAGGCATGATTGAAATATTAAAAACTGCAATAGGCGGCATCACCCGGCCAAGTCCGCTTCATATGCTGTATTTAAAAAATGTTAAGCTATTAAATACATGTTGACTTGAATGCGTGTTTTAGTTCTAATTAAGATAATCCAATAAGCTTAAACAATCTTTTATAATATAATGTAGTAATTAATTCGCATCCCAGTTATCCAATATGCCAAAGAATTGCGCTGCTTCCCATTGATATTTAGACAAACGGTCGATACGTTATAGAATAGTTCAACAAGGTCCAATGTGAGATAAATGTAACGTGTAAATAATGTAATTATAGTTAGTTACTAATAAAATGATTGTGTAAGTTGGTGGTTAATAAATGTTGACTCGCCTTTGCGACACCATTGTTTTGAGGTTATTTTTGTAAAATAATATATACTCGTATATATTATCACTTACTTTGGAGAGCTTATCTATTATATATAGCTTATGCTTACCGCAACATGTGTTTGCAATTTAGACCGAATCATGATCAATCGCACTTTGTATCGGTTTTTGTTTTTATAATTATGTTATTTTCATCTCATCTCTTCTTTATTATCTATATGTAAATATGCTAAAAACGTTTGGTCTAACAGCTCTATTGATTCCACTATGTTATGCAACATTATTATTATTATAATGATTTATACATGACTAAAAACACTTATTATAATATGTATGTATGTACATATATATGTATATATATATGTATCAATGTATATATTAGTTGAGTTGACTTTCACGTAGATAACTTGGAAGTTAGATTGAAAAGAGTTCGTGAGTGAAGTGTATGGTACATGTCATTTCTAACAATTTTATCCCTTTCATCTAACATATACAGACTTCTACAACAAACTTCTAGTTATTAATAACTGTATTTCACATATTTGTACAATTATTTCGCCATTATTATTTGGTTTGGAAGAATTTGTGTCTACCAAATAAAATCAAAAATTACATAACTATTTTACGTTTAATTAACACGTATATACTCGTTTTTATTTGTACATTATATACTACTACTACTACTACTACCCTGTGGGCGATATTGTATTGGATCTAGAATTGTAGATTTTGTTGATTCTTTTATCTTTTCTTTTCTTTTCTCAATCGGTTTTATTTACGTACTTCAATGTTAACAATTTATATTATTTTCTGTTTTGCCCATTAAAATAAATTATTTCAGTCGAAGGTTGAAACGGGATAGGGGATAAATGTATCTTTGCATGAAATACAGCAGAGTACACTTACGTTCTATATCTTATATCATGCAATTCATTATTGTTTATGTGCAATAAAAAATAACGAACAAACAAATTAGTCTATGTCGCAGTGTAGGTTTTAGTGCTAAGCATTAAACTAATATTTACTGTTATGTTATAGAACTTAAATACAATGTAAGTATAAGTAAAGAAGTCGCTAACTTGCAAAGATGCTTTTTCACGCCCCGCTTAAAAGACCCAGGATCGTAGTGGGAAGGAAACACGTGCCGTGGTAATGAATTCCACATTTTGATGGACCGACATAAATAAGATCTGCTGAACCTTTTGGTTCGTGAAGATACCGAATCCACCGTGAAGGGATGGCACTTCTGTCCCGCACGTGTTGTTCTGGATCGGAAAGGAGAGGATGGGATAAGTTGGAAAAGTTCGTCGGAGCACTCGCCGTGGTGTAAGCGATAAAAGACTGCCATAGTAGCAACGTCTCTACGTAATTGGAGAGGCTCCAGGATCTTTACGGCCTCTGGGCTTCCAATAATGCGAACTGCTCGCCGCTGCAACCGGTCGAGAGTGTCAAGCAAGTACTGAGCTGAGCCATCCCAAAGATGAGAACAGTACTCCACGCAGGAGCGAACCTGCGTCTTATATAAAAGACACAGTTGCTCCGGCGTGAAGAACCGTCGCACCTTGTTCAACACTCCGAGCTTACGTGAGGCTGATTTAATGACACTCTCGATGTAGACCTTTTGGTTGAGGTCCCGGCTGAGGTCTACGCCCAAGATGTTGAGGTTGTCCTGGAGCGCTAACTACGTGCCCCGAAACGAAGGAAGAGAAGGGAACGGAGACTTTTTGGTGGAAAACGCGCATACCTGTGTTTTCTTATCATTGAACTCAACCAGATTCTCATGACCCCATCGTGAGACAAGGTTGAGGACCCGGTTCATTTCAACAACAAGATCCTTTCGTTTCCCCTCAATGTCAGTCAGCTTTGCCGCAGGGTGTCCGAAATATCTCCCATATCTAAACAATGTGGCGTGAATTTTCAAGATATGACCTCAGAGTCAGGAATTCCAACTTCTACTATTAACTACAGATACAAGTATAATTATACTTTGTAAAGTTGAAGACCTACTACCCATGTTTTGGAATTCTATGTAATGTAGTATACTTGTAAATATACAAGTAAGTTTTCAGTCATACTCACTAACAAACTTTTTGCCTTTAATACTAGCATCGCCCTTCCTATATGAAAGCTTTATATCGGCCTGAGCTGAAGATTTTAGTTAAAGAAAAGAAAGAGAAAAGATATTTGTAATAGTAAAAATTGTTGAATCAAAGCGGTGCATGCAATAATATTTTGTGTATGATGAATAAGATGTGTGATGACTACAACAGTAGAGTGGTGACGACTTTAGTATCGTCTGCTGAAATACCCTCAATTCCTATGCCATAAATAATGATAAAAATAATAAAGACGGAGCGAGGTTGTCGAGACTCTTGTTTCACGAAAACGACTAGGATCGAATGTCAGTCAGTCAGTGACTGCCACTGGTGAAATTCTGTCGAAACTTCGAGAAACAACAAAGGTATATAATTTAATTTTCACATTCATAATTTACAAATAGATCCGATATATTTATTATTTTGGTATACATGGAGTGCTATTATTTACAATTGATAAGCTCAATATAAATAAAATATTTCTAAAAAATACATCTTATTCACATTAATAATTGGAGTATCTCGTCATCACCAAACAAATACAATCAAACAAAGTTCAGTAAATTGTCAAATCGACTCAGTCCAAATGACCTCTCTTGAATGTTAATTAACAACAGTAACAGTTACAGATAACACGTTGTTAATTAACAATTCTGGAATTTGAAACAATTGTTGAATTCATATTACTAACTTATTATGAAATGTACCGAATGTATGTATGTATGTACGAGTATTTAAGGTTCGTCAGAGTAAAGTATTTTATTATAATTAAGTTAATCGTTTAGATTCTAGCTAAAATTCAAAAAATAATTAGCGACATGTTCAATACAATGTACACTAAACTAACAATGTATACTAAATTAAATTAAAACTACTACAATGTATTTTACAATAATATATAACACTAAATGGTTCCTATTGCCTAAAAAATTTTATAAGTCAACATGTTACAATTTTGAAAATATTAATTGAGATATTTTGTTAATTCATAACATAAGAATTAATAACTAAAATATAATTAAGCAATATGAAATAATGTTTAGCCATATGAAAATAATATTATAAAAGTACCAAAAATAATATATATATATATATATATATATATATATATATATATATATATATATATATATATATATATATATATATATGTATATATTATTTAGCACTTGAATGAAATCTCAAAATCTTTTTTCAAAGATTTTGAGATTTCAAAAGTATTCACGGAATCCGACAGACTCGTCCGAGTTGACTTAGATCGGTCACCAGGTAGTTTAAAAACTTATCTGCATCTTGAGTATCACAACGAAGTAGTTGTTGTTACTGTACTATGTATATAATATACTTCTAAGAGGCTTAATAAAAGCAGCACACAATATTCTTGATTACTTTGTGTTGTATTGAAAATTTTGGTGAACAATAATTTTGAAAGTCGTCAGTACCAGTGTCTTGTAGTACTTTAATAATATACACGTCAAGGAAGCGCTTTAAATAGATTTTGCTTCATCCTATCCTCTCACTAGACTGATTTGGCGAGGTATTAATCTTGCACGTTACAGAAGATATACTTGATAACTTGCGTTATTATTGTGTGGTTGTTAGAGTACCCGTATGTACAAAGATTTGAACATTGTATTATATTCAGTCGGTTCAATGGTTAAATTCACAAGGACTATAGAGAATATAATGTTGTGAATTCGTTGCAAGAACAAATAAACAAAGGAGGTTGGAATTAATTATTTGCCTTCAATTATTTCTGTTAGAATCTCTTAGGATATAAATATATTGCATTTATTGAAACATGTATTATGTCACAATTAAAAAACTATTTCAGGAGTTACTTAATTTTTGTGATTTTTATCTAAAAGTAACATAACATAAATGGCGTAATATCATATTTAAAAACCATCAGAGGATTACTTTTCTCTTTAGGGTCTGGACCCGACGGGGCACAATTACCGGTACTTTTAATTGTTAAAGAAAATAATTTTTTTTTTATTAATTTTGTGTTATAATTCTTTGATGACCTGTAAATCTCATAAGAAGTTATTACTAAAATAAAAATATAGTTATTTTTAATATAGAACACATTTATTTTACTTAACTGTACACAATTATGGATACACGTTTAAACGAAAAATGACTGGAGATTAGTTGTGTCGCGCTGAAACGAGTTTACTTACCCTTGATGGCACCGTGCTTATATTAATATTATGAGGTTTAGTTGAAATAACAATATGAATTGAATTATAATGGTAATCTTATGTACATAAGAATTAATCAATAATATGTTTAACTATGATTTAACACACATTGTTAGGTATTCACGACAAAACAGTAATTAAACACAATGAAATATAAAAGGTATGCTATATTATATGTCTTTATACCAAAATTAGTTTAATTAACAAATGGCTTTATCAAATACCACAGCTTATGTTATTTTATTATTCAATTCTACTGTTTTCTTACAGTTTTTATTGAAAGATGATAAAAATATAAGACCAAGCAAATCCTCGACGAACTCACCCTGATTGAATAACGACAGGATACCGGAGGGTTAGTTGAAATTTGTATACAACAGAGGTTTAGATATTTACATTGATTAATTATATACATTATATAATACTACTTTACTATGTGCAAAGTAGTAGAACAAATAGACGAACGGGACATGCTATATTTTGCTAATCGCCAAATATACGGAGTAATCAGAACAACGTTCAAATGTCTTTCCGGTACAGACCATTGTCGTTTTAATTTACAATTGCCTCAAGTTTCAGTTAAACCAATTTTATTAAAACAAACTTTTTCAATATTGTATAGCTAGTGTACAAATATAGCTCCCTTCTTTGTAAAATATATTAAAGCAGATAAGACAGTTTAAATAATGTTTTGTCATTATATTTTATTATCTATATTTTCGATGTTTTTCAGACATCAAACGCCTATCAACATATCCATCAGACCCTTGATGATCCAATAAGAGAGATGAAGCAGTCGGCCTGTGATTAAAGCGACTAGGGCTGAAAATGAGACGAGTTTTCTGCTGCACGTTTCAGCGCCTCGTGAAATTGAGTGTTAAATAACTGTGACGGAGGCCGTGATGTAATTCTATGAGTTAAAAAAAATTGTTTATCTGTGTAAAGGTGTATGAAATTCATTAACTCGTAAAATGACTACTTTCCCGGTACCAGCCAGTACAGCTTTGTTTTAACGTAATAATTTGACGCTTGTGATGATAAACATATGTATATGTAATCAGAGCTCGATGCACACAATTCAACTGGAGCCAGTACGAGGTATCTGAGGTTGTCTAACCTTCGACTCAGTTGTCATGAGAGGCGAAGCAGACGCTGCTGATCCTGGATCCCGGGCACCAGATACATTACAAAGATTGTTGAGCTCCGAAATTGAGGTTATTCTTTGGCGCTTACCATCTGATCCAACAACAATAATGAAGCCATCCTTTGTCCAGCATCCGGATAATCCAAAACGTTGTCTTGCAGCAACAAATGCCTCATGTCTTGGCTTAGTCAGGAATTCTGACAAAGTAAGTCCTGAATTTTTAAGATTGGTTTTGGAGAACCACACCTTTTTTCTTAAGGACAGATCTTTGAACTTGAAAAGTATGGGTCTTGGTTTATCTGAGACCATAGTACCTAAGCGATGACATCGACTAATATCTTCAAGAGAAAGATCAGGCATTTTTAGATGATCAGACAATAACTTTGTTCCAGTGGATGTTAAATTTTCATTTTGGTTGACAATCAAAGAAATTAAATAAAGATTGTTATTATTTTTTGGAAAATCTACATAAATTAAAAAAAATCCGTGCCCGCAGGGGGACACGCGTGGGTAGACCTCGTGTGTAACTCGTTTAAAATATAACTCACTACCTAAGAATAACACATGATGCCGTTGTTTACTTCAAAAGTTTTCAAGCAAAAAGCGGTTTTTATTTTGTTTCTCGGAAAAAGTATCTTTTTTGGAAATACTTTTGGTACTTAAATTTAGAGTAAAATATAATCTTCCTATTAAAAATATTTGCGAGGAGGGAATGTTTACCAGAAAAAAGTTGCCTTGGTTTTACCTACCTTAAATTTTAAAACTAAAAGTGGTTTTTATTTTTTTTCTCGGAAACAGTACCTTTTACGGAAAAACTTTTGGTACCTAAATTTAGAGTAAAAAATAACCTTTCTATTAAAAATACTTTTAATGTAAGAATATTTACCAGAAAAAAGTTATTAATTTTTTTCCAAAAATTTTTGGTTTTTTACCCCCACCCCTAAGTTATTGAAGTTAGGTTTTCGGTTTATCTACATTAGTTACAGGTATTCATCAAAGACATCATATGATATGAACGCGATTGATCTTCTTCGTATAGGGAAAAAGTTATGGTCGAAAAACTGAAATCAGAAAAAGTGAGGCCCTAGCGCCCCCTGTGACCGGATTTCTCTGGTTGACGAACTTGACCTTCATTTTTGGATGGTTGATTTTTGTGCAAAGTATGAAAGCGATCCGAGTGAAACTGCGGCCGCTATCGTGCTGACAAGAGTCGAATCTGGACGCACGCACGCATATATATATATATATATATATATATATATATATATATATATATATATATATATATATATATATATATAAACTTTTTGACCAATGGTCATTTCGGACTCAGGGGGTCATAAGAAGACCTCCTGTAAAGAAATTTTTCAAAAATTCGAAAGTCGGGTGCAAATGAATGGGCAGACCAAATTCTTTGAGGTCTACCCAAAATAACTTTCGAAATTCGATTATTATATAGCTATAATTTGAAATTGAATTAATTATAAGTACATTATGTAACAATGTAACTTTTATGTTAAATAATATCCGATATCTTAGTCAATGAATTGAGTGTGGATGTTAAACACTTAATGAGTAAAATTTTCACTAATCCTCGAATCGGGTCATGTTCCATACTTATATTGATAAATTTATTCGTCAACAAAAGTTAAGATTACCTTTGGATGAAGTGGCTATAATTTGATACTCTTATTAATACCATGCACGAGTAGGTACGTGTCTTGAATTCAGGGAGAATAAAAGTTTACGTGTTGATAAATGTTGTTAATGTCCTCTGACATTGCTTGTTTGATCGGTGTGTGTCGGTCTGAGTGGATAATAAAGTGCAAGGTGGATTATAAAGTATATTAATAGTGGGATATAATCATTTAAAATAAATTTTTAATATTGTAAGAACTAACACACAAGAAAGATTTTGAAAGTAGACAATTTAGTGAACCCGTTGTATCTAAGTACTTAACTGTTCAACCAAGTGGTTGTTGGGAAGAAAGGACGTTTATAGTTAGAACGCAAGCTCAGCGACGTCGCATCCCTCATTCCTTCCTTTATATTATCTAATAAGTCTTCCATTATACCATAAAAACACATCAGGAATATTTAAACAGTTGTATTACAAACATTATTATGATAGCAAATAAAAATATTTACATTGCAATATTGTTTTAAGTAAAGCCTTAGTTAGTAAAGCTTGTAGAATTGCATTTCTGTTATGATTTAGCTTTTAAATAATATTACAATTTATTTTATACACGAGAGCTACGCTTGTGTTATGTAAAATTCTAAAGTTTTAACTACATTAATAATAAATAAATGTAAATAAATATATAGTTATTAATAACGGTGATGAGCTATTTATTTACTTTAATAGTTACCAAAAAAATTATTAAACTGAACAAACTAATGAATTATTCTCCTGTATTATAAGAAATGACACTAATGTTGTACCGAGCAATGCCGCACGTCTACGATAACAATGGAATAACAGGAGTATTACTTAGTAATAAATAAAAAAATGTAAAATAATAGAGTAATAATTACAAATATTTGATATTTGTTACAAAATCATAAACATTTGATACTTCCCCTTTGAGGCCTTTTGTTATATCGTCATAGTTACTGTGTTCAAACCAAACATACCATGATCATTATAACCATTCAGATTACTATAATGCGGTAACAATACACCACATTGTTACCACCACCACCACCACACTCTTAGTAACTGTACATAATTCCATTTTTAATTTTAAGGTTAAATATTTTGTAATACTGACTTTATAATTAGTGATATTTCAACTACCCAAAACTCATGTACCAGTCATGAACTCTTAAATTTATATATCCCAATTTAAATAATTAGTAAGGTTTAAAATTTTCTTTAAAAAGGTTTAAAATGATTTATTGAAGAACATTTATTTATCAAGGTGCTTTTTATTTCGAAGGATGAATAAAAAGGGCATACTTCGTGTCATTATTATGATGATACGTTTCTTTTGTTATATTGTAGGAAGACTTTAAAGCTGTTGCTAAATTTAACTTTAGATTCTTAAATAAAATTTTGTCGAGAGAAAAAAATTCAAAATTAGTTATGAGAATTCAAAAAATATTCGAAATCTATTAATGCAAAATATATTATAAATATATAAGTTTTCGTTTCTCAAAGCTAGTAAGCTTACATATATATAAAAGAACAATCGGAACTTACAATGTTATTGTCGAAATAAAAATGTATCTTGTTCCGATATCACTAGTTATTTAAAAGTCAGTGACGAAAAACATAATATTTCTTGCCACCTCGCGTATACAAATCTTGACAAAAACTTAGAACGTGACGTCAATGTAAAAGAAAAAAAAAAGACTCGAATGTAGATATCTCTTGATTGGAATGGCCCAGTTGAAGATTTAAGGTTTCGTTGCTTATTTAATACATGATTGAACAATTCAAAACACACACCTATCATTCTTAATATATTTAAATAACTTTTACGCGTAATATTGCTGGAGAATAATTAATATACGAGTACATATATCGCAGCAAGGGTGTACGATGGATGCCTTAACTTTACTTATACTGAGATTAACTTATATTGATATGCCGTAGGCGATGATTACTGATTGATGGAGTTGAAAATTTAAGTATAAAGCAGTTGTCGATAAAGTAAATAAATGTGATATGCTTGTTAAAGTAAACAAACCAATCTATTGTACAGTATGCTTTTCAAGCCCCATATAACAATAATATATAACATATAAATAAAAAATAAATAAAAACAGAAAGAATTTAATGTATACAGTAATAATAAAATATTTATTTGTTTTTCTTAGATATCTGATTTAATATAATAATATTAAAATAGGAAATACAAAACCGAAACATTTCATCCATCACGGGATAAACCACTCAAAGGAAGGCAATTTTGTTCACTTTGGGTTTGGGTTGTTTATATATTTAAAATTACATGCTTTAGACCACACATGTCACGGGAAATGTTCGGGTTATTTTTAGGTGAACTGAGCGTCTTTTAATGGATCAGGTAAATTGAATATTTGAATGCTTTCCAATGTGTTACGTTTGAGGAAAATTGGTAAGAAAGTTTACAAGTACATTTTAATAATGCAGGTGTTACCTAACAGAATTCAATATAATCAATTACATCTAAGTTGTAAGTAAAAAAAAATATTATTGTCCACACTTGTATACTTATTAAGATATTTTTTACAAGAAATCGTTTACGGCTGTATGCTGGAGTTTTCAGAGACAAAAGGAGTTTTTAATTTAGTTTATACAAATGCTATTTTGTACGTCTCATTTAATTGAACAAGTATAAATTCCATACAAAAATGATAACCTACGGAATTATGGAATAGACGGAACAATGTTGATGCCATAGTATTACTATATGAAAAACTTAATGAATATACGGATTACGTTAGCTAAAGTTACTGTTAATCAAAATCGTCTTAATCACTAAGAATAATAAATTATTTTATTTTAAACTAATCAAATATAAATCATATATGTCTAGTTAAAATAATTAGTTATATAATCTTAATTCACACTAAATAAATTAGCAAAAGATTGGTTTAGACCAAAATTTGTAGTCTAAATTTTATCATTGAACTACAAATTTTTAATATTGAAATCTTTTTATTATCTATACAACCTTAAGGTTCCTAAGGCTATTTTATGTTCATTTCACTTATTTTATTGGCCACACAAGATCACTTTTGATGAATTGAGGTAATCATAACCTGGTACATTAATATATCCAGTGTTAGGAACGTGTCTTGAATTTTGGTAGAACAAACATATCTTACACCCCATACAATGATAAACACTGTTATTGTCCATTAGTAACAAGTGTGTGATACACTGAGCCGAGAGTAAAGTGGGAGGCACTTTTTTTTATGTTAGTGGAAGGCAAACCAGCTTGCGGTGACCCGCAATATTGATATGTGATCACTGCCGCCCATGAACTCTTACAACTTCCGAGGATTCACGAGAGCGTTGCCGGCCTTACAAGAGCGTTATCGACCTTACTTCACAACTAACATGACAAACAATGAATGTATTTGTGTAAAGACTGAATCTGTACATCTATAGTATACATAATATTACATTTATTTTAAGTAATTAAACAAATAGTAATATAATGTTATAAAATCTATAATATTAAGTAATCTACCGACAAATGACAAATGTAATTAAAATTTCCTTAAATGTTTTTTTCGAAACAACCTCAGGTCAATATCCCTTGCGGGGTAGCCAGAGACGACGAAGTGCCAAATGCTACGGTCCCTGCATACTTCTTTCGCCTCTGCTACAGACATAAACCTCTTCATACATGCCCTCCGGGGCGTCCTCATTCTTTTTACGTGACCTTCCTCCAGTATCTTAGATACTGTGTTTTCGAAGGTCACTCGAGGCCTCCCCCTGTCTCTCTTACCGCTCACTTTTCCTGTATAAATCTTTTTTACCATTCTTTCATCACTCATTCGTTTGACATGCCCAGACCACCTAAGCCGTTCTTATTAATTCTCACCGTGATACCTTCGCTAGTACCTGCCACTCTGTGGTTCTCTTCATTGCAGATTCGATTAGCTAGACTGACCCAGAATATTCTGTGAAAAGATCGCATCTCCACAGCAATCATCTTTCTCACATTCTTCTTCTGTGTTACCCACGTTTGGCTGCCGTATAACAGCGTCGGTAGCAAAACCGCATTGTGTATAGCCAAACGTGCAGCTATGCTGACGTTTTTCCGTCTCAACAACGCAGCCAAAGCACCGTTGACTCTGTTACCGACAGCAATACGTCTTTCCATATCCATTTCATATCTTCCGTCTCTGCTAAACATACTTCCCATACATACCACTTTCATTCACTTGTTCTATTATCTTACCATTCACGTTGATCTTACATTCTTTCTTCATTTTTTTTCAAATATCATACCTTCGTCTTATCTGAAATCAGGTTTAGACCATTATTTTCACACCCATTTTTTAGAGTGGTGACCAATGCCTGCAAATCGCATTCTGATGATGCAATGAGCACTGCATCATCTGCATATAGCAAGCAACTGACCTTAAGGTCACCTACTTTTTCTCCCATGTCACTGCCTTTCAGACAACTTCGCCTTGGAGACAACTATCCAAATACAAATTGAACAAACAAGCTGACATATCGCAACCTTGATTAACACCCGATTGGATGTCAAACCAGGGTGACATGCCAGCTCCTACTCGCACACAAGCTGAGTGATCTTTACAGCCTGTAGCAAGGGTCTGCTCACATTGTTTCGGGACAGTATCTCCCACTATTTCTTTCTGACAACCCTGTCAAACGTCTTTTCCAAATCCACAAAAGCATAGAAAACCTTTTGGTTTAGAGCCAAAACTTCTCCGTGATCATGCGGAGGGAAAAAATCTGATCTATACACCCTTTTGCAGGTCTAAAACCTCCTTGGGCCTCCCACAACAGCCTTTCGGATCTCTCTTGCATTCTTCTCGATAGTATTTTAACATAAACTTTACCACCCAAGCTAATCAAACTGATAGCCCAATAGCTTGCACAGTCTATCTGTGAACCTTTGCCTTTATACAAAGGTACGATGACTGCACCTCACCAACCGCTTGGGACCTCCCTTAATTTACAGCATAAATTGCATAAAAACCGGAACAAGTCCGTAGCCCACCATATTTGATATTCTCGGCAGTAACTTCATCTGATCCGGCAGCCTTACCACATTCCAGACTTCAAATCGCGCTCTCCACTTCTTCCAAACTGATTTCATCATCGGCTACATCAGGACTTAGCATTTCGCTGGTACTTAAGGCCAGGGCGTCCTCACCTTCATACGTCTCCTTTTAGAATTCCGCCCACCGCTGCAAAACGTTTGCTTGCTCTGTTAAAATTTCACTACTCTTTGAAAGCACCCCTTTCATTCTATTTTAGCATAAACTTTACCACCCAAGCTAATCAAACTGATAGCCCAATAGCTTGCACAGTCTATCTGTGAACCTTTGCCTTTATACAAAGGTACGATGACTGCACCTCACCAACCGCTTGGGACCTCCCTTAATTTACAGCATAAATTGCATAAAAACCGGAACAAGTCCGTAGCCCACCATATTTGATATTCTCGGCAGTAACTTCATCTGATCCGGCAGCCTTACCACATTCCAGACTTCAAATCGCGCTCTCCACTTCTTCCAAACTGATTTCATCATCGGCTACATCAGGACTTAGCATTTCGCTGGTACTTAAGGCCAGGGCGTCCTCACCTTCATACGTCTCCTTTTAGAATTCCGCCCACCGCTGCAAAACGTTTGCTTGCTCTGTTAAAATTTCACTACTCTTTGAAAGCACCCCTTTCATTCTACAGATTACCGAACAATTACGGTTATCGCTAACTTCTCGCCAAAAAAGCTTCGTGTTTTCCCGGAAGTTGTTCGTCAACCTTTCATCCCTTTCTTTCTCAGAATTTTCACGCTTCATCTTTATAAGTGCTTTCGTTTTGTTCTTTTGTCGTTTTGTGTTAGGCTTTTAATAAAGTCTCAAAGCCTTCCGGCTCTATTTATTTTAACTTAAACTCTGTGCATTTTATCCGCTCCTACAATATTGATAAAAACTGAAGTATGAGCAACAAAGATGTTGGAATATTTTATAAGAGTTTTTGAGAAAGAGCTAGAAAATATGTCTATTTACTTACTTGTTATAAAAGAATGACTACCATAGTGTAAGTATAGACTTTGATGAGTTTTTATATTATAGATCTTGGAAAAAATAATAGTTACGATGGATTTTTTTAAAATATAATTTTATACTATATTAACAAAAATTATATAAAATTACATTCCAGCTTCAGTTTCAAATTTAATTTAAGTAAAAATGTTTGAAGTTAAATATGTTTTCATAAATATAAGAAAATATCAACAGAAACAGTGATAGCACAGCCTTAACTTATATTTGTAATAGGTAAAAATGATTTGACAGAAGAGTTCAGAGATTTGATTGCACTTCTTGTTTCTCGTTTAATATGCCTTAGGTATATTATTTTTCTAATGAAAAAAAATATATTGTAATGTGTTTATCTTTATTAGTTTTAATGTCGACATACGGGTAATGTAAGTTTTCCAATATAAATAGAATATATATATAAAGTTCAGCAATAATTCCGAAAATGTTCCCGACTTCGTAATTAATGTGTTTCAAATTTAATTAAACAAATAATTAATTTAATTCAATGACTTTGTAACTTTAAATTTGCGAGTGTTTGGGTGACGTTTTGTTACTTAAGTAATTGGTTCGCGTTGATATCACCACGTCCTTATTATAAATTCAATTTATCTTTCCTCATATTTTGTAAATACAGATTTAAATGTATAATCTCGAGTGAAGCTTACGGTCAAAATCTGTTTACTGTAATAATGCAGTTACTCGTACTCATACGCTAACTGCGCTACGCTACGCTACGCTACTGATAGCTATTGTTATAATTGATATATTAAATTTAATATTTGAATTAGTGAGCCTCACTGACCTACTCCAGTTTGGAAAATATTATTATTCGTTATTAACATTCACAATTTATTAAATAAAACTGAAGTACATACAAGTATCATATCGAATCATTAAATAAGCTATTCAAATAGCAAGAAAGCGGCTGGGGATGCTTTGTTCTCAGAACTTTGATTTCAAGATACTTAAGGTCACTGTAACCTGTGTTGTTTCAGTGCTATTAACTATTCATAAACTACAAACTAAAACTTTACTAATCATTTCATCAAACTGCAGCCTTAGGGACAGAAATATTAAATTCGTTTATTTATTTATATAAATAGATATATTTAAACACTTTAAAAAGCAAAAGGTATTTAGTCAATTTTGATTCAAATAGGCATTAAGTTTTATAATAACAGTGAATAATGTCACTGCGAACAGACATATTGACATTTATGGATATAATTACAAATAATTACAACACATTTATATTTGATTTAAATTAAGAACATCGAAACATCAACAGCTTGAATATTAAATAAAAACTCATTCACAGCAGTGGCGGTAACATAATAAAGTATTACATTAAAATCCAATAAAATAATTGATACCATTTTCTGTAGTTTTTTGTCGTGTTTTAATCATTTATTTTTACCAAAAAAAAGAAAAAGAAAACTTAAAGTGTAAGTCCGCTCAGAATAATAACATTGTCGTTAAGAGAAAAACGTTGAACTAATTGTTGCCAATAAAGCATTAAAAGTAACTTTATTGTTTTGGTTCCGTGTGCAATCAACTCTATAATAATTATTTCTCGTCGTAATTAAATATATTTATGAAGTTTGTGACCACAAGTTATCTTATTTTTAAGGTAAGGCACCATTAAGTTTAAGTGTCATTAACTAGCTAAAACTAAATTTAAAACATTTTAATTAATTGTAAGTAAAAAAATTGTTTCGTCAAACACACAACAACTGCTTTAAGCGTTTTACTTTTTAATAAATATTTAAGTAAATTGTAAACAAAACAAAAAATACATAAAAGAATATTATGTATAACAGTTAACTTTCAACAGAAATTTACACAGAAGTAATATTAAATCACTTTATATGCACGATATGTGACCTACTACTTAGAAGAAACTGTTTTCATTGAATTGCAAACATCTACGTAATTGGAACTCAAAGTATTTTGTAAAGCTACATTCAACTTTGAGATAAAATAAAAAACAAAGCACAACGAAAACAAAATGATACCTACGCAAGTATATTTTTTAGTATTTTACTATATTCTTCTAATTTCCAAACTATTTGACTTCAGTACATTGTAAATTGTAGTACATTGCTACTTGTAACCTCTAAGGTTTGTGGAGTTGAATATTGTGGGATTTGTTTTTGTTATGGTCATCGAATCCACGCTCATACGATTGGGAAGAAATATTACAGTGTAGGCACATTTAAGGGAAGTAAGGCAACGTAAGCCAAGCTTGAAATGTAATGTTAAACTTTTGACAGTAGATTTCCAATGTTCTATTAGTTTTAGCTGTAAGTGCAAAACTAATTAAAGGCAATTTTTTACAATCAACGATAGTGTAAGCTTGTATGAGGTTTTTGTTTATAATTTTTAATAAAAATACATAAACGTTATTATTAGAATAAATTATTTTACAACTAATTGCATTGTCGTTCTTCTAAAACTGAATAGCATTTAATTTAATAATTCTGATCGTGTTAAGCGGTGCCGTTAGTCAGAGACATCCGCAAACATTAAGATGCCAATGCGCTGCATTTTGTTAAAAATCAAAAAGGTTGGAGGATACTATAACGTATAGTGAATTAGAAGTTCTGCTGTTTTATTAGCAACACTTTGTAGCATACATCGCTGTTTATTATTAACGACGTATTAAAATCTGTGAGAGAGTATAATATACAAGCTGCGGTCAGGTGACTACAATTCTGAAAATTATAAGCAAAACAAGTAACAGTTATAATTATTTGTTGTTTGAGTCGACTAGTAGTGACTAAAATATCAGAAAATGTATTATTTAGGAAAATAAATTAGGAAACATATTTCTCAACGGAGTAGAACAAAACTGTCCGGTAAACGATATTTCGAGATAATACTCTATCATGGATTTAAAGGGGTTATTTACAGAGCCTTTACTATACATAACTGTAGTTGGAATAAAGTGGGCTTTGCTCTGGTGGATTTAATATCTACTCCAGTAATACAAAAGAAGGTAGTCTTAAAATAAAGAAAATTTGAAAATAAAAAAATACAAACTGCACTCACTCAATAAAGAAAACAATATGAAAACTAAAAAACGTAAAGATTTTTAAAGATAAATATTAATTTAAAACCTATCTCATTTATTGAGAGTAGGGTTTTTTTTCAGATTTTAAATTAGTTACCTTCATCTAAATTGTACGTTACAGAAACGAGGAGCTACTCTGGTATAAATGGAGCATGAAATAAAGTTTTCTCAAGACGCAGGTTTCATTTTACATCGTATTATTTTATAAAGGTCTGAAGAAGAAATACAAGCAATTAGGGAATGCAGCTTATATTAAACAAACTTACTAACATACATTTCAACCTTCATATGTGTAATCGTAGGATCGTTATATTGAATTATAATGACATCATCGTCAATATTATCATGTAAAGGACACATTATATCTAACTTTATATTCAATTCTCACTTTATTAGTTGTGAACACAAATGTCCCAACACACTCTCACACACCCGCTATCATCTTAATATGCACTGTTTATTGAATAAATATAGAATCAGACGTTACAAATAATTTATTACTGGAAAAGGTAATATTTCCTCCGTGAATCACCTAATTGTCATCGAACGCTGATCTCAATATTCGACCTGTAGGATAAAAATTGATTCAATATATTTACGTTTGTATATGCAATAGGTATGTAAAGTGGAGTCATTGAAGTTCACCAAAATATTTATTTTCGATTACAACCTACTGGTTAAAAGCTACACAGAGATAGAAGTATTTATTAAGTGAAATACACGATAATATTATTAACACCTCACTAAAACTATCTATAAATAATTATAGTAAGTAAGTAATATAGTGTTGTAATAGATTAGTGTAATAGATTTTTATCTACGAGAGGTTTAAACAAGATAAACATTAAAAGTTTAATAAATAAAAGTAACATTTTATTAATAAAATAACTTCCATTTGTTTTTTTCTGTGTATCGCACGAGTACGAGTACGACTACGAGCACGAGCTCGAGCACGCGGCGGTAACTAGAAGGATCCTTTAATTACAGGGATTACATTATAAGGAACTGAATACCCGAAAACTTTTATTAAAAATAAATACTGAATAAAACTAGGGTTGACTTACCTTAAAGAGGACCGTCGTGGTAAGATGGAGTAAAGTATAACGTTAATAATAAAGGAAATTATATTATTACCCTCTGATTATTAAACAACTAACAGTATATACTACAAACACTACTATCAAAGATAGTATCTGTTATAAGAAATATTAATGTAATGTAAAATTTTACCTTCTATATGTGTTGTTTACTTTCATCCAAAGAAAAGAGGGATTATAACTCTCCAAAATCAATCAATCAATTAAATGTCAGAGTACAGCTATGTCACAGTAATTTGATCACATACACTTAAATTAAACCTATGCTTACTTTGACATAAATGTGTTAGTTCACTTCACAATAGGGGAATGACAGTGAGTGGATTTTGTAAATGTTTAACCAATCATTTGAATCCAGAAGACAGACAGCTATTTATTGATATCGCTAAACTATTGATTACATAAAACATAATTTAAAGTAAAAATATAGTTATCTAAGTGTGCCTAAGAAAGTACATAATATAATGAAATTAAATCAAGAATATGTGATACAAAATAAAGAAGTGCATTTTAAAAAGAAGACAGCCGTCTGTCTCTCATCACATCTATTCTTCCTCCAATATCGATGCATTGTTTTTAATTCTTGAATATATATCGGCGCATCAGTTATCGCAATCATTTGTGAACAATTAGTTGATTTAAAATAACACTATTATTATCGGAGTGTAGATTGCTCTGATCTGACTGTATAAAAAGACGTGCCAACCGCTCCAAGATTCAGAAGCGAGTCAGTCGTTGGACTAAGCGCTACTCCTGTGTTTGTGAAATAACACTCTGAATCGCTGCTGGGATATTGGCATTGGACAAAACACTGCTCCAGTGCTATCATAAAGAAGATACCGAATCGCTGCCGGAATATTGGAAAGTATTTTCATCTTGTTATCATTATTTTAAATGATTAGTTTTTATATTAATTAGTCTTTTGTTTTAAAATAAATTATTGTTTTATATTAAGTTTAAATAACTTATATTGTATAAATTTAATTTTATAATAAATGTTTTAAATTAGCAAATTGATATCATAATTGTATTACTGTTTTATTAGATTTATTTATTGGCATTTTAATTAAGTTCACAGTTTATGATTGTAATTGTAATAAATTATTGATTCATATAGTGTCTACTCCTTTATATATATATATATATATATATATATATAATTAATTCTAAATTGATCACCATGTAATAAGTAATAATATTCGACATTAAAATGATGACTGATACTGTTCTCCTTATTTCATAAGGAAAAACTTATTACAAAAATATAATTAATAAAAAAGGACTCTACATAAGACAATGGCTATACAAAAAGTCTGTATCTATAGTGAACATATGATAATTTTAAGTATAATTTATTTATTTATTACATTGAATATATTTAACATAAAAAACACAAAGATTAAATGAGGGGCAACAAACAATAGAATTTCTAGAGAATAGATAACTCTATAACTATGGTACTTAATAACACAATGACTTAATTATTAGAAGGTTAATACTTTGAATTTAACTTTATAATAAACAAATAATATATATGTGTTAAATAGAAGATTAAGACAATTTTAATTTACGGACCATTAGGTACTCATGACTTACTGCGATACGAATCAAAGCAAAAGTGAACTGAGTAAGATATAATTATAGCGATTCAAAATGTCCAGGTCCGTTTAATCCCAGTCGGTGCCTTCCTACAGCGAAGAAAAGGATCTACAAAATGAGATTCCGCGATAAAATATTACAGCTTAGGTTTTGATGCTATGTTTATTATAACTATACATTAGATTTATTTATGTACTAGCTGTACCCGGCGCGCTTTGCTACGCTAACAACTAAAATAAGTTTAAGAAAATTAATTTTAAAGAAAAACCAGTACACAAACATTCATCAATTCATTCTAAGCTATTTTATTGATTTTGTTTATTTCGAAAAAATTGTGACATTACAAAGTTTAGTTTCAATTCGATGTTTATTGAAGTGCTGTGGGATATACAATATTTCTTGTTTTTCCATCTGGTGCGTCAACGAATAAATCAGAAGGTTTTCCGCCACGTAAGCAAGCCACATAGAGCTGTCCATGTGAGAAGTATGGATTCTCCAAATTTAATCCACACACTTGTAACGATTGTCCTTGTGCTTTGTTTAATAGTCACTGCAAAAGCGAGTCGCACCGGAAACTGTAAATGTATAATTTCGAATGGCATATTTGTCGGGATTATTGGAATACGTGACAACAGCACGTCTTCTCCTCGTCACCTTTGAATTTTCCAGTCAAAATTGTTGCCTCGATAACATTGTACATCATTTTCTTGACTGAGAGTCTGGTTCCGTTCAAAGTCGTGAAAGTCGTGGTGGATTTAAGTTTCTATGAAGAAAGATGGGCCCACGAATTTTCAATGTAAGAACGTGCGGTCGCATGCCTGGCAAATCAAGCGAATTCAAGAATTCAGTTGGATAGTTTACAACCTCGTCTTGATTCTCCACAGTATCGATGGACTTATATGTTGTTATTTCATTGAGTATTCCATGCTGAATGGTGAAGTTGACATCGATATTTTTGGTTGCTAATATAGCACGCGTACTGAGCCATTGATGGTTTTGTACTTTTGTCCAATGTTTGGGAAAACTTTTTGCACCAATTCGTCGATGCTTTCTGTGATCTTACAGAAGTTAGCTGGTAGGGTGAAACATTGTGTAGATTTATTAATTTCCATTCGCACATTTCCAATATCCATTAACTGTTTTGCAAAATTTCCAGCCGATGCATCCCGTTTTAGTTGTACACGCATGTTAGTTTTCAAAGTCAATTTCTGTAAATGACGCGATAGAACTGATGATTTAAGACATGCATTAAGTTCATCAGCGAGTGTTGAACGTGGTATAATGAGCAGTGTTTATCGAAGATCCGTCTGTTTCCTCTAAAATCACGCAGTATACGATAAAGCGTTTCCAATGCTTTCTTGTGAGACATTGTACATTCGTCCCATCTGATAATTTGACACGTTTGGCCTATTTTTCCCATTTTAGAGTTTTTGCTGATGCCGCACGTTGGTGTTGATATTATCCATTATGGTATTATGTACTATAATATACAAAGACGATTATATAAATGATAAATTTAATAGGTCGGGAGCGCTAAGATAGCTCAGTTGACACTGTAGCGGGGACGATGTCCTAAAGGTCGCACGATCATATATATATATATATATATGGGGAGAATACCGAAACAATGGAAGTGTAAAATATTAAGGAAGTACGCTCTGTTTCATTTGTTGTCTCGGCTTTATTTGAATGGTTACCATGACAAAAACTAACGTACAATCGGTTACTATGGCAACGCAGTTCTAAGTATTAGCAACACGAATGACTTTTGGTATTGTAACAAAACGATTCTGTCACTGTCAAGGCACGAAATAAAATTTGAGTGCGGTCACAGTGAAATTTGTTTTTATTTGGGGGGCATTTAGCGATATAGATTTTGTGGTGAGGCTTACAGGTGACTATTGATAGATTCATTATTAACTAATTAGAATGCATAAAAGGAAATATAGAAAGTTAGTTTGCAAATTAAATAATGGCAAATTTAATTTGCTTGTCTTACCTTGGCTTTTTTTAATTCGATTTTTTTTATTGTATTTTTTTAGTGTAAAAGTCTTTTAAGCTACTCCGTCTAGATTAATTACGAGACCAAATAACACATATACATCCGTGACCTGCCAACTTAAAGAGAGTAGTTAAACATTTTATATATATTGTAATATTCATACTGCTGTCCCATTTGGCTAACAACTGTTAAATCTAAGCCATATATGGTCTACTGACAGAGTTTATAATGCATGCAATTATTATAAATATTGCCCATGATTATTAAATTCTTCATTTTAAATAATTAGTACTTATAGTGTTTTATGTCAGCAAAGGGTTAAGTACTGAGTATTAAAACATTGTTTACTGCTAAGTAATAAAACGTGGAACTCTAATACAAAGCTTAAAGTAATAGTGTCAGTAAGTTGTAAAGTTGCAAATAAACACTGGGCCGTGAATTTTCATCAATGGTTAAAGTTATGACCTCTGCAGTTGGAATGTTAAAATTTTCTTTATCAGGCACAGATATGACTGTGTGAAGCTAAATAGAATATTTCTGTGGATATAGACATAACAAATAATTTAGTAATAAGAATTACAGCAATTTAAGTAATAATTTTTCTGACAATTTGTTCAGTTTTAATTAAAAACTGTGTCCGGCTTTGGAGGCTACATACAGACTCTTTTAGGGTTAATATTATAGTAAAAATCAAAACATCCTTTTATAAAACTCTCAATTTGGCTATGTTAGAAGGCTGAATGTGAAATAAACCAAATATGCAAAGTTCATTTACAGAGAAGCTCTTCAATGTGTCGAAATATAGTGTAGCGAGCTCGTTGTAATAATGAGTTAAGTAAGAGCCAAGATTCTAACGCTGAGAGCGCTCTTATTGAATGTTTTCATTTCACTGAACGTACATAAGTGCTTCATTACCTTGGAATCTGATTAAATTTGCATAAAAACGAACGTTGCTTTTGATTGTAACTTACTGTTACTTTACTTGTTAGCGTTACTTGTTAGCTTTGATAATGAAAACATAAAGCTTTTTTATTTTTTCTGTCAGTACTAATTGCTTATAACTGAACAATCTACAAGAATCAGTATAATAACTATAAAATATAGTAATGTTGCATATCTGAATGAATGAATATTTCATCTTATGCGTGTCCCGACCCCCCTTTGGTGACTTTAATGAATTTGAAAATAAAATGGAGGTTATTTTAACAACTTTGTTATAAAAACTTGACTTCAATGTAGATATATTTACAAGTAACTTCGTGTAGTGTACGTTTGCTAAATTTGTTTAAATCTTTTAACTTGTTGAACTTCCGCGACTTGTATTGATAATGTGTTCTTTCACTGTAACGTATATGAAGACATGATAATATCGAATTTAAGTTCAGACCATTGTGGTCAAAAATTTTAGCTTTTGATTTATGTAACTCAGTTAAATTATTTATAAACTTATATTTTGTATAATGATTTACTCTCATATTAATCACTGTGTTTATTGCAGATGACTGATGTTTTATAAAAATGAAAGGGATAACATTAAAAATTTGTTCGTTCTCGTATTTGATAACAAAACTAAAAATAATAAATCAAAAGGTGTTAAAATGAAGAGAATCGACCCGAAAACATACTATCGACACTTAAATAGTTTAACAATAAAAGTAATGCAACATTGCGACATGCATTACATTGATTCCCCAAAAAAAACAATGACTTTATTACCAAGTGAATTACATTTATTTCAAAACAGTTGGAATACTTTTTAAATAGATTTCTTATATATTTATCGAAACTTAATTCCATTTGTGTATTTATTTTATATTGAAAAATATATTAATTTAATTCAGCTCAGATTTTAACACAACAATTCCCGTTTCTGAAGCGATACGAAGTTTGCAGTGTTAGCTAATGATATTATAAAATCAAAGCGTATCAATAAATAAAACACACACACGAAGCTAGGGGACCGAGATATACAATATCAATAAATGTACATATTTGTATTGCAAGTCAATTGAATAGGTACAGAACTGTTTCTATTGACACCGTAGCGGTCACAGGCGATGGCAGTCGCACACGAGCTGTATCGTAATTGACTTTGACAATCTGTGCGGTGTATTTCAGAGTATGAACAGATTTAATATTGGAAGAAAATATTCAGTTTACTAAAGTTTCCCTTTCAATAAGTTGTATAAAAAATATATAAAATTACAAATGAAATATATAAAAATTGATTGTCATAATAAGTTACTTTTTATTTTCACATGTAACCGTAAGTAATTTATCAACATTCTTTTTATTAAAACACACATTTTGACACAGAACACCGTTATAAGATAACAATAAACATCCTTACTATCCTTACTATATAATAATGAGCTAATTGATTCTGTATGCACGCGCATCACTTATCACCCACAAATCACACAATAATGTGTAATACATCAAAAAAAAGCTATTGAATCAGGCTACAAAATAGGGTAGGTACCAACCTCATACGTGACCTTTGACCCTTCCTGGCCCGAAGGGCCGGGAAGTTCCCTTGTATTATAATATGAATATATTATTATTTTGACGTTACAACTTATTTTTAATATTAATGTCTAAAAATTAACGTTAAGTCTGCCTCCGAATTATTAATAACTCGGATTAATACATAAATAAATGTACATAAGATAATATTTAGTTTAAAGCGTCGTGTGTTCTAGATCAGCAGTACAATGCTCTTACAAGAAGTAGTGAAGCTATTATGGTTATATTAAGTTAGTTAGGTCTTGAAGATGGATTAAAACCACAATAAAAAGATTTAACAACATTGATACTGTGGCTGACCTTATCGTCAACCATCAAGTGTTATTATATATATAATAACTGTATATTTATATATAAATACATATACAGTTATTTTTTTATATTACGCACCATATGTACGAGTATTGATTAAGAAACAAAAAATAATAATACAATTTAGATATTGACCTGGCGTACATTAAAAAATATATTCATTAAAATAAACATAATAAATTAAAAAAATATATTATCTTTACACACAAATAAATATAAAATAAAATAAGCAGGAATTAATTAATTACTAAATCTAAAATTTTTACTGGTCCATACAATTTACTTCCACGAGTTCACACGTAGTGAAACGAATTCTACAGTTGATATTTTAATTTCAGTATTCACGTACGTACATGTATTGAACTCTGAATTGCTTAACCCATTTTTTGGCATGAATGAGTTCTGTATCGATACTTTGTTTTGAATTTTTAAATGTGATTATTAAACTTTTGAACATCCTGTCAATTGAATGAATAACATGTTATATGCAAATATTATATATTTATATTTAAAAAAATAAAGAAACCAAACCGATCCTATCATGTTCAACAAATAACACAAATGGATTAAAAAGTAAGTAAGAAACATTGTTTGAAAGATCACAAATATATTGCATCCTAAAGCATTCAATGATTTCTTTACACTTTGTAGTATTTAAAGTACAATAGAACCTACTACTGCACGCAGTTTGAAAATAAAAGCTTGTGCTGCTCAAGAGTTCTATTTTGGTTTATGAACTTGTGTTAAAAGTATCTTTTTAATTATATCAAATATATTGAATCTTGAATGATATATGTGATATTGGTAACAGAATTAATGTCTTAAAAGTTTTTAAATTAATGTTCAATGTTTAAGAAAATCCAATAAGTTTAATAGTTAGTTATCAAGCAATAATGGATTGTCAATAATAATTTTATATTGATAATATAACAATATTAACATAACTAAGTATAAGGCTTGTTTATAAATGACGCGCAAAGTAGCAGAAATATAGAATAAACATTAATTAAGCTAAGTTTTGTTTCGTTTTGTTATTATTTCTTCGTTTTTTCCTTTGTTTGGTTTTGTTTAGTTCTTTGTTTGTGTTGGCTCTGTTTTTTTTCTGTCCTTCTGTTTACTTCCTTTTCTTTTATTCTTTTGTGAACCCTGAGGTCCGGCGCCTGCCGAGGGGCTGTGTAATGGCGAGGGAGCCCCCGGGGAACTTACCCCTTAAAGGAAACAAAATGAAAAAAGCGTCTCTTAAAAATAAACTACCCCGTGAGGGTACCGGTGGCTGCTCTGTAGGCCGGGAATCCCTCACGGAAGCCTCGGCTTCCGTCTTCCCCTCGTATTCCGGGGGGGAAAAGACCGCTCAATTCTTACGACGACTCAGGCTTGTGTTTCATTGGACTTGAATTTCACTCATGGACTGGATGACGATTTGGTTGCGGAAGAGACGGCCCCGTTGGTCGCCTTTCCCACAAATGACCGTGGCGCGTTTAAGGACATTGAATATGTACGCGAAATGGCACCGCCCTCTAAAAGCACAAGAGCATCTACTCGTCGGGCGAATGCAATGCCCGTCGACAAAACTAGTGTTGGGAGGAAGCGGCCGTCGGAGTCCGCAATTTTGTTGAGTGACGCGTCCGATTACGACTCGGACCGAGGTGTTGCAGTTTCTAAGTGCAACACTGCTCGTCGTGGACGTATCACCAACAGTATCCGCGGTGGTGGGCTCGCACGGGCGAAAGCCAAATTGCGGGCCCTTACCTATGAGGCTGAGGAGGACGCCTTCGAGAAGGAGTTGGGGGCGCGGGCCTTTCGATCGGCAGCACCGTCCCCAGCAGGTCACGTCTCTTGTTCGGGAGATGAAATCCCGCAGGAGGAGAGTGGCAGACCCGATCCAGAGGCCTTGGGGGCAGAGCAGTTGCGAGCGTTGGCTGGGAAGTCAGCGGGGCCTCAATTATTGAGGTATCGCGCAAGTCCGGCCAGCTTCAGGGCGGAATGATCAAAATTCTGAAGGAGGCTTCGCGAGACCTGCTGGAGGTAGTGGAGACGCTGGTCGGCTGCACTGCGGTGGAGGAGACCAGACGACTGCGGGCTGACAACTCACGCCTGCACCGGGAGGTGGAGAACCTCCGGGCTGAGCTCAAAGCCCACAGGCGGGAGTTTGCCGATATGCGGTCTGCAGCGAAATCTGCTGCTCCCGCTGCTGTGCCCTCCACGAAGGAGGACTATTTGGAGGAATTGAGGCGCTCGATTATTTCCTCAGTGGGCGTTATGATTAACGCCCGCTTCGAAGGTATTGAAGAGCGTATCCTTCCTGAGAGGATCCTTTGCCCACCTCTCGCCGCGGACGAGAGAAAGGAAGTAGCAGCCTCCGCCGCCGCGAAACGGGACTCAGCTCTGGCGAGCCCGTCCGTCCCACCGTCAAGGCCTGCCCGCCGGGAACCTTCCCAAACCGCTCCAGACCGAGCGTTACCGGCTCTCCCGCTGTCCCTGGCCGCCGCTCCAGAAGCCTAGACGACGGTGGTGCACCGAGCCGGGAAGAAGAAGCGGCCACAACAGTCTGCGGCTGTATTTTTGATAGCCCCCGCGGTTCAACCGCCGAAATCCAATCCCTCTCAACAGAGGAGGGGAAAGAAAGAAGGAAGGGGGAAAAACAAGGAGAGTGCTTTTCAAGGCGCTGAGAAAGCGAAGCCCAAGCTGCCGCCTAAAAGATCGCCTGCAGTTTTAATTAAATTGCAGAAGGAGGCAGCAGCTAAAGGAGTCCCATACGCGTCCGTCCTCGAGCGCGTCGCCGAGAAAGTGGACCTCGGCGAGATCGGGCTCGAGGGCGGCCTTAGAATCCGTCGGTCAGTCACGGGGGCTCGTCTTCTGGAGCTATCTCAGGCGGATCCAGAAAAGGCGAATAAATTTGCCGCCGAATTGCGTGCGGCACTAGATGGGGTGGCAGAAGTCGTTCGGCCCGTCAAACGGGTCACAATTAAGATCAAAGGGTTGGATGACTCTGCTACAAGAGAGAAGGTTAGAAATGCCATTTGCAGCGTCAGCCAATGCCCTAACGAATCCATCCTTGTTGGTGAAATTCGTTGGGGGCATGGGGGTGGCTTTTGCCCACTGCCCCGCTGACGCGGCAAAAGCCGTTTTGGATAAGGGCAGACTGCTGGTGGGGTGGAGCTCGGCCGGGGTCGAGCTCCTTGAGCAAAGGCCAAATCGCGGTGCTTCGGGTGTCAGGAACCCGGGCACACGCGAGCAGTCTGCCCATCCGGGGTGGACCGCAGCACCGTGTGTTTCCGGTGCGGCATAGCGGGCCACACTCGCGATGGCTGCACCGGAGTGCTTAGGTGCGCAGTCTGCGCGGACCTCGGGCTCCAAGCGGGGCACGAACTGGGGAGCCGATCCTGTAAGGCTCCTCGTAGGAGGGGTAAGGCAGCTGGTCTCTCCCCAGCTGCCCCAAGCGGAGGGCGCCTGCAGGCGCCAGTTGAGGCTATGTCGTCATGAATAGACGGCGGCATGGCTTCCTGCAGGCGAACCTGAACCACTCCGCCAGGGCCCAGGATCTTTTCATCCAGGCCATGGCGGAGTGGGACATCAGTGTAGCGGTGGCCTGCGAGCCCTACTATGTCCCCCCTATTTCCAACTGGGCGGGGGATACTAGCGGTTCCGTGGTTGTCGTTGCGGGTTCTGGTCCCGGTCCCCCTTTCTCCACCGTAGAGACTGGCCCGGGTTTGGTCGTGGCGCGATGGGGGGAATACGTCGTCATCGGCGCGTACTTCTCCCCCAATCGTCGACTGGCGGAGTTCGAGACTTTCCTCGACTCCATCAGTGCGGCGATTGGAAGACAGGCGTCGGGGAAGCTCATCTTCCTCGGCGACCTGAACGCCAAATCTGTGGCCTGGGGGAACCGCGCCACGGACGCTAGAGGTAGGGCCGTCCAGGTCTGGTCGCTCCTCTCCGGTCTGTCCCTCCTCAATAGAGGGACAGATGCGACCTACGTGCGACAGCAAGGGAGTTCCGTGGTGGACGTTTCGTTCGCCACCCCAGCTGTCGCTCGCACGGTCGTCGACTGGAAAGTCGAGACGGAGGTGGAGATTCTATCGGACCATCTTTACGTCCGATTTGACCTCTCCACTTCCCAACCGATCCTGGCAAGGCCATCGCGGGAGGGGAGTCACTTTCCTCGTTGGGCAATCAAACGTTTGGCTCGGGAAATTGCAAAGGAGGCTGCCACCGTACAAGGATGGGCCTTTCCCGATCCGCCCAATGAGGAGACCGACGTGGAGGAAAGGGTTGGCTGCATGTGCGAAGTCCTTTCACGGGCTTGCGATGCGGCCATGCTGAGGGTGAGGTCTAGGCTCCGACGCAGAGCAGTGTACTGGTGGTTTCCCGAAATTGCCGAACTTCGGGCGGCCTGTTGCAGGGCTCGCAGGGCTTTTGTCCGGTGTTGCCGTCGTCACGGCTTCGACCCGGTTCTTGACGCCCAGCTGCGGAGTCCAGATACCGCGAGGCAAAATCGACTCTGCGGATGGCTATTCGGAAGGCGAAGGACCTGGCTCGGGAGGAGATTCTGGCAGGTCTCGATAGGGACCCATGGGGACGTCAGTACCGCGTCGCGCGGAACAAACTCCGCGCCGCGTGCGCCCCGGTCATGGAGTCCCTTCAGCCGGATTTCCTCGAGCGGTTGGTGGGGGACTTATTCCCGGAGTCCACCGGCCACTCACCTCCCGTGATGGCCCCACTTTCTTCCAATGGGGGGGTAGGTTCTGTCCCAGACATCACGGAGGTCGAGCTGGAGGTCGCACTGAATCGCCTTCGAGCCCGCAACACTCCACCGGGGCCAGACGGTATTCCGGGGCGGGTTCTACTCCTCGCCCTGGAATACCTGGGAGGCAGGCTTCGGGAATTCTTCAATCTCTGCTTGCGCACTGGACAGCTCCCGAAGGCCTGGAAGGAGGGCAGATTGTGCCTGCTGCGGAAGGACGGTCGTTCTGCCGACTCCCCTTTCGCATAAAGGCCCATCGTGCTGCTGGACGAGACGGGTAAACTCTTCGAGAGAATCCTCTCTGCACGTCTCGTCCGGCACCTCGAAGAGGTAGGTCCTGATCTCTCAGAAGCTCAGTTCGGCTTCAGGGCGGGTCGTTCAACGATCGACGCCCTGGGAGCTCTGAGAAACCTGACCCAGGAGGCTGTTCGCGGGGGGGACGTCGTCCTAGCGGTTTCGCTTGACGTCGCCAACGCCTTCAACAGTCTACCGTTCGAGACATTGGTTGAGGCGCTCCAGTTCCATGGAGTGCCTCCCTATCTCCGTAGACTGTGGGGGGCTTACCTGCAGGACAGGGAGGTCCTGTGGGAAGGCGGTGACCGGCGGGTCTACCGACGTAGCGTATGCCGTGGGGTTCCACAGGGGTCCGTGTTGGGACCGGTGTTGTGGAACCTCGGCTACGACTGGCTGCTTCGCTGTCCTCTCCTGCCCCGGATGAGTGTGTTGTGTTACGCGGATGACACCCTCGTCACCTGCAGGGGAAAGAACTTTGCGGAGGCAGCCCGTCTGGCTACCGTCGGCGCTACGTAGGTAGCGGACCGAATAGGGCTGTTGGGATTGGAGGTCTCCGTCACAAAGACGGAAGCCATCCTGTTCCACGGCCCACGCCGGGGTCCCCCTCGTCGGGCGTCCATCTCCGTCCAGGGTTCGGAGTTGGTGGTGAAAACCCAGATGAAGTATCTGGGCCTCACCCTGGACGGAAGGTGGAACTTCGGGGCTCATTTCTCCCTTCTGGCCCCGAAGTTGGTATCCACCGCAGCTGCCTTGGGGAGGCTTCTGCCTAACGTTGGTGGGCCGCAGGCTCCGTGCCGGCGTCTATATGCCGGCATCGTGAGGAGCATGGCCTTGTACGGTGCCCCAATTTGGTCGGGAGTTCATACCGCCGACTCCAAGACCCTCTTGCGGAGAACGCGGAGGATCCTTGCGGTAAGGGTGATTCGGGGGTATCGTACGGTGTCGTACACTGCGGCCACAATTCTGGCGAGCGATCCGCCTTGGGAGCTACAGGCGGAAGTGCTCGCCGGAGTGTATTGGCACCGGGTAGAAGCCAGGGCCAGGGGGGTAAGGCCCGAGATGGCTCGGGTCAGGGCGCTAGCTCACCGAGCCCTGATTCGACGGTGGGAGAGGGACCTAGGGTCCCCTGCCGCCGGACTGACGACTGTGGGGGCGATCCGTCCCCACCTCGATCGTTGGATCAACCGGCGGCATGGAAAGCTTACGTTCCGTCTTGTGCAGGTGCTCACGGGGCATGGGTGCTTCGGTGAGTATCTGCACAAGATCGCACAAAGGGAGGCGACCCCATCCTGCCACCACTGTGACGAGGCCGTAGACACGGCTTGCCACACCTTGGCAGAGTGCGTAGCGTGGGACCATCAGCGTGCTGAGCTGGTGGCCGTGGTGGACGAGGACCTCTCGCTGCCGCGCCTCATAGGCGCAATGATCGACAGCTAGAGGTGTTGGGTCGCAATGGCCTCCTTCTGCGAGCAAGTCATCGCTGCGAAGGAGGCCGCGGAGCGGGTCAGGGAGCAGGCCTCCACCGCTGACCCACTCCGTAGGGGAAGGCTGGGAAGAAGGGGGCGGGAGTACGCCCGCCGCTTCCTTCCCCAGTTGTAGAGCCTTGGTGGGAGGGGAGGGTGATCTCTCTCACCTAGTCCAGGCCTACGTCGTGAGGGTGCTCTAAGTTGCTCGGAGCACCCTTACATGGGGGGGTACCGCTGGGGCGCCACGGTGAGTGCGCAATCGATCCCATGGCGTCCCATTAAGGCGTTGAGGGCATCCGTTGGTTTTTTAGTGGGTAGTCTTAAAAATGGCAGCGTGCTCGATGCTGCCGGGTAGTCCCACATAACCCTCCGACCATCACCATCTTGGTCGGCGGGTATCCGTAACCGATTTTTCCAACTATATAAAAAAAAAAAAGGTCCGGGTGATGGAGCAGCACCAGAGGAGCGTTAGATTATTTTTAGGAACATAGTAATCATGCCGAACCAAATTGATAAACAACGCATAAAGGAGTTATAACTAGACGGATACCTAAAAGGGTTAGGTTACTTACTACATTTACAAATTATTTAGGTGCCTTAGTTGAGAGTAAGTCCGATTTAATTAAATTACAATTAGCGAGTTAACTATTAAGCTAGAAAAAAGCGTTAAAGGCGTTAACCGTTATGAGATATATTTTTTAACCTTACTGTCATACACCACACTTCATAAATTATATAAAAATTTAAAAGATTAAAAAATATTTCCATTTCAATATTAATAAATATTTGCAAAAACCGTAAATTTAATGCTTATAATAAATACTAAAAATTTCAAAAGCATTCATCAGATTTTAAATATAAGAATATCATAAACCAAAATATGTTAAAAATAAAAAATCATATCAGTTATAATCATAATAACAGTTTTCTATCGTTCCGTTCATAAGCAATTTTTCGGCTTTTGAAACGACCGTCACTATAAATTACAATTGGAAGGCTTTCTGATAATTACTAGGGTAATGTTTATATTGAGATATGTTTGTCGAGAGTCTGATGACGTGCTGATAGCGTATCGATTATGTACTCGATAACTCGATAACTCGATCCATTATTTCTGTGGCATTTGGGTTATAACAAAACTTACATAATTATATATAGACAGTGAGTCGTAAACCTAAATGTTATTTCATTATATATTTTTAAACAAATAATCATTATACAAAAAAAATATATCAAGAATACACCTTCTAAAATAAATTATATTACGACAAAAATAAATAATCGGATGTAAATGTAGTCTTTAATATAAAAATAAATGTGTAATGAATAAATTTTACATTAACACTTGTTAATGTACTTGTCTCGGGCTCACTCCAGAATCTGCATTTTTCACGGAGCAGCTACAAATGTAGCAGGATTTAGTTTTTTTACTAAACTAATAATTTATATTATATAAATAAGTTCTGTACTTTGATGCATATTACAATATAATATTCTTTATTGTTATCAAAGAAAATAGAAAAAAAAAGACAAACAGAACAAAAGAAAAAAAAACACAAATACAAATACAAATAAAAATCTCTGAGGTGTTTCCGCTCTAACGTATGCGAACTAATTGTACTTAAGAATTGTACTTTAAATTTACATTCAAATTATTCTTCAATCATCAATTATTTTTGAAATGTTTTTTAACTTGTTTTGCTTATTAAGTTTTTAAAATAAATGTATAATGATTCTGAACTGTGTTTTTGATATCATTTATTATAACATCTTCCGCAGTATTATTACACTCTTGATCTAAATCAATATTATTGACATTGACATGTAAAGCAAAGTCAAGTCAAGGAGCTAAAAACTGTCGTATCCTTAAAAGAAGGGATCGTTGATTTATTACGACAATCGTCGATGAGTTGGCGGTGCGCCGAATCATACCAGATACACATAGATAAAACTATTTAAGATTTCTACATCGAGGATAGAATTAAGCAATTACAGTGTACTTATATTTATAAGAAGAGAAAGTGGCTTGTAAAAGGCCATGCTGATATTATTATAATATTTAGCTATAGTTATATTTTTTATCTATAGTCACAAATATTACGTTAAACTTTTTAAAATTTTTATTACTGATTTAACATAATAAAATATCTTATGATTAATTATATAATAAATCTTTGTTTATTTTTTAAAATCAATAAAGCTTGAAGTTAATTTATATTAATATAAGTTAATAATTTAAGCTTATTTTTGTATATAAGCTTTCCTAAGTCTTGTAAACCGCGGCGTGTTTTAGATCAGTTGCTATTTTTTAATACCTCAATATTCTCTTTTGTAGTACCTAATCGTATTTATACCTTCTGGCCTACTTATTAGAGTCTTTACTTTACCATTCAACCATATAAAGGATTCTTATAAAACTATTATCACCCACTTTAGGATTAAAACATTTTTCATTGCATGACTTATTTGATCGATAGATTAGTGCTACGCAGAATTTACAGCATACTGTTTGCAGTATATAGCTGTTTATCAGCGAGTCATTCGCTTAACACATTTATTTATATATGTATGTATAGTACTTGTGAAAATGTAAGAAAATACTATACGAGTATTATCATATCAACAATATCTTATTCCATACAATTTTTAGTATATGTTTAATTATGTTTAAGTTTATATTTGCAGACTAAGCTGGTAAGCTTGTTAAATCTTGTATCCGCTATCTTATAGAATGTTAAGTCTATTTCGCTTTACAGACAGACTGCGGCTTAAATAAACTCAACTTGAAACATAGTACGTGAACTGCATGTAAATTGTATAATATTATTATTTTAATGCCAAACAATTCACGTCTTAAATGCTGATACATACATTCACGTCTGAAGGAGGAATTACGGTTTAAAATGCTTAATAAATTTGGTGCTTCATAACATGTGTTAAAAATAGTTAAGAAATATTTGAACAAAAAATGTATCTCATATAAATTTGGTATACTTTACTGTCCGCTAAACACATTTAACTATTCGTTCATTGGTGTCTGTAAATAGTTATAAACGACAAAATGAAACATAAAAACTTAATTAATTGAAATATTGGACGTTCAGCAAAAACCACAATTATTTAATGAAACATTTTTTAAACCACAACAGGGACATGTTATTTGCCTACAGCTTTCTCTATGCACATATAAAGTGTCGATATAAAAGGTAGAGAAAGACCCACATTATACAACTAAGAAATTATTTATAATATAGTAAATTAGCCATGACTGGAATTGTCCTCGTAGACACGTTTGAGTACACGAGTTTGAGTAAACTTGAAACTAATCCGGATATCAATATTAATTACATTGTTAGTAAAACAAATACTGAGTTAATTAATTCGATAACTATCATTTTCGTATCGAGTAATCTATCAGCCTGAAATCAATTTATTTCTCTATATTTAGACAAACATCTTCATATTACCACATAACATCAACGATTATGTATATAACCATCTATTTTTTGTTACATTGTATAATAACTTTGGTTATTTCGTGAGCACATTTATAAAATCCTCACAAGCAGCGTAATATTAGCGGCAAGACCGCCCCTTGTGACATTTGATACATAACATTTAACACAAATATGGCAGTAAATCAAAGAAAGCTTTTAAACAGGGAAAACAAGATAAAGATGTCTGGAAATTAGAAGAAGAATGCTAGCAAATTTTGTTCTTCTCTGTAATAGGACGCAGTTAAGAAGACACATAATGCTTTATCAAAAATAGTTATCTGTAAATATAACGAGAATATATAATGTTTTAAAATATACAATCACAGTTGTCAAGCTGCATTATAACATGATTGGTTCATATATATTCTGCAACATCTAAAACTTTATTTAAATTGAATATTTATTTTTCAATAAATAAAAACATTTAAAATTCATAAAACCGTACACTTACTCGTATATGCATAAGATAAAGCGGAAACGTCCAACGACTCTGTTCTCTCGGATTTAGACTCTTAGATCTAATCTATCTCATCAAGGCAACAAGTGCACCGGAATGGAACTCAGCACACAGAAAAGATTATAAAATAAATAAACTTAGAATTTGAGTTTGACATATATGTATTTCTAACAAATATTATCATAAGAGGTCTATTATTGCCTTCAATAATATAACAACAGGTAGCAGATTTATAACCTCAATAAGTGGACTACATGCAGCTAAATAAAAAAAGATTTATTTATTCAGATATTATTATCTATTATTCATTACTCGGGGAATTTCCAAGTATTATTTAAATGTTGTTTTAAAAATGATTTTGTTTCAGTTTTTCACCTGTTATGTTGAGACACAATTAAAACCAACTGCCGCCGCACCGATCACGAGAATAACTTTTTTCAACTTTTATTTTTGTTTCTTCTACTTTTATAATTACTTTTCAGTAAATTATATACTCCTAATCTAAAAAATAACTTTGCCACATACCAAAAATATTTTGAAAACTAAATTATTGTGTGTCGAATAACACATCGTTTGGTAACGAGATCTGCTAAGGTATTTTAAATAGAAATCACATAAATACTGTTGTCATTAACATTACTTATGATATATTTATAACTGTACTATTATTTAAAATTGTATTAGTCGATAGTTTTAGTAACTTATATTTAAAGTTAAGGTAAAGCGGGTCTTTTACTAAAACCATGTTATTTTGTGTCATAAGTGTCTCAGAGATATTAGTTTACTTCGCTATGGATATGGCTATCAGCATCACTAAGAGATATAGCTTTACGTAGTTTTTTTTAAATATCTTATATTACAGCTACCAAATAAATACCATTAATAAATTCAATAAAAAAATTCAAAATAAAATTATATATCTGACAATAACAAAACAGGGAGAGTAGCCCAAATAAAAGTCATACACTACTAGTTACTAATTTTGAGTTTTTGCTATTAATGGGTGATTTTAGGATCATGTTCTTAAAATAATATACGATTATATGTGTAATTTATTAACGGTGTTATAATATCGTACCAATAAAATTACTAATATATCTAATATATCTAGTGATATTTTTTTCAGAAATTACTAAAAGATCTATAATCTTCATTTTCATAACAATATTTAATTTCGCGAAGTAGGTTCTTATTTTAAAAAATATATAAAATAATGATAGTGACAAATATAACGTCTTCAGTTACTCAGGCCTACTCAGGCCTACTCAGGTCTCAGGTGAAAAAGCTCTCAACACTTCATTTTATAAGTTAATAAGACCTTTAATAAACCTGTTTCAGTCATTCGTGGTGCCCTTAAAGAACGATATTATTAAAATGCTATTCGTTTAAATTAGTTTTGATTCTGTGTCACGCGATATTTAAATACATTGAGTTTGTATCTAATTTGGTACTTTAACTTATAATAATTAAATCATCATGTAGGTATATCCTCATTACAATGATATAAAACATTATATATCATCGTAATGTATATGTAGATATGTAGAATACATATCACATGTGACATTTAATGAAATAAACTTTATATCACGTACATGTTACCGCACATGCATTACTTGTTAAGAGTAGCAACAACAGATCTGTAACCATACTTTGTGCTGAATTATTACAATACATGTATGTACGTTACCAAATGTAAAAAATGTTTATTCGTTTACACATCAATTTGCAGATTTGATAGTTTTGAGATTATATCACTATAATGTATAATAACACTTAATTTGCAAAGCCTACAATAACATTAGATCTTTTTTATGTCACATTAAAAATATTCCAAGATATAAATACATCACTCACATTTATGTACGTAAAGTTTTGGAAGGTTGCTATGTTGCCCTACTTAGCAGATCTGTCTTAGTTGAACAGTCGTTACTTGTAAAATGTATTATCACAGAATCGTCGTTCATCGCACGTGTATTCTATTGTATTCACCTCTCTTTTACTTATGAGCTAAGAATATGAATGTTACGTAAAAGATTAAATTAAATAATAAGTAATATATATAATTATATATTAAAAAATAACAACATCGGTAATTTATCAATTACGGAATGTCATTCTGAGAACATACTACTAGCTAACTTTAATAAATACTTACGATCGAATACGATCCTTTCACGTGCAATGATAATGACTTTCATTGGAATAATATTGATATATTCATTGAAAAAAATATTATATAAAAATAATGTCATTTTGTTTAATATTTATATTATATTGATCACATTTTGTTGATTGTTATATAATAGTGTACCGAATAAATGAAAAATATATTGAGTTCTTTTATAGGCAAAATAATGTTATGTCCTGTTCACCAGCTTATTTATTCAATTACTTATTATTATTACATTTTAATTATATCTCATTTTAGATATTATCAAATAATTACTTTACTTGCGGTAGCGATGGGGGCCGGGTTGCCCCCTTCCCTCAATTATGGCGAAGGGGGTGATGGCTGACCCTTGCGTTATGCTCGTGAACGGGTGCTGCTTGCAGTGACTGGTCGTATTGCTAGCCACGGATTTCCCTTTTCTTATCATTATTATTGTGACGGCTCATCGATTTAATTGCGATGGTTCTAGTCGTTCGTACTTTGCTCACTAAATATATTGACGTTTGTGAAACAGTTATCACAATTAAAAAAAAAAACCGGCTGAGTTTGTTGTGTGGTTCTTCTCAGACCAGGGCGCGTTTGGAACACTCGTAGCCTTATTTTAATTTGGAAAGTGTCTTTACAGAAGGGCTTATTTTAATACATATGATATCAAAATATGCCCTCCTGTCACTTCCATTTGACGTACACAAGTGATCACTGGTATGGATTCAAAGTGGAAAATATATAAATAAATAAATAAGTAATTAAATAATAATATCATAGCATGAAATCATGAAGGAATTATAATTTCATATTTAATGATAATTACGAATGTAAAGTAATTTGACATCGGCTTCAAGTGGACGCCATCCTATCTGTGTAGTACTGTTTTAATAGCAATAGGTCAATAGCTCTAAATATTGTTACAGTGCAGCTTTTTACTGTTTTTTTTTATGAACATTATTTTTAATACAAATCTTATCCTGATAAATATGAACGCAGCATAAATTAATTAATTTCGTTCATAAGTGACGACTTTTTGTGGCAACTGACTTACCTTCTCTATAAGGACGAAAAGTTAGAGCCAACGGAGAGAGCGATCTAAACGTGTCCGTACGCCATGAGAGTAACTCTTTAGGTTTCAGTGGATTTCCTGGGGTTCTCACTACCGTCAATACCCATATAATTATCAACGATATACTCATATGCATTGTAATCTTGAAGGATTTTTATCAAATCATAATAATATGCTCGACGTGATAAAATATCCATTGGTCAAGAATTATTGATAAATATTACATTCTTTAAAAAGCATAATTGTGTCTACATGTAAAAAATATTACATAAAAGTGAAAATCAAGTAAAATCTGTAAAGTATAATATAGTGGTAAATTTATTTTCTAAGATCAAACTATAGCACAATCTAATGAAAAATTGTTTAAATTTGAGAAGTTTAATTTCTGAAATAATCCGATATACAATGTACATTAAAAACTAATTTAGATAAATAATTTAATTGCTATGACTTTAAATTCAAATAAAATCATAAAATGTTAATTTATAGAATCAACAGCGATGACCGTTTTATAGAACATTCAAATATATGAGTATTAATATTACACTTAAGTATATGACACACACATTAAGAACACTTATCTAAATGGTATTATTGCAATGAAACCTTTGATTATTAATATATTATTATCATCAGTATACCTTTATATACTTTTAGCTTTTTGTTTTTATTGAAATGTTATTAAGATAACTTAAGATTTTTGCTTTGTATTCGTCCAGGACGCTGATAAAGTTACAGATATATCATGAAAGCGAAAACCCGCAATACCTTTATTAAAATTCAAACGCTAGACATACATTATCAGTTCTCGAACAACATTTATAAAAAATTAGCCTCTCTTAATCTCGCACCTTCATTTCAGTCAGTAATAATATTCAGGGGTATCATTATTGTTGTCTGAAAATAAACTACCGAAAGCTTCTTATGAGAATGTAATCAAGATACATATTTAAATGTAATCAAGACATGTCTATTATATCAAACTATGACAATAATAAAAAAATGTATTAAAGACTATAAGGACTTGAAACAGAAAAAAAAACCTTATAGGAACATTAAATTTCCCTAATGATTTGTCGAGAGTTCTTTTTATTTTAATACAAGCCCGTCTTATCTTAAAGCTCGCAACTGATTAGCAAACATTTTCCGACTACTTTCGTAAAGAGCTCAGGGAATTGTCGGATCTTGAAAAGGTTGTTGGCAAATACTGTACTTTTAAAGCTTATCCTGGGAAACTTTATTTTTATTCTTTGGGTTAATATTTTAAATAAAGTGAAGCAATAAGTAGATTCTTATAAATAAGTTTAAATATAACAATTTAGGTATATTTCATACTTAATTTCATTAACAAATTCAGCATGTATGGTATATTATAGTTTATGCTGACGTGGTCCCGTATGCTAATGTAACATGTTACCGACCGTTAGGATAATAAATGACGAAGCAAAACTATCTCCTAAAATGGATATCTTACTATAATAATAGTACGACAAATTCAAATATAACATGGCAAATAAATAAACCTTTACATTTAAAATTATTTAACCTGATACAAATATGTCATTTATCTGGGAGTTAGATATTACGACTACACAAAGGCTATGTAACAAACATATTTTATAACAAATATATATAATATAAAAGACGTGGTCGAAGTTCAGTTTCCTAAAATAAAAAACTTATCAAATGAACACACTGGCAATACAATGATTTACAGCAGCCCTTACTCAGAGACTTTCAGTAAAGTTCCTGTCAGTGACAAAATTGCTCACATGACCTTCATTTCAGGAATAAACGTCAAAAGAACCCTGGTAGGCAATTATATTAATGGAAGGCAATCCATGTGTTATTTTATTAACACTATAAGTTTAATATATGATATATAATATTAATCAAAAATTATGCATGAATTTCCTTAAGTAGTAGTAGTAATAGTAGTATTAGTCCTGTACTTCAAAGAGACACTTAAACCAAAGCTATAATGTTTTAAATTCTATTTTGTAAGCGACTAATTTTATTGAACAGATGTTAATAACGATTAGCTTATTTTTAAAGTCAACGTATCAGATACTAGAGCGTGTAAAAATGATTTATTTTATTCCCTTATTTCTATTAAATGACACAAAGGAAAAGAAACAAAACAAAAATAAAATAAGAAAGAGAAATACAACTCGAGAAAAAAGGTGCGTGAGTGCGTGTGTGCGAACGTGTGTTTGTATTTAGTATACAAAAAGTTTTTAGAGCCGCGATAGTGAATTTTCTGTTTACGTCCATTACGTTAGTGTAACATTTTTTTTAATGTCTTATTGTCCTCGTATGAATACAAGTACAAAGATTATATATATTATCACTCACACCAAAGGATAACTGGGAGAGATCTAAAAAAGGGATAAATAATCCTTTGTACTACATTGTTTTCAGTTTTTTTGTGTTTGTGGTTTTTATTGGTACATAAATAAAAATAAACACGGTATTTTATTTGTATTGAAACTGGAATGCATGCGATTTTTTTTTTCACGGAATCATATGATGTGTTTTAATAAATGGTTTGATTTTGGTTTTATTTTAATTATAAAATTTGATTTAAGAAACTTAAAACTCAAAACATGATTCTAATTATTGAAGTTACCACAATTAATAAAAATTAATTGAGATTAAAAAATAGGTAATTATAAGTTTTCTATTAATACTAGGAGAAGAAGTTACACAAGTGTAATAACACTATAATTATTATTGCATTTATATAAATTTTTTGCACATATTCACATAAAACATGTATAAACAAGTCATGCACACACACACTTGAAAGGCAAAAAGGCAACATTAATTTCCATTTGTTCACACTGACAGCGGATCGGAAACGTGATGTTTAGGGACCTCGAATTATTCATTTATAACAGTATTATATAAAAATAAAAAAAACGCAAATACTTGAATTGTCAAATGATCCCTAAATATTTGTATTGTATTAAATGTATTTAGTAAAATTACTCTTTTAACCTATAATTTACGAACAATGAACAAATCAAATACATTATTTATTAAGTAAATATTGTCAGGGGAAATAATCGTATGAACGCAGTTTAGATTAACATTTACAATAAAACAGAGAAATAGATGTATTCTTTTACTTATTTGTTAATTTTCGTAAATAAATTTAACATAAGATTGCCATTCTTCAACAGTGGCACTGTATACAGTCATTACACCCTTAATTAAGCTTTTAACAAAGATTGAGATTTTGAGGCTTTATACCCAAATTTCTACGTGGTCCTAAATTTATGTATTCAACTACATGTTTTATAAATTTATATTATTTAATTAAAACTAGACTTAAAGGACATAGAACCATGAGAAATTTTATTAGTGCTGAAATATACTTTAAAGGTGTTAAAACCTAATTATGGATATTTGAGGGCAGATCTTATACGGTCTGTAATACCCACCCACAATACCCACTCGCCTACACCCACACCACTGACTTAACCGGGTACTACCACTCACTTGTTTACACCCAAACAGTTGCGTTTCTTAAGTATTCGTGGCTAAAAGAGTAGATGCCCAAAGACCTTATTTCTTCTTATATTCTAGTCTTCTGTATCCATCTCCAATTTTTAAAGAAGTAATTTTTCATATCTACAGTTACCCATTTACGAAGTCAACTCAGGCTATCAGGTTTAACCTCTGCTCGTATGTTAAAAGTATTTTATGATATATATTTTATTGACAAAAATAATATATTTTTGTCTCAAACATATGTCGCCATATCTTATATCACATTGTTAACTTTTATTAGATTAGTTCCACATGTACCGAGGACTGATATTGTTTAGTTCAACCTCGTAAAGACAATAACAGCCTGCGAACGATAATGAACCATATTGCTCGAATGCTAGCATTTTTATATTTTTTACAACTAATTCTGAACTTTATTTCCTTTAATTAAGATATAATTTATAATGTGGTCAGCTTTTGAGGCCAGTCCTTGCTTATACTCGCACATAACGCCGGGTTCACTTTAGGCAAATAGTTATTATTTGATTTATTCGTTTATTAAAGTCAATAAATTATGAAATATTTAATATAAATAGCGGTTTTATAACAATAATGCATATTGAAACTTAATGATGAAAATAACTACTTTTTAGTTTACATGTTCTAAAGAATAGTTAGCGTCAGGCAGGCGGCCGGCCGTAAAACAAAGCCAAACCTTTTTGTAAATTCTTGTAATACCGGTGCCATGTTGTTTGAAGGTTTAATCTTTAATGTATTAAGCGTATATGCTCCTTAAACGTTTTGGGAAGAATTTGGTTCTATGATGATGGATATTCCGGACAATATGCAGATATATGTGGGAGGCGATTTTATGTAATTTATCGATACTTATCGAGAGTTTATGCAAGTGGATCATCAGCTTTCTCACTGAGCGGAGCATACAGGTCGTTCTCAACTGTTTTTGCTAGGACCCTGCTGGTGTATCCCAAGGCTGCGTGCTATCCCGAACTCTGTTTCTCCTGCACATCAATAATATGTTGGGTATTCCCAGCATACATTGTTATGCGGATGACAGCACTAGGAATGCGGTATATTCCGGCCGTGCAGGTTTCTCTCGGGAAAACGTCGACGAGTGCCGAAAGAAACTTGTCTCTTCTCTAGGGACCTCCCTGGGGATGATCTCTGAATGGGATGAGCTGAACCACGTTCAGTTCAATCCGCTAAAGACAAAAGTTTGCGCGTATACCACTAAACAAACCCCATTTGTCGTAACACCGCTCTTCGAGAGCACTCCTCTCATTGCCAAGTATCAGAATACTGGGTCTCGACATTTCGAGCGATTGTCGTGGTCACCTGGAGAGCAAGGCCAAGTTGGCCTCGATGAAATTGGGATTGATCAATAGTTTTATTTTTAAATAAAATATCTAATTATAATGAAATCTCTACAGTACACTGAAATCACTATCTGAAATAAGTGTTATTAAATACTTTTTGTACCACTCAAGACACATCAATGACAAGAAAACTTGAAATATATATGGTTCTAACTATGACTATGTAAAAATCAATAACATTATTTTAAAATAACATTTTTGTCGTCGTGATCGTCGTAAGCATCAACAAATGTCACCGTTACAGATATTTATGAAATAATTTTTAACTATGAAATAGAAATAAAACATAATTATTGACTATTTTAATTTTCTATATTACAATATCACAGAGTTGCCAAATTCATTGCTAATTAAAAGAATTAAATAAGTAGTCAAAAAATATTACAGACGAACAGCTAGCGTGGCCCCGTATGAGACAGGATGAAACAAAAATTTAAATTTCAAACAATTTATTTCAATTATAAATTAATAAACCAATAAGTAAATTATCACTCTGAATGTTATTTTAAAAACAATTTGTCACATAACGAAGAATAAATTTTATTAGATAAAATAATGTTATCGGGTAATTCAAATATGAAAGTACAACATTGAACCTTCAGGATACTTTTATACAAATTGCAATTAAATCAAACATCAAACAGACTAAAATCAAAATAATTTCAAGCTCACATCCTATAAGCTATCCAAACTAACCACTATATAATATATATTATAAAATACAAATACTATATAATATAAATTTAAATCTTTGAATTGAAAAGATGTCATATTGTATTTTTTTAACATTGACATCTGAATTTGACCAACAAAGATAAGAAATAGAAAGTGCTAAATAAGATGTGGTGTGAAGGTAATTGACGTCACATGCCTTACACTACATACAGTCTAAAATCTTGAAAGATTTCAATGTAGATATCTAACAACATAAAGTTTTTTATTTCTAATACAACAGAGTTACAGTAGTATTCGTTTTTAACATACCTTAATATTTAATGTACAGGTTTTGATTCATTATTATTTAATTATATGTATAGTGTATTGTGTCGAACCTACCATATAGAGCACAGATACCATTAATTCGATTTGGCCCCAAATGCTCGTAAATAAAAAGATGCTGCCGGAATTGAGTCTTTATCATTTATAAGATTGTTTAGGCTATTCTGGGAATGTAAAAACATTATAATGAACCAAATCAAACATTTTAATATTGCAAATATAATTTTATTTATATGTATATTTTTTTTTGTGTTTAATACCAAGCTGAAAAGATAAATTATTTTTTACGAAAATTAAATACATAACATGAACATAATATTAATAATTGATATATATAGGTAATTGAAGTATATTGCATAAAATACAAAATTCTTAATAAGCTATGTAATAATTAAAATATTAAATAAAAACATAACGAACAATTAGCAATTAGCAAGAAATAAGAGCACCCCACCAACCTTTGATAACTGATTCGATCTTCAAATTTCTGGTTTACGGTCAGGCTTAGTGATATATTGGTAATCTTTAATATGGTTTTATTATTTTATCTAAGAGAGATTATTTCAATTATCTAATTTTTGTCCTATGAAGAAATAAATTTACGTATAATGTAAAGTTTACAAAAACCTTTGTTATATAATAATAACTTACTAAGAGAATCATACATGTGTCAGTAAGGGTAATCACTACATCAATCATTTATGTTAATTCTAGATTACGGTCAATAAACCATGCAATTATTATAATATGAATTGCTATTCACAGAATTATTACAATGAATGTAACTCAATATTTAAGAACGAAATTAAGTGTAAGAATAGTACTTTACCCAAAATATTAATAATAATATAAATTACCCCATAATGATGTGGAGTGAGTTTAACAAAATTCTGGGTAATCGTAGGTTTATTGATTTTCTACATCATTTACGTGATCCAGATATTATTAACCAAGAGTTTCTGAAATCAATTCCCTTTTGCCACCATATCAGTAATGCCTGTTTGGAACAATACTCTAAAAGTCAATACAAATGTCAATTTTAATTTTCAGAATTATCATCTGGCGAACTACTAAAAGTAATTAACTCGATTAAATCTAATTCGCAAGGGTTAGATGGTATTACAATAAAGATGATAAAATTGACGTTGCCTTTATCCTTACCAGCTATAACCCACATTGTTAACACATGCATTCTAAAAGGACACTTTCCTCGTTTGTGTTTGTGAAAAAGCTAGTGTTAACACTATAAAAAATTTACGCCCAATTTTAACTAAAATTGTTGAAAAGATTGTAAATTCCCAACTAACAAGTTATTTTGAAATGAATAATATTTTTACCCACTCAGCAATCTGGTTTTCGACTTAGCATTACCACTGTACTTTTACATATCGTAGATGAGATTCTCTCAGTTTCAAATGATAATCTCTTATTTATTAGATTATAGCCGTGCATTCGATTGCCTTAATCATAAATTGCTGATTACAAAAATGAGTTACTATGGTTGTGATGAATTAGTATGCACTTGGTTTGAGAGCTACTTCTACAATCGGCAACAAATTGTAGAATACATAAATAATAAAAATAAGACAGATCTCGCCCGCTTGATGTAAGCAATAGAGTTGTACAAGGATCCATCTTAGGACCACAACTTTACTCTATATATACGGCTGATCTGGTGAAATGTATAAAATCTACTTTACACATGCACATGTACGCTGATGATACCCAATTTTATTAAAATTTCATACCAAATCAACACTTGAATCGAAAAATTGTATAAAAAATTTAAATGGAGATCTAGAGCTAATCAATAACTGGTCTAAAAATAATAATTTATTTTTGAACCCATTAAAGTGCACATACATGGTTTTGAGAACTAAAACACAAATTAAGGCATCTTAGAGCGCCTGAAGTTGCCATCGTTAATACTATAAGTAAAGAATCATTTAAAATTCGTAATTTAGGTGTAATACTTGATAATGCGTTGCGTTTTTATAAACACATCGATCAAAAGATCGGCAAATCATACTCATCATACATATAAAATGCTGTATAAATTTAGATCACAACAGAACAGAACGTGCTCCCTTTCAATATAACACCCTTTTTAAATTCTTATAATATTAAAAAAAAAACCGCCGAATGTACAAATTTAGTTTTCAAATTTACAAGTTACACAAAAATATCGGCCCTCGTTATTTAATTTCCAAGCTCGACTGGCAGAAGAATAGAAATGAAAATGTTACATATCGTACATCGCGGATTATTAATCTAATTGTACCTAGACCCAATCTCTCTCACTTCAGGGGTAGTTTTCATTTTGCAGCTTCAAAATGTTGGAATGACATTCCTGCTACTATAAGAATGTCAAAGTTTACAAGATTTTGATTGTAAAGTAAAGACTGGCTTTTGAATGTTCAAAAACAACAATACAATTGTACTGCACTACCTTAAAATTTGCTTAATGTATTGTCGCTTTCTGTGTTTACATTTTTATTACCATTATTATTTTATGGTTTTTAATTTTATATTTTAAATGTTCTATTCATTTGTACTATTTTTTTTTAAATTAACTGAATTTAGCAATTTTTATACCTTATATTATACAACGACATCTTATGTGTTTACCCTAAGTAACTAACACTAACAACTTAACGATAACTTTTCACCGTAATCAGATTGATAATAATTCATTGTACTTTTTTTTGTGAATCTCTTTGTTTATTGTGTCTAGTTAAAATTTTTGTCTGCATGCTGTAGCAGCATTAGTACAAGGCTTGAACTGAAAAGCAGCTCTAAGCTGAGTTCATTTCCTTTTCAGTTACATACATAGACCTAATTATTTGTTACTAATTTTTTTGTGTGTGCTTCTTGAATAAAGTTCTTATTATTATTATTATTATTATTGTTATTATTAATTACTTATAAATAAATGTAATAAAATCTGAAAATCGTATATTGTTTATAAAATTTTGTTTGCTCTCTGTTGTCGCATTTCTTATCCAGGGAAAAAAACCGAAGGTCTTTATATTAGTTAGGTAAGTAACGTATAGTAGAAAAACTTTTAGTGTAAGAACTTATTATGTGAAATAAGAATTAATAGCAAGCCCTAAAGTGCCTATGTGAGTGTCATATTAAACTGAGAAGCTTGTTTGAAACAAATAAAAACTTTAACTAAAGTCAGACTCTTTACTACACTCAACTCTCTTCCGGCCAAAAAATTACAAGTTTCGAAGTATACATTTCGGGAGCAGTGAGACGCCAGAGGGTTTTAATTAAGACTTAGTACTTCCTGAAAACTTTTTAAATCACTCGTTTCATCTAGAAATTAAATAAAAATTATGATTTCAAAAATAATATGAGTAATGAACGATGCGCATTACTCAATATGTATAGAAAAGTTTGTTTTAAAAATATCACGTGTAAATAACAACCAACAAACAAATTTAATAAATGCTATTTAATGAAAAGATTTCTCATCCCGATAAGCATATTTTTCCAATAACAAGGATTTACAAAATGGCGTGGAGTTGATATTTCACATGTCAGCTGGGGTTATCCATCATGGCGGCCCGACTTGACGTGTTTTACAAGCAGCCATTTACAATACAATTATATTTTTAAATGTTATAAAACATTGAAAACAAGTGGTTTTGCTTCTATTAAATGAATACATATAGTTATAAAATTACGCTATTAACCAAATTTTTGCTTTATCTAAAAGTTACTTAATTCAACTTTTTGATTCTATGAAACAAAATTAAAAGAGACATAGATCTACGTCACACGTATAGTAATGATCGCCTTAAAAGTTTAAGGCCGTCATTACTATATTAAACATTGAAAACAAGTGGTTTTGCTTCTATTAAATGAATACATATAGTTATAAAATTACGCTATTAACCAAATTTTTGCTTTATCTAAAAGTTACTTAATTCAACTTTTTGATTCTATGAAACAAAATTAAAAGAGACATAGATCTACGTCACACGTATAGTAATGATCGCCTTAAAAGTTTAAGGCCGTCATTACTATATTTTAATGTGATATTAATGTGAAACTTTAAATTTTATCTATATATTTTATGTATCTGGTTGTTGTTATACATAATGACTGTTTATTCCTTATAAAATATTTTGTAAGAAGAAGGGTATTTTGATTTAGATAAATATTAATGTCTAATAAAGTGTAAATAACACTTTTTTATCCTTCTTATTTTCATATACATAAAGTAATATTATCTCTTAAACATTCTTACTTATACAATTATTTACTATAATTTTTATTTTATTTCTATTCTAGAAATAACGTGTTGGCTTAGAAACAACATATCTTATTAAAATGTGTTTGTATTCCTTCTTTCCATCTTCGGTTATCTATGTCTATGTAATTCGACAAAAGTATTTACCTCAATAACTACAACCAGGTTTTTAATTCTATAACATCTACATAATTAATAAATATTTACAAATAAATTCATATTTCTTGTGATTTTAGTTTATTATAGTTTAAAGAACTTTGTATTGTTTCACAAAATTTAATTTGTTGAATTGGGCAAAGAGTTGTGAAATATATATAAAATAGAACTACCTATGAAGCTTCAGTAAAAAATAAAATTAGTAAAGAAATAAAATTGATATAGTCCTTGTAAATTTGTGAAGATACCACGAAAGCGTAATATTGACGTACCAAAAGGTGTTCGCACTAACTTACACGTAAGTAGGTATAGCAATAAATAAATTATCCTTAAAAGTATCAATATCATTTTGATAGGAAAGGCTCTAAATGCTGTACTGGGCTTATATCTCCTTTTTGAAAACTATGGATCAGCCGGCCCTGGGAGTCGATTATTTGTGTGTGATAGTGAAAGTAACGTGTTATGAATCAAATGTAATTATCTTATAATATTTTCTACTTAGCCGAGGATATAGCAAGATAAAGATTTTCTCACTTTTTAAACTTCTAACTTATATATATATATAAATTTATATATATATATTATGACATCTTGAGAAAGGACATAGGATACTTTTGTTAGAAAAAGATGGTGGCAATACTTAAATATAGAGTCAAGTTTGTTTGAGGACCCTTAATTTCAAATTAAGTATATGAAAAATTAAGGAATGACGCAGTGACGGACTGTGACTGTATAATATATACGAGTAAGTGCAAAAAGTTATAACAAACTGCATGAATTTTTACCAGCGTCAACATATTAAATCAATATTTGTGTTAATATTCGCGCTAACAAGGATTTAGTATATTTATTCAATAAGGATTCAATAATTCAAGGATTTAGTATAAAATTATTCCTAAATATCGGATAGAATATGATTTTAAGATTCATGATTTATTAAAATTATCTATATTTATAGACTATATCTATATTTATAGACTAAAAAAACTTTCAATATTCTGAAAAAGTCAAACATTATCTGACCTGATAGGTGATGCTGCGGTCGAGTTAATAATATCGAGATATAAATTGGGTAACTATTGGGACTACTCCGTAATTTTTTTTTAAATAGTGTTTATTTTTACTCCCATCCTCAGATAACATTCACCAAGCTTTATTGTATCCACGATGCTTTGATGAGAGATAATATACAAGAAAATCTATAGGCACCTTTAAGTGACGCGCACTAATGGGTGTCGTATCATTATCAACACACGCGCCCTCGACCGCTTTGAGCCGTGCACGTGGTTGTAGTACTTCATTAATATCCGCGTGTAGACGTTCCGCAGAGCGCAAGTCGTGTGATGTTATACCACTGCGACATTGTACTGCACTCCTACAGCGTCACTTATTACGTACTTGATGTGTCTTTTATTAAAATTCAGGAAGGAAAATGAATGAATAAATTTTAAAATATCAGTAAAAGTTGGCTCTGGCTCCCTAGCCAGAGCCTAGCCTAGCCAGCCAGGGAGGGAGGGCAAGGGATATGGCGTGATGATATATAAATATAATAAATAAATAGTAAAAGTTGTAAAATATTAAAAACTTTTTTTAAAGGATAAATATTATTATAGGCGTTAAATATAATCATAAGATAATAAATTTAGTATTGCAATTTAATTTACAAAGAATCTGTAAGGTTCAAATGTAAAGTTAATTGAAACCGACATTCCATTCGGGAGCTCTTATTCTTTTATTTATTTTTTGAATATTAAGTACCTTTCGTGATATTAGGCTTGAACTTATATATAAATAAGTAATTTTATGTTTAATATTTAAAAATAAACCATGAATTCCAATGGAGAATCTACCTCCTCAAATAAACACCTCACCTATATTATTCGTTAACTAGGACTCTTCAGTGTAAAATAAGGAAAGTATTCAAATCCAACAGCGTGCTTTATTTAGAGCAGTATTCATAGACATATAACGTGAGGCCGTTGGCAGCAAGTCGATGTCGATAAGTCCACTTTTCTTTTCATCACGTACGCTACGTAATTTAGGGGACTTTTAAATGCATCACAGTTCAGAACATTCTTTATTCAATTTGTATCACGTCGCATGAATAAAGATTGCAGACAGCTAGTAGCAGAGGTTAAAAAGAAATATTTAGGTTCTCTTTCAAATATGTACAAATACTTTATAACATATTGTTAGAATATTTTCCTGTCTGTTGCTATATTATTATAGACAATGGTCACAAGACTATAAAAAACTATGCAGTACGAAAGTCAGTGTAATCAAAAAAGTTATTAAATTTATTTGTTTAATAATTATTTTATTATTAGAGAGATCAAGAAAAATAAAATGAAATGGTATTTTATAAACAAAAATAGCTTAATTTTTTTTTTATGTTTCTTGCCATATGTACTTTTAGATTTCTTTCCACAGCGTCCACAAAAAAACCAAAACGTGCAGTACAGTGCAGTGTGTAGGCTACAATACAACAAAACTACTAAAGACATTTTTATAAACTTTGTTGTCTTAATAACTTTGATTTATATTTATAACTGTTACTCTATTAATTTTGTTACTTTTATTCAATATATATATAGAATATCAGGGATATATAATATGTATATTAAATCATGTTGTAATTATTTTAGAAGATTAGCTTTATGTATCTTCTTAAAGAGGTGAAAATATTGTTATATAAATGAATAAAAAGAAAATTAAATTCAAAAGCAGCAGCATTGAGGCTCAGTCAACTGTTTGGCTATTTATTGTTACGATAACTAATTTAGAGAAATAGAATTAAACTTATTTCTTGCTATACAACTCAATATATTTAGTTATTAAATTACTCACACGTCGGAATTAGAAAGTTCCGGCGTTAAAAGTTACGAGCTGTCAAAGGACCAATCGACGTATTAGTTATTGGTGCCTCTTTCGTGTCTTTTAAATTCGCAACGGATTGAAGTAATGCACGGTTATATAAACGGCGATAAATTTCACACGAAAGGTAATTTTTACAAATGTATCACTGTCAACGTTTCACAATTAACGTTCATATCTGTTTTTATTTTTATAAGTTTGAAATATAATGTCATATCTGTTAATGTATAAATGACTAATATTTATTAAGAATACTTTTTATTTACTAAAAGTATTGATGACATATTTTAAGTCAACCTTCAATTAATTGCCAAAGACAAAACGTAGTAAAGAATCAATGCAGGAAGCAGTGCGACACCACCGCCTATTAATTAAGCTTCAATACTTGGGGAGAAAAGCTCTCAAATGAAATCACCTTTCTTTGAAAAGAAATTCTTATTGAATAGATCGTATAACCTTGTGTTGACGATAAGAAGGTACAAAAAGGAGTACAGAATGATGTCCTAAAGTTACTTAATAATTCATTAAACATAATAAAGTCTTTTGAAACATTCAATGTTGTTCTCATGTTTACTTTATTTATTTATAAAATAACATCTTTTAATTATTAGAAACTAATTATTAAAAGGAAATAAATAAATAAAATATAACTAGTAATTTATTAAACTGTATGATTTAAAAATAACTTCCACTCTAAAGGTTATTGGTTGCAGTCTGTCTACACGTGTACATGCGTAAAGACACTAATTCACTTTTATTTGTCTAAGTTGATATTTAAATTATTCACGTATATTATTACGAAACTTTTATACACACAAAAAAATTAAATTTGGAAATCTAGACGTGTTTTATAAAATTACTAATATTAACTTATGTTTAGCTTTTAATATATGGAATAGTTTACAATGAAATTTTCATTTATCTCCAAAGCTTGCAGAAGGAAATAATATTTTTTCATTGATTCAAAAGTATGAGATCTTACAGATTTATTCATGAAGTTAATTTCCTTTCCCAAACGACAAAAACTTAGCAAGTTCGTAAAAGTTACGGTAATATACTTAGAAAGTTCTAATAACTATCTGACTCAACAAAGTTCTATATTACCTTTAGGTTATTGTTTGTGTCCTTTTGAAATACAATCATAATTGCTGTTATTTTTAGTCAGTTCGTCACGCAAATACGATGAATAAATGGGTTTCGTTATAACTTCTTGTATTTTTTCTGTCATAACTTCATGATTTGTGTGTGTTATAAATAAAAATATTGTAATACTGTCAGTAATATATGACAAAACAGTTAATCAAGTTCATATTGTTTTTATCTTTTCATTTCCTTAACATTTAATGTTCTGTTTGTTTTAATAGAAATATTCTCATAGATGGCACGTTGTTAAATAAATGAGAAAATAAATCAGAAAGAGACGTAGCTCAAATATATTCTTTATAGAGTATCACCGGTATTTATTAATTATTGTAGGTTCTCAGAGAAAAGAAGTTTATTGATATAGTAACATTGTTAGTCTGCCTATAGGAGAAAGACAGTATAAAAAGTATATAGTTTTTTTATTAATAATGAAAGAATATAGTTAGAATGTTAAATTAGATGTTGAGAAGTATTATTTTAAATACATGACGTACTTCTTCATTGTATCTATATGTATGTAAAGAGGGGGTATATTTTTGTGTACATTATTTTTTGCTATTATTAAAACGATATATAAAATAAGTATAAATGACTATTATTTATACTACAGTCAGTCACAAGTCAGTCGGCGGCACTGGTGTCACGTTTCATCTCCGGTACTTGATTGCTCCGATATATACTTTACTATATTAGACTTATTATCTAATAGGTAATATTATATTTTCCTAATTATGACAATATCTCCCGTTTTTCTTTGTCAGTTTAATAAAATTAACGAAGATCAAATTATAAAAGAATATTGTATTAAGTGTTAAAATATCGCTGCTTTTTTTCCATCATTCTATAAACGAATTCTTTTTGTCTTCCGAGTTTCATATTAAATAATATAGTCTTGCACAAAATAATAAATTCCATATTTATACAACTTTGTTTCCATTTAAGAGAAGAACCTGAATAAATCATTCCTGCAGTGAGATCAACGATTTATTACTTTTGGATTGCATTTTCAAAATATTAAAAATAACAATTGTCAGGTGGTTCAATAATTTTTATTTGATTCAACGATTATTATGTTGGAGATTGTCAATTGTATAATATTTATCACAACAATTGCGCAGTTCTCAAAATTCCTTATTAATATACAACCATTCTATTTGTGCATTTTCTGGATTTATCTGACACCTTTTATTTTTTTATACAATATTTGTGAATATCTGCGTATATTATTATTTCTTGTTATTTTTTCAATCAAGTTAAAGTTATTAGTTTTCTATTTTCTATCTAAATTCTTCCAGGTTACCCAGGACTGCTTCACAATGCTCAAACTACTTTTGAGATTCTGAAAAAGCTATTATTATTATTATACTTCTTCAGATACTTACTTCATTTCTACAAATTTTCCTAAATTATATTTTTATCAGATCGTATTTATTAATAGCAACAGAAAGATACCCTGTTACAATATTCATGTCTTTAAAGACTTTTTTTCGTTTCGTTATTTATTATTTTAAATTAATGACATTTCCTGAGTATTGAGCTCTAAACAATTTGATTCTTGTAATAACGTAAACGTACTTCTCGAGGACCGTACTGACACAGCTACGTGTGACGTAATTGAAAGCTTTTTGCCTTAATTATAAGTGATGTTACGAATGTGATTTGATCTGTTCAGGCACAGCAAGGTCGTTCAAGGATAAAGAATGGCATTTCTTGGCTTCAGATGTTTTAGTAATCTCTTTGGAATTAATAATATACTACTTATTTCGTTGTGGACTAAAATGACCTTTTTTTATTCTTATTTTATTTATTTATTTATGTAATTGCAATAGATGAACATAATCTTCTCCATTGTAGTATAGTAGTAGTATATGATGCTAATGTGAGTCTTGGTTGCTATCATTTAAGAATTAAATTTAGAAATACAATTTGTAATCTAAGATATACAAAAGTTCATTATCATAACATATAAAATACATTCATCGGATAGAATGAATGAAATGAATGAAATATACATAAGAAATCTAAAAGATTTCTCATGTCTATTTCATTTTACTTTTAAATCAAAGTAATTCATTGCAAAGTTCGTGAAAATTTAATATTGTAGCGAATCCAATATCCCCATACCTGACTCTTTAGAAATGTTGTGAAAGAAAAAATCTCAGAAGAAACGTTTGATCAGATGGAGCGAGAAATCGGATATATTATATTACCAAATACACTAAGGTTCTAAACTTATTAATGATAAAAATTACTAAATCAGATTTTAAAGTAGTAGTGTGAATTTTTTGCATGAGATTTCAAAGACTTTATATTGATTATAATGATAATTTAGATACAGTACTGTACTAATTTATAAATTATTATATTTTATCTAAAGCTAATGTTCTAAATCACGTTTATAATTATTTTTTTGTGGTCTTTGGAGAGTTTATATAACATTTTTTGAAAGTCTTTGTATTAATGTAAGATAATGTTCGAATTTTGATTTTATAATATTAAATAAATCCTAATTATAATGTCAAGTGTTCCCGTTAAAACGCGGTGTATTATAACATTTTTATAAAATAATGTGTGTATTATACTGTATATCTTAGCCCTAGTTTCAGCACAACTTTGTAAGATAGTTTTGAGTATCTTTTAAGACATTAAAATCTATTTTCATACGTTTCAGAGGAAACATTTTGAATATTTCGAGGAGAAACTTTATATTGTACGAATATTGTATGTGACAGAAATTCATTTGTAAAATGTCCTTTTTTTATTTAAAAGACGCCAAAGTTCTTGTTATTCCTGCAGTGCTGCAAAATATCGATTGCGGTGGTCGGTAACTAAGTGATCCATATGGCCTTCTATAATGGAAAATAACTCGTTCGACAGGGTCGATCGTGTTAGGTAGATTCCCGTCGGTCGGATCGAAAAAGAAAAACTAGCCAGCAGTATTCTACTGGTCATTACGAGTCTTATGACGGATCACTCTGCATATATTGGGTGAGCGGGGAACCACCCACAACTCCTATCTCCTAAACGGGGGGTCGCATCAAAAAACCTTTCGGACAAAAAAGTTTCCTCTTTTAATTTGTTAATTTTCTAAGATTTTTCCGAACGTAAAATTTTGCCTTCTTCTGTGACTTTTTTCGGTTTTTAAATTTCAACCCCCCCAGCCCCTCAACCCCCCGACTGATTTCCCCCGTTCAAGAACGTAACCTTCATTTTGTCCTTAAGAATGTGTATGCCGAGTTTGAAAATCCTCCGCCAATATTTGCGACCTGTAGCGTGTCCCAAAGGTTTGCACTTTCACCCCCCCTCCCAGCCCCCCTTTCACTTTTTCCAAAAAACCGAGATGCTACGTTTGTTCTACTAATTTATCCTATTTATTATTTTAAATTATTTCCAAATAAAACTCTTTATTTATTTATAAAATAAAATTTTACCGAATGTGCTCCCCTAAGCTTATTTACATAAATCATTATTTAACTATTTCGATTACTCGTTCAAAGCAGTTTAAAAAGAGACAAAGTTCTACAGTGGGAATTAGTTTCTGTTGCGGTTAAATTTGATCACATCTTAAAATACATGAAAATGTAATTATTAATATAAGATAAACGCGGCGATAAACAAAGGTGTCACAACTATTGAAATGCTCTTCGGATATACAATTATTAACAAAGTGGAGCTTATTAACGATTATATGACCATTAATAACCGTCACTTTGTTAACGATTGTTGCTACGTACAGCAGTCGGTACGGATATCCTCTTAGAAGTGACTTAACAACTGAAACGTTTTATGTTCATTTTTAAACTAACAACTTTTATTTAAACTTTTTGTTTTTTTTGTCTAATATAATATTAGATATTAATTCAATTAGATATTCATTTAAAAAAATAGCAATATTTATTAAAACTTTGTGAGTTTTGTAAAATCTGAAAAGAAACTTCTTAATTTCTTTAAGTCACGACACGAAAACTGTCATAACTACAAGTATGTTCAATTAATATCAGCTTATACTAGCAACGGTGCCTAAATCTTAGAAGGATCAAAATAATGTACTACAGTATCGTGTATAAATTAAGTACCAGTAACCATTGGGCTAAGAAAATATAACGTCTTTTTTAATGTATTTTGAACGGATTGAACCTTCTGTGAATTAGATTCAGCAATTTGTCAGAAAAAATATTTTACAGCTACTTACTACAAACTGTGACCCCGGCTATAACACGTCTGCACGCGCACACAACACGCCGAAACCTGCAACATATCCCATGGATCCCACTCCCTATATAATATATTTAAATCATAAAACGTCCCACAAAGTGTGTCATCCATCCATTACGGTTCTCATGAAATAAACTCGAGGTTTCGTTAGAATGCTATAAGCTTGCCATAAAAATAATTTATTGTTATTACGCGTTATAAATCTGATTATAGGCCGAATGGAGACCCATTATAATACAGCATACGTTTTTAATGTTTTTAAATTGTATAAATATGTATTTATCGTTTGAAGTTGGAAATTTGTTTAATTGTAACGCCTGATTTTAAAGTGGCCTAGTAATAAGTAAAGTACAACCAAAAGATGGAATAAAGTTCCAGTTCTTAAACACTTCTTACTCAAAGGCGACGGCGGTTCGTTACCCTCCGGTATCGCCGGAGATCGTTGGTCGTGGTGACCACTCGCTTTAAATGAACCCATATGGCCGCTGGTCCTACTGTAATTATATACATTTTTTACATAAATTTAATCCCATATCCACGTTCCGCTTCTTATTATATAATTAAAACAACCATATATAATATAGTGTACAATTAGCAATATTGAAAATTTAATTTCATTAATAATTTATTGGATTCTATCATATATAATATATCCTAAGAGTCAGTGCAGAAAGTAATTACTGAAGTGTGTTGTTTAACAGTAGCATGTTTGTACATAGGATTTACCCCCTATTTTTACCTAGTCACTGAGTGTTAACGATACGATGGTAACGAATTGTGAGTTAGCTAGAATAGTTAAAATAACTGTAACTTTTAATTGGATACGATGTATAAATATTCATATTTTTAATTTCAATGTTTTTTAAGTCAATATGTATTCAATGTTGTAGTCATTTTTGTAGACGTCGTCCAATACTTATTAGTTGATGACATATTTTTTTTACTTATATAAACCACTTACTTCTATATTTTTATACATATGTTAATAAATAATCGAATAAATAAATATCAAGTTTCTACTATGTATTTTTGATTTTCATATAGTATTTATAGTAATAGTCTATTTAAAGTAATACTGTATTATGCAGATAGCTACCCCCTGAGTAACTCAAATAAAGATGTTTGATATTATATTTCTATGTAATATTAACTTGGGAAAGATTACATATGTATAAGTTACAGAGGTAACTCCCACTGCAATGTAATATATTTATTTTTATATTAGGTCAAATTGTATATGTAAATGCCGAAGTTGTTATTTGTGGTCGAGGTAGTTGATTAATTGTGTAATATTTTATTGTATCCGACAATTAATATTATATTGCGATTTCTCACTTGTTAAAATATTACTTTAAATATAACATATTCATTTTGAAAAGTTTACAAATGAACCCGAATAATTTGTAATATCTTGTTCAATGCTTACTGGATAATAACGCTTATCTATTATAAAAAGAGGTTCTCAAAAGGTTTATCTCTCAAATAATAATCTGCGTGGGGAAGCTGAAATGTTTAACTAGGAGTATTACCATTTAGTGTTAGTTAGCACTAGCTAACCAAAACTAAATGGCGTTTAGTTAGCTAGTGCTAACGAACACTAAATTAGTATTAATATACGAAATACTTATACTCTATTTTTATTGAAAATGTATTTTGTATAATCGTTCTTAAATGTGGAGTTGGTAAGTGTGGATAAAGTAAATATATAATATATATAACAATTATGTACAGGGTCATTTTGTATATGTTCTACGAATATAAAGTGCGATAAAATATATTAGTAAACGACACTTTACCTGTAAAATAATTTATAACAGATAGATATAAGAAAGATTTTTTTTCAAACAAATAAACAAAATTATATATTTTTTTATCTGCACATTATAACTAATGTATTCAACCTTAGCGTTATTGTTTTGTATTGCTGCTGATGTTATTAATAATAATAACAGTAATATAAAGAGACTAGCTGATTCACTTCGCTGGGCACACTATTACTTTGTATGTGAACTTAGACTTCTTGTATTGACAAAATGTGTAATTATTACCATATTTAGTGCATTTTTTTTATCTTAAATAGAGAAATATTATGCCATCACCTACGAGGTACTATGTATTGGGATGCGTTCCCGTTATGTAATGTGGCGGGATCTCCACGAACCCCGACAAAAATACCAGCTTATAATGCCAATTTTTCAAATTTCAACTTATTGCACTCCCTTCCTCCTCCTCCTTCTCCTCTAAACTCTGGAGTCTATGGTAACCGTTGTCATAGTATTGTACAGCTCTAAAACTTAGCGAAATACAAAAAGTTGAAATCCGTTTGGATAGGAATTCCGTAAAATCCGTTCATAGTGGCCGTCTACGTCTCAAAAGAAATAACTATATAAAATTTTAAGTTAATCGGACAGATATATATAAATATATATAGATTAAGTAAGAAATATTAAATTAAAAATGTTAATAGATATATAGGTAATAAATAATATTGACTCTCACTTGGCTTTCTCGAGCTGACTCCGCGGAGCAGCATTTAGTCGATCCATCAGAGAACCGACGTGGGAGAAACAACTTCATATCGACGAGAAATTCAAATCGTTATTGAGTAAAGTGATATAAATAAATGACACAAAATAAATTATACGTTAAACAAATAGAAATCTTTAACGAATAAGTGAATTGTAAGACTATTTTTTATCCTAAATTTTCATCAATTTCAGGAATGGTCGGAACTCAATAAATCCGACCCTCTTGGAGTTGTTGCCATAAATTTTTTGGTGATCAGGCCGCGACTACTGTCTTGATTGCTTCGGCCCGATATTGGAAATGGTTTTGAAAAAACTATGATTTTGAATATGTTTTGGTCTATCTGTTGAATACATAATGGAATAATTTACCCTCTATAGAGTGTTGGTAGTAGAAAAGTATATTTACAATGGAGTAATTGAAGTTACAGATTTTATAAAATAAACATCGAAGAGATACTATGTAATCCAATAAAAAAATAGAAAAGAAGGAAAGGAAGTATTAAAAAAAATACTAGTTATACAAATCATTGAGCCGTAAATCTCTTCTTTCAATATCAATCTGCGATACAATGTCTACGCAGAATATATTATCTTGTCAGACATGACGCCTCTGGAGGCTGCGAGCATACAAAGTAGAAAGAAAAGAAAAACCCGGTAGTCGAGACACATAAGAATATCATGGACCCTATATGGAAATATCTTATTATTATATTGATAACACAGGCACACAAAAAAAAAAAAAAGTCATGAACCAGAGGGGAGACCCCATTATTCTTAGGTTTTTGGAATCGCTGAAACCGAATATGACAATAAAAACTAATTTTAAATGCCAGTTTTCCCGCTAGCACCCCCTTACTACCTCTTAAGGGGTGAAAATTGAAATTTTTGTATAAAATCAAGATAGATGTCTATTTCTACGTTTTTTGGGATGCTGAAACCGAAAATGATAATTAAAAATAAATTCATGACCACTATCACCCCCTACCACCCCTTACAGGGGGTGAAAATTTAAATTTTTGTATAAAGTCAAGATAGATGTGTATTTCTAGGTTTTTTGGGATGCTGAAACCGAAAATGATAACTAAAAATAAATTCATGACCACTATCTCCCCCTACCATCCCTTACAGGGGGTTGAAAATTTAAATTTTTGTATAAAATCAAGATAGATGTGTATTTTTACGTTTTTTGGGATGCTGAAACCGAAGATGATAATTAAAAATAAATTTATGACCACTATCACCCCCTACCACCCCTTACGGGGGGTGAAAATTTAAATTTTTCTATAAAGTCAAGATAGATGTGTATTTCTACGTTTTTTGGGATGCTGAAACCGAAAATGATAACTAAAAATAAATTCATGACCACTATCTCCCCCTACCATCCCTTACAGGGGGTTGAAAATTTAAATTTTTCTATAAAATCAAGATAGATGTGTATTTCTACGTTTTTTAGGATGCTGGAACCGAAAATGATTACTAAAAATAAAATTTAAGACCTCTATCTCCCATTAACACCCCTCACCAACCCTTAAGACTGAATCATGATTTTTGTCCTATTCTTCACAAGTTTTTTCACTTTTTGTTTTTTTTTTGCTTTCTATTTAATACTACTTATACTGTTATCCACCCGGCAGTGTTGTAAAACGCTTAAAAGATGCTGAACCTAATTCTATGCCTCCAAAATAGAAGGGACTATTTTCCTGACAATTTAGGAGACTACAGTGAGGAGCAAGATGCAAGGTTCCATCAGGATTAGAGTAGAATTAAATCATGAATATATATCAGATACTTCTGATCGATAAAGCATTTGAATTTCTAATATAAGAGCGAGAGAGAGAGTAACCTCAAACTAGTTTGATAAACATGTCACTTACTGTAAATCGTTAAAATTTCTTCATACATCTTGATTTTATACAAAATTGAAACCCCCCATTAGGGATGGTTAGGGGGTGGTATTGAGTAAAAGAGGTATCAAATTCACTTTTGGTTGTCATTTTCGGTTCCAGCATCCTAAAAATCGTAGAAATACACATCTATCTTGATTTTATACAAAAATTTAAATTTTCACCCCCTGTAAGGGGTGGTAAGGGGGTAATAGTGGTCATGAATTTATTTTTAGTTATCATTTTCGGTTCCAGCATCCCAAAAAACCTAGAAATACACATCTATCTTGACTTTATAGAAAAATTTAAATTTTCAATTCCCCGTAAGGGGTGGTAGGGGGTGATAGTGGTCATGAATTTATTTTTAATTATCATTTTCGGTTTCAGCATCCCAAAAAACGTAGAAATAGACATCTATCTTGATTTTATACAAAAATTTCAATTTTCACCCCTTAAGAGGTAGTAAGGGGGTGCTAGCGGGAAAACTGGCATTTAAAACTAGTTTTTATTGTCATATTCGGTTTCAGCGATCCCAAAAACCTAAGAATAATGGGGTCTCCCCTCTGGTTCATGACTTTTTTTTTTTTTGTGTGCCTGTGTAATTAACTGTTATGAAAATAATACGATGTACTTTATCAGTTATAAAAAGATAAAAGTAATTAAGATAATTTTGTATTTTATAAATTGGTTATAAACATTTCCTATACAATCAGAAAACAATTATCAGACAACATGATATATATATATATATATATATATATACACGATAGAAAAGCGCAGTCTGCATACTTATAGGAAACACATGCGGGTATATGTATATTTATTTGAGCAATAAACTAGTATATTATTAAGTTAACTGATATCGTGCACGTTGCTTTAGTCAACATTACAACATTAACATAAAATAATAATGTCAATATTATAAACGCACATGAATAACAAATAATAAAATTAGACAGATTCTTAGTGGCGATTGAATTTTTATTTAAAACTGTTATTAAAACAATACTTCTAATAACAAATGTATTTGTTTATTAAAAGACGTATTTAAAAAAAGTCTGTGAAGTTTTCAGTATAAATCTCATCTTAAGTAATGGTATCTCAAGAGTTTAACAAAAAAATATTTTAAAATACTCAAAGTCACTTATTTGATATAAAGTGATGAAACGGTACAATTCGAACAGATAATCAAAACATTTCTACAAACAAATTCGTTGAAAATTAAATGTACATAATAAACAAAACTTTGCCTTAGTTAGTTAAATCTGAGACAAGTCTTGCTTCTTGTACAAAGCAAGCAATTTCATCGCTACAATAATTTTGGTCAGAATATTCACAAGCTCGGCCGTTGAAAACTTCGTTCATAGTTAGCAAACATAATTATACCCTCCAGTAAATATTTGCAAGAAACTTTACAAATGCATTTAAAGACGCAAACAACAAAAATGATTACAGTTGCATTGTAAAGAACAAGAAGTTTTAAGGACATTAATTATTCGCACAAACTCCCCGTGAAACTGGTTTCATTTCAATGAAACTGTAAGATAAAGTTTGAGAGTTTGTAACAACTCAGACAAAATATTATTCTCATGGTGTTTCTCTCGTATCATTGTAGTATTCACTTCTAAAATAGAAATGTGTAAAGATGTTCAACAGAATCCTTTATTTAATAATTGTACAAATAAATGTCTTATTTTGATACCTCTATTTTATTTCTTAAAATAAAATAATTATCGTAGCGATTGTAATTGTAATCGCTTACATAGAACACGTTTAATCAATCTTTTGTGATTTTATTTTCAACATTATATGCATGGATTAATCACTTTAACTGTATTATAAACTTTTTTCAAAATAAATATAATGCCTAATAATAATATAAGCCTTTGTGAACGATAATATAAATTTGTTAAAAATTTCAGAATTAGTTTACAGTTTATCAAATAGAATTATTATTTATGGAATATCAGTATATTTGTATGTGTTTAGCATTTACTAATTAGCATTTACAAACATCTCAAAGTCGAAAACATAATAACATATCTCTTATTTGTAAAAATAAGACGAAGAGTGCCGCAATATTAAAAAGACTTAACTCTTCCATTACTATAGCTTGTATACGATTAGTTTGAATAACGAATTAAATATTTTACTTCACACTACACACACACACACACACTTCCCTATATTTCCGGTTACTATTAAAGGCTAACTAACAATTGCATCGATATCAGATACTTTCAGGGATCGGGAAAATGGCTTAAGATGGACAAACAAATTTCTTTTGTCATCATCGTTTATATATAATAAAAGATAAAATCACATAACATTATAATCATACATTATAAATAAAAAGAAATTGATAAATAAAGATCAAATGTATATACTGACAACTAAAGTATAGTAAGTAAGAGGCGTATGACAGTTGCGAAGGCAAACACAAAATGAGGGGCCGCAGCTGGGTAACTTTTAAACTAGAACTTTTACCAAATAAGTGTTTTTAAAGAGCTCGGAAAAACTCGGAAGGAATCAATATCAATCGTAATTGAACCTACCTTTTTGCATATTGCATAGTTTTTCATATTAGTTTCGCCAACATAAAACAGTTTATCATAGTCTATTGATTCCTCTTAATTTTCGTAGTAAATCGTGTACTGCGTGAACTGCGGATCAAAGTATGTTGTGGCATAGGCATCTCTTAAAATCTCTTGATTTTGTTTTATATATGAGATATACATAAATAATTATTTAAAATTAAATCTTTTTGTTTTTTTTTTATTTAAACAACGTAATCACGAATTCATTCATCTTTAACAACTCCTCGTAACTGATCACTTTATTACACTAAAGTTCATTATTTCATTATATCATGATATTCATACCGTATTATCAACAAAAACCGAATTACATAGAAATAATTATAGTGAAGTCTATTTTATAACTTAATCAACTTAATTTAGTGAAAAAAGTGTCATTACCCTTAAAGTATCATTATTAAATACATATATACGAGTATAGTATAGAACAAACATAGAATTAGTAAATAATATATATATAATTTATTGTAAATTAAAAACCTCTTTTTCAAGTTAATAATTCTCATATATAATATTCTATTATATAAGAACATAATTTTTCTCACAACTAGTAGTTCTGTGAACAGTAGACGTGTAGGGAATGTTGGGAAATTATTTATAGTGGATTTCACGAGGTGCAGTGCTTACGATATTTCACCCGTGAACCAAGTATGAGCGCTACACCAGTAACCTCTGTACACTGGACCTCCGCTGCCGGTGAATAACAAACATTGTTGCCGACTCATGTCTTTAAAATACCCGTCACAAATCATCACTCTTATGTAACAAACCCGAAATTTATGTGTTGCCTGTTGGTAAGAGAAAATGAATTGTGGTAGGTACCTACACTGTGCTTTTGTATGTATGTATGTAGGTACATAACTACCGAACGAAATTTGGCTCCACCAAATCACAACGGATTTATTCAACATTAAAATTTTTAATAATTCGCTATGGCCGCCATTTTGGATTTTGAAATAACAAAAAAACAGCTTAGATTTCGGTAAAGAATACTTTTAGCCCGCTAGCTGCCGCAAAGTCCGTTTTTGTGGAACGAATCAGAAATCCGCCATTTTGAAATTTTTCGCCCAAACAAATAAACGGATCGACATAAAAATTCAAATAATTCAAAGAACACGCCTGCCAATTTTCGTGACGATAGGATGAAAAATACACCGGCTACGCCGGAATAAACACGTACATTTTGATACCTCATACGTCTCAATCGGTCGAAACAAATTCTGGCTGTGAAGGTGACCCGCTTGACGTGAAATGTTCCATATATATATATAATGTTTTCCTACTTCTTCCTACTGTTTAATAGGGACTTTGTCCGCGTTGTTTTTAAATCAAAGTGTTTTTTGGCTTCAGTAGAATAGAATCAAATCTATACTTTTCACATTAAACAATTGTCTTTTCAACTTTAGCTTCTCAACCTTTAAAATACGCTCATACAGTAATTTATAAATTATAGTCGGGAGGAAGTAAGACCTTTGTAGTAAGATACCATTTGTAGGCGAATCAGTCTTCAGGGAATACCCGAATATATTTTCGATAAAATTTTGTTAAACACTTAAAATTTCCAGTGTATTTCGATCTACTTTATTTTATTTATAAAATAGTAAGATTACAATGTGGACGTTTCTTTGATATTTATTTTAGACTGATGTGATATTTATTTATTTAAAATTATTAATGCTGTGAATTGTGGAATCTCTAAAAAGTATACTCAGATTATATTCTGAGATACCAAAGAAATGCGAGGCTTTCTACTCGCCGATTCATTCTATTTACCGATTTAATAATATTACCTTTCACTATAAATACTTTCCTTTAATTTAATTCGATCGTGATAAGTAAAGCGATACAAATATTGTATTGAAAAATACTCCAAGGTTATTAAATATTGAGCATTATTGAGTTTTTGGATTGTAATAAAAAAGAAAAGATATAAAATTAAGTTTTAGTTGTTTCAGTCTGGTTATTAATTATTTGAATAAATATTTTTGGTAATTTAGGCCGCTATAATCCTTGAGTCTGAATATTCCTAAAACGCAAAAGTGTTGCAATCTTCTAAATACTAATTAAACGATCCCTTAAGGGTATTGGTTTAAAACTTTAGAAATTATAATAAAACATTTAAATTTATCGATTGAGTAGTTATGTTTCGTATTTCAGTTACTACAGAAATTAGCATCACTCTTATTAATTATACTAATTTCCTCTCTAAGGCGCTAATTAATTGTTCTATAAATTATGAAACCCGCCTCTGTTCTTATAATTGACGGTTTGGAAATAAACAACAATCAACCAATCAGCACACGCGAGCTGTTTATTTTATAATATGAAGAAGCTTTATTCATGTTCATTTTAATTAAAATTAAGATTTTGTTTAATTGTGTTCAATTATTGTTCACTATCAATGAGATTGCTCTATTAGTATATGTTTCAAAATTCATTAACTATTTAGTATACCAAAATAATATTAAAATTAAACTTAACTTACAGTATTCAGACTGCACAAAGCGTCATTCAAACCAGAATTTATTAGACTTCCTTCTTTTGAACTTATAATATGAGACGAAGCTTCTTAGCATTTCATGGATTCAACGTGCGGGTGCCGGGCCCATCGCTTTGCAAGAAGAGGAGCGGAAACAATGCCTGGGGCTTGCGACCCAAGTTTAGGTTTAAGGGGCCCCTTTTTTATGCGTATACATGCTCACCTTCACTGTTCACACTTCTCTCCCTACCTAAATATCATGAGAACCTATTAAAGCTGCCTTTAAAATACGTTCTAGAAATGAACTTATGATAGTTTTTCGAATTCGAACATAGTTCCTAATACTTGTTAAGCTTGAATGTATGACCTTTGGGTATGTTTGTTTCCCAGGTTACAGTAAGCTCCACAAGTAAAACGTGCCTTAGTTGATTTGCGTACAGACGTAAGTCCAGCCTAGATGGCGAAACACAAACATCCCCGGGGATTTTGTATTGCTTTTCATAAGTGTTCATCATGAGAGTCCAACCACGTGACACGTCTAAGATGGAAAAAGGTTTTAGTTTAGACTTTTTGAACTAACCTGCTTTTACAAACTCTACCGATATTTTGGTGGTTGTTATACCATTCTACGCTCTTGCTACAGGATGACTAACCACTTCTAGTATGATTTCTAATACTTTATCCTGGCGATGCGAGTATTTACCTCTATTTAGAAGTACCCTACACCTTACTAGCAAGTTTTGCGGTTCCTACTGCCCCTCCACGATGTTTCAAGATTTTTCGGTGGCTTTGCCCCATTTTACTAAGATACTTTGATCTGGGAGAGTCATTTGGAATGCCTTAAGATAAACATTTTAATAATGCTGGGGACCAACCATGAAGCAGGGTGCGCCATCTTAAAGCTTTTGGAATAAAAAAATCTCCATTCCATTCATTTTGCAATTCTAGGCTCATAGCGTGCAGCCGATAATTATCGTTTTCATCTTGCCGAATAAAGGATTTTATTATTTCTATATCTTGTTCTTTGCTACTTGATCCTAGCCCCGCTTTATTTGTTTGAGTATCTATCATAAATTGTTTAAGGAATTGTAGTCGTGACTCCAGCTCTGTGGCAATTTTATCTTTTAGGAGGGATGTTACAGTATCATTATTCGATTTTGAGATGATATGTTTTTTGGCCACTCTTAGTTGTTTAAAGAGTTCCGATAGTTTCTTTAATTTTAACCCAAAATTATGTCGGTCTCTAAGTAAAGTGGAAGAGTCCGCTGGATGCGCTAACCCGAGCCCTGACATCAATGTCCTTATGACGCTTGCATCTAACTTCAACAAAAGGGTCTCATAAATATCATAAACGAGGAAAGGCCAATTTAGACGTGATGTTAAAGAATTATCATATATCCAAGCGTTTTTGATGTTACTTATTTGTTAGTTTTCTACCTTTTGAAGATAATTTTTAAGGTAATCGATTTTTTTACCTAAGAATTTAAATAGCTCCGTTTAAATTCTTCGATTCTTCTGCTTCGGTTATCGTAGTAACGCACCTACCGCCTGTAATAAGACCGGGATTGTAAGAGGTATATCTGGTGTTCCGCCTACCCAGACATTTATTGGGCTTTCTCCTCAATCCGTCCGTCTAAACACACAAATTCTCCACAACATTTAAAAATAGCTGACTTTGGTTTGGATTATGTGTCACTAGCGCGAGATCGTCTGCAAAAGTTAGTATGGATTTTGTATATTTAATGTTAAACTGAAACCGATAACCATTTCTTTTCGTATTTAATTAATTTATCTATTAAAATATTGATAACTATGTTAAATATAATTGGAGAAAAACCTATGTTGATTTATGAAAAATTTTAATTTTGAATAATATGATGCTATCATGTCACTAACTACCGTTGGAAAGATATACCAGCTTAGCGCGAACATCATCAGTTCATGCCGAACCGACCTGAAAGCTTTCTCTAAGTCTATCCAACATATCGTAATTTGTTTTTCACTATTTCTGGCACCTTGAAGGCTTTCCGATATTAATGTGTTATGTTCCAGAAATGCTGGGCAAAAGCCCTTTTTGGTTATAGGCCTTAAATATTTATTATTAGTCATGAATTGCGTCATTTTTGTTTGTATTATAAAAAATAAAAAAATATTATTGATATTGTTTTTGTTAGAGCTATCGGTCTAGTATCCCTTGAATCCGACACATTGTCGCTTTTAGGAATAAGGAAAAAAAGAGCTTTTCCGAATGTTACCGTTATTTATCTTCTTGACCAAATTTTACCGAATATATTAAAAATATGTCTATGGATCGACGGACATTTTTTATAAACTATATAAGAGATACCATCTGGACTTGGTGCTGAATAAGACGGTTTCTTTTTAAATATTTTATTGATTTCCTCCAAGGTTGATGAGTTGGCATAAAAATCTATGAGAGGACTCTCAGGTTTTCGTTCGTTGGGATTCCCATACAGCCTTTAATTTTTAGGCACTTCATATGTGATTTTATAGTAATTAAAAATTTGCTCGTTTTGAAAATGTTTTAGAGTACTTAAAAGGATTTTTATCAAAGTCTTCTTCGTATGGAAGTAGACTTCAAGTTCTAATTCATATGGAAAGGACGTAAATATGTGGAAATAGCAGCAATTCTTTTTTGATATTGACTTTACTCTTATGATGAGTCAACGCGTGGTGATTGAGTTGAATTGTATACACAATAAGATGTATCGACGGGTCGCTCGCAGATTATTAAAACAAAAAAAATAAAGTTCGTTGATACGAAATAAAATATGTTTAAAGTTTTTCTTACAACAAAGAAATCGGTTTTTATAATTACACTTTTTTTCTTTTTTTTTAAATTCTTGAACTCTTCATGAGTACACACCGCATTCCAGGGGAGGAAGGCGGTGATTATGTGAGACTCCTACTCACATAACCACCGCCTTCGTAAGCCAGACGGTTGCTGTCGCCATCATAATGGGACACCGCGGGAACGTTTGCGCCTAAAACCGCGGCACCCCGACGGACTTCCCGAAAGAAGACTAAGAAGAAGATGGAAGACCGTTTGGACCCCACATGAGCGGACAGCCAAGCACGACCCGGCTGGTTGGCAGGGAGGACTACCAACGCACCGCTGCCACGCAAGACCGCCACTCAAAGAGGGGGCCCGACCTCGAACCCGATAGGCCTCTACCGTCGAACACGGTGGTCAACCGAGTCCAGCAAGAAAGAGGCATAAGTCGGGAACCCACCAAGCCGGGACTAACGATCGCCGAGTAAGACCATGGTGTCACGCTGGAGCGTGCCCGGATTAATTCGTGGAACGAAGGTTAATCCGGGCACCGTTTGTTGCTTAGAGAAACTACCTCCCGAACCGCTACTTAGAGAGCGACTAGACAGGAAGAACCCCAAACCCTAATCGCCCCCAAAAACCCCGTAATCACGAAGCCACCATAAGGTCTAATTCTGCAATCAGAGAAGTACCCGGAATGACCCTGCGGCTGTCCCCCGGAAAAGAGGGCCTGTGCCCGCCCACCGAATTGCCCAAACTCACTTTCCAACGACTGAGGCCGAAGGAAAGGAGCCCGAGCCGCCGCATACGGTACACCCCAAAGGGCAGACCGCCGCGCCCGCGCGCCTCCCTTGTCAACCATGAGCCAGACTCAGGCACCTCATGGCTGACAACCCCGCGCAGGACATTAGCAGACGGCTAACGCGATCCCGAAAAATCGAATTAACCATCCCCCAGGGAGCACCGGCCCGTACCGCTTCCAATCCCACCGGACAAGTCTGAGTGAAATTGGTAACGGACGGGCACACGAGGAGGCTTCCAGCATGGCCCCCCAAATAAATAATTACACTTTCGTCAACCGTCAATAACTATTTTCACCTATACTATACTATACTCACCTTAATTATATCACGTTAATTTGTCTGACAAGTAAACCAAGTTCAAATACACAGTTCATGTTACCATACAATTATTGTATTATAGCACAAACACTACAAATACTCTTGAGAAAAGATGGAACCAAAAGAGTTCTTTCGCTTTACCATATTATTGAAGTGGTATTTTCGTATGGTATTATTAATATGAAAGAGATTTTATTTTATAAAACAATTACTGTAAAAAAAATTAAAAGCCAGTGATGTTGATAACAAGTTCAGTTTCCGTTTTATAAAACAAAACTCGGTTTATCGTCTGCGTGATCAGAGATCGAGCGCTATCTCCCGCTTGCAGCCAAAAGATAACAGAGATAAAAGATAGACGCTTTTATTTATTGGAACTGAAAAAATAATCTGTGACTATTTATAGCTACTTGAACAACTAGTGTGTAACCATAATAAAAATGTAGATATAAAATATATGAGATAAGTTTTATATCTTATCTATCATATAATCAAGATTCGTCGATCCCTCCTATCAATAAAATAAAGTTAAAGCGTTGAAAGTATAAACTTGTATTATTTAACCAATTAGTTGGTTCTCTCGTCTCACTGAGATAACCCTCGAGCACCTTTAGTCTCTTGGTACCAAATAACTAACGCTATTTTTTTAAATCCATTTTATATGTCTCTTGTACCTAATGTGGGTTAGTAATGTGAGATATTGACATTGGTTAAAGTTTTGAAATAATTTCTTGAGTCTCAAAGATCCTAAATTATTAGGTTTTTGATTTAATATTTTATAACGTTTTTGTTGCTTGAAAGTTACTGACTTCGGACTTTATTGATTGCTTTCTTACTTGATTTATTGATTGCTTTCTTATTTGACTGAAATTTTTAATATTGCAACTTAATTATCCATTGTTCTTTGAAACATCAGGTAAGCTTCCCAAAATTAAATTGCTAAGTTTTATCGAATTCTGTTCAGAAAATTTATTCATGTATGTAAGTTCGAGAATTAATAAAAACATTATTAATTACAATCTATTTTTATATGAAACACTGCTATGACAAACTTAATACAGTAATAAATACTGTTAATTACAGTATTTTAAATTAAACGTTTGTGTGAAACTTTGCAGCTGGATTGGATTTATTTTTGAACAAAAGTCGGTTTTGCCCCTGTTTGAACAAAGATCGCACTGCAGCTCGCAAATAGCCATCGAAAATAATACATACCTCCACGTATTGAATTTAAACTACTATTCCGCTTTGAAATATTTAGGGAAGCTCGGTTTTGTACTTTATGAACCGTAAGGGAAATACAACTGATACTTACGAAATATGATTTAACTGGAACAGTTTAATAATTTCCATAAAACTAATATACAATAAAGTGAAACATTTATTTTTGTTTCAGACAACTACGTATTTTAAGTCACATGTTCAGAAACCCAAGATGTCTAAACAAATGCGATGGTGAGTCATGAGATAATAAGGATTGTGTTTACCACTTTTCTTTTTTTAGGAAGACTAAGAAGAATCGAAGGCGTTGTGAAAGAAAGAGACAGCATTTTCTAAATAATATAATTAAGCCTTTATAAAAATAATTTACGTTATAAAGAAAGATCGTCTAATTACTGACGTAGAAAAAGTATCCAAACTTTTTTCATTAAATATATATTATTTTAGCATTGAGGGCTACGTCATCTAATGAACAAATAATAAATAACGAATGGGTGTTACAATCCTCAAATAATTATAGCACGATTAAAATATCAACCGTTGAATGCAATCAATTCTTCAAAACTGGCAATACTGCGTTCATGTTCACATTCATTCGTTGGAACTTGGAATATCATGCAACAAAAGCGGTATTATTTTACACACTTTTATATCCGCTCACAACGCGCCTGATTGTTCGAGATGATATTGAATTTGTAATCGAAAATACCGAATTTTACGCCGAGGTAATCAACTAATATTTTATTTATTATTATCGTAAGGAGAAAGGCTAATGATCACATCTACGAATAACAGATTTTTTGTTGGATAGGATTAGTTAATGTGAAACAAGGGAAAGAAATATTTCGATCGTTTACTTAATGAGAGTGAAGAGATTATTCGGTAATAAAAATTATGAACACTAAACATAATATATATTCTATTTTATACAAATTTATTTATTACAAAAAAAAAGAGTTGACCTTCTGTAATAAATATTACTTTAATTAACATTGAAAATAATCAATACAATCTGGGGTGTCGTTATTCAATCACAAAGCGTATACCAAAAAGTTAGGTCTATTCTTTTTTGAATGTAACCATCGCGTGAAAATTAAATGTCAATATTAAATAATCTTACTTAGAACAGCTTTTACAAAACTATGTAGCATATTTTATGCGCACGTTTTTTATGTAAGAGGAGGGCAAACGAGCTGGCGAGTCATTGATGATACGTGATCACCGCCGCCCATAAACTCTTGCAACATCCGAGCATCCACAGAGCGCTACCTGCCTCGGAGGTAGGAGTAAACGCCTTTTTTGAAGGTACCTTTTAGCTGAATAGTTATTGATTTCGAATAATTATTAGACATTTTATTTAAATACAACAACTTATTTACATCAATAACTGCTAAATAATAAAGTTCAAAACATAGCGTATAACTAATAAATATATAAATGGATTAACAGGAGGAATACGATACGATAGCATCCTTCGGGACTACGGTAATGTACCTTTAATATAACATAGTTAAACCAACTATTCTTAAATATATTGTTATTTAGGGAATTCATATTCGATAAATTAGATATTGAACTGTTTAGATATTTTCTGGCTAATCACAATTATTTTGTATGCCTTTTAAAATTTTATTACTTTATAAAATTACTAGCAGGTTACCTGTGCTTCGCGACAGACGGCGAAAATGAAGAAGAGAGGGAGCCGGGGGTAAACTTTTCAGTTTTTTAGCTGTTACTTTGGAACTGTTTGGACCTTTGCAAAATCCTTTCTTATTGCACCTATTCTATATGTCAGGAGCCTTGTGTCCAAATTTCAGCTTTCTAGGTATTACGGATTGGGCTGTAGAGCGATGAATGAGTCAGTGAGTGTTTTTGTGTTTTATATATTATACCCGTGCTTCGCGACGGACGGCGAAAGTGATCAAACATTTTGTTTTAATTTCCACACCACCTAGGAGGTATCAAACAGGTGCATTATATTCTTTGCAGTTTTTTAGCTGTAACTTTGGAATAGTTTGAACCTTTGCAAAATCCTTTCTTATTGCACCTATTCAATATGTCAGGAGTCTTGTGTCCAAATTTCAGCTTTCTAGGTATTACAGTTTGGCCTGTAGAGCGATGAATAGGTCAGTGAGTGTCTTTATGTTTTATATATTAAGATATATTATCCCATCGATAGAAAAACACCAGTTTGGGTTTATATTTATGTTTTTCTTATTTCAAACTTATTATTTTATAATTATAATAAAATAAACATGATATAAAATAATATATATTTTTTTAATTTAGCTTCTCGCCATAACCCTCGCGTGGTAGCCAGAGACAGCGGAGCGCCAAACTCTACGGTCTCTGCATACCTGTTTCGCCTCGGCCATTCGGTCTTCTTTGTTAAAAAACATTTAAAACGCACCTATCATCTTCAATATAACATAAATTTTAACTTTTCTACGTATTTTGTTTCAGTTATCATTGAATTGATATTAACGTCATAACTTATTCTTGATACAACGACTGATGTCGTTTATTCGTGATGATTGATTTCATTAAAAAGACAAGCGATGTTTATGAAAGTTAAAAAATAGCTTCGTACTAAACATAAATATTGATCAAAATTGAATCATAATAAACTAGGATTCTTTAAATCGACTGTAATTTTCCTAAACAGAAATACATTAAACAATGGTTTGTTTGTAAATTAGGTTTCAGTAAGATTATTTATGATCTCAACAACTCATAACATATCTTTAACATATCAGCACATACACTTTCGATTTCTAAAATAATAACGTCAAATAAAAGAATTAAGTATGCAAAAAAAATAAAAATAAGTTCTTTACAACAAAGAACTCGCTCTAAATAAAAAATAAAGACTTGACTTTAAAAGGTAGCAAAAATAAAATGGATTTTTTTATATTATATATTTAAAACTAACGAAACGTTTAAACAAAATTAAAATGTCTAAGCTTAGATCTTAGCTGCATCGATCTAGGTGCAGACATTTATAATTTATCGATAAATAGAATTCTGGAAAAAATAAGCAAATACGATATGTCAAAATATGACAGAGAAATGAAATAAATCATAATTGGGTTTGTTATAAATTAATCAATTTTTCTAAGTATATATTTGTTTGAGAGTACCCACATTCTTGAAAAACAAACATTTTTAACCTCTTTTACCTTTAATCTCCAAGAAATGCTTTCTATTTCGGGTATTGGATGGGATTGCCGTAACCTTGTTACAGATTTATTCGCTAGTTTGTACGCTTGTCTAGGAAATTCAATTATATCAAATAATCAATAAAATCAGGATAATTTAAATTTTATATGCAATATTAAATCTACTTTTATACAATTTTCTATTTCAATTATCTGAGTTATCAATTATTTCAAATAGGTACATATGTTATGTACCTATTTGAAATGTAAACAATTATATTAAAGCAGTTTTTATTACGAGTATATCGAGATCAGCGTTTGATGCCAATTATCGAGATAGCAATTTATATTAAGTTGTGTGTGTGTTGCGTTTTTATAAAGGTTTTAAAATAATATTGAAATCTCTAAGGTGTGTCGTTATTAAGTTCTCGTGCAGTTTATTGAGCTGAGCGTGGGCGAAGCTCTTACCCGTTTGGGAGACCTTTTTTTGTTTTTAGTTGTCTCCAGAATATGACGAGATAATTAGCTAAAAATTTTCTCATGTATTTTTGAGCCGAAGGCGGATATTATAACAATAAACAGTTTGAAAAAAATGTTTAGCAATTCAAAAGTTATCATGAAAAGAAGAAAGAAGAGGAGCTCAGCTCAACACCCGCCGCGCACGGTTGACGGATCCTAGTAATTTGAGACTAAAATATTAATACAGTAGGTATTAAGTTCCCTTGAGTATATAAGAACTCGGTAAGTAACCTCTTTGAATCTATGACATAGTGTTATTTCGGAATATCCCTTTCGTAAAATTTAATGCTCTTATTAAGGAGTTTGTTCAAAATTTATTTTCTTATTATGACTACTTGTTAAAACTACTCAAACAATTAAAATTATAATTGGTATTTTTATAATGGATAGAATTGCAGAAAAGTATAAGAAAACTAAACCACAGGGTAAACTCTCACTGAAGATATTCATAGCGTTCATAATAGAAACGTACCGTGGAGTGATTTAAACAGCCGGAATCCAATCTTCCCTTTCCCTTTCCTTCAACGCATTGTCACGAATGCAATTCATTTGCAGCTTCAGTTTTGCTCACGTCTATGCAACGGCGGTGACAATAAGTGGTGACTTATAACATTTTAACATTTTAATTGATACTTTATTATGATTTGAGCTTATGTTAAAATAAGAATAATATGTATGTAATATTTTAATATTATACATGTTTTATACATATATTATTCTTAGCAGAACGATCAATTTTGCACGTGTATCTAATATAATTATAATAAATTATTAAATAATATTTAATAATTCTATTAAATTCCAATGTAAATAGGTAGAATGTGAAAGCTTTGGGGATTATATTTCAAGCTTGTCTTGTCCATGTCTCACTTCCCTTAAATTTTTTGTTGTCATAAGCTTCCATGATGTAAAGTCCTTGAATAAGCCTAGGTTAACCATGTCACGCTATAGATTTTAAAATAAATCAATCATCAATCAATCATCCAACAGATATTCGAATATATAAAATAATTGTATTTTGTAGTTTTTAACGGAATGCTACCGTTGGGTCGTTCTGTTAATGGTAAATCCTTATAGTTTTGTCTTAAGGTATTGCGATTTTACGTATATTAAATTAATATAATATTTAAAACATAATACTAAACTAAAGGTTGTAATATCCACTTACGATTCGCCTAGACTGTCTGGTGCTATCGAGTCGTCAATTTCATGTGTAGATGGACTTCAAGTTCCGTGCGTTTGTGAGAATCAGACACGTGGGGTGGAAACACATTGTGTGTTTTCATCTTTTACTCGTAAACGGGCAACCAAATAGGAAGAATGTGCGAGGTTATTTATGGAAAAATATAAGGTTTGGATTATAAGACTTTTATTAAATTCCTAAGAAAATTCGAGCATATAATTATAATTTCTGTTTATTCGAACTAAGCAGTACCTATTGGGTCTTTTGTCAAAAATACCTTAGTAAGTATAGAAGCCTGGACCAAAATATAGCAATATGTTCTTACTTTGATATAATTTTTTCAATTTTGTTATTGAACTCTGTTTACACATCGACCGCATCTAAATATTCAATTTATTGATCCATTAAAAGTAACTTACTTCGCCTAAAAATAGGTCATTTTAAATATATAATATACAAGTCAACCCAAAAGTGTACAAAATTGCCTTCCTGTAAGTAAGTTTGTCACTTGATAATTGAAAAGCTTATTTCGGATTTGTATTTCATAGCTTCATTTCATTATATTAAATTATATATTTAAGAAAATACAATAAATATTTTATTAATAGTATATATATAAAATTATATATTAGTGTTTATCTATTTGTCACAGATTATTACTGTATGCAGATAAAGAAAGTATATTGATCAATAATTTAGTTTGTTTACTTTCTCAAGTATATATTCAGGTTTTTTTCAGTTTATCAATAACTGCTTTATAATTAATTTATTAAATATTTTAACTAGTAATCTATATTTATTTTCTGCCGCATCTCAATATAAGTTTAAGTAAAGATAAGCTCCGAAAAGCATCCATCGTACACCCCTGCTGGGATATATATTAAATAGTGAAAAATTGATTTATTATTCTCCAGCAACATTAAGGGTAAAACTTATTTATATTGATGAAGAATGATAGATGTGTGTTTAAATTTTTTTAATAATATATTAAATGAGCAATGAAAGTTTCAATCTTTAAACTGAACTAATCCAATCAAGAGTGGTCTACAATCGTCTTCATTTTCTTCTTCACATTGACTTCACGTTCTGAGATTTCGACAAGATGTCAATAATAATAATAAGATATGGCTTTAGATCAGTCATTATCAGATCCATTACCGTCTTTATTGAGCCATTTGAAGATCATATTGTTATGAGCTGGCATATTGTTCTCTCGAAACCGGAACGCCAATATAAGCGAAGATTTTTATTATTTTTATTACAATGGGACTTAAAATAAAATATAAGTAGGTATAAAGGTATATATTTTTATACTTATATCTCTTATCCAATATAACGGTATATTTTACACTTAAAATACACATTTAAAAGTCTGTGTAGTTAACATTCGTGACATGTACATTCTTATTTGATTAAAATATACAAACGTATCCCAAAAAGATTATATTATATGTAATTTGTTTCCTTTTGTAGGTGAATTAATTTACTGAGCTCATAACAAAGAGAGAGAGTAAATAAAAAATAGACCTTTCCGTTACATATTTTTGGTAATAAAATAAAATGTTGATACCCTTAATCCTCCAGGTGCTGGAACAACCTTCCAACCTTGAAACAAACTTTCAAACAACCTTCTTCCTCCTTTGCGTATTCTAAAACTTAGTTGACAATAGTAAAACACCTGCTCATACAAAAGCAGTAGTTAAAATATATTTTTCTATGTTAATCAAGTTATGTATATATCTTATCGCTTATCGGTGTTTCGCAATCGAAAAACAGTCTACGACAAATTCTCTGAACTTCAATGGCCTTAAGTCGGTTCTCAATCTGCAACATTTATTTCGTAAAAATGTCACTTACAGTTTCAAAGTAGACAACATTACTACTAAGTTTATTAGTTATTTTCTAAATGTTGGAGAACTATCATGTAGATTATATTTTAAAACAATGAACAACTATATACCAAAATACTTAAAACTGTTTAAGTCCTGAGGTTTTAGAAATGTACATCACATTGTAATATGTATGTCTGACAAATAAAGATATCTAAAAGACTTGGAAAAGTATCATATTTTGACAATATCTATGTACTTTTTAATTCAAGAATATTCAATTTGATAACCGAAAAATCTAATCCCTAGATAAACTGAGATTATATGGCAAGCTATTTACTTTAATAGAAAGGACGATTAAAATAAATATCCAAGACATCGATGGTACATCTAAAAAAACACCTTTATATTAATCAATTCTTATTCATATACGAACAAAACAAAATTATAGAAGCTTTAAAATTACTTTAACAATACAGTGAGACCAATTAAATTTGTCTTATTAAATAAAACAAAACGGTACAAAAGTTAAAGTAAAAAAAAAAATAATTATAAAAAATAAATTTTCATTATAACCATTATCAAAGTACTACAATACTTCTTTTTATACGAACCAAATTATTTCTGCTCCATTTCGCAGCTGTTCCAATCGTATCGGCCCATTTTTATTACCGATACTTAAAATAAATGAGGTTATTAATATTATATACCCATATTAACATATTAATAGCAAACAGGAATTTACATAGTGAATAAGGATACATCATTACGAATTTGACCACAACTAATTAATACACAGTATTCATATTTCGTATGTGTAACCTTTTTTTATTCCTTGACTTTAATTTTATTTCGAGTAAACAAATTTTTTTGTGACATTATTTCTTAAATAACAGATTTGAAAACCATTAAATAAGATGCTTTATATTCTTAAGCATAAGAAGTAAAGTGTAACAATTTATTTATTACAATATAGCAAGTTGGCTCGGTTTTACTATCTTTGTACGGTTGGTAACTCAACAATATCAGTTACAAAGATTTACATCTTGATCTATCTACACTAATATTAATATGTTATATATTTATGTTTTCAACTGTATAAAGCTGTAAAGTAAAACATTAAAAAAAAGTTCTTCTGCAATATAATAAAGATGTTCTGTTTAGTCTCTGTAAATACATAATAATTTCATACACCTACACAATATATTATAATAAATTCTTCTAGTCTATTTAATGTTTAGTGTATATTTAAGATATTACTAAGTAATTTTGTCAGTTGGGTCGACTGTTTGACAGCTAGACAAGTCGTTTGACTTCATTTCGTATGTTCATAGGATCTATCGGATTAATTTAACAATTCGATTAGGTAGTGTGAGTGCCGGTTGTCAACCTCTTCCTTTCCACTTCGTGTATCCCAGTCTACTGCATCTTCTCCCAATAGTCAAGGATGTAACCAAGGTACATTCGAATTATTTATACGATATATTTATCCCTTGGTTATGGTAAATAGTTTGTTATACTATTTTACTATTATTTTCAGAGAACGTAACAAAATCGTAATCATAATAATACAACACCGGCAGCACAAACGGAAATACCTTTATTTAACGTGTTCAAAGCTTTCAACAAACCTTTGCACTTTACCGTGCCTCGTCGGTTTTGAGCCCACATCAAAGCATACAAAGGTCAAATTCGTTGCGTAGCTACACTTGCACACAATATTGCTACTATAGGGCTTTTGCTACTATATTTTTGAAATTTAAGATTGATTTTCAGAATTATGAATGAATTATGAATTAGAATGAATAACTAATTTCAACTTTATTTTTTAACTGTCAACATATTAAAGCTTCGCTAGTATAACTAAAATAATAAAAATACTTTTATTTGTGGAAATAAATTCCCAGTAGGTAGAGTGAAAGTAAGCGATGTTGACTTAAGTCTACTTAAAGTTCTCCGTTAATGTAATTAGCTTTAATTAGGGTCTAAATCCTTATCTTGTAAAGAGAATTAATTAACAAAACACTAAACAATTATATTTAGATTTATAATTGACGAGTGAGGGACAACAGTCAAAATAATGACAGCATCTCTCTAAGCTCATTTGAAAATAGAGCTCAGATAAATAATATATCGCTTGCCCGCAAGAATACTGTATTAACTCAAAAAATCTACATTTTCAGGAGAAGCAATTTAAGTTTATTATTCAAATATTGTGGAATTTAAAAAAAAATAAACAGAAGTTTTTTATTATTAGTATGTATTAGTCTATACTCTATAATTATATCTTAAGACATAGCTCTGTTTACCATTATTCATTAAATTATTTATACTTTTTACCACTTGTGACAGTATTCTCTTGAATCTTATTATGTTTAAGATGTTTTGTTTAAAAAGAAAACAGTATTTATATATTTTGAAATGCAATTAAAGTGATGAAAAAGAATAAAAAATAAAATCAGTTCTCACTTATTTATTATAAAAAGACTTTAACATCAATCTTCACTTATAAAAATCTGAGGAATAACAATCAAAAGTAAGTAAAATAACATTTGGCTTAAACTTAGGATCGAAGTAATTAGTTCTAATCTTTCTACCAAATAAAAATCACAAGGTACTTATTGAACTATTCAGTCACAGTATTTAAACAAAATAAAAATCTCAAAAATGTTAAAACTTATCACCAAATATTAACTTAATAGGAACTTCATGCTTTGCAAGCAGTTGAGGTTTCAGATAAATAAAATAATATCAAAAATTGTTTGAAAGACAATAGCTTTCTTAAAAAAACATTGCTAGTTACGAAATAATTAGTTGAAAAACAATTAAGTTCTAATTAAACAAAAATATCTCAATTAAATGTGAAAAAATGAAGTACTTATTTTACTATTAATTATAAATTTTGATAAAAATCTTCATAGTATTTAGGAATTATGTTTTTTTCAACTAATTTCAACAGACCCTGTTTCTTTTTACTTGTAATTTTAATCCTCTCTGAATAAGCTGCAGGTAAATTAGGTGACATCAAATCGTTTTGAGTGCTGCGAGTAGACCCTGTTACTTTTATTTGCTTAAAGGAGGTGTCAGAGTAAGATGTTTTGTAAAAAAAAGTTCCAGGGTCTGATTTAGACACATAAATAATACTGATATCATTCATTTTTACAGACTCATTTTGTATATTTTTGGAAAAGTTTTTTCCAATCTTTGGTGACACTTCTTTAAAATCGTAAAAGCTTTCGTAGGTTAATTCTCTAACTGCAAATGGTTTACCGTTAGACTTAGCAGTTCTAATTAAAGTAAAATACTGAGCAGGTGAATATATTGCAGTGGAGCGAAGGGACTTTTTAATTTTTCTTTCAATCAGTGAATGGCAATTGTCACCCTCATTTTGGGTGTGTCCCTTAATTAGGAATTTATGAGTAATTGAGCGAATATTTTTTAATCTATTTACTGCTAAGATGTACATTGAAATCATGAAACGGTTTTTCTGCTGCCCGCAGCAATTGTCACTGTAGAATATTACATCAATTGATTGCTCAGCCTTAGTGTCAATTTGGTTAAGATAATTCCACACGCAAGTTGCAATCTCATTCACACCACGATTGCCATGACCTTCGTGCAATACGTTACAATAAACATCTTTTGTTTTCAAATCAGTTATTGTAAAATTTAAAACATTTAATTTGGAGATGTAATAAAAGTTACTTACATCCCCCCTTGGACAAGGCATTGTTGCTTGTAAATCATAAACAGCTACTACCACACTGCTCCCTTTCATTTTGTCTTGTTCCTTCTCCGCTCTCGATAACTCTTTTTCCACTAAATGTGTATCATACTCAACTTGAAGTCGTTGTTTTTCTTCTCCTGTAGCATTCATGAAAGCCTCACAAGTATCACACCTATCTTTTTTAGGCGAATAAAAGGCAATATTAAACTCATTATTAAATATATAGCTATACAGAACATAATTACCATAAGGCTTATTTTCGATCTGACATAACTTAACGTAATCTCTGTGGAGACCAATCAATGTCTTAGAGCCATCAATATAATGCTTATTAGTATTACTGCGACAGTAATGACTATATGACATAGTCGGAATAGATTGTATGTGCTCCCTTATTTCGGATTTAATAATATCCGGTATTTTTGCATGATTTTTATGCTTTCCTCTGCCATTTACAGCTACAATATTGCTCATAGCAGGTATAAGTTTTTGAAAGGCGGTTCTTATTACGCGATCATTTAAGGTAAGTGTGGATTTAAAGAATGTTTTACAAACACGTATTTTATTATTTTGAACCGAAAAATAAAATGCATTGTTATTCTGCCTAGGGTTTGCCGCATTTGTGTATTTATATTTTGGCTTAATAATTGTAGTGCTGTTAATAATGTATTGTCTCTGCATCGTTATGTTACCCAAATTGTAGTATTCAGAAAATATATTCTTTCTTTCTTCTTCTGAAACATTTGCAAAACATTTTAGACGACACTTCTCACCACATGGTGGTCCTATTTTTCTGGCTGGCATAACTTTTTTCAGTTTTTTTGAAGTGTAGCTTTGACCTGTGTTTCTTAAACGTTTCGCGACTTCCGATTTCCTGTTGGTAACATTTCGTTGTCGTTTGCGTGTGAGTTTTTTGTTAGAGACCAAGTTTTCAACCTGACAGTTTGCAAGTGGAATGTCTGTGATGTTAGAGTCGTGTAATGCAGGTGGAATGTTTTCGCGGCTGGAGGAATTCGAGCGTGTACTAGTAGCTGATGATGAACTAAAACTGGAGAAGCTGTAACTGGAAGATGAAGTTGAATCCGTTGATGATATTGACGCTGATTTACGTCTAAAGTTCGGGTCTTTAACACTGTCATCTGAATCGAAATCGGAATCATCACTTTTGTCGGCTTTACTTAGATCTTCAGTGTGTGTGCCTAAAATTTAAATAATAATTGTAAATAAATATAAATGAAGGAAGTCTCCCTCTATGTTAAAAAATCAGTCAAATAACTCACCATTACCATCATTAATATTTGCATCATTTCTCAAAAAAGAATCTATAGCACTGGGTCCAGGCATACTATGTTCTGGAGGGTTTATATCTGTATGAAACAAATTGGCTTGTACATTATCTGTAATAAGAAAAGTAATAAAAATGTAATTTGTAGAAGGAATCGTCATAGCGTAACAATTAGAAAAACGTGTCATTGCAGTACAGAGTAAAAGTTAATATTATTAAAAAAATGTCTCTTCTTACCACTTAGATCAGATTCACCTGCAAAAACAACATTTTCTAAACATTCGATGTAGCCAGGGCCTTGTTCATCCATGCTAGGTTCCAGATTTTCTGTTGAATTCGAATTATATTGACCTGTCTCACCCTGTGTTACTATACATTTTCGAATATACGCTAGTCTTTTCTGTGGTATCATTCTGTAATAAGGAATATGAAATTGTAGATCAAAGACTGAATTAGACATACTACTATCTAAATGAATCAGTCGTAAACTGAACATCGTAGTTTTTACGTTTAATACGTTGACATTAACTGAAATTCAAATGAACATAGACACATTTTGTAATAAAACTTGAACAAGATACAATTTATGGAGAATAAAGTAGTAAACAAAAAAGAACACAAAACTTTTAATAGATCATAGGCATAACTCAAAATAATACTTTGTTCATTTAAACGCCGGGTACATTAGGCATTATGTTATAGTGTAGAATATAGGTCAGTTTTCGTGTTAAAACTATGTTCTAAATAGGAATTAGAAAATAATATACTTACGTTATAAAAAATACAGCAATAAATCACAATAATACACTGTTCTTTTTAAAGTAAACCCGAATGTACGTATCAATTATAGTTAATACTCTGTTTCGTTAACCAACACGCATCTAATTGGTTCAAGGACAGGAGCAAAACTGAAGATGTCGTTGTTCCTTTTTCTAACAAACACAAAAGAGCGAGAAGGATATAGATGTAACTATCGTAATAGGTTCATTCAAGGTGTAAGCGATTTTTGACCTAATTCAAACGAAAGAGCGTACTTTTTTGAGTCGAACTGTATCATTAACTCAGTTAGCGCCAAATTTTGACTTAATACAGTATTCTTCCGGACAAGCGATATATATACGTCGTGGTAATAAAAAATATTTAATTGTTAATTATAATAAGAAAAATAATAATATAAAGAAAACTGTCTATAAAGTGAAATATTCTTTTATTTGTATATCTAGCAAGGGTTTTGTAATTCCTCCATTTATATAAAATATATAAGTAGGTTTCGAGAGAGGTTTGCAGAGTTTACAAACAACCAAATTGCGTGAAGATGCAATTAGTAGTTACTGAGCGTAGGAGAAGCTATTACCGTCTGCTATTATCTCGGTTAAATATACATGAAAATTAAATTTTTTTTGTTTGTTTATGATAAATACGACGTGGTTGTACTAGAACACACACCTTAAATGTTTTTAATTAACTTACATAAAATTGTAAAGTAAAATACTTAATTTTTTAAAAATGTCTTCAGAATTTATTAAATATTATTATCACTAAACTTACCTAGATATTTTTGTAAAGCACTTGACAATATATAACACTGCTGCCGAAATCAACACAAAGATTGTAAGAAAGGAATTCACAACTAACACAATAAATTACTAGATGCCTCAATTCCTTAAATTTGTTATTGTCTTGTTAGTTGCAGTTTCAAATATATGTCTGTCCTTTACATAGTAACTGTTAAAACATAAAAATTTATATAAATCTAATTTAAAAATATAAACAAATAATAAGGCACAAAGCATTGAGAAATAATGTTATTACATTCCTTTTAGTTAAAAAATATATATATATGAATTTGAAAAAAAATCTGAGATAACATTAATTGTCTCGGGGATGAATACGTTTATAAACACAGCGAACCAGAAGAGCCGCGAGCCGCGGTACAAGTGGACGAGGATACAAAGTCGGTATTGCAACAATAAGTGTGTTCCCTTTATTTATAAGTGCAATAGCGGTGACATATTGAGAAGTGGCTATTAAAAGTTAAAGATCCAAATAATTATATTATGTACATTAGTTTCAATAACAATTTAAAAAATATAATGTAGTGAATAGTGATAGTTAATGTTGTTTAATGCTTAATGTGTTTTGTTTTAATTAAAGAAGAGTCGCGATGAAGGAAGCTCTCTTCAACTAAACTTTTATTACAAGATCCATAATAGCAGCAACTTTTGTGGGTAAATGTTTGTTTTCAGCAAATTCTCAAGAACTTCAACAACTTACGGAGTAAATTGCCATTTAAAATTGATTAAAACTCGTGTTTCAGATATTGCTTTTTAGACAATATTTTAATAAACCTGGCCTCTAAATCTGTGGCTTGTACTGCACGTTGTCAATATTTTTAAACGGTTTATTCAGATGACTGATAGCTACTGTGTGATATATATACCAATATATATTATTTGTGCTTGTTATGTCAATATTGTAATTAATGTAGCTTATGTAGCATTTCAAACTATATCCTTTGCTGAGGATGCTTCCAATCTTGACTCATCCAATCGTATGTACATACTGTATCTGTACTCAATAGCAACAATCCCTCAATTATTTACACTATTATCATCGGTAATCAAATTCAATTGGCTTTCAATTTATTTATTTATTTATTGTTCGTTCGTTAATTCGTTTATTCTTTCATTCATATTTTTTTTTTGATATTTATTTATTAATATTTTTTCCAGTGTGAATCAACACCAGTGGATAGTTGCCTAAATGTGAAACGTTTATTTTGATAAGTTCAGAAATAGTTTTATAAATTATATCGTGTCACTATCATTTTTCCTCTCGGTTATATTCAAGTGAGGTATCTCGGAATGTCAGATATGACTGGTTTTATTTATACCTTCTGATTGTCATAACACGTAAATAGTTCCAACGCATTAATTTATCCAATAGTTACTGCCAAAACATGTAGTCAATTAAGAAAAACAACCATATTTGTGACGGAGACGGTTGAAAACACTTGCGTTTTATTAGAAAAATATAAAATCTTGGAATAGTGGTTATCATGTATGATCATCAAATGCTGTTAATACTATTAACTGGATTTAATTATTATATTAATTGGACTGTTCCTACGTTAACTAAACTAAAAGCTGCCGACTAGTTCGGAACACATTGATAATATTACCCATGACCTTGGAGTATGGCGGCAACGCTGCCTTAACTGCGTACATTGTCTACATACATCTTAATAAATTCTATGTGCAGGTGATAATTACTTTAGTTAATCTAAAATAATTAACTTATTTCCGTGCGCAAACTAAACTTCTGCAAAGCATTTCGATCTTTATTTGAATAATATAATCAATAAATGTTATTATTATTTTTTAATGAGTACAGCTCAAGATAATTTTGGGAAACCGTACATTTTAATAAAACGTGACTAGAATATTAAAAAAATACTTAATGCGTATGCGGCGTAAATAAGTTAATTTACTTTTTAATATTATATGAACGAATGAAACAAATACGTTTTAATTTTGATTGCTTTGCAATTTTAATAAAATTGTATTTCATTTCGATTGTTTCCATTCACTGAATAAGATCGGTAATGAGATTGTAGACTTTGGTGCTGCGGATCTTTTGAAATTACTGGATAAAAGTAATTTGTATATCAAATAAAACATATGTATAAATTCAATCTTATTTGGTTATATTCTGATCCCTTAAAAAAGAATAATCGTAATGGCAGTGGTCTCGTATGATCAATTATTAAAAGTCCCCAAATATTTAGCTCCGATACTTAAATAATTAATAAATTAGATATGCTTTCAGTGTTAATTAAGTAATTAAATAACTGAAAAAATAATTTTATAAATTGATATTATTCTCATATTAATAGAATTGCATATACCAATGCTGAGTTTTTATGGAATAAAAATATTTACACAAACCTCTGTCATTGATAATATATCATATTATATAATAGAAAACTAAAGACATTTTGATTTTGTATGTAATACTTAACTAATATCAGTCACTGTTCAAGTAACTCAATCAATAACCTTCGATATCAGACAGCATAAACTTACTTCAATCAGATGCTTCCAGCAATTTGCGTTCTAATAATTAATAACTGTATTCCAGTCCGGTGTATTCAACTGACTAGGTTAGATTTGATTTTAGTTATTAGATTAATACATTTCCAAAAGACCTTCACTAGAAGATCAACCATTTTGTTTGAAAATATGAAAATGAATTATTTGACTGATTCAAATTATTTTAAAAATAAATTATACTGTATTAAATACAGATTATATATTTTAATAAAATTGTGAATCTGTATTGAATTTCAGAAAATTGAGAATAACAAAAACGCGTAAAAAGGTATTCCAATGACCAATCTAACGTACGTCGTACGACCTACTCCTTTTTGCTTGTCGTCAACAGTTGCTATCCTATCTATTGTAGTCATAAATAAGCATAGTAAATCCATAAAATGCTTACATCAGACATAACTTTGAAACCAAAATGGAATTAAAACATGGGCGCTCGCACGTCCACACTTCAGGTGACAACACATTAGACATCACTGCGGCGCCAACAGAGGGAATTCATATGTTGCCTGCCCATATTCCTTTGTTTCTAAAATATAAATAAACGTTTAATTATACGTAAAATAATTTTGTAAACAGTTTATATGTAACAAAAAGGAATTTTTATGTATAGATATTATATATTTTGTAACCTTTTCATTGCGATTTGTGTTTAAAAATGGTAAAAGCTAGTTTTGTAATATGTATTTGGCAGGTATTAAACATCTAGTATTGAACTAGTCAACTAGTATTTGATTGTGAGATACTGAAACAATTGGCTGATATATGGAGCATATTTTTATAGATCTCTCACAGTAATGGATTGATAATATATAATAGAGACCAAACACTATTGTATATCAATCTGAATTAATAGAATCATAATTAATTCTCCGTACACAGTGACTCTTCATTTTAATAGATTAAAACTAACTATCTTTTCTTGAAGGAAAAGCCTACATTTTTATTTTAATGCTTTAGATAACGGTTTTCTTTTAATGTTGCTTCATTATGGAATAACGAGTACACTACTGTTGTTGACTTATGGGTCTTATGTCCTCTTGATAACACAAAATCGAAACGTCAGCACTTGATATCTCGTAGAAGAGATTGGACAACTAAGCTTTCATTTCTTAATATATTATAATAGCAATATTCCTTATTTTGCCAAATAACCGACAAGAGTTTAATAAAATATGCAGGACTGTAAATTCACTATTCTTTTAAAAATAAGGAAATTGACCTTATTTAAGAAATAATAATATCTTTTGATTATTACGGAAAATATTTCAATCATGTTTATTCTTATATTTAGAAAGTAATTTGGATTACGTCATAACCGGTAGTCGGAGAAGAACCCTACTTTACGATCGATTATAAAAGAGCGCTGCCGCTGCTGCCACAGCTGGACACAGCTGGTAAACTTCATACAAAATATTTCTACATTAGAAATGACACTTACGGATAACACTGACAGGTTCCCCCCTTCTCTTTTCCCCTTACGCCCCTGTGTCGCCATTTTTGTTTACAATGACAGATTTATTGATGTCAATTGTCAGTGCCTGAAATAGTGTTTGGATATTATTGAAATGTATTGTAGTGTTGTGTTGTGCTCCCAGTACAACAGTTTACGTCAGGATGTTTCATTTTAAAGTTTCCATCTAAAGATAAGAACAAGTGACAGTGTCTCAAGTTTATTACGTGTGAGATTAGTAATACAATAAGTTACATGTTTATCATAAACATTTCGAACTTAAATTTGTGAATACTACAACAAACCGATTGAAGAGTGGTGCTTATATACTAAACCCAATGCCCAGTTTGGTTTTATTTTGGTTTGGTTTTGGTCGAGTTTTAGATATTATAAACACTGTAAGCAGGGAACATAGTTCAGGGAATGCCACATTGATGATACATACTTATGCATTACCTCCTGATAACACTAATATTAAAGTGACTTGTTTGGAAATAGTTGGTATGTTTTCACACATTTTTCTTCTAAATTAGTTGAATAGAACAATAATAACAAATTTGTTTTCTCTTTCAAAAGATACTGATCCGATTCAATCAAGTGTTAAACACATGGATGCTACATACTATTCTGTTAGGAAAGTTGAATAAAACAATGAAGAATGAAAATAATAAGTACATCAACAAAATGAAGCCTAATAAAACCTGAAGCTGCACCACAGATTATGATAGGCTGTAAGAGCCTTGTCAATGCCTTTGGCGGGTTCTAATTATTAAAAAAAAAAGAAACGTCGAGTTTAATTGGCGCTGGCAAGGGCCAATTGAACTCGACGTCAGCGCCAATTGAACTTGACTTGAATTGAATGGAATTAAACATAAGGATGTTTAATTCCATTGTAACTGAGCTTTGTCATTTGTTCTCTGAGTAATCTGTGGGACACTTGCGACAATGGAAGGAATCACTACTCTGCGTCCAGGTGGTACTAACCTGACTCTGATAACCTTAGTATTCTTAATATTGAGTTACAATATTATAAGTGATTAATTTATTATGAAATATCTGTTTTTTATTATTTATTTTTAGAACCTACTTCTAATATTACCGTGTGATGTACTGCAGTATGTCACTCCACTAAAAATATATATATTTCGCTGCTAATATCGAAATAAGATATCATTTCTGGAACCAAGTTATGCTATATTTAATTTTCTTATTATGTTGAGCTATTAATTTATGTTGAGCTGAGCCCCCCCTCCTTTCTTCTTTTCTTGATAACTTTTGAATGGCTAAACATTTTTTCAATCTGTTTTCGCTATAATATCTGCGTTCGGCTCAAACATACATTAGAAAATTTTTAGCTAATTATCTCGTACTATTCTGGATACAACTAAACACAAAAAAAAGGTCTCCCAAACGGTTGAATAATACAAGATATATAATACAATTGTAATAAGGCAAACTTAGTATGTTTACAACTCTGACTGAGTTAGTTATATTATATAACATACATGGAAAACCTCTCCATCATCAAAATACACTATCTCTAATTCCACTTAATAACTTCAAATTCTATCCAGAATGATATTCTTATCACAATTAATAAGCATAGAACATTGCTCAGGTGATATAGATAATGTTACCTGCGGCAATCTGCGGACGACTTACAATAAATTTCTCTTTTGATTCATTTAACACGATTAAGAATAAAATTCATCTTACACTTTTAATATTTATTTAATCTTTAAATATTATTTAATCTGTTTTGTTTATTGTAGATGAGAGATGTTTGTGATTAAAATGCTATAAACCTGTTTAAATTAAAAATACAGAAGTTAATAAACATTGAGAAGTCTGAGAGAAATAATTCGTAAAACAAATTTACCTTTTTCAGTTCAGGCAGTGTGTATTTTATAAAAGTAAGTGTAAGTTCATATTAAACTATAAAACTTAATTAGAAAATGAACATTTTCTTTTAGTGATGGATTTTCAAAACATTTAATAAACAGCTTAATTTTGCTTTATGTTATTAGGATTTAGCTTTCTCAATACGGAATACTGAAATCGGTGTAAATAAAACCCAAAAGAAAATACTCAGCATCCTTCACGTTGCACAAGACCTTAAGTAATTTATCACACGAATTCTTAGTTAGTAAGTAATGTTCTCGCATCACCTAAAAAGCACTAATTGATTTTTGGATGTTTGAAAAGTTTTAAGTCTAAATAAATTGTCAATCCAATTTAAAACTAAATGTAAGTTGACAAATGTAAATGAGGTAGCTGATAGAAAAACACATTAAAAAAAATCTTAAAAATGAAAACTTGTAAATGTGTGAGAATGAGGAAAAAAAAGACATCCAGCTTTCTTATTTATTATTCGACATATAAATATTACAATTTTTCATCGCCGATTTCATGTAAGAAATTTTTATTACCCGGTTGACTCAATAAAAATATGAAATGCAAACAAATGACTAAAGCTAGACTTTACCAACCTTGCATACAACATTATACTTGAGTGAAAATAGTAAACATTTCATTATTTGTAAAATATAAGTACTGTATATTTGATTGTATCTCAAAAAGAGTTGGATTTAAAAAAAAGAGAAACAGTAGGTTTTCTTTTCACTTCTTTCAATATTTTTTTATATAAACATTACGCAAAGCTCTTTTTTAATGGCACTAACATATTATTCTCCTTTAATAAAGTTTTATTTTGTTAATATGAAATATTCATAATCATTTTATACAACACCCGTTGTTCTCGTAGATGTAGAAAAATGAAGATATCAAGAGCACCGTCTGTCACAGGTGCACTTCACTGTTACTCATCGGTACTGGTAAGCATTTATTTTACAAAATTATCATATAACATTTGAATGTATAACCTTTACAAGGTTCATTAAATATCTAATTTTAAATGTCAATAGTATTTGATTAAGGTGACATTTTTTATTAAGTAAATTTTTATATTAATGAGGGGCTATTGACATATGAGTATATCCGCTTATATCACACTAAAACATATTGGTTTTAATTTTATATATATTTATCGTTTTTGGTATAATTTTAAAATGCATATATTAGAAGAAAAATTAAAAGAATTTTAGGTATTTATTGGAAAGTACAGGAAAAATGAAAGATATGTAACTCTTTTGTTTTAATGTTTAACTTAAACTAAAAGCGATAACCTTTAGTGATTTTTAGGCAGAACAAAAGATTATTTTTCTTATTTAGTAAAAACATACAAAAGATTTATATTTAAAGCTTTATAAAAGATTTAGTAAAACCATACAAAAGAACCTCTTGTCCTCGAAGCTAGTGGTGGAATGAAAAAACTTAAAATAAGTGACTGTTGAATTGGTCTTAATAAATAAATGTTCTAAAGCACAGAACATAGTTAGTAAGTTTAATTAATTCTCTGTACTCTGAATAACCGATTACCGATTAAAGTTAAATACTGGAAGAAAATTACTCCTTGTTAAGATGAAGCTGGAATAAACCATTTAATTATTAAGAGCAGATCGGCTTTGCTGCTCTGGAGCTGTAGCTATTAGCGCGGAGCTGAGAGAGATGCTCGTATTCTAAATTGCATAATCATATTTTGTAATTATTTTAGTAAATCTAGTTCACTAAACTGCTTCCTTGCTTTATTTATTGATATAATTACGCATCATTTAAATATATATATATATATGAGAAACAGTATATCTTTTGCCATATTCAAAAAGTTACGACCGTATAAAATTTCAGTAACTTTAACTACGTCTACACAAGTTCTTTATTTATGGAATCTTGAAATTTTGTTCAAGAGTAGTCACTATTGAGTTACTTTTCGGTTTCTTTGAAAACTGTATGTTCTCTTGGAAAACATTCTCTGGGTGAACATAACATTTATGGATAGATTTAAAATGTGTAAAATAAAATATCACTTGTTTCTTATATAAATTCTTACGGTAAGAAAATCATCCTTATTTAAAATATATTTAAAAATCTAATTAAAGATGCATGAATGTCCTCAAAATTTATTGCTTAGATGACTCTAATATGTGTATCTTTCTTTTTTGTCGAGCTTAGTAACCATAAGACCCGACTCCGTGAGAAAAAAATTAAAAATAGCATATTGTCTTCAAACATGTAAATCAATCAATAATCAATAGATTAGAATTATAAAATTCTACATTCATCGAAGTGGCTATCTACACGGTAGCTTGACGGTTTCCTGGACATCGCTGGTTCGGGTCCTCATAGTATTCGTGATAATTAACTCTATTTACTTACAATTATTAACTACAAGATGAAACTTAGATAAAGTGTAACTTGAACTAAACCGAAAACTTAATTTCTCTGTTCTGTTCTCATAATGTTAAACAACTAACAAGTCATTCACGACGAACGCCAACAAGCAGACACTACTATGGATAGCTTTTAAGAATAACTATTTTTATTATACATAGTAACATTATTACAAGGATATGATTTAAAAGAGTGATTACACCACATGTTCCACCCCCACACGCGAAGTTAGAAGTAGGTGTACACAGCTAGAAATTTCCAAACCACTTAATTTCTGCCATTTCATGACGTGTTTTAAATTTACTTTCTTGCTGTCTAAAAAGCCTAACTATATCAAATTTATTATAATGTGTAATACATGGTCGGTATTTTAAACATCAACATTATTAGATTATTGTAATACGAGGACTTCATGTAACTGAAACTGAACAATAAAAAGATAAGAATGGTTTTAGTTCGTTTTTGTATTCAACCTTGAGCTCGTTAGTATTGAACCCATTGTAGGCTCTTATTTAAGAGCTCAAAGCATTGTGTTTTAGCTCGTTTCCATTTTTTAAAATTCCTCAATATTTAATTTAATTGTACCATCTGCCATTATGCCATCTGTCCTTCTTAGCAGAGTTTTATTTTACCACTTGACGATATTAAATATTTTTAATAACTATTATCAACCATTTTAGCTGTTAAATGTTTTTTATTATGTGACTTATTAACTCGAATGCTGAGTGCTTTGCAGAATTTGAAGCATACTTTTACATCTGACGATAAGTTATACTCGTTTTTCAGTAAATCTGTCGCTAAAGACATTTATTTATATACGTATAGTACTTGTGAAAATATAAGAAACCACTATATCTTCATGCCTGCAATATCTCATTCAATACAAGTTATTTTTGTCTACGTTTGATTATGTTTAAGTATATATTCTTACACAAACCAAGCTTGTACGCCTTTAAATCTTATATCTCCTATTACATAGAATCTACAGTCAATTTCGCTTTACAGGCGGAGTTTAGCTTAAATAAACTCCACTTGAAACATAGTACGTGAACTGCGTATAAAACGTACAATATTGTATCATCGTATTAATGCTAAGCAACTCACAGCTTAAGTACTGGTAGTAATGAAGGCGTAAGTTGCTTAGCATTAATAAAAGAGTAATTATGGTTTTAAACTCATGAAAATATTACAATATATAAACAATGAAAGGTATTTTATGTATATTTCGTGTACGTCGTTGTCTGCTATACACATTTACCTATTCATTATATTATTTGTTGCATGTAGATAGTTATAATCATCAAAATAAAACATACAAACTTGTTTTACCATATTCTTAGATCCAATGTGACTTCGCACTGCGTCGTCGTGATGAATGTCGTCACAAGATTTGTTAACGCCTTTATATGTTATGTTTTAATTCCATGTTATGAAAAGTTTTAATTTCTCCAAGCGAAAACATGTTTTATTCAGTAATGTACGGTTCAATAAAACATATAACATGTAACATAGCATTAACCATAATCAGTATTGTATCATAGTATAATAGCACATATACTTAATGTTTGAAGCGGAAATTTAGGGGCAAGGCGGCTGCCTGTGTGCTATTTGAAATACAATATTTATTGCATGTAGACGTTCACTGGTTTTAAAAGCGATATGACTTCGAGCCAGTCGGCGTATGACTACGGGTCTTCCGGCAAAAAAGTACGATTTAGCCTGCACTTTTCAACGTCAAGGTTAGTTTATTACCTGCCAAGAGAGATCTGAGAGACATTTTTAATTGCGAATTGAAAAGTTAAATGTAGGATAATCGTGACTATAAAAGAACCTATGTTACCTATGTTATCTTATTTGTAATAAAGTCAGAAATTTATCATGACGTATAATGTTACAATATGTATGTTTGAACAGGTAATACTCGACCCATCATAAATATTTCATTATATAACGTCCCAGTTAATGTTTCTATATAAATTGTATTACTATTTTTGTAACAAATCGTCGGACTTACTTGGAAGGGGAATAACATAGTATTATTATCTCAGCCTTTACCTTTAACATATACAAAGATCTCAGTCGCAGTCTCCGTGCATTAAACATTACAATGATTATCCTATTATATTTATCATGTCCTTTTATATCATACAAGATGTTAAATGAAACTTTAATTAAATGAATATTTCTGTATCTATTAATATAGGATAATAACATTACTAATATTAACTAAACTTCAGAGCGCAATTGATTTAAATTTACAATAATTAAATATAATAATTATGACTAAATATATATATCGTTACTAACCGTCACGTCACATCACGTCTTCATTGATACTAAATTGAAGCTACAATTTATATATAATATACACAATGATATACAACACAAGATAGTCGAATAGCCCTCCTTATATTCTATGTACCATCAGGTCAAGAAGGTCCTAATAAAATTTTTGTATGTGTATTATTATTATTATTATTAAGATTATCTTTATTATTATTACTATTTTCTATTTGTAAATTTATTTTGATTTAAATCAACATTTTTACGACCAATTTTATCTCATAGAGTAACAAATTCCGAGAGTAAAATGTTCATACAAGACCGAACACACTCTACTGAAATAACTTACATCGAGTTAGTCTTTTGTAATAAACAATGGCGATGACATTCTGGAAGGTAATTTAAAAGTTCTGTAGCAACAACTTACCTGACCCTGCCATGGAGATTGCAACTTTATATACCAAATAAAAGGAACGATTTTTATTTGTATTATATGAGTTCTGTTTTTTTGCTTATCACCGTCGTGATGTTAACAGTAGGTTTAATGATAATTAGCTAAAATTTTTTATTGTATGTTTGAGCCGAACGCGGATGTTATAGCGAAAACAGATTGAAAAACTTTCATCATAATCAAACTGCCGACACCTGGAGAGTGTATATATATATATAATATTTACATTAAATTTTAATATATGTAATTATAACTAATAGATTTAATTATCAAAACATTATTCGAATATTTAATTGATCATATCAGTGTGTGAGATATTATATAGTGTATGTGACAATGTGACACTGATGAGAATAACATCGTAACTCTGAAGACATTTGAATTTAATTATTTTCACTCTATATAAAAACTACAAACAATATATCAATTGTATTATAACGAAAAGGAAAGTTCAAAACCACATCGCTTTTAATGTAAATACAACGTTTAAAGTTAAAAAGACCAACTTAGTTCATATTGTGTATTGTTCAGAAACTATTTCTATTTGGAAATTTTGGAAGTAAAACTTTTATACGAGACCTTTCATATTGCATGGTGGGAATTCCCTGTATTTTTTTTATTTGTAGAGTACTTGTTTTGGACTCTATTTGCTTAACACAACCCTGTTATTAATGTTTTTAACATATCAAATGGCAAAATATGGATAAGTTTTAATACATATTACGTCTGTAATAAATGTTATGAATTTATTATATTAATTATTCGTAATAAATTAAGTTACGTAATATAAATTGTTATATAACACAAATCGATATTTATTATCGTCTACTACGAATAAACTCTGTGTATTTCGATTACATTACTTCATCAAAGATGCTATTATCCGAAAGTAATTGTGTTTAATTGAATGTTAAATGAATAGTCATTTCCTCTAAATAAGAGCATAAACTGGATAATTAGGACTCTTACCTTGTCAGTAAATCGTCCATCACTACAAGCTGGCATTAGTCCTTTCGTACAACCTTCTAGGTTGTATCATTATTTTAAGGACGAGGGTTGTAACCATTTTCGTCTAACCCAACGAGATTAACATGTAAATTAAGCCAAAGGTTCTTTTTTTTAAACAATATTGTTAGAATAACCTAGTTGTTTCAGTTGCATTTTGCAAACGTCACACGCCACAGACTATAAAAGCGGCCGAGTTTGTATGGGCAACACATTTTGCTCGTTGGACTCGGTAGTGAGAGGTTGTGGTTTGTCACTGTTGCAATCTGCGGTGTTTTCACAATATGTATTTTTGTGCTGATTATTTTTTATATTTGTAAAATGGAGTATTGTTAATTTCAATTAGATTGTAAGTGAATTGTTGTAATTTAAAGTAAATTTATGTTCATCCTGACATTTGTTCTTTTTTTAAAACAATTCCACTTCTGACGATAAAATCAGAAGTGGGATTCGCCTGTACTCACAAATAAATTTATTAGTTTTGTTTTTTTTTTCAATTTTATTTTTGTATTGTACCTCCACTTTACAAATCATTTGTTTTTTTTTAATATTTACTTTGTTTTTAAAAGATTTCATTTTTGTATTCTACCTCCATTTTACAAATTATTTGCTTTTTAGTATTAAATTTGTTTTTCAAAGATTTTATTTTTGTATTCTACCTCTATTTTACAAATTATTTGCTTTTTAGTATTTAATTTGTTTTTCAAAGATTTTATTTTTGTATTCTACCTCCATTTTACAAGTCATTTGTTTTTTAGTATTAAATTTGTGTTTCAAAAATTTAATTTTTGAATTCTACCTCCATTTTACAAATCATAAATTTTTTTGTATTTAATTTTTTGTTCAAAGATTTTATTTTTTTGCATTCTACCTCCATCTTGTAAATCATTTTGATTATTTTATTTATTGTTCAAAATGCCTCGACCATCACGGTCCCGTGAAAAATCTTTTGATTCGACTCGTCGGAAGGCTAAGCATAGCAGTTTGCAACAGCACAATCACCGGTCTCGTTCGCGATCTCGTGAGAATAGTTGTTACTCGCGGTTTCGTATAGATCTGTGTCGTTCATGGTCTCGTGGCTATCGGGTTCGTTCACGTTCGCATTATAGTCAATCGCGATCTGGTAGTGATTATCGCAGATGCCGTTCGCGCAATAGCCACACTAGATCTAATAGTACTAGGTACCATTTGCGCTCTCACAATAATGATCGTTATCGGACCGAGTCCATGAACAGTAAACGTAAAAAAAAGTTAATCTCTGTGGTGAAATGTCGGATGGTCGAGTCAATAAGGATGTGAGTATTGCGGGGTGATACAGGGGATACCGCTAGACGTTTTAAGCGATACAGGTGCTTTGAATGTGTCCCTTATACCATCGAAAGTACTGAAAGATTTCGCGGGTCAGTGTAAGGAAACTTATTGTGTGTTGAAAGGCATTAGTGATTCCGAAATCGTAGCTCGGGAATATATTAGTCTGTATCGAGAGCAGCACTAATATTACAAGTACTGACGCTACCACTCCTACTATCCGTGCGCTTATTTGTGAACTCAACGTAGAAAATTCGATCCCCAATGCTGAGGCAACGAGGGAGCTTGGCAGTAGTCGTGCGAGATGTCTGCTAAAACAGAATCAAGTCCAACAAGACGCCCGCGTCAATGGTCAGCGACACCCTCCAAAAGTTGTCCAAGTGGATGACCAAGCTTTCGTGATAAAGTATTCAGTCTACGGGGAAGCTTGATTCAGGTATTAGAGGTCCATATCGTGTCACGAAAGTTTTGCCCAAAGACCGCTAAAAGCTGAAATTGCTCAGCGGTGCTCGAGGAAAGACCACGCAGGCGGTGGCACATTTTATGGTCCCATGGAAGGGAGAGTGGTGTCCTGAGAGTTGCTTCGCATCTTTTTTAAAGTAAGTTCGTGACCTAATTTGATTTTTTTTGTATGTTACAGTTCCGTGGCTGCTGATTATGTATGCCTGCGCGTGAATGTGTGTGCGCAAAGCAATAGCGAGCCACGCGTTTCAAGGGCACGTTGTGCTCTCTGTCACATATTTGGGTCATGGACATCGAGAGGGCATACAGCCCGGCTGCAGCAGTTTTTGTGTTCATGCGTATGTTGTCGGACGTGCGGAGCACTCCTAGTTCGTGGGTCATGTGAGCTGGTCTTAAAGTATGTGGGTGTCGGGCGAACGCCCTCCCCTTGAAGATACTTTCCGTACTGGCGGCGCAGTCTAGGAGTGTACACGCTGTTGAGGTACTGTTATAATCGGGCTTCCACTAAACGTCAGTGTAGTGGTACCAAACGCATCGGGCATTAACTTGCTTGTATGCCGTGATACTCGAGTGGGGGGAATAGTTTTCAAATTATCTTGTGTACAAGTAGGTAAAGTCAGTGTGTATGAGACGCGTGTATTGACAAGGAGAGTGACGAAAGTTTGTAACAGACTCATTGTAGGACAAATAGTTTTGAGCGAAAGAGTTGATATAATCTTTTCTTGATCATGAACGAGGGCCTTGAATGTGTAAAGAATGAGAGAACAGGAATTGTAACAACTTATGGCGATTCTGTTCGTATAAAAATCGTGTTATACGGGCAGAACTGCTATATCTCTCCGTGATGGCCTGGGCACTCTCAAATTATTGAATGATGGTAAGCCCCCAGGCCGAGCGAAAGTGTCTCTGTGGTTATTTTAACTAATGTTGATGTTTAACAGATTCTGACAGTGATGGCGAGGACTCTACCGAGCAGTTGCCTGGTCCATCATCCGCACGTCCTGCAGAAAACGTTTAAGAGTACACTGAGCGCGGCGCACGGTCAGGAGAGGCCGTGTTAGAATAACCTAGTTGTTTCAGTTGCATTTTGCAAACGTCACACGCCACAGACTATAAAAGCGGCCGAGTTTGTATGGGCAACACATTTTGCTCGTTGGACTCGGTAGTGAGAGGTTGTGGTTTGTCACTGTTGCAATCTGCGGTGTTTTCACAATATGTATTTTTGTGCTGATTATTTTTTATATTTGTAAAATGGAGTATTGTTAATTTCAATTAGATTGTAAGTGAATTGTTGTAATTTAAAGTAAATTTATGTTCATCCTGACATTTGTTCTTTTTTTAATACAATTCCACTTCTGACGATAAAAATATATATATAAGTAAATTTAAAATATGGCTACTTTCAGATAACGTGTTAATTATGAACTCCGTTAAATTGTTGTTCGATTTAACAGATTTTGTATTTTTAAATCAGGTACGGAATTAAATACTTTATGTAAACATAAGTTTATGGAACAATTTAATTAATGTTTCAAGAAAATATTTATCCTAACTGCCTTGTATATATATAACAGACATACGATAAATATGTTTTATTTAAAGTAATTAGTGTCCTAATTTCCACACAACACACAACCTTTGGTTGTTATACTTAGTTTTTAGTTCACATTGCTTCTATATTTTGTATATATAACATTTTGAGTACCGGATTTATAAAGTAAATGTAAGCGAATGAAGTCCAGTGCAAAATTTCAATAAAAATAACTTTGATAAATATTTTTTCAGCATTTTAAAAACATGCTCATTATAACTTATAATTCAACAATCTTATATTGGTCATAAAATATATTCCTTTAATTCTCAGCTATCGCATTTCTTATCCAGAGAAAAATAATCAATTACCCTTAAAACATTTCTATAGGTATTTGTATTGTATATTGTATTTTGATATTGTTTTATAGGTATTGTATATTGTTGTATTAGTATTTTGATCTGACAATATTCAATACAGAAAAACATATAGTGATTTGATAGAATTCATTATACGGATATAAAATTAAGAGGTAGACCATAACTAGATACAAGACGTAAAGAATATGAATACTTTTGTTAAACTGAGAAACTGTTGTTTGGAACAAACAAACTAAAGTCAGATTCTTGTATAGTGCACGCTCAATTCTCTTCGTCCAAAGTTTCAAGTTTCGAAGAGAGCATTTCGGGAGCAGTGAGATGCCCGAGGATTTCAATTAAGACTTAGTGCTTCTTGAAAACTTTTTAAATCAGTCTTTTCGTTTAAAAATTCAATAAATTATGATTGTAATAATAATATTGTTAATGAAAGATGCCCATTTTTGTCTTTGTATTGAAAATTACTTAATTTTTTTTCCAGATGTTTTTGCTTTTGCGAGCAAAAAGCGACGGAAACCCGTAAATCGAGGCACTAATTTGGCGCCATGTTTTATAATTTAGGGAATAAAAAGAAGTTCTCAGTCCTTTATTTTAAAATCAATGAAAAACTGAACTTTGATAATTGATTTAGACGCATGAAACTTTGTATAGACACCGGTTGATAGTTCTTTGAAAAGATTTTATTAAATATATTCAAAAATATGCTAAAAACATTTAAATATATAATATTCTGCGAAACGTATATCATATATGGAATATGATCACATTAAATTAAACATATTTTGTGATTGCTATTTCTGATTTCTTACTAATAAAAATGAATTGATAATTGGAATCGTTCTTATTTGAAATCACTTTTATTCACCGATGCAGTAGTCTTCATGTGATTCGGAAAAGGCAATCAGATAAAAAAAGATAAAAAAAATATTCTTTGATAATATCTTTGATATATATAAGAAACATTTCTGTATTATTAAAGTATAGATGATAGTGTTTTAAATATATCATATGTTGTTAACAATCAACAAATAAGTACAATAAACACTTTTAAAATAAAAAGCTTCTTATCTACGTAAGTATATTTTTCCTACAAGGATTTACAAAATGGCGTGAAGTTCACATTTCACGTGTCAGCTCACGTCATCCATCATGGCAGCGCGACTACATGATACGGTTTACCCGCTTCATGAATTCATAGTTCTTTAAGTATTATTAAAAATTTAATTATTTTAAGATGAAGGAGATGAACACCAACTTTTTAATGATAATTTGTATTATTTATTGAATTTAATTTCCTTTGAATAATAACAATTAAGTAGAATACTAAAAAGCGAAAACTTTAGAATCAATCAAAGAGTTTCAAATATATAAGAAACAATTTAATTTGTACAAATAAACATTTTAAAAGTATTTTTTTCTACAAAACGTATGTCTGCTTGCAATTCTCAGTCAACGAGTACTTTTATAAAGTGTTTATACTGCAACTATTGTACTTTTACACAAAACTACTTCTATCAAAGAAACTCCAAAGAGTACATCTCTTGTAAATTTGTTTCTCCTTACGAACTAATACTGTTTAAAATCGTTTAATACTTTTTTTTATAATTAACTAATCGTATACTTTGGTAGTATCCTAAATTGTACCTACTTATGTATGTATGTATGTATGTACATCACTGATACGGTTATCATTAGTCAAGTCTTAAGTATTCAATCAATCATTTCATCTATCCTTCAATACTTCCACTTTCTCTAGGAACAATATAATATAACTTACCTTTAAAACAAGATTATTAATGTCACACTAAATAGAACTATAATGAAGATAGGATTTTTCTTTTTCCCAATGGACTTTTATTTTGAACCAATAATATTACAAACCGTATTTATCGAAAAATGTTATCATATTATCTATTAATTAAACTGTATTTCCGAAATTATAACAAATTACGATTTTGTTCAAAAAAAATTTTCAATAATAGATATCGATTCATAAGATGTAACTAAGCAACCGACAATGATACAAAAATGATACGTTGTTAAATTTTTTGTGCACTGTTAAAGTATATTTTATTGTCATTCGTATGTTTATGGAATAGAAGATAACCACTTGTATATAGCATTCACTGTGATCTTATGAAAATATTAACTTCTTTTCAATTATATCAATATAAACGTAACATAGAAGTTGGTTTAAATTTCCACTACAGACACTAGCGACGAGACATTTATTACATTTAAATCCAATAGTCATATAATAAACTATTTACTGCTATTTTCATATATTAGCACACAGAACTGTCCTTCGAATTTAACTTCGGGCACATATCTGTGCTCTATCAAGAAAGTTTGAACATTCGAACTGAAGAGGTCATAACTTGAAACTTTGATGAAAATTCACGGCACAGTGTTTAGTTGCGACTTTACAACTTACTGACACTATTACTTTAAGCTTTGTATTAGAGTTCCACGTTTTATTACTTAGCAGTAAATAATATTTAACTACTTAGCTAACGCTTTGCTGACATAGAGTTATATTAGTCCTAAATTACACAAAATAAATGATAATTTTTACAATACTAATAATTATTACATGTAGCCAAACTGATCTTACATTTACGATTTTTTTATGTCGTGCTTGTAGACCAAATATTGCTTAGATTTAAATACTTTTTGACCCGATACGGACAACAGTATGAATGTAGCAGTTGAATCACTAAAGTTTACAGCACCACGTATCAGGTCCAGATCATATGATTTCCTTTTGCAGAACGTATATTGATAGTTTTTTTGGTCTACAAATACATAGTATCAATAAAACATGTGCATTTTAAAATCATGTTCTATTCAACATGAGGAATTAATTTAGAAAATGATGAAATCATTACTATTTTTTTACAAATAATTTTGTTAGGAACATTTTATGTAAAAAAGATTGCTAAAAATAAAGAAAATCAATTAACCAAACTATATTACACAGTCTAATGACAATAATGTAAATATATATACTTTAGTAGGAGTTATTAAAAAAAAGAGAACAATACTAAATCAAAAATACTCCGAATAAAAGAATATAAATGTTTACCATTTCTTACTAAATTACGAATTACTAAGTGAACCTTTTATAACATACTGCTACAATATGGTTATGTCTGCTGTTACTTTATTACACACAACAATTACTATATTATCAGAAACTATGCAGTAAGGAACTAAGTGTTTTATCAATAAGTAAATATTCATGTTAATGGTTAACACGTACATTACATTATTAGTTAGGTGAAGTAAAATAAATCAAAATGGTCCTTCATAATTAACAATAGCTCAAATTATTTCCATGTTTGCAATTACCACATGTCAGTCAGTATAATATTTTGTACGGTAATTCATTTCACATAATACAACTTACAGAGTATGTTCAATTCACTTGCATCTCCTCGAGAATGTCTTCGAAGTTTGTTCTTTTTGATTTTTGACACATTTGCACGTGTTACGAGGAGTAATAAGTGATGTTTCATCTTCAAGTTTCCAGCTTTAAGTTCTGCAAGTCATATAATCAATCTAAGGGTTTATGTTTTGTGTACTTTCTCCCTTTGCTGCAATAAACCTTTAGTACGCTTAGCACGTATTAAAATATACATGCAAATGTATATAATATATTTTATTATTCAAATTCAACGTTTTAAAACCAATTCTAGATGTATACAGACGGCTGCCTGCTCATTGAGTGTAACAATTTTAAAATGCAATTGTTAATTTTGTATCACATATTCATTTCATTATTATGTTACTCGTATACACATTTTGTTTCACACCTAGATAACTATATTTATACTTTATATTATTTTTTATGTAATCAATAGTTTAGCGATACTAACAAATAGCTGTCTGACTACCGGATTTAAAAGATTAAACAATTATAAATTTATGTCACTTTTCATTTCTCTATTGTGAAGTGAACGAACACCCTTAGTTCAAAGTCAGAATGGGTTTCATTTAAGTAAAGTATGTGATCAAATTACTCTCACATTCTGATATTTAATTGATACACAGTTCAACAATCTCTGAATACAAACCGAACACTGTCGTTCTGGTAATTACATTCCAGCTGTGAGAGAGCTGATCCGAGTGACTGCGGTCTAACAAACACACATATATGCTAATTGCTTCGTTATCTTTTTGACAATATTCACAACTACAAGCTATAATTGTGAGTATTGTTATTTACAAATTAAATTTTCCATTGTACAAGTCGCATCTTTTATATCTTTTTAAATTAAAAACTTATATCATTTCTGTTAATGTTTTACAAATAAAGGTGTTGAAGAAATACAAATAAATGTATTATTAATATTCCTGAAAAAAAAACTTTTTCCGATAAATAAAATGAAATATTTATAAAAAGTTGTATTTCGAAATCTATTTTCTCTCAATATTAAATTGAATGTCTCGTCCGTCTGTCTAGTTACTTACTTCACTGTCTGTTACTCAGTTGTGAACTTGTTTATGAAACATTGACATTTTATTCAAAAGATGGAGAATTTATTTAACTCTGGAACTCACTTACTTCTTTAAGTCCCGCAGTTATTAACCTAATCTTTTCCGAATTTTAAGTACGTAAAGAATAACGAAATTAAGTTATAAATATTCTTGAATGGTATTTGAATAAAAATATTTGAAATTAAATTATAAATTAAAAAGTTATATCGAGGTCGTAAGGGCTGCTTTGGAGCTTGACTGAAAGTTAACAACACAGATACATTTTGATATAGATATATTAACAATAATGAAACTTTTATAACATAATATTATTTGTTATTATCAAGCTCAAAGCTTATTTAATTTTTAACGTATACCTCAGAAGTTATTGAGCTGAGCGAAGCGAAGCTCTTTACTGGTCAGATCGCAAAAAATGCGAACTCTCTGTTCTTAAAAACTATTAGAGCTACGTTAACGAAACTCGCCACAATGATTGCGAACATAAAGCGCTAAGCATATATTTAATTTTTTTTAAATCGTAATTCTAAATTCCATATAATTTACTAATTAAGTTTAGGACAATTTACGTGCTAGCTCAAAAACTACTCATACCACAGTTTAGAAACTCGGCATGGGGTTTGATGCCACATTGCTTTATGACTGTGCCAAATTTCGGATAATTTCGATCAAAAGATCCTGAACAATTAACAGAACTAATTTAGTTCGATTAGTGACTAACCAGCGCGCGCCTGCTCGATGCACGAGTTACGATTGGATTGAAATATAAGAGAGTTTGTAACTACTCTCATAGATAACAGAACTGACTATAAATTCGTCAGAATGCAGTTCACATTGAACTCAAGGTACACTAAAAGAATGGTAAGTTTTCGAATTACAGCAAAAAAGTTTAAATTCACCAGAAAATTGTCCATAGACTTATCATATGGAATGTCTCATACCAGTTCGCGCCTTAAGTTAAAAGAATAGCAAAATAGAAGGAACAACTGAACTAATGCTTCAGTTGCGCGTGAGGGCTTCGAACAGGCAAGGTTCCGGCCGAATATTTTCTTTCACTTTTATTTCATCAAGCTTCCATTTAATTATTGCTCAATCTTATTATATCATCTCATTATCGTAAAATGGAACGTGGACGAGGCAGAGGAAGAGGCAGTACGTGTGCAAGGCGCATATCGCGATACGCAGCAACTTTTGTACGTTCACAACAGTATCGAGATAGTGCAGCCACGTATATCACGCTTCCTAATATCAACAAATAAGCGTCGATTCAATAAAAAAATTGAAAAATCGGCATACGTTTCCTGTTCTTAATATTCAAGAATCGATTTAAAAGAAGCACGAGTTCCCTATACTTGCTCGGCATGCTGTTCCATTCGAACAACATGAATGTTCACCGCAGAAAATTTTATGGATCCTGGAGACAGGAAGACATCAGAAAGTGCTCGACGCTCTCCGGTGGCTGAAACAAAATAACGAATTCTATCAACAACCACGGGAGTAGTAACACAGACTAATGTGAAGTGATTCTGTGTGGATAAGTGAACAAAGGACTAAGTGTGTGAGTAAATGTTATTATGTCTTCACTTGTCCATTGTCAGTGGCGCCTAGGAATTTAATTTAAAATATTAATATTAAGGATATTATTCAATATAAGCATTTGAGAATTTTTTTGTTTACCTCAAGTGACCCACCGCTGAGTCTAGCTGGCAAATTATCTATTGTAATCAAATAAATTTTACGTAATCAATGAAATTTAAGTGTCATTAAATTGAGTCTTAAGTATTAAATTGGATATTTGATTTAAAACGACCCACTGGTTACAAACACTAAATTGGAAACGGTTACACAAATACTACAAATACTTTGGATACTTTTAATTTTTTGTTGTTAGCTCTAACAGCTACATTGGTATCACTCCCCTAAATTGAACTATGCTATATAACAGACATAGCATAGTTCAGTTTTACCCAGTATCGATCTGCTGAGTTTAAATATTTGAACTTTCTCGTCTCATTAGAAAAACCATCATTATCCCTAAAAGTAATTATAGATTTTTCTACCTTATTTTTTTGTCTTGACTCGACAGAATACAATTATCGCAAACTTCATTTGTTTCAAAATTATTCGTATCGCCACACTTAAGTAAGGTCTTTGTTATAATATGTTTTCCGTTATTAATATAATAAAATCTACAATACAATGAGAATAAACAATATAATATTAGAATGAAGGAATGTGTTTTATTAAGTTTCGATTAATATATTAGGATAATTTGTTTGTTGATTTTTATTAAAGTAATCAAACTCGTAATTAGTTTGACTTCCTAAAAGCAACAGAAAGAATTATTAAATATTACATTTACTCATTTTAAGTAAACCCTCGAAATTAAACTTCTATAGCACATTGTACTCGTTTATAAACTCATGTAAATTTAAAATAATATATTAATCATTTAAAACACATTTAAAGCTGTACTGTTCTATTTATCTATTAAGAATTTAATATTGGTAAAATGTTAATATAATGTTAAATGTGAACCATAAAGATAAATAACATAAACATTGTGAAACAAATAACTCATATACTTACTAACAACATCATACATTCAACAGCTATCAGAATATATCATTAAATCCTATGGTTTATTCACAAATACGAATAATCAACTAATCCTAATACTTATTTAATATCAGTTTACATTCAACAGACTGAAATAAAAATTGTTATTCCACTTCTGTCGTAACAATGAAAAAAGCTTAAATATTTAAAATTTAATTATATTTAAGAGAAACAATTTCGTTTATTACAATTTTATGACGCGATTGTTTGATAAAATACAATCTTATAAGTATTGATCGTAAAAATAAACATATTAATTATTTTGAAAATTGGCACTTGACTACATATATTTATGGTTTCGTATTAATTTAATTTAATATAATAATTAAATTTAAGAAGTACGAAAATGTTTCATACACATAAATGTATCGAGAATCCTATGACGGTTTAGTTGAGATTTTTATTAGCTTAGCTTACTACCAGCTTTTACTTCTACATTGTATTTATGTGCTTTGGTTTAGTATCAGTATATAAAGAATGGTTTATTACATACTACTTTACTACAAAATAGTCGTGTAATTTACAATAATATATGACCAGGATGACACTTATTTAAAACAATATAAAGGTAACAGTGTAGAAGCAGTGTATTTTAATAAAAAGTGCAAAATACGATCCAACAAAGAACGTTATTTTGAAATAGGTTTAAACAAATAACAAGATTATTATTAAACAAAAGTGAAGTACTTTTAAGACAAGTCTCTCTCTATTTATGTTCACAATAAAAACAATCTTAAAAAAATAGATAAAGGAATAAGTGTAAATAATACGAAAATCAAAGACATTGAACTAACTAACGACAAGATATTATTAGTAGTTAAATAATAGTGAAGTGCATAGATGAAACAATGTTATCTTGTTGTTTTATTGAGCTGAGCGTAATCGAAGCTTTTAATCGTTTGGAAGACTTTTTTTGTGTTAAGTTGTTTCCAGAATGCGACGAGTTAATTAGCTAAAAATTTTCTCATATATGTTTGAGTCGAACAAGGATGTTTCATTCAAAAGTTATCAAGAAAAGAAGAAAGGAGAGGGGCTCAGCTCAACACCCGCTGCGCACGGTTGGCGGATCCTAGTAAATATATTGACAATAATAAACAATACTAGACATACTCGTATAGTTGTTAATTATGGGTTGTATCATATGATACTGAAGCGTTACTGAAAATAAACAAACCAGTGCTAAGGTCCTCTTTACGGTACATTCACCTTAGTTTTATACAATATTTTCTTCTCATAATTTTTTTCCGGTAATCGGGGCCTGATAACGTAATCTTAAAATTAAAGGACCCTTCTTGTGACCGCCAAATACTTCAGACACGAACAAACTTAATAAATGTATGTAATAGATAAAATCTTAAATAGTTTCTAAATACCTCTCGTGAAATATGTTCTTTTATTTATCACACATGTTATGTTTTTCTTGTCTAAACCTCTTGTATATATAAATAAGAAATTCATTTTGTAAACAAGAACATACTAAGAACAATGATTAGTCACATGGTCTTACATCCGTGGAAGTGACCGAATAACTCCACATTCCTCAAAGTTGGCACCGTCGTTATAAGTATTTGTATTTTCCCATATTAATGGGGGATAGCACGATTCACCATTAGATGGATTCTATTCTTTTTCTTTTTTTTCTTTTTTATCTTTTGCTACCCCATAAAGGTATAAAAAACATAAATCTTGATCATCATCATGATTCTTTTTGAGATAAGAGATTATTGAATAAGAATATAGCAAAAAAAATAAAATAACCTTTCGCAGTAATTTCAAGTAATAAAACTAAATAATATAACAGAGCGTACTAAAAGATGTTATTGTGCTTTTTCATATTTTTTTACACCGTATTATTTGTTAACTATATCATACCATAGTTTATAAAAATGTTTCTTTATTTTGATGGAATCTGTTTTATAAACAATCAAGAAGATCATTACTATAGGAGGTAACACGTTATTATGATCATTAAGACATTATGACTGGATCAAAAGTATTCTCAAGTACTCGGCAGCAGTCAATGCTGTGACCGGAAACTAAAATGTTTGTGTTGGAAATGTCAGTATGAATTAGAATGTTACTATAAATTATACTGCTATCTATACTCAATGGGGACAATATAAGTAACCATTAAAGATATGTTGCATAACTACAAAAAAATACCGTTAATAATATTAGATAACATTCAATAAACTACTTTCTAATTAAATTGCTCTTATTTAATTTTGATTCTGTAAAAATATTTACCTGTCAAGTAGATAACATTTATATTAGATTTTTTCAATTTTGTTTTAAATAATACGTACTTTCATATATTAAACGTGTTCAAAATTGTTATGAAAAGTATCCGTAAACTAAAACACTATTTTACCTTTTATAACAAACTTTCCGATGAATAGGGTCATGGGACTAGTTTTGTCTCTGTCATTGGGTTCCTCAAGTAAGGGGTCAATGAATAATGGATGTTGTAAGTCAAAGTACTTGTTTGGAGTGTTTTTATACTGACAGAACTTTTCCTATCTCAGTTTTTAAGACAATGTTTCAGAGTGAAATCAGTACAGTAAAATAAGTAGACAGTTACATTTTTTTAAAGAATTTCTTAAAGTTTGGCGAGTTAGAAAGCTCAAGAACATTTAATATAATAATTTTATAAATTTTGTTGTCTTAATAAGTTTGATTTACATTAATAACTCTTACTCTATTAATTTAGTTATTTTTATTCAATAGTATAATATGTGTAGAATATCAGGAATATATAGTTATGAATCACGTTGTAATTATTTATCAATATTAGGGTCAGTCGATCGCTTGGGTATTTATTATTTAGATAACTAATGCACCGGAAATAGAATTAAACTTATTTTGTCCTAAACAACTTAATATAACTTGTTATGAAATCACCTATATTAAAAATTAATGTTCAGACCACGTTATTATGAGATTTGTCAAGGATCTTTCAATGCCGATCACAAAATGGTTATCATTTATAATAAGTATTTTAGTGGTTTCTTTATTCGGTATCGTCTGAATTTAGTGATAACTTTGTATCAGAATCTCGAAATAATCGTAATGCATTTGAATTTGAAATATGTAATCAGATAACCTCTTTAAATTTACAGAAATTGGCTTTAAATGGACCCTCTTTTAACTCTTTCTTCACGAGCACGTTTATGCATTTTTATTTTAATATTTCCGACAGATACGTTTTACATTTCTGATTTTCTATTTATTTTTGAGTTATGGTTAATATTCGAAAGTACTGGTCACACTCGATATAATATTATGTTTAGAGATTATTTAAATAAATGTTAAACTAAATTTTAATGTTATATCTATAGCCCATACATATGATATCTGCTATATCAAATTAATTTTATTTTTAAAATCTACTTTTGTTAAATATATGTTTTTAGAAACGTTACAAAACCACCATTATTTGCTCTCACCATACCACACCACTCCGCACCTCACCGCACCACACCATTTCTACAGTTTCCCTATTTACTAATAATTAAAATTTAAAGGTTGGTTAAATAATAAATCCATAAATGATTTAATATTACTTATACAATTAAATTATTTTTTTTAATTGTAAATCAAATAATCTTTTAAATAATAATGCAATTTAATAAAAATAACTTATTAGTTAATACAATTTATACCATTGCCAGCGATTCGTCTGCACTTAGAGTTATTATAAAATGCAGGCAGTGACCTCAACTTTATTTATTTGTAACAAATTAAAATATATTTTAGGAAAGAATTACCACCAGTATTACTTAATAATTGTATTCTAGATAGGATGGATAATTTAAATATCTTGGTCACTATCTGTCTTCTGATTTAAAAGACGATACTGATGTTGAACAGGAGCGGAGGGCATTGTCGGTGAGAGCAAATATTCTTACTCGTAGGTTTGCACGTAGTTCACCCAACGTTAAAATAACCTTATTTAGAACATATTGTACACCTTTTTACACGTGCAGCCTGTGGGCGGGATATATTCAGAAATCCTATAATGCTCTCCGCGGTCGAGATTCGTGTGTATTGTAATATTTATTTAAAAAAAATGTAATAATAACTAACCTATTTTGTTACAAATATTGTTTTACTAACCAAAATGAATCAATGGGCACTTGAATAAAAATATTATTATTATTATAATTATTTCTCAGTGGTAGAAAGCTGCTCATCTTCAAGCTGTAATGTATATTCTATATGTGCTTTATTAAAAAAAAAAAAAAATCTATTTTCTACTCTAATTAACATAACTATGATATATTAATAATATATAATATATTAATAGTATATAATATAAAATAAAGGTTGGAAAATTATTTACATTTTATATATTTTTTTTTAATTTTCAATAAGACATTTCAAAATCTAAATTTTATAAAATACCCAATACATACCTTCCTATATTTATAACTATTACCATTCTAGAGAATAAAACCTCTATTAAGGCAGTTTCGAAGTGCATCCAGACTCAACAGTAATATCTGAATCACACAAACTATTGTCAAGTTGCATTCAAGGCTAACAGTTACCAACCTTGTTATTGTATCGTCTCCTGTCTGATAGACGTCGTCTAATACCAATTGGACTTTATCAGACATTGACATTTTTATAATATATTATTTTTTTAAAATAGTCACATAAGATTCAAGTAATAGTTAAAACCTTATATTAAAAATTACGTTAATTACATAACAGTGGCCAACATACGTCGGAATTAGAGAGGTCCGGTGCTAATAGTTACCAACTCACAAAGAACGACGACAAACGACGTTTTAATTATTGATGCGACTCTTCCGTGCCCTTTGAGTTTTATAAAGTTAGTCACATTAACTCGTGTTTAGCTTTTAGTGCATACATGTAATATTTTGTCATAACATTTATATCAATATTTTGCAACATTTGAACGTACTACAAAATTTTAAAAAAAAATTTAAGATTTGTATTTTCATGTGCCTATTTTTTTATAATTCATTAGATAATAAAGCAGTTAGTGTTAGATTTATATAATCCGTCTAAAAATCATGATAATATTAAATAAATTCTTCCCCGCAGTAGCTCATGATACGTCATGATCATGTTTTCTTACGTTGTGTTCGATTTTTGGTAACCTATTTATCTATCTACACTACAGTTTGTATCGAAGTAAAATAGTATAATAAATATAATAATCTGCTATATTAATATTGGCCGAAGACAAATATAAGTATTTTACACGTTTTTTTTTTACAGTTAGGAATATAACTCAATTTCTCTTAAATCATTCGTACCAAACCAGATGGTTGTTATTATGTATTATTAAATACCTCACATGGCTATTTAATAATTGAAAATATATAAAACTATCTAGAATGCTATTATTGTAAAAATCGTTGCGTACACATATCCATATTACCGATAGCAGAATGTTTAGTTGAATCGCTTTACAAACCGCACCACTTACAGATTAATACAACAATTAATTAAAACCTTCATCACGTATAAAACGAGTTTAATGGTGCCAATAATTACCAAATTATGGAGATATATTAAAGTAGTAATGACACATTTTTTTGAAATTATTTACTACTTTGAATTCTTAATACATACAAATATAACCTATATTTCTAACATTTGTTGTTGGCAGTGTTTGTTCCTGTTAAGTTTAACATTGACACTAAGATTTTTTATATTTTCATAATTTAAATCGTATGAATGTAATTTTCTTCAGGTAGTATATATGTTTGTAATTGAAATATAAAAAGCGAAGGGTCGTTATATTTTTTTGTAATGAAATACGTTTCTTTATTTATTTTCAGTGTATTGTGAACTCTTCTGTGACTCTTTCAATGCAGCTTACACTATGTGTTAATTAAAAGCGGAACAAAGCGGATTTCTTAATTAAATGAAGGGTGGTCTCCATCATACAGGTTGTAGAATATAATTTTATTCTTACTTTTTGAATTTAAAAATTTTTACTTAATACAATATATGCATCATAATTGGACCTCATAAAATTTTTTACTTTTCTTAATAGAACTCATAACAGTGAATAGGCAGGCAGGCTCTTACAATGTGTTAAGTCCTTTGTAGAATTGTAAGACATATTTATTTTCAGAAATTTACAAACACAAATATAAAAATTTACTTTATTTTACGGCTAATGCAACTTGCAATCAATTTAAGTCTATTATAGCACTAGCTACTCACGGCGTCTCTGTCAGCTCTAAGCTGTACCGTGGCAAAACCATGGCGTAAGTACTCGTGTAAAATAATTAAATACATTTACCATTCTTCATTCATTTAATAATCTTTGAAAAATGGCGAATAGATTTTTTCAGATATAATAGTTATCATGGATCGCCAAGGTTTAAATACAAAATTACAGATTCCAACCTCCTATTCCCCAACCGTGGACTTCATGTAATGCCAAAGTTATATACAATAAAATTTATTTATATAACCAAAATTTAATAAAATTAGGTAAAAAGTTAAAATTATTGAATAATTTTAGAGCTAATGTTTAAATTTAAATAAATTTAATTGATTATTCATTTCAGATAACAATTGCTTCAGCTTTAATGAAAGAGGTAGATACGATTATTTTGCTGCAATTCATTTTATTATAACAAAGTTATAAATGTTCTTTATAACCAGATTTTTATTAGTATAATATAAAATTATAAAATAAAACACTTACTGTTCCCAGTGAGTAAGGTGTAAATCCTTGCAGAATCGGATAGGCTGATTTATCGGAGGACCGATGCGGGAGCAACAACTTCATATCGACTCCACTCACGCGGAATTGAATAAATATTTATAATATAAAACAATCGCGTATTGATTACAATACGTGAGAGTAACGTTGTGTGTTTATTTTAAATGTAAAGGCGATTATAGATAAAAAAAATATTGTTAAAATAAGGAAATCAAAGAGCTTTGATGTCAGTTTACTGAAACTTATGTTATATAGTACTACTTGCTAGCACCCCGATAGAGTGCAGTCTTGCAGTTTGTGTTTAGATCTGAAAGTACCCGATGTGTTATAACAATCTACATATACTACACGATTCACTCCTTAACGACTTAATGTTGTTAATTCATTGTTAAATAATTTTTTTCTGATTTTCTGATTTTGATTTGTAATTCCTGAGTTCAAATTACTTTTAGCATGTAACAACTCAGAATACATCATATGTTTGGTTATACATATGACGTATTCTGAGTTATTATGAGGTCTTATGCTTGGTTAAGCATAAGACCTTTGGAGGCTTCGAGACTATAATTATAAAAACAGTACTCTGGTATACCTAGTCATGTATCAAATGATTTTGATCCTTCAACCATTACACCACAGAAACATATTTTATCAGATAAAAGAATCAACTTTTAGTCTAATCGAAGAAAGTCATCATCGTTAAAAACTGATCATATTAAAGCCTTTCTTATGGAAAATATACGGGTCGCTATTAGAAGTTTGCACAAAACCACGTGTAGGTCTCTTGGGTAATATTTTATATTAATATTTACAGTATATGAATACAATATATATAAACAAATCAATTTAACAACGTTTGGCGCTCCGTCGTTCCTGGCTACTCCGCAAGGAATATGGCGTGAAGCAAAATAAATTTAAATAAATAAATAAATTTAACAGCTACTACATAATTAATCCAATGTTTATTATTACCGGCACAAATAATGCAGAGAAATAGGCTGAGGTTAGCCTTCATTAGAATAATTGTATCAATAAATTGTGATTTTTGTAGTCGAATATTCTGATTAATATCTAAAAGAACTATGGGTCAGTAAATTTTTTATATTACTGTAATGGAAATATATATGTCATTTAATACATTATTTATTTCAAATGTTAAATATAATACCTTTTTTATTCCAATATAATTAAACGTATCATTATCAAGTCAGTTAAACATTAAATCCAAATATGGAACTTGGTAATATTATTTATAACGCAACGGGTATGTTACTTAGTAAAATCGCGAAGTAATTAAGTTGAAAAAATAATGTTAAATATAAAATGTAAAAACTATTTTACAATATTTTAAATGTTTTTACACTGTCGATACCGCTCTTTGTTCCCATCGTATTGAAAGCCTTGAGGTAAGTATGCGATGGAGACGCTTCCTGAAACTGAAATAAGAAACCCTCTTTGGTTTAATCTTATCGATATTTTTTTGTCTCCTGGATAATAAATTGCATCTGAACATCTTTAAGATCCTTTTTAAATTAATTATATATTATTCATCTGTATAAATCTGTACCTTTTGTCTGACCAAATTTAACTATTTTAAAATGTTGTCTATGTGTTCTTCTATAACTCAATAATGCCGAGACCGATCTTTGGGACTTTCCTCTATTAATCTTTATTGAATCAAACATGAAATTTTAAGTAAAAGATTTAATTCTTTCTAAACCTATTTATTGAACAAAACTGCGAGTTTAATAATCTCCAAGGACACTTAAAAACCGCGTTTCGAAGTTAATTCTGAACTATAGTAGTTAAAAATTCCGCTCAGTTCACAGTTTAAATTTTGATATCTTTGATATCTTTAAGACCGTCGTTCAAAAGATAACGGAAGCTCGTAATAAATTAATGAAATTAGTATTTTTATACCTAAGTTTCTTGAAAAATAAATACAATATACAATGAATCTCCGACGAACGAATGGAGTGTAAAAGTTATATTTTCCCTCGAATTTCCTTGCTACATCATATGTGCAGTCAGCATCTTCGTAAAATTTATACTATTATCTTTTCTGCAATGGTCAGCGTTGTTTCAGAACTGCAATCCCATATACATTTTTATGTGAGTGCTAATTAGTAGATGTAGTCAGTATATAGAAAGGATATAACAGTATGAAAAAAACAGTTTCAAGGACTTCTGTCTAAAAATAGTCATACATATAGCAGTTTACATATGTCTTATTACCCTGTGTAAGTTATTAAATGGGATCAATCAAAGTTACTAAGGCTTTCATGTTATGTTCTCCCAAGCAGAATGACAATGATAATGACACCTTAAGACATGAAATTATTATATAAGAATACATATGAAAATATTACGTCTAATGTTCAGTGACTTTGTAGTATATTTTAGATCCTGATATGTTTATGAACGAATTGCATGGATATGTTTTCAATAATTTATAGCAGCTTTATCTTATAAACATGTATTTTATCAGCTTAGCTTTACCGACTCGAGAAAATGATATATTTTGTTTTCATTTACCATGAAAGTCATTATGTTAAATACTTATTAAATACTGAATTAAACTTGCCAAATGTAAAGCAAAATATCTTGTAATAAAACTAAAGATTAGTTAAAAAAAAATCACATATATTTTGCATTTCATATACATCATTCAACATTATTAATAAAATCCAATTTGTTGATTGATTTACTTTTTCTTAGAAATCACAGTTCCTCTAATGACATTTGTATTCAATGACTTGTTATTGACTTAATGCCATTAATGTTCAGACATATTTCACAGAAAGCCTTTACTAATATACATTTTGGCAACAGTAGTCCAAACTACATCAAAGAAGTATTGTATAATTTACGCGAGCATTTAAGCGATTAATGAATTCGACTTTACAGCGTCAGTACTCAATAGGTGTAATGTTAATAGAAATACCAACAATTTGGGATAACAGAATTATGGTGAATTATTTGTTAAACGTTATGAGGAATATTTAGAGATGAAGAATATAAATATGTTATGTTATACACAAATAACATAGGTGCTGAACAAGTTTAATGGAAGGATTAATGAACGAACTCAGTTGAGTTGGTCGGGACGGGTTGAATCGCCTTTGTTATCGTCATCATAATCGCTCTCTGAATGAATTGTACTTGACACTTCAAGATGCTGAATGGATGAAGAAAATATGTTTTTATCATAATTATCAGAATATAATTCTATACCACGGTTCTGTTTGCAACTTTGAATTTATTTCCTGTAGTCATAAGTTTTATTAAGTCTTTTAACAAAGGTTTTGTTTTGTTAAGTATTTTTAATTAACATTTTTCTTTTTGCATTTGCATTAATTTAAGCATAAAAAATCCTTTGCAAAACACATTTTCTTACGAGTCAAAGAGATAGATGCAAGGAATTGCGTTATTTTTTGTAAAACAAGATGTTTTTGTAGCTCTCTTAATTGCAACGCCAAGGAATTATGTGAAGGTTTTATTTAGCCTGAAGTATGAATATATTTGAATATTAGGAATAGGTTTACTAATGCCTGGAATATTTGCCTTAGTGTTAGTTATTATAATCTATACCAATTTTAGGTATTCGTTCCTATTTTCTTGTAGCTTCAAAAAGATATTGACCTTTCCTGCCAATGATTTAAAAGAATATTAATTGTAATTATGGTTCTTCCACAATGAAGTCACCGAGAAACCCTTTTCTACGTATTACTAAAATGTGAAATGGACTTCCATCAGCGGTGTGTTCAGGTCGATATGACAGGTGCATACAGACCTGTTATTTTAAAGTAAACAACGAAAAGGCGTTAATCACTTCAAACCAAGTGACCACCACCACCAAGCACCAAGCACCAAGTGGTGCTCTTCTGAAATAGAAACAAAAATCCTAAAAACAGCTATCCAATCATAAATTTACTTTATTAGTTTGACACTCTTTTTATCAATAACAATTTGTTCTCTCTGATTTGTATGCTTGGAAATCTATAATCAACTCTTTGATACGTCTGCAATATTTTAAAATTAACTCGAAATAAAACTCTTTAACCTTTAATTTATTTTAAAATTCTACATTAATTAAAATTTCACCGAAAGTGCTTCCCTAAACTTATTTAAATAAATCATTCAGTTATCGAGTTATCTTGTACAATAGATAACTCGTTCAAAGCAGTTTAAAAAGAAACTAAAACTAAAAAAAGGAACTAATTCCTGTTGCGGATAAATTTTACCACATCTTAAAATACATGTAATTGTAATTATTCATGTAAGATAAAGGCAAGAGTAAACAAAAGTGTTACGACTGTTGACATGCTCTTTCGATATATTATCATAGAACAATTTATATTTCAGTACGAATACTGTATTCACACTTAGTTGCTACGTGAAACAGTCGGTATAAACACCTCTTAGAAGCGACTTAACATTTGAAACATAAACTTTGGATCGACGCATTTTATCACAGAGGTTTCTGCTTTTAATACCTTATGTTAATTTATAATCCAAACTTTTATTTTATCTAAAATAGTATAAACTCAGTTACAATCTTATTAAAAGATCTATCAAAACTTTGTGAATCGTACTAGAAATAAATATTACTTTTTCTGCTTATATTTGAAAAGAAGAAGGATCAAGATAATTTAAGGTAAAACATTAAACAAATTTTGACCAGCAATTGTCAGAAAAAAGACTTCACGGCGATTCACCGCAACCTGTGACCCCGGCTATAAACACGTCCTCACGCGTTCACTACACGCCGACACCTGCAACATATCCGTTATGGATCCCACTCCATATATAATATATTTAAACCATAAAAAATACCACAAAGTGTGTCATCCATCCATTACGGTTTTCATGAAATATGCCGAGGTTTCGCTAGAATGCTATAAACTTGCCATAAAAATAATTTATTGTTATTACACGATATAAATCTGATTATAGGCCGTATGAAGAGCCATTATAATACTCCATACATATTTAATGCTTCTAAATTTCATAAATATGTGTTTGTCTATAGAAATTGGAAATCGTTTTAATTGTAACGCCTAACTATAAATATTTCCAATAATTCTTAATATCGTAGTCATCTGGAGCATGATAACTTCGTTTTTTATTATATTAAAAAACACATTGTCAAGGTCTCTACTTTGATACTTTTATTTAATTTGTTATTCCTTTTTCATTCATTCAAGCTTATAATATATTTTTTCTCCGTTACTAAAATTTAGGCAAAAAATGTTCCTTCCTCTTCTTATTGTAAAATAACCGACATTTGGAATTGATTACGATGTAGACATACTCATATATTTAAATTCCTTTTTTGGGTAGACCTCGAAGAATTCGGTCTGCCCATTCATTTGTACCCGACTTTCGAATTTTGGAAAAATTTCTTCACAGGAGGTCTTCTTATGACCGCCTGAGTCCGAAATGACCATTGGTCAAAAAGTTTATATATATATATATATATATATATATATATATATATATATATATATATGCGTGCGTGCGTCCAGATTCGACTTTTGTCAGCACGATAGCGGCCGCAGTTTCGCTCAGATCGCTTTCAAACTTTGCACAAAAATCAACCATCCAAAAATGAAGGTCAAGTTCGTTAATCAGAGAAATCCGGTCACAGGGGGCGCTAGGGCCTCACTTTTTCTGATTTCAGTTTTTCGACCATAACTTTGTCCCTATACAAAGGAGATCAATCGCGTTCATATTATATGATGTCTTTGATAAATACCTATAACTAATGTAGATAAACCGAAAACCTAACTTCAATAACTTAGGGGTGGGGGTAAAAAAACCGAAAATTTTTGGAAAAAAAATCATAACTTTTTTCTGGTAAACATTCTTACATCACAATTATTTTTAATAGAAAGGGTATTTTTTACTCTAAATTTAAGTATCAAAAGTTTTTCCGTAGGAGATACCGTTTCCGAGAAAAAAAATAAAAACCATTTTTAGCTTGAAAATTTAAGGTAGGTAAAACCACGGCAACTTTTTTCTGGTAAACATTACCTCCTCGCAAATATTTTTAATAGAAAGGTTATTTTTTACTCTAAATTTAAGTACCAAAAGTATTTCCAAAAAAGATACCTTTTCCGAGAAAAAAAATAAAAACCGCTTTTTGCTTGATAATTTTTGATGTAAACAACGGCATCATGTGTTATTCTTAGGTAGTGAGTTATATTTTAAACGAGTTATACTCGAGGTCTACCCACACGTGTCCCCCTGCGGGCACGGATTTTTTTTAGGTCAAATCATTTTTGTATATATGGGCGGCAATCCATTTATTTTTATGAAAATATCGAAATTATGTTGATTTTATTCTAAGAGATGTTAAATTAAAAAATCCGTGCCCGCAGTGGGACACGCGTGGGTAAACCTCGTGTGTAACTAACTCGTTTAAAATATAAGTCACTACCTAAGAATAACACATGCTGCCGTTGTTTACATCAAAAAATTTTAAGCAAAAAGCGTTTTTTTTTTTCTCGGAAAAGGTATTTTTTTTTGGAAAAACTTTTGATACCTAAACTTAGAGTAAAAAATAACCTTTCTTTTTTTATTCCCACCCCTATGTTATTGAAGTTAGGTTTTCGGTTTATCTACATTACTTATAGGTATTTATCAAAGACATCATATGACATTAACGCAAATGATCTTCTTTGTATAGGGAAAAAGTTATGGTCGAAAAACTGAAATCAGAAAAAGTGAGGCCCTAGCCCCTATGGCCGGATTTCTCTGGTTAACGAACTTGACCTTCATTTTTGGATAGTTGATTTTTATGCAAAGTTTGAAAGCAATCTGAGCGAAACTGCGGCCGCTATCGTGCTGATAAAAGTCAAATCTGGACGCACGCACGCATATATATATATTTATATATATATAAACTTTTTGACCAATGGTCATTTCGGACTCAGTGGGTCATAAGAAGACCCAGGAGGTCTTCTTATGACTCACTGTATTTTTAATAGAAAGGTTATTTTTTACACTAAATTTAGGTACCAAAAGTTTTTCCGTAAAAGGTACCGTTTCCGAGAAAAAATAAAAAATAAAAACCACTTTTAGCTTAAAAATTTAAGGCAGGTTTTCAGACCACGGCAACTTTTTTCTGGTAAACATTTCCTCCTAGCAAATATTTTTAGTAGAAAGGTTATTTTTTACCCTAAATTTAAATACCAAAAGTATTTCCAAAAAAGATATCTTTACCGAGAAAAAAAATAAAAACCGCTTTTTGCTTGAATATTTTTGATATAAACGAGTTACACAAGAGGTCTACCCACGCGTGTCCCCCTGCGGGCACGGATTTTTTATTTTCTGTTTTTATATAATTTTTGTAAAATACTTGACTTTACAATTTGTGTTAATTATTTCAAATGTTATCAGTTCCTTTATCTTTATTTATAATAAATGAATCAAACATTAAATGATACAAAATAAATCATACTTAAGATACATAAAAAGCTCATATTTTAATAAAAAAAAGAAGAAACCTAATGTATATTTGATGTTAGTTTTAAAAATATTTCTACAAACATAAACCTCGTTTACAAAACACCACAGGACTAAAAAAATCTTTCAAAGTTGATTTTGAATAAATTATATATAGAAAATATATAAATAATATATAGAAAACAAATATATACAAAACTTTTAACGGATAAGAAAATTGACAAACTATTTTTTTCCTAAAATTTCATCTATTCCAGGTAAGGATTGCTTTGGCCCAGTATTAGAAATGATTTTCCTATATTTTATTATACTTTTTAAACTGAAAAATAGTATGATATTGAACATACTTCGGTCTGTCTGTTGAATATATAATGAAAGAGTTTAAATAAATAATCATGTTATTTACCCTCTATAGAGTGTTGGTAGTAGAAAAGTATATTTACAATGGAGTAATTGAAATTACAGATTTTTTAGAATAAACATCCAAGACATACAATGTAATCAAATAAAGAATAGAAAAAATAAAGAAAGTATCACAATAAATACAATTGTATAAAAATTGTGAGTCGTGAATCTCTTCTTTCAATATCAATCTGCGGTACAATGTCTACGCGGAATACATTATCTTGTCAGACGTAACGCCTCTGGAGGCTTCGAGCATACAAATTAGAAAGAAAAGAAAAACCCGGTAATAAAAAACAGATGTCGAGTAAATGTGAACTCTAAGATTCAATCAGAAATGTGTTGTTTGTTAATAATATAATAAATTTTAGAATTAAATTACATCATATAGTCAATAAATTGGTCATGATATTTCCTACATCATTTAAATACAATCAATATCAACGCAATGGAATATTCAAGAAAACCACAGTCTGCATAATTATAAACGAACGGCATCAGGATTACCAGCTGTATTTTACTAGACCAAGAGACTAGTGTTCTATTCAGTTATACTTTATTTATTATTAGAGTTATACCTGAGTTTATAACATGAGCTATTTGTCAGTAAAAGTCCTGACATCTGTCCATCCGTTACATTATGTACCGTTTCATATGCATTTAATAAAAAGCTGTTAAGTTGGACTTACACACCTCAATTTTATATATATGTATAGATTATATAATCTTTTATTCATACATATCTATATTAACACACAGGTAATAATGACAATAATCTTTCATTGTTTAAGGTTACTAGAGTGTTATCTTTGTCATACTGAGTTTAAGTAAAATCTTAATTACGGAATATAAATCTCATTTGAAGGAAAGTTGAAATGAAGATAAAGTTTGAGAGTTCATAATGAGTTGTTACAAAACATTATTCTGACGTATTTCTCGTAATATTGTGGTATTCTCTTCTAAATTAGGAATATGTATAGATGTTCAACAAAATCCTTCATTTAATAATTGTTCGAGTGAAACAGTCTTATTTTGATACCTCCATTTTATTTCTTAAAATAAAATACTGGTCGTAGAGGTTGTAATTGTAATCAATCGCATACACATGGACGATCATTTAATAAGTTTGGTGATTTTCTTTTTCAACATTATTTTCATGGATCCATCCAATTCACTAGAACTGTACTGTTAACTTTTGCTAAATAAAAACATCGTTTCGTTCGTCGTGAACGATAAAATCACTTTTTTCAAATTTTATAATTAGTTTAACAGATTATATTATAACATTTTTTTCTCTTTGTCACATCAGGTTGCAGGTATAGCTATCGTATTTAATACAATTGTGAACAAAAGGAATGAGGTGATATTTTTAATCACATCTTGTAAATTTGTGCATTTATCTATGATATATGAAAATATGACCGCGGAACTGATGTACAACTGTCAATTCACAACGAATGTAGAAAACAAAATAACAAATATTTTAATCGTAAGTACCATTACCGAGAGTACCGCAATGTAAATAAGGTTTAACAAATGATGTTACTATAGTTTGTATTCGATAAGTTTAAGTAGAGTAATGAATTAAATAGTTAATATAATTTCAGAGATATTCAAAACTATAATTACTGACTCAGATTATATTGTATTGCTGGAGTTTTCAGGTTGTTGGTTAAATATAGCATAATATTAATCTATTTATGACAGCCTTAATGGTTCCTTAATATTATAATCTTCCTAAGAAGTTTTTAGGTTTATTCTCAAATTTAAGACTCGAGATCTTTACTTTATTTAACTCCTTTTTATATTATAAAGTTCTTGCTTTTTATTCTGTTAAACCTTTTTTAGACCAAAGATATAAAACTGAATTATTGTTACAATTAGATTAATAGAGGTGAAGTAAAGCCAAAACCACAAAACAGATTATCTGGTAGTCCCTTGAAGCCTACAAATGACTTGTAATTTATAACACAAACTTACCTTTGACATTTACCCAAATGTGTGATCTCACTTTCTAATTACAAGGTTGTGAAAAGAAATAACTCACTGATCTTTTTTTATCTGTATGGGAAATTACTGCAATAGCTTAACAACAGCATAGGTTATTATGAACTCCTCGTATGCTTGTAAGCTCGCTTAGCTTGACCAAGGGTCTCCTGCCTTCAAATGCGATGAATGCAAGTAACAATAACGGCTTTTAGCGTTTTAATTAACATCTTGCATTTCTCAATTTTTTCTTTTTTTATGGAGGTCGATATATATATATTAATAATGAATAATATTAGAAATATATATATATATATATATATATATATATATATATATATATATATATGTATATACTTATAATATTATGGCTACATTTCCTGATGCACATCTATAAAATATTAATATTATTGTCTTGAATTTTAACTCGAAAACAATTTCTGTATCACTAAATAAATATTATTCAATAGCAATTAAGCACATAAATAAAAATATATAAATACTCTCCAAAAATTACTGGCGATAACACATAAAACTGACAATACATTGGAGGATGTAAACTACTCGATTCCGGACAAACGTGCAACTGGAAATGCCTCTGAGCGCTTCCGCACCCAGTTCCCTATATTTCCGGATACTATTAAAGCTAACAATTGCGGATTCTACTGTCTGTATAAATGTGAATTTTAATTCAGACTCTACCATGAGACGGTGAATAATAATCTGCGTAGGTAATCATATCTTTTCATTAAAAAAAAAATAACTCTTATACTATTTTTGAAATCTATGAATGTATATCGTTATCAAGAAACAACAGCTCAATAAATTACGAAAACGCAAATAATAAAAAGGTCTTTTATCACCGCGTACCTGCGTATATGGGACAAGACAGGCCATGTTACTTATTTTAACTCTTTAATTTTTAACTACCATCTATATATAATAAGAAAACATCACAGAGCTATAATCAGACATTATAAATAAAAAGAAATTGATAAATAAATATTAACTACTTTGTTTAAATACTGACAACAAAATATATATTAAGTAGCAATAACGTTAAAGGCGTATAATAAATGAAAAGGAAAAACAAAATGAGGAGCCACAGATGGTTAACTTTTAATTAGTTATATGACTGGAACTTTTACTGAATAGTTAATTAGACTGATATGAATTATAATTATATTATACTTTAAATTGTATAATCGCTGAAAAATGTTATCAATTTTTTTTTTATATTTTGTGATGTGACATATTATCTATATGACATATATTCAACCGGACAGCGATTTAACAACACGCACCTTCATTAGACATACTTTTTTCCATTCAAATCGATCGCGATAAGACAAATATTGTAATAGAAAATATTTTAATGTTGTTACATAAGCATTTTGAACTTAAATATATTTGAGTATTTGGATGGTAATAAGAAAATGGCAAGATGTAATTAAAATACTGTTTCAATTTTGTTTTAAATTATTTAAATAAACATTTTATGTAATTTAGGCCGCCGTAATCCTCGAGTCTTAACATTGGTAAACCGTAAAAGTGTTGCGATCCTTTGAATACTAATTAAGCGTGGCCCCGAGGACATCGATTTAAAACTTTAGACATTTTAATAAAACAATTTTCTTTATTGATTGAGTGGTCGTGTTTCGTGTTTCTGTATAAGAACTTCGGAATTAAAGTAATCTACTCAATGGGTTTGTTAAAAAAGGTAGCTTTTTAATTGTCTAATTTAATAAAAGTCCTCATTTAACAACGGCTGTTTTTATTACATTTCAGAAAGCAAACACTTCATTACGTTTATGCCATTACAAGAATAATAATTGATTCAATCTAATAATGTGTAATGATTGCTGGATGATGAGTTGGATTTACGGATTTGTTGGAGAAGTGTAATGTTTCATAAGTATTTTCAGTTGAAATTAAATAAAGGGATTTTAGTAAAACAAAATGGCGTGTGGAAATTGTGATTTTACTCAAGACTCGACTCGCTGTGTCGACGTCATTACATATGATTTCTTTGTATTTGTTATATTTGCTCTGTCGGGGTCCGAGTTCTCAATGAACAGCACCTTCTGCATATATAAACATATAACGAAATAGTGATGACACTACATATTTTTTTAATAATTGCTAAATGTTTAATACATGACAGAACACATAACAAAAACAGTTTTAAAACATTGTTTGTCAGTTTATTTGTCGGCGCGTGTCCTAATGTGTCCCTAACGTGGGTTAGTGATGTAAGATATTGGATAGTCAAGTTTACCAATAATCAATGCAGATAGCGTCATAGAATGCCAAAAAGTTTAGAAAATCATTTTTTATAATGATCGTCCCTCGCTTTTATTAAAATACTTGAGCATGTGAACGTAACAATTCTATGCATGCATGTATATATGTAGATCTTACTTATATCACCCTACAAATGAAAGAACAAAAGTTGACATGAATATATAAAGATAAGTATTATTATAAATACCTACATATAATGAGAACTCTGGCCTTTCTGTACATTAAATGTAACCTCGGCAGAATATATTGTTCAATTATATATATTTGGCTTAATATGCATTGGATTAACATTTCAATTGTTCTTCAGTTGCTCGCTTTGCCGATAAAAGCAGCCAATAATATTTTTGTGAAATTATTAGTCATTAATGCTGATCTTAACTGTCAATTCTATGCAGTTAAATGTATATACTGAATAAATGATTTTAAGTAAATTATATTTTTGCATTATTATATTTAATTAACAAAGATTTTAACATTATTATTTTTATTTTTAATTGTCTCTAATCCACTTAAGCCGCTGATTATAAAAAAAATCTAACAAGGAGCCTATTTTCTGTGCTTTCATTGCTGTTGATAAAACTCTTAATTAACATGTCAAAGCTCTGATACTACAGTCTAATATGTGTTGTGGGTATATAAATATATTATAAATATATAATTGAAAGACATTGAACTGTTGGAAGTAATTGTTGGGATATGTCATAAAAATCCTTTGAAATTGAGGATATATAAAGTAATTAATGATTCATCTATTCTTAAGACGTTCGACCAACCTTATGGAATCACACGCTCATGTCGTCTGAGCACTCCGAATGTAACAAGTCATTACTCATGACTTGACTTTGCCTACACTGCCGACTCACGTCTATGTAATGATTATATTATTAACTTGACCATATATTACATACATACTCGAACACCTCTTAGTTATATATCCGAAGTAGTTGTTAATGTAATTAGCGATAGGAACATAACTTGCGCTGTTACCTAATTAGGAACTAAGATTCCTGACGACCAGTCATTATGCAATGCATGAAATATATATGTTTAGTGGTCTCTATTTAATGTTAACTCACGTACTAACGTACCAATAAAAAAATTATATTATACAATAAAATATATCTATTTAAAAATTTCGATAAGATATTAAAATTACATTTTGTTTATAAATAAAAACGTATAAAAAATTCAGTGTTTCCTAATAAACCTTATTTCAATGTATATTTTCAATACTTACAAACCAACTTTTTACACAACTATCTGCAACGTTTTATCTATAAGAGTGCAAGGAGGTCTCCGTTGTTCTTTTTAGTGTCTAAGTAAATTTAATTTAAATGCTAAATACCTAGGTTCATTTCTTTGAAAAGTCTTCACAAAAAGAGGCTATCATTGCTTTTAGAGCATTATTAATATGACTTGCAAATGGTTCATTACAACAGTCTTCTTTCCTTGAGACAGTTGCACTTTGATATAAAGGATGCCCCGTAAAACTCAAGATATTTTTATAGACTATCTAAAGACAATCTAAATGAATGCTTATTTATTTTGTTCTATCTCTTTGTAGTGACTCCGCACGAAGACAAATAATATTAGTAATATTTATAGTTTTCTATAATGTCATAGTTATTCTTATTTTTATTAACGTACAGAACACACAACACACACACACGGAGACATCCTGGACATCGTCGCTATGTTTAAACTAACGAAGTTGCCATCTCCTTACCCACTACGATGTTTTCAAATATTATGATCTTTATTTACATAACCAAGTCATTATATGAGGCACCATCTCTCAAATTTCGTTAGAAAATCATAATAAATTTTATGTTTTTGTTGATAATGTTTTAAATCTTAGCACTATAGAATAACATTCTAGATGTCACAATTGAAATAATTATTTCAAATTATGTATAAACATGTTGCCGTATTATAAATAAATCGACCATAGGATCGTCTTTTGGGACCAGATTATGTATTTCTATATTATATTTAAATATTACATATAATTTTGTTGTGTTATATAATTTTTCTTTTCAAAATTCAAAATATGATGTTCTATATGCATAAAATATAATATAACAAAGTAATACACAATTTCAACCCTTTTCTATCCATCATGTTTATAACATCAGGTAAAGTTCTCGAGATTAAATTGATCACCTTGATAAGTTTTATCCAATTCTTTTCAGAAGTTTATTTCCTGTATATAAGTAATTTAATAAACACGGTATTAATTACAATATGTTTTTATATGAAACGTGAAAGAACGCAACAAAAACTTAACGCAGTATTTATTTGTTAATTAGAGTATCTTAAATGTTTAGATTGTGTGGAACTTTGTAGCGGAGTTGGATTTATTTTTCAACAAAAGTCGGCTCAGTCTTTGTTTGAACAACGATCAAACGATAGAGCGCTACTGCAGCTCACGGATAGCAAGCAACCTACAGACACCTCGGACACCGCGACTTTTTAAATTTAAATATCTACTCCGTTCGAAATAATTATGGAAGCTACGTATAGCTACGAAATAAAGTTGTACTGAAAGAGTTTAATAATTTCTTGGAAAATACATTGAAGTGAAATTATTTATATTGGTTCGAAGAAGATATATGTAACCTAGTTTATTCAAATAACTGTGTATTTTGGGTCTCATGTTTGGAATCATAAGAAATTATGTCTCAATAAGTGTGACGGTGAATAATTAGGCAACAGTGCGTCCACAACTGTTCTTCATTAGGAAAATTATTTCATTACAATGATCGTAGGACTATACATCTGTATACAAAAAGACAAACAGCCAAAGTCAGACATAAATAATTATACACGATTTTCATAAAAAATATGCTAATATAACTACCATTGATAAGCGAGAGACGTGTATTTGTCCGCGACCTCTGTCCACTATTTCACTGTCTCCTCCGTCTATCTCAATGACGAGATTGGCATGAATGTGTGTCTTGTTGTTTTATATTATTAACATATTTTTGTTATTGTAAGTATGGATTTAAATGACATATTATGTTAGGTAGTAAAGAAATTGAGTTTCACAAAACTACAGGCTCCGTAGTATTACGCATATAATTATTTATGCATTATATGAATAATCATTTAGATTCAGCTAAAATATTATCATTTTAGATAATTATTTACAATAAAACTGTATTCAATACAAGAACATAAACCAATAACTACTAAGTTAATAATAAATTACAAAATATAGCGCAGTCCTAATAAATATACAAACGGGTTAATAGGAGGAATACGATACGATAACTTCCTTCGGGACTACGATAATGTAACTTTAATATTACATAGTTGAAACTGTTCTAAAATATATTGTTATTTAGGGATTTCATATTCGATGTAATAGATTTGAACTGTTTAGCCGTTTTTCCTTTATCACACGTATTTTGTTTGCCTTTTTGATACCTATTAACTTCTATAATGATGTATGATCCCTCGATAGAAAAACACGAATTTCGATTAGATATTTTGCTTACTTTATATTTATTTTTCTATATTTACGAGTATAATAAAATGAACGGGATAAGATTATTACAAAACTATTAATATTTAAATCAACACTTATTTTAGCAATATTTAAAACCGATGTTTTCACAAATAATTGGAAATTATCTATAATTCGAAATAGGTCGTAAATATTATCTTTTCTAAGTATTTCGTTCATCAATCATAATTTTGTTAATATTACCGATGTATAACTTATCGTTGATACTAAGACATCATTTTATTCGCGATGATTGTTTTAATGACAAATACAAGCGATGTTAGTGAATGTTAAATAGTAGCTACATCTTTTATTTGTTGTATGATAAGAGTTGGATCATTACAAATTGGGTTTCTTTATATTGACTTTTAGTTTCCTATAAAAATACATTAAACAATTAATTGTACGTAAATTAGTTTACAGTAAGATAAAGATTTATTTAATATCACACAACTCATAATATAATGCATTTAACAGATCAGTACACACACTATTATTTTGTAAAATAATAAAGTCAACTAAAAATAATTAAGTATCAACGAAAGATGAAAAAGTAAGTTCTAAAAGAAAATTCTTTTAAGTTTTTATAAAAAATAACTGTTATTCAATTAATATAGACTTTTCCTTAAATTGTGGTAAAAAATTATAAAAGTTTCTGACTGCCAAATTTTATAAAAATGTAGAATGACTTAAAATGTATTTTTTTCTTAAACCTCTGGGAAATGCTTTGTAATTTGGGTAATATACGAAACCGTCGTGACCTTGTTACAGATTTCATTTTCCTTCTCGTATTTTAGTTTAAGGGAAATATCTCGGCCATGAGTCTTTAACTGATTATGGTTATTAAAATTCTTATTTATGAAATTCTTCAGTTCAAATAAAAAATAGAATACACGAATTGTTAAGATTTTTTTTACCGCCAAAGTAAAAAAGTTGTAACATCGTAGTCTTATCCAATAAGTTAAGTATTTAATCCAGAATGCCGTCGGGTTGTAATTAAAAGTAGCGGGCTCTCTCGTTTGTTCAAAGAGATCAGACTAAAGATAATAATTATTGCGAGTATTTTTAATAGTTCTTTTGTCTTCAAGACTGATTATTAAGAATGGTAGTAACATCTTATTTAAAACTAAACATAGTATATAGATCTTCATTAGAACGTTCATTGTAGTCACGTCACGAAGTGTTCTACTATATGTGGACAGAACAAATAATCTACAACCATATCAAATATTGTCAACATCCATTCTGATGTCAATTATTTTATTCATGGAAGGTATTGTAATGAAAATATGTACTGGCTTATCGTTCTTATGTGCTACTTTACTTTGAAGTGCTGATTATTAACGAGATTTAACGATCACATATTTGACAATACTTTTGTATACAAAAATGGACTACTAAAAGCTTAACAAGGAGGAATGCTTGTCATTAAAAATATCTCATTTTAATGTAATGAGTGACCTATGATTAAAACACTTGCTTTTCAAAGTAACCCATTTACATGACAGATATCTAATAAAATATCTTGTTCCTATTATGTTACATAAAAGTTGATTAGATATAAATATTATCGAATAGTCTATTTGACTTTATCACTACGTATTTTTAATAAATACTCTATTCTACTCTACTACTCCACTACACTACTACTCTACTACTCTATTGTACAGCTGTAGTAGAAATTGCAATAAAAATTAGGTTGTTTATTTTTAATCAGAGATTATTACGCTTTAAGCCATATTACAGAATATTTTGTAATAATAGTGTGAGAGCTCAAAGCTATTAGAAGCAAATATATATAAATTGTCAATAAATATGTTAGTCATATTTTGCTTACATTTACATTAAATTTCGATTTTACATTTATTTTCGATACAAATGTTAACCGCTTAAATTATAAAATATGTAAATCTTTTAAAAGATGACGATTTAACTATTTAGCTATATGTAAAGATATTAGGAAACAGTTTATTTATATAACTATTTATGTTTATTTGTGTTATAGATTATGTTGTCTTCTTTTTATAGTAAATGTTATTTTTAATTCAAGTGTAAACTATAAAAGAATAAAATCTTTCTCTGCTACTATTCTGCTTTAACAATGTCTTTTAACAGCAAGAAGTAAATAATCAAATTATTCCCGACAAGAATCAAGATTATTTCAGGCACTGAGTTGATTTTAATATAACATATACAATAATAAATCTCATATTACGTATGTGCCTTGAATTTGAGTAAAACAAACATAGCAGGATATCTACGACAGGCGAATAAAACGACAATACCGAATGGTTAGGGTCACGTGCAACCGACTACGCGGGGAGATCTGTGTTTAACTTTGCTCTGGCAAATGGTCTGTCCCAGCTGTCCCAAAAACGCACACTCGTCAACCGGATGTGGACAGCCACACGCCCTCTTTGTTGGATCTTCTGTTGACTACACATCCAGAAAAGTACCAGGTTGCTGTCGAGGCTCCCTTAAGGTCCTCTGATCACTGTCTGGTACGGAGTGTAGTGCCCATTCAACGTCCGGCTCGCACAAGACCTGCAACTCGACGCGTTTGGCACTACAAGTCGGCGGATTGGGATGGAATGCGGTCTTTTTTTGCATTCTACCCATGGGGGCCGATTTGTTTCCCTTCCAAAGATCCTAGTGACTGCGCTGCGGCTGTAGTCAATATTCAATATAACAAAACAGATAAAACTAACCAAATGTGTATATGGCATATATGAAACGGAGTTCATCTGATGTTTAATCCTTATTTTAAAAAAAACTGAATATATTCCTTGACACATCCTTATTACTTTCACTGTCACTCAAACACAGATGATAACATTCAAGGACGTTTTTTAAAATAAGTTCAAATTCCCGAAAGACATTATAATACAAATTTTTTTAATTATCAAACATTTTAGGTAAATATTATAGTATTAGTAATAACAAAATAGTAACAAGATGCTAAATTTATACGTTGTTATTTCAATGTATATTTCAAATACTTCTATACAAATTGTTTATACAACTATCTACAATATTATATCTATAAAAATACAAAGAAGTCTCCATTGTTATTTGTAGTGTCTAAGTAAATTTAATTTAAATGCAGAATCCCTAAGTTCATTTCTTCAAAAAGTCTTCACAGAAAGAGGCTTTTATTAACTTCAGAGCGGTATTTTATACGACTTGCAACTGATACAACAGTCTTCTGTCCTGGATTCAAACTGCGCTTTTATATAAATGATGACACAAAAATCTAAAAAAGTTCTTTGAATTCATTTATTTACTTTTTATACTACTCCTTTGTCACGGCTCCGCACGAAGACAAATGAACTTAGTAATATTTATCATAAAAAATTAACAACATGGCTGTCCATGACTCCAACCTAAGACATCTAGAATACCGTCGCTACCTTCCTACTAACGAAGTTACCATTTCCCACAATAATTATTTCAGCTTTACACATATTATATGGTTTACATAACGCAGTCTGTATTTAACAGGATGTAAAATAAATATCGTTTCGTTAGACAATCATAACCAAAGTTTTAAATATACTTTGCACTATAGAATAACATTGTAGGTGTCACAAATGAAATAATTACTTAAAATTATCTGATATTACTATACGATTTGTCAGGTCTAGATTATTTTATTTCCATTTTTATCACACATATAAGGAAAGGTTCATATTAATAATTTATCACACATATAAAGAATAAATAATAACTTTCTACTTGATTTTACTTAAGGGAGGGGTAAGGGTTTCAGCGTAAAAAAAAACACTTTTTTTGTGATTTTTTATCTCAAATATCGATTGAGCAATTTTATTCAAACCTTCTATACATTATTGAGCATAGTTTTGACTATGTTCTGTAAATTTTTCATGCAAAAATATTAAACCATTAGCCCGTGACAGAGCTTTCCCCAGGAAGTCTAGAAAAATCAAACAATTTGCGGTGTTCACTGTAACTCGGCTGAAAATTATCTGAAAATGAAAAACCATAAAAATTTAGTTAAATTATAAACAAATCTTCCCCCCAACGTTCTCTGATTTTTTTTTTTTTTAATTAAAAAATTTTTGGCGGTCATCTAAACTGTGAACCGTTATTTTCGACTAAAATTCCCGCCATTTTGTGGGTGGAATTCTGTTTAAGTTTAAAAAAAAAATTTTTTTCTTCACTTTTTTGCTTCATAAACTTTAAACGCGTTTTTCTAAAAACTACTTTTTCGAAGTCTGTGTTAACTGCCATTTGAAAACTACTCGACCGATTCATTTCAAACTTTGTACACATTTTTTTCATATAAAATACCTCCCCCCTACGTTTTGTAAAAATTTTTTTTTTAACATTAAGGGTGTTTCCCACCCACAAAATGGCGGGAATTTTAGTCGAAAATAACGGTTCACACTTTGGATGACCGCCAAAAATTTTTAAATTACAAAAAAAAAAATCAGAGAACGTTGGGGGGAAGATTTGTTTATAATTTAACTAAATTTTTATGGTTTTTCATTTTCAGATAATTTTCAGCCGAGTTACAGTGAACACCGCAAATTGTTTTTTTTTTCTATACTTCCTGGGGAAAGCTCTGTCACGGGCTAATGGTTTAATATTTTTGCATGAAAAATTTACAGAACATAGTCAAAACTAAGTTCAATAATGTATAGAAGGTTTGAATAAAATTGCTCAATCGATATTTGAGATAAAAAAAACACAAAAAAGTGTTTTTTTTACGCTGAAACCCTTACCCCTCCCTTAAGTGTTGTGTTCCATCACCCTGCTATTTTTTTTATCCAATTCTGCTCAGATGTTTATTTCATGTATATAAGTCCATTATTTAGTAAACACATTATTAATTATTATATGAAACGTGAAACAAGCCTACGACAAACTTAACGCAGTATTTATTTATTAATTAGAGTATATTAAATGTTTAGTGTTGTGAAGAGATCCACAGAATGGCAGGTACTAGCGAAGATGTCACGGTGAGAATGAAGAAGAACGTGCTCAGGTGGTTAGGGCACGTCGAAAGAATGGGTGATGAAAGAATGGTAAAAAAGATTTATACAGGAAAAGTGAGCGGTAAGAGAGACAGGGGGAAGCCTCGAGTGATCTTTGAAAACACAGTATATATGACACTGAAGGAAGGTCACGTAAAAAGCATGAGGACCCCCTGAGATCATGTATGAAGAGGTTGATGTATGTGGCCGAGGCGAAAGAGGTATATAGGGACCGCAGCGTTTGGCTCTCCATTGTATCTGGCTACCCTGCAAGGAATATGGAGTGAAGATAAATATATTTAAACAAAAGTCGGCTCAGCCTCGGTTTGAACAACGATCAAACTACAGAGCGCTACTCCAGCTTACGGATAGCAACAGAAAAAGTTGAACACCTCGAACTATTAAATGAAAACTTCAGTTTAGTTTGAAATATTTATGGAAGCTCAATTTTTCAGTTTATTACCCGTGAGAAAAATTATAGAACTAAAAGTTACCAAATTTGGTTTAGCTGGAAGAGTTCAATAATTTCTTGGAAAGTACATTGAAGTGATATTATATATATTTGTTGAAAGATGTATATAACTTAGTTTATTATACTAATTTACTCTCGAAAGAAATCTTAAAATATTGTATTTATATGATGCGATTTATTTCAGACAACTGTATATTTTGGGTCTCATGTTTCTAATCATAAGGAAGTAAGTTTAAATAAGTGTTATGGAGAATAGTTAGGCAATAGTGCGTCCACAACTGTTCTTCAATTAGAAAAATTATTTCATTAGAAATATCTTCTTTACATCTGAATACAAACACACTTAGTCTATAAATTCTTACACATCATTTTCATAAAAAAATATGCTAATACAGCTACTATTGATAAGCGAGAGACGTGTGTTTGTATCGCGACCTCTGTCCACTATTTCACTGTCTCCGTCTATCTCAATGGCGAGAATGGCATGAATGTGTCTTTATGTTGTTTTATATTATTAACACATTTCTATTATTGTAATTGTGATTTATGTATTTAAATTAAATATTATATTATTGTAGTGAAGAAATTGAGATTTTACAAAATTACGTAGCCTATTGTGCATATAATCATATAATCATAAAGCATAATCGTATATGCATTATATTAATAATCTTTTAGCGATTCAGCTAAAATATTATAATTTTCAATAATTATATACAATAAAACTGTATTCAATACAACAACTTACAACAATGACTACTAAGTTAATAATAAATTACATTATACGCAGTCCTAATAAATATTGGAACGGGTTACCAGGAAGAACACGATACGATAACAACCTTTGGGATTACCATAATGTGCCTTTAATATTACACAGCTGAAACTATACTAAGACATATTATTATTGAGGGATTTCAGTTTACAATATGATAGATTGAACTGTTTATATTTTCTGTTTCAAAGTTATTTTATACGTCTTTTGAAACATATTAATTTTTAAAATAATGTATTATCCCCTTTACCGAAAAACACGAATTTGGTTTTAGATTTATATTGTAATTATTTTATATTTATTAATCTGTATATATAACTAAAAAACTGAATGAATTTTTTATAAAATTATTAACATTTGAATCAATGTCGTTAACATTGGTGTTAACAACAATTAAAAGAAATCTTTGTTAAAAACAATTAAAACGCACCTATAGTTCCAAATAGAACATTAATTTTACCTTATCTAAGCGTTTTGTTCCAGTTATCATTGAATTTATATTACCAAGATATTATATATCGAGTTATCGTTGATACAAAGACGTGATTTTATTCGTGATGATTGTTTTAAATAAAAATACAAGCGATGTTTAAATAAAAATACAAGATATGTAATGATAGCAGCAAACAATTTATTTATATAACTTTATGATATAGATTGTATTGTTATCTTTTTATAGTAAATATTAAATTTTAATTCAAGCGGAATCAAATAATGGGGATGGGTATATCGTTGTATTCATTTATCGTATCGTTATAAGAACTTTTATTGTGTGATAACCGTCTTCGCGTGACGTGTTATATAGGACAAAACGAAAAATGGCTATAAATTTATATTGACATTTTAAAAAGAATAGGCTTGATTTTATAAATATACAATTGTATGTTTTCGGTAAAGATATATTGCAGCAAGGCTTATTCTACGGGTCACATTATTATCGCGATCAATATTGCCATTTAGGAGATTCACGGAGGAAATATAAACCTAATATATTACCTTTTCTGGTAACAAAACAAACAAAACATATAACTACTGGTTCTGTTCTATTCTATATCCATTCAATAAACAGTGCATATGAAGCTGAGAGTGTGTGTGTGTGTGTCTGTGTGTCTGTGTGTGTGTGTGATTGTGTGTTAAGGTCATTTGTCACAATTACCACATGAGAATTGAAAATGATATTATATATCACGTATCCTTTACATTGACGTCATATTATTAAGGTTGATAATATCCTTAAACTTTATGGTGATAATACCGAGAATATAACAATATTTTTATTTACATCGAGATTATATTGTTAAGAAAATATTATTAAAAATTAAAATAACGATTGGTCGCTGTCACGACAATTCAAATGTATATATTTATATATTAGTAAGTAACCACTTGTAATATAAAAGTACATAATTGATTGTGCTTATTCTTCAGACTTTTAATAAAACGATACGATGTAACATGAAATCTGCGTCTTAAGATTATTTTAATTTATGTCATTTATTCCAGTGTAGTTCCTCGTTCTATTAAAGACTAAAATCTTAAAACAGAAGATATTAAATCCACCGGAGCAGAGCTCACTTGAGTCCAGCAACAGTAATGTATTATAGTAAAGGCTCTGTAAACAACCCCTTTAAATCCGTAATAAAGTGTTATCTTGGAATCTTGCTTTCGTAAAATGCAGTTCTTGTAAAACATTAGATAACTATTGTAGCTTTTTTAAAATATATTTCTTTCCTCTTTTACTTCATAAAAATATACGATTATGTTTCTGTCACAGTTATACCTATAATATACCTACTTGTCAATTTAAATAATAAATAATTATAACCATTACACCTATATAATAAACTTTACCACGGTGCTATCACCCTCTCACAGAATATCTTCATAGCGATAATAAGAAGCGGCGACGGAAACGTAACGTGGATATAACAAACTTATTCTTCCTTATCTTAAACATATTAAACTTAAACCTGTGTTTGTAGAAATTTCAAACATTTTTACTTAAATTATCTTTGCACAAACTGGCCATTTCTTGATATTTATATCAGAAACTCAGACCGAGTGACAACACTCGGTCGGTAGTTTTGTAGATATTATATAAATAACAAAGTCATGTTACTATTTTTAATAAAATCTTAAATTTCTGGAATAAATAAAATTAAATATACTTAATGTCTCCAACAAAAGCAAAATTACACACAAGTTTTAAGAACGAAGACTGAACAAGAGCAGTTATATAATACGGTACGTTGCTTTTTATTATTTAGTGATTTTAAGTTTCTGTTCATATAGTATTAAAAATTACATTTCTAAAAAATCATTGAATCCATTATTTTTTCGAAGACCTAGAATATAAAAAACTCATTTTTTAATAAATTTATAGTTTTTGGAAATAAAATAATAGTTTTTCAGTTATTGATTTTTTAATAATCATAGTTATGTTTTGATCAAAGTATACAATTACACTATTGTTGGTGATCATTCTTTTATAACCATTGTCTTAAAAATACTTAAAGTAAGTAAATAACATATTTTCTAGCTCTTTCTCAAAAAGTCTTACAAAATATTGCAATATCTTCGTTGCTCCCACTTCAGTTATCATCGATATTGTAGGTGCGGATAAAATGCACAGAGCTTAAGTTAAAGTAGATAGAGTGTAAAGGCTTTGAGATTTTATTGAAGGCTTGACACACGATGTGACGCGTGCCGTGCATACGTATGACTACACTGCATTATATTGGCCCTATCGAGTCCGTGTGTACTACAGGGAGCACGCAGGCACTAACAGATACATTATGAATAGTATTTATTGTAAACTTAGAACTGTACATCGCATTTTATTGAAGTTGATTTATTCTGACACCTTATATGTAATACCTAAAGTTGTTTATCCTCAAAAATTATCTTAATATACATTTGAGTAAAAAAAATATAAAACGATTTTCTTAATAATTTAATCTCTCGATATTGTCGTTTGTGTTTGTCATAAAAATAATATCTTTTTTATTTAAAATACATACAGAAAGTAAAATAAAAAAGTCACATTTTTAAAACTCGTTTTTTATTTCTGCTTTATCCAGTAATTGCTTTAAGTAATAAAATTAATATATTTATAAGAAACCAATGAAACTTAGAATATAGTTTTGTTTAAAAATTATTAAAATTAAATTAACAATAAGATAGACAACAATATTTTTTCTTCCCGAGAACATTGTTAATTTTTCACATTTAAAAATATAATATATAATAGAAAGTGTAATAAAAAAAAAAAGTGAAAGTATGATAAAGAATAGTTAAGTGAAAGTTTAATAGTTTTTGAATTGAGTTTGGCAAGCAAATTAACTTTAGGTATAAATTTTTTTATAAAACTATAGCAACGACTTTTGGGTCAGTTTATTATTTATCTGCAAACTTAGGTTGCTTGCAAAGGCTAACGTACTATTCAGTCAAATGTTCTAATAACAGTTAACACTTAGTATTCATAATGAAGATATCGATTTCAAAATGTAGGAAAAAAAATCCAACAATACATTTGTTTACTCATTCTAATAAATAAATTGATTGTATTCCGATGAACTGTTGTGTGAATGTTCTATGAATGGCAAATCATTTTAGTCATGTGTTGAGGTATTTTCCGTATAGTTTTGTTAACAGTGAAAATATTTTGAAACAAAAACAATATAGTATGTATGCGTTTCATTTATAAGTTATGTATAAGGTCTACATTATGTTATGTTTTATGTTACACGTTTTGATTTTTTATGTTATCAGTCTGGTGCTATTGAGTCGTCATTTTCTTGTGTAGATGGACTTGACATTCCGTGTGTTTGTGAGAATCGGTTACTTGGGGTGGAAACCAATTGTGTGTTTTCATCTTTTAGTCGGAAACGGGCAACAAAATCGGAAGGTTTTTTATGAAAAAAATAGAATGATTTGTGCTTTTCTTTTTTATTAAAAACCTAAGAAACTTTGAAATAAATTTCGCATAAAATTACATTTTTTTTATTTATTTGAATAAAAGGAGTCCAGTAATATGTTTTTATTTTAGTCACAGTTAATTTTAGTTAGGTGTTTCGTAAAGCTGTGGAAAAATAAAAATGATAATAATTTATAACGTCACATCGATAACATGCACTTTCTTTAATGCGATATCAGACATCAATTAGAATTTGAATATATCATTACTTTTATCTAAACTCAAAGACGCCTTAATGAGGAAATTGTAGTTACGGAAATAAATTATAGCATTTGTTAATACGAGTATATATATCTGTTATTGATAATTTTATGCGTTGTGTAAAGTGTTTGTTATAAGATAGTTTTCAATACATCGTAAGTTTATAGATTCTAATAAGTTCTTTGAATACTTGAGTTTAGATCACAAAAATTATAGTACAGTCTATTGAGCACACCATACTGTGCCGTTTAAGTTAGAATACACCAACGTTAAATGTTTTTTAAATACTTTATCTACTACAAATATCTAATACAATGTTACAAATATATAATATAAACATACAATACCCGAACTCGTAGGATGTGGAGGATATGAATGTATGTCAACAAAGGTACTCATACAATTAATCACTTTGTTTTTATGCTGTGTATTTTATTGGCCTGAGGTTGTTTCGAAAAAACAATTTAAGGATTTTTTTTGCATTCATAAATGAGCTAATACAAATCAGCAGTAGCCTAAGTTAAGTCTTTGAAGACAAGCCTGAAAAGGAATGTATTTTCAAACCGTTTTCTTAAGATCAGACAATTCCCTGAGCTCTTTACGAAAGTAGTCGGAAAAAGGTTTGTTAATCAGTTGCGAGCTTCAAAATAAGATGGTCATGTTTAAAACTAAAGGGCACTTCATTCTTTAAGTCGTTAGGCATTCTATATCTGTCTACTAAATTTACGTTTGTCCTAGGTTTTAGTATCTTAAGAGAATTGAATAAATGCTAGAGTAAACTACAAATTTCTATAAGAGTTAAATTTTTAGTATTTTTGGGTTCTTATAACATAAGACTGGCTTGTTTCTAAATTAATAAACATTGCAATAATGATAAATAAATACATAACATAATTAAATATAGTAATAAAAAATGTGGTTTCAACATCATCATCGTCTCATGTTAATTTACAAGCATTAATTAACATGACTAATTAAAATTATTGAGCGAAGCGAGCGGAGCCCTCTACTGGAGACTTTTTCACATTCTTTGTCACGAATACTACGTATACGTATAAAACTCCTTGAAGGAAAATTATAAAACTTTGCAATCAAAAAGTCACACATTAGGTGATGGTTTAAAAAAAAAGAAATTAAAACATTGTGTGGTTCGGAATCTGTTTAAATACGCAAATTTATTGACTTTAAATGAAATCCATTTTGAATGGTTTCCGTTCTCGAATATGAAAAGGCATTATCGGTTATATATTTTAAATATTCCCAGTGGATACGTTTTACTTCATTGGCTTTGAGCTCGATATTCGATGTCATTATATACTTATATGTTAAGTTGTTTTGTATTTGAAGATAAATATGTGCCAGCTTTTCTTTTAAGTGATGATTGACACTTATCAATACTTATACGATGTTTTACGTATAACTTATTCTATAACAATTATTTTTATTCCTTATATTTAGAACATTTTCTTAGTTTTTAGAACATTTTCTTAGTTCAATAACACTGCCAACAAATATATTTAATCAATAATTAAATGTATTTTTTAACACTGGTTCGGATGACAAATATATTTTTACTCCCTAAGTATTGTTAAACCCCAGATTACTATTTGATAGCTGTTACAGATTATAACGAACTTCATTCCAGGATCTTCCGTTTGCATGTCACAATTCTCTTCACAAAAGTATAGAAATACTTGTACAGAGGTACAAGTATCTTTTACACATCGTAAACTAGTTTTGAAACATTAAAAAAAATGTATAGGTTTTTAAGTACAATATTTCCTTAAAACTATCGTCGTTTTTGTCGTCTTTATTTATATTCAACTAAATAGGTATCTGTGACTGTATATAAGTTGGAAGAAAACGTTTGCTTGCCAACTGACGCGCCTCAGGCAACTGTAGAAACTACATCCTTTAGAGAGTCCACGGAACAGGTAAGGCAGACAGGGCTTTATGACTACACTGTACTACACACTATGCACTATAATGAGGTGTGCAGTTGTATGTCAGCTTACTATTCATTTTTCTTCTTCCATTATACACTGAATGGTATAAAGCAATGCGCATATTACTGATAAAAATAATAATAAAAATAACATACTTAAATTATTATTAATTAAAAACACTGTTGTAAATGATGTCACTAACCTATCCAGAGCGGCAACAGCGCACGTAGATTACGACAATAACAATAATGGAAGTAGTCAATATAGTCAATAAGTATTTTCATTAAAACAAAACCACTTAAATACGATATTTACTGTTAATGTTACAAGTTTTCACTTCATGAACCGCAAGATCTATCACTGATTATTCAATTAAGTACGATCACTTGCGTATTAATTAAATAGTCATATTTTCAATGTGACCATTTTTTTTTTATACTTAATGCATATATGCATGCATAAATTCATCCTTGCCTTGCCATCCATTCCTCCATCCCTCCTCTTATTAATGACATTTCTGTGTATTCCGATGATTCTAATATATTCTAATATATTCGATTCTAATATATGACGATTCTAATAACTCGACATTTCACAATAACGACACTTATAAAGATTCAAAAGTTATAACAAATATACCAAAAAAATAAAAATGAAAAATATATAGCTTACAGTATGTATTAGTATGGTATTGGTTACGGCCTTTCTTCTTATGACGGCAGAATAACACTCATTGTTTTTATGCTTGTAGCACATCTTTGTTGCGAAACTAAGCGGAAAACCGCGATAATTCATGTTTCGTATTCTGTTTTAAGTTTTATGGACAGCGAAATAGAAGCGAAATGTATCGAATTTCTGTTTCGCTGCCCATGGCACTATACTTATACTTAACCGCCGCTAGGAAAGGAATACAAGCGATAATTTATAATTTTATTTATAAATTATAACGTCTTTATATTAAATTTTATTTATAAATCTTTGATCAGTTTCTATTTTATTTTATTCTTAATAGTTATGAAATTAATACTTTAATCAATTAGTTTTTATGAAATTGTATTATTATTATTTACATATTTCATGAATTGTTTGATTGAAAATGAATGTTCTTATATTTTTTCTCGGTACAAATGTTTAAGGTTAGTTTTTAATATGTTTAAAAAGTCGCGTCACTGACTATCGGCGCCACACAGACTGTGACCTTCGGGCTTGGCGCCGACGCTCTTCTATCAAATCCTATATGTATAAAATTTAAAATTTCAATTATAACTTTTCACGTTCTACTATTTAATATTTTATTTAAACACCGTTACTGGTCGTATGATCGTTGTTGTGATTTAGTTATTTATAGACATTGATACAATGTAGTCGTCTTTTTGAATATAACTCGATTCATTGAAATACAAGAGTAGTAGTAATAGCAGTTAGCAGTGGTAGCCAGTATTACTATGATATACATTGTACTAGGTATAATATTAAAATAAAAGCTTTCTACGATAATATTATCAACAGTGGTCCAAACGTAGCAATCCGATTATTATTATTTAATTGATTGTTAGGAACGCCGATAGCAATGATTACTTTCTAACATTATAATAGTTCTAATTTGTACAAAGTATTCGTGGTTAATAAAATAACAACATTTCATTTACAACATAGTGATGTTCATTTGTCCCGATGGAGGTACAACTAGCTGATATATCTTAATGAAGTGATATGATCATTAGGCTCTCTTCATAAACCCTCACAGGCCGCTTATATAATATGTCAATTTTTATTTATCAGAGCTCTGTATTGTAACTTAAAATGAAATGAAATGTTTCTAATGACATACAAAAGTGCGTCGCAGTAATCGTTGCTGTTATGTTCCAAGTAAAAAAAGTTTTTTAAGTTAGTATCTTTATTTTGATTAATATCACCAATTTTACGACTACTTTTAACTCACAAGAGTAACAAATTCCGAGAGTAAAGTGTAACTAGTGTTCGTACAAGACCAAACAAACACGTCTGATGTGACTTATATCGAGTTAGTCTTTTGCAATAAACAACTGCGCTGACATCCTGGAAAGTAATTTAAAAGTTTTGTATCGGCAACTTCCATGGAATGAAGGTTGCAACTAGGTTAATTTTGTGCTATTTTTCGATTCGTAAGATTTTTGTTTACTCATTTACTTAATTTCGTTAGCAAGTTCAACATGCACGGTATAGTTAAGTTTATGCTGACGTGGTCCCGTATGCTAATGTAACATGTTACCGACCGTTAGGATAATAAGTGACGAAGCAAAAATATCGATTAAAATGCGTTACCACGCTGTGATAGTCGTGATTGATGGCGGAGTTTGGATATATTAGAACCATGATAATATATATATTTTTAACATCATCATCATATGACAAGAAGATAAAAGTTTACATTTAAAATCATTTAACCCGGTACAGATATGTTACGTTACGCGTGATAGTTAAATATTAAGACTACACACGGGCTATGTAATATATTTTATTTTAATATTAATAATATTATTTTCTATTTTATTTTATTCATATCATATGATATGAATAAAAGACATGATACGATGACAGATACTAATATACAATATCAAAGCACCGTACCTTAAAATAAAAAACTTAACAAATGAACACACTCAGCAATACACTGATATACAGCAGCCATTACTCAGTGACTCGCTATTTTTAGTAAAGTCCGGGACAGTGACGAAATTGCTCCCACGACCTTCATTCAAGGAATAAAAGCTAAAAGAGTCTTTTTTGTCATGTGTTATTATATTAACCTGTAAGTATAGCTCCTGTATTTCATACAGCCACATAAACCAAAGCTTTTGATTTTTCAACTCCTTTTTATATGTGATTAATTTTATTGCACTGATTTTAATTCATCATATTTGTTGATTAGTTTGTTTTAGGATCAACATGTCAATTACTAGAAAGTTCGTGTAAAAATATTTTATTTTATTCTCTTATTTCTACTAAAAACAATAGAAACAAAAAAAGAAAAGAAAAGAATCGAAACGAAAATAAAATAAGATAAGCATATATTACTCGAAAATTATTCCATGAGTTTATTAAAAAGAAGTCAAATAACATCACACACACTCTTGAAAGGCAGGAAGGAAACATTAATTTCTATTTATTCTCACTGACAGCGGATAACGAGCGTGATCTTTAGGAGCCTCGAATGTTTCACTTATTATAATGTTATACAACAATATAAAATAAATACGAATAATTGGATTGTCAAGTGGTCTCTAATATTTTATTGTATTAAATATATTTAGTCAAATACCATTTTTAATATATAATCTACGAACAATAAATAAATCATAGCAACAACACAAGTAAATATTTAAAATGAAAAAAATCGTAAGAACACTACAGATATATTCTTTTACTTATTTGTTAAATTTCACAAATAAATTTGTATACAGTCATTACGCCCTTGAGCCTTTAACAATATTTGGGGTTTTGAGGCCTTAAACTCAAAAATTTATGCGGTCTCAAGTTTATCTATTCAAATAAATGTTATATAAATTCACAATATTAAATTAAGACTAGACTTGAAAACACAGAAAAAGGAGAAGAATAATAAGTGCTGAAATATACTTTAAAGGTGTTAAAACCTAGTTATGGTCATTTGAGGGTAGATCGTAAACGGTCTGTATTATCACCCACTCGCTTACTCCCACACCACGGACTTAACCGGATATTACCACCAACTTGTTTACTCCCACACAGCGACGTTTAAGTTTGCTGAAAGAGCGGAATGCCCAAACACCTCCCTATTTCTTCTTATATTCTAGTTTTTTGTAGGAATCTCTCTCTATATTTCTCAAAGAAGTAATTTTTCATATTTACTGTTACCCATGGAAGACGGCAATTCAGACTATCAGATTCAATGTCTGCTGGTTTGTTGATATTATTTTATGATGTATATAATTACCTTATTGAAAAAAAAAAATTATTTTCGACCAAAACATATGTCGCCATATCTTATATTACATTGTTAACTTTTATTACTTTAGTTCCACATGTACCGAGGACTGATATTGTTTAGTTACCAACCTCATAAAGACAATAACAGCCTGCGAACGAAACCGAGCCAAATTGCCATGTTCGAATACTAGCATTTTTATATCTTTACATCTAATTCTGAACTTTATTAACTTTGGTTTAGGTTTAAATTATATTGTGTTTAAAATCAGTTCCTGTCTACACTCGCCAATATCGCCGGCTTCGCTTGCGGATTATTATTTCGTGTATTAGTTTATTAAAGTCAATAATTAATATAAATAGCTGTTTTATAAATGTAATGTCCGTTAGTTAATACTTGAATGAAAATAATTACTTTTTCGTTTATATGTTGTGAAGAAATTCTTCACGGTGTTTTTTCTCCCTCACAATGTCTTCTGCCTAAACGCTTGTTAAACAGTAAGAGTTCTATGTAGTTCTTAATTTTATATAAGTTAAGCTAGTACTGTTTCTGGCTTTCGTCCAAGTCAATGTTGGCGCCGCATCAGGGAAGTTATTTAATTATTAAGGTTAGAAAAAACACATCTCTTTTAATTTAGGGAGGCCTTTAAAGTTTTAAAAAATCCATGTAGTTTATATTGTGTATTTTTCAGAAACTCCTTCTATTTAGAATTTTAGTGGAGTAGAACTGTTCTATGACAACTCTCACGTTGCACAAAGATTTGGTATATTTTTTTTATATGTAGAGAACTTGTTTCGGATTCTTATTGCGTAACACAACCCTATTATTAATGTTCTTAACAATAATGTTATGATTTTAATACATTAATTATTCGTAACGAATTAAGTAGTGTTTTATAATTAGTAATATTGTAACCGAATAATAAATAAATATTATATCAACGTCAATTACAAGTCAGCTCCGTGTATTTCGATTACTCCATTAAAGATGCTATTGTCCGAGAGTCAAATTGTGTTTAATTGAATGTTAAATGAATATTCATTTCCTCCGAGTGAGACCATAAACTAAACAATTAGAACCCTCACCTAGTTCGTACACAGTACATCACTACAAACTGGCATTAGAATGTCGTCACGTTATTATGTATATATCCGTGTGTCGCAATGACATCAAAATGTAATTACTAAAGTGAAAAAGAGAATTTAAAATTAAGTTAAAAGATTTCGATTTCTTTTACTTTTTTTTTGTTGCTTTTAAATATTTGCTCTATATAGCTATCAATTTTATTATATCATTCATAACATCACTTCAATATATTTTAGTAAAATGAATAGTTATTACAATATGATGAAATTCACTAAATAAAAAATATAGATTTGGGAGGTAACAAAATTCTAGAAAAAATTTTATATATTAACTAGCAAAATAAAAATTATAAATTAGTAAATTTGTGTTTCTTTGACACAATATTTTAAACGTAAACGTTTGTGCTTATAATAGTGATAAGTTAATGCAAAATTTTGTTAATAATACGCAAAAACAAATAACATATTTTTATTTTATTTTATTTATAAGAACTCTTAGTTTTTATTTTAATTATGCACAAATGATAGTATATTATAAAATTGGACTTAGACTTTTTTACATAAAGTAATTACTACTATATCATGTACTTGTTACATTACACAATTAAATGGAATAATAAATAAGATAAATGTCAAAGGATTGAAAATAAAATATATGGGATTATTGTTAGTTTTTCAAACAACAATCTTACTTTTTTGTATAATTTTTTCTTCAGATTTCAGGTGTTTTTTTTTCTAGAAAGCGTTGTTCTGTTCGCAGTTGTCAGTAAACTGGGTGTTATGGTATCACTCATGTACGTTACATATACTACGAGTACTGTTGATTACGCGATTCTTAAATATTAATAGTAGGTAAGTCTTGTGAACACACTCAGATGTAAACATAGCAAGCCCCAAGAAACGCGACGAACGTAATATAATGCAACCGATAAATTATTATGTAAAGATAGAAATAAATAACTAAACGACTTATTTCTTTACAAGTATATTGATTATTTACTTGTTGAAAATTATTTTTACTCACTTCTTAGATATTTCGCTCTTTAAATATATCAAACCAACTAACTCTTCGAAATTGTAACTGAAACATTCTATTTTTAACTTGATATATTATTTTGATGACGTTTTTATTAATGGTTCTTTCTTCTCTCCTATAATTAAATAATCCTACCAATTATATCATGTCAGTCAGTCAATACGTTTTACGTCAAAGAAGCAAAAATGATGAATCAAAGTTATTTCACATAATAAACCCACTTACAGAGTCTGTTCAATTCACTTGCATCTCCTCGAGAATGTCTTCAAAGTTTGTTTTTTTTTTATTTCTGGCCACATTTGCACGTGCTACGAGGAGTAATAAGAGATGTTTCATCTTTACAGCTTTTAAGTTCTGCAAATCATGTAATCTAAGGGTATAAGTTCGAACTTGCTCCTTTTGCTGCAATACACATTTATTACGTATTAAAATATATACACACATATTAAAATATTTGTAAATTTATATAATATATTTTATTATCCAAATTCAACGGTTTAAAACGCAGTAATGGTGTTGCCAGAATGACTATATGTACTCAGCTGGCTGCTTCTATTCTATATACCAAATCTTAGGAATTTAGTATTCGTGAAATTATTCTTTTATTTCAATCCAAAGTGAATATTTTTACAATGCTCAGAATTTAATCTTTTTTTATAAAATATTTCATGAAATACTTGTCAAGTGATAAGATGAAGGTATTTATTTAAACATTTAAAATATGTACATTTGACTCTTACTTTCATTTGTCAAAACAATTTAAAGGTTTATTTGAATCTAGGATTCTACTCGGTAAACTATAAATTTGTGCAGGTGTTTGAGAGAGAATGCTTACTGGGCGTGTTTAAGTTTCAGTTATAAGCAGCTTAAGGCTTTGAATGTACGTGAACAAAAACTCAGTCTTACCTTTTTGGAGTTTCTTTCTTTGAAATTAGATTTGTAATAGTTGGAATCTTTCCTCTAATCTAGAAAAAATAAGAAAAGAACAAGCAACCACAGTCTATCTTTTAGACAATTAATATCGCGAGTCTGGTGTTATATTAACGGTCTTTAAGTGAGTAAAAAATTCAAAAGAATAATAAAACACGTAAAATTGAATATAACATTTATTTTGTTATGTGAAATAGAAATAACTAACCCTATGTTAGTTACTTTGAAAAAGTGGATGTTTTTCTGAGGGGAAGTAGATTAAGAGTCATTAATAGTATTTATTTTAAAATAAAAATACATATACCTGCATGCAATATTGGCATTACTTGGTATAGCACAATACTTGCACCACAAACCGTTCAAACTCAATAGTCTTTATGTGTTGTAATCGTCATTTTATCAATAGAATTCAGACTAATTGCATTATGTTATATGTGATGTTAATTAAGCGCAGTCAACAATGTAACAAGGTTTACGCCAATTAGAAACGTCTACCACACAACAGTGAGACTGCAAGGCGATGAGTGTGACAACAATACCTCCGTGTGGTCCCGTGCTTAGGGGAATTTATCTTTCGTTTGTCATACAAATACGATGAATATAATTAATTATAACTCTTTGAATGTTTTTTTCATAATTTATTCATTTGTGTGTGTTATAAGTAAAATAAACTGTAATACTCCAAAATAGTTCTCGAAGTATATTGTTTTTTGTTCATTTGCTTCAGTTTTAATGTCTTTTGTTTTTTAAATTAATTATTCATGTTATATTCACAGATATGTGTGATCATAAGGTTTAAAATATTTATTGTCATGAAAAACGTACTATTCACTTATACAGAGATTAAGTATATACACTTAAGTTATTTTGCACGCATTACATTTTATTTAATTTTTTTTAACAAAACTATTTTTTTTTGTAAATAACTATGTATCTCAACTAATTAGCTAACTTTTAAGTTAACTTAATTTTTTTAATTTAAATGAGTAATTTATATGAGCTTTAAGTTTTTTATCTTACAATTTGGTCTTAATATTACTCAAGTTTATGATACAATATTATCAATAATATGTAATTTAAGTTTATTTTTAAACTGCCTAATATTGTTACAACTTTTAATGGCATCAGGTAAACTATTGTAAATAAATGCACACATAATTTCTTTATTACCGTAGGTTTCCGTCCGAGGCTGCTAGATATATAATTTGTTTTCAATTTCTAAGGTGATTTTTAAATACTCTTGGTGTATTATATTAGAATGAATATTACTCGTAGTAATTTTTTTATAAGATTGCATGTATTGTAGGTGTACATTTGTTTTATATTCAGGAGTTTAGTTTCTCGATATATATCTTTAAATAGTTTTAAGGATTTATAACGGAATAGTGTCTTTATTGTTTTATTTTGAATTCGTTGCAGTCAATTAAGATGTGATTGTGCAGCTGATCCTCTAATTTCTATTAAATACTTCAGATGTGGCTTAGCTAGGACATTATAAATAGTGGTCCGGAGTTTGTGATGAATGCAATTTAAAACTTTTCACAATGCCGGGAGCATTACAGCATCAGGGATGTTAATTTTGATGATATTTGTTTTTTATCTAAACCTAGACCTAAATATTGTTCTTTCGTTACCTTCTTTAAAATACTTTTATTAATATTGAGTGGTGTGTAATTAGGTATTTTAGTTACATTGTGAGAAGATTGTATAGGAATCATTAATTTATTGTATCAAGGTCCTTTTGAGCTTGTGTTATAGCTTCTTGAAGTGAATTTGCAAAATAGAAGAGGCAAGTGTGGATGACACTTGCCTCTTCTATTTTAAGAAGAGTAACGGTCCTACGATTGAGCCCTGTGGGATACCACATTTTACTAGCTGTAAAACACTTTTATAATGAGCATTTTGGACAATCTGTTTACGGTTAGTAAAATAAGAGGTAAACATATCTAACGCCGACACTGCAATTCAGATATTACTTAGTTTTTTGTGATTTTTAGGCTGTGATTTTAGCTTTGAATGACTTACTGTGTCAAAACTTTTTTTTAGATCGATGAATATACCTAAACAAATATTTTTCCGGTCGATATTTGTCTTTATTTTGGTAACTATGTCAATTGCTGCCGAGAGTGTGTTTGATTTTGATCTAAAACCATATTGCTGTTCAATTATAAAAATTTTAGAGTTTAAATACTCATTCAGTCAATTATAAATTACTTTTTCAAAAAAAATTTAAATAACAGGGAGGACGGATATTGGTCTGTAATTACTCGAGTCTGATTTAGAGCCAGATTTATAAATTGGGCTTACTTTTGCGATTTTCAGGCTATCAAGAAATATACCCTGCAATAGACATTGATTAATACAATTTATTAGATCTGCGGCAATTATATTTCAGGTCATTTAAACTAAGTACATCAATACCGGTGCTTGTATTAATATTAAAATTTTTAATAATTGTAGATAATTTTTTGATAGCATAAGGCTGAAATTCGCTACAAATTAGGTCAAACTGATGATTATCATTAAACATAAGAGTATGTATTAAACTCGTGTGGTATTTTGAGTGTGTTTTGTTTGCTAATTTTGTACCTATCGTTAAGAAAAAGTCATTGAAAGAATGACAAATTTTATATCCATCCTTAACAGAAATACTAGATATTGTGAGTGTTGGTAGAGTACAGCAATTTAAAATTTTATTTAAGGCAAAATTATTTATAAGGTCCCACATCTTTTTAGGTTTATTTTTACACTTAATAAATTCATTGGTATAGTAGGTTTCTCTCGAATTCTTTATATTTTCAATAATTTTTTTCATTTCCAAATTAAATCTTAATAATATTCTTTCATTTTCATTTATATATAAAACGTTAAATAGATGATCATTAATAAATATATCTGCAAATATACTTTTGTAAATAAGCTTTAACTAACAAGCGGTTGTTACTAAACAATCCCCAAAGTTTGGTTATTGTTTTTAAAGTTCTTTACATTCTATGTGTAATATACATAAAAAAGCTTTACCTGACTTAGTATTTACGTAAGTACAGAATAATACTGCTCGGTTTCAATTATCAAGCAATCAAAATTAACTTCAAATAATATTCTCAGTTATTTTTTGTATAATATATAAGTTGATAATTATCCGTTTATTATTATTTGAATTAATAATGTTTATTGTAATCTTTATTTAGTTTAAAATATTTATTGGAAATAAATTTAATTATTAGACAGTAAATTTATTCTGCTCAAAAAACAGTGTTAGTAATCAAATAGTATATTGAATCGTTAGTATATTGAATCAAATATTACTTTTTAGAAAGTCATCCAAAGTACAAAATAAAATACATTATATGCGTAAGGATTTATTTTTTTTTGTTTTTCGATAATAATATCAGAATTATATAAAAACCTTAACGAAAGCCCTCGTAACTATTTGATTAGTTGTAGAAGTAAAACGATCGATCAACAATAGATAATAAAAATATTATCGATTGACCAATAAATCTATTTTATTAATTATGTTGTTATATACATTAATTTAAATTTCAATATCACCTTGCACGCTGTGAATATATTTCATATAGATAAAGTTGTAAAACTCGGTCAGAAGAGCAGCGCAGTTAGATGATCGTTCAGATGACTAGATTTATTAGATACCGTTTAAGTTAATACCTTCATAACAATATTTAATGGTTGAAAATAAATTATATAAAAAATATATTCATTTTATTAATATAAACATAGAAGTGAGTATTACTGACATTACTATCTATAATAAATCAAGAAAGTAATTTAATATGTTTAGCTAACAAAATAACTTATCACAAAGCTCTCAAAACTTTTAATAATTTATATAATATTGATATTGGGGTATGAATTGAACCTTATCATTTGTTAAAGATAATATTGGTAAAATAATGACTTGGACTCACTTGATTTGCTGGATTTATACATTTGCAATAAAGTAAAAAACACCTCTTATATAAACCGTTTATCCGTGTAATAGTCCTCTATTTATATAACATTTTAATACTACAAAGCTTTGCTTTTTTACAGTCATCAGAATTATTACGTTCATCAACAACGCTCGAACCCTTCAAATATTAAATCAACATACAAAGGAAGCGACTTGTACATGAGAGGTAATGGATGTACATTTTGGGATATGGTTGTATAATGAAGGTATAACTTTTTTATGTGACGCGGTATCACCCATGGATGTCAAGGGAAAAGAGATTTTGTATTTTTAAGACAATGTAAGCATTTATTTAACGAATCCTTTGGTATTAGCATGTATTTTTATGTTTCTGCCTGAAAATTCTAACATATAAGAAACATATATTACAAATTTTTATATATTTCTTTAATATAAGTCTTGCAAATACTTAAATGATTGTTTATATTCTAAAGAATATGATAACGTTAATTTGTAACTTAATATTAAAGTCACATTAGTAAATTCCCAAAGGTTGTTCTTATATATTAATATTTACATTTACATTTTTTTATGCCTTCTAGATTAATGCTTGACTACATTCCACCTGATGGAAAGTGGAAATGTAGTCATAGGTGGTAAGGCGCATTAACCTAGCACTATTCACTCACTCACTATTCACTCTTCTCTTGAAGACACCTACGTTGTATTGGGACGGAAATACCGACGCAGGCAAGCTGTTACAGTCGTTCGCTGTACGAATTAAAAAAGACGAAACAAAGCCCTTCGTACGGACAGGAAGAATGTCCACAACGTAACGAGGAATTAAATCGTGTAATTCCAGCCCACGCTCACCAAAATGTATCCTATAGAATACTAAGAGACTAGCAATTCTAAGCCTGTGTTCAAGGCTGTGGAGGTTGGCTTCTACGAATTCGGGATCGCCTATAAGCCTCTTTGCTCGCCACTCAATTGAGTCCAGAACCACAAGATGAGACTTTGCGGCAACAGCGAACATGTAACCAAAGTACTTCACACACGACCGGGTCTATGCTTTGTATAATACATGTAGCTGTCTCGGTTTAAAGTACTGCCGGACCTTCGCAAGAACGGCAAGCTTTCCTACAGCTGCTCTTGCTCTGGACTCAATACACCGACCAAAGTTGAGGTTAGAGGTAATCTATAAGCCTAACAACCGAAGTCGGTCACCGTATTCCAAAGATACTCGTCCTGGATACGATTCTGGAAAGTAGAAGCCAAGGTGAAAGGGCTCCTTTTGGCGATGAACAGACAAGTCTGCGTTTTGGTGGCGTTGAATTTGACAAGATTGGCATTGCCCCATACAAAGACTGCCTGGAGTTTGTCACTCAAACGTTGCACCATGGCTTCTCTTTCTGACTGTACTTGATCTCTACTAGCCCAACTACTCGGCAGGTATCTTTCTACAACTCTGCTGTCGTCTGCATACCCATAAATATCAGACTTCAGCAGATCGTTAATGTGCAGCAGAAAAAGAGTTGCAGAAAGAACATTTCAAGTAGTAATCTGAAACCTTAGTATTTCATAATTTATTTCTCATGTATACTAAATTATTTATATAAAGACTGCCTGTATTACATTCTAGAAACACATTTGTTTAACTAATATTTTAATAAAATTATCTAAATTCAACATAAAAGACAATTAATTAAAACATTAAACTTTAAAAACCGATATGCGAACACATCCGTAGGTCACTGAATAAATTAATAAGTATAAATAATCTGCCGCTAACAGAAGATATAAAACTTTAAAACTATGATTACCTTACACAGACATATATATATACCTCTTTGTCGTGGAAGTAGTACTATTTTAATGTAGCATTTAGGAGGTTCAATTATCATATAACTATGGTTAAGTATCTCATATGAATATATTGATAATTTCAAAGCAATTCCTTATTTCTAATTAACATTTCTGAGGAATTACATTATATAAAAAGGTAATTATTATGTTAAATATCTGATTACTAAGTCTTGAATTCGGCGCGAATAAAACTTATGACGCGACAACAAAGCTTTTAAGCTGAGCAGACAGTAGGATGGAAGACATATAAAGACTAGTATTAATAATAGCGTTTATAATTTTTAAATATATACATATTTTATTCATATTTTATATTTTAAAATCAATTATTATAATGCAAAAACTAATACATGAAATTGCAAAGTTGACAAAAATCTTCTGTGTGTCGTAGTATCTTGTGTGTGTGTAGTATTTTATTTTAGACAACATAGTAAGCCGGTTGTGTCTACGCATTTAAATGTTCAACCAAGTGGGTTTTAGAGGAAAAAACGTCGAAAATTAGAATGCAAGCTCAGCGACTTTGCACCCCTCATTTCTCCCTAATGCTTACCAATACGGCAAATACTAAGATCTTAACAAATAAGTGCTCAATTTAAGAGACATAAAAAGCACAATAAGAATATTTTAAAAGGTTTTATAATAAACACCATTGATAATACTAACAATATTTACTTTACAATATAATGTAACAATACTTTTTAAAGTAAATATTATATTATATAATAGTTATAAAGGTTGAAGGATTGATTGTATTTCTGTTATGAATTAAACTTTTTAATTTTTATTATAATTATATTTTATGAGTACGATGGCGACACTTCTGTATCGTAAAAATTTAAATATTACAACTATTTTAAAAACTAAATGTGACCAAAGTGTTATTGAGATACATACATTTATAGCATTTTTTTAAATTATAAATAAGTACATAGTAAATATACCAACAAGGTGTTTTATATATATTGTGTATATATATATTGTATAGAAGGTGTGGTAGTAGGGTCCAACTGAATTATTGTTGAACAATTAAATTGATTACAGCTCCAGGATACTACCTCCTATAATACCTCATATAAGATTGAAGTTTTTTTAATCACAATAAATGTATTAATATTGATTGATTAAGAATGAAGATACATATCGAAACCGTTTTATATAAAGTACCATCTGTATTGAAGTGGCAGTGAATGTAAAAACACCTTAAGATTTCATGTGATATTTGATTTATTTTAATGTGTTTTCGATATGTTATTTGTCAAAATAAATAAATAAATTTCAGTGAAACATTCAATTTTACTTAATTAAACTTTACTGCATATTGTAATTCTCTAATATTCCAGATAGGATAGAAAATAAAATGTTTGTTGTGATGTTAAGATTAGTTAATAATGAAACAACGCTTTTATATTTCCTAAGTTGAGATAAATTGATAGTTTAAATACATCGTAAATATTAAATAACACATGGTCTAAGATTCTCATGTCGTTTTATCTACATTTGCTGTAAATTAAACAGGTTACGATCGGGAAATGTATATTTTATTGAGCTAATTACTGCTTAAATGGTCTAATTATTGGAGGAATTCGCAGTTTGGGGAAATTGGAAATGCATTGGAATACGTAAAGTTTAATGGCATCTGTTACATGATGGAAATTATTTTCTAATTTGTTATATGGCTTGTGAACATTTTAACATTTTCATTCAAAGAAATATAACAAAATATCGGCAAAATCAAACAACTTGAAATAAAACTTTCAGTCAAATGAACATTGTGTACAAAAAGTTAAAAAGTAGTAATAAATTTTTATACCCACAAAGTATTTCTTACTAAATAAATAATAAATATGTATCGACCAGTATTCTATAAATTAACTAATTTCTATTTCGGTATAAATGCATCTAAATTAATATAATATAATTAAGAATAACGGTGATGTGCTATTTACTTTAATGGTGACATCACACAGTCACATTTAAGTCACATTTAACCCGGCTTCGCTCGGGTTAAATGTGACTCTTCTCGTCAATATTTTACATAATGTTGGTTGATTATTATAGTTTTGCGAAATCAAGATGGCCTCCGGTGTCGGTGACGTTTCAAGCGTCCAAAAAGGCGTCGTCAAAAATAATCGTCATTAGAATATAACAAAATACTTGACAATCCGTATTTTGAGGATACAGGTTGGCGATTCGAAATTTTGGGTAGACCTCGAAGAATTCGGTCTGCCCATTCATTTGTCCCCTACTTTCGAATTTTGAAAAAATTTCTTCACAGGAGGTCTTCTTATGACCGCCTGAGTCCGAAATGACCATTGGTCAAAAAGTTTATATATATATATATATATATATATATGCGTGCGTGCGTCCAGATTCGACTTTTGTCAGCACGATAGCGGCCGCAGTTTCGCTCGGATCGCTTTCAAACTTTGCACAAAAATCAAACATCCAAAAATAAAGGTCAAGTTCGTTAACCAGAGAAATCCGGTCACAGGGGGCGCTAGGGCCTCACTTTTTCTGATTTCAGTTTTTCGACCATAACCTTGTCCCTATACAAAGGAGATCAATCGCGTTTATATTATATGATGTCTTTGATAAATACCTATAACTAATGTAGATAAACCGAAAACCTAACTTCAATAACTTAGGGGTGGGGGTAAAAAAACCGAAAATTTTTGGAAAAAAAATCATAATTTTTTTCTGGTAAACATTCTTGCATCACAAGTATTTTTAATAGAAAGGTTATTTTTTACTCTAAATTTAAGTACCAAAAGTTTTTCCGTAAAAGGTACCGTTTCCGAGAAAAAAAATTAAAACCACTTTTAGCATGTAAATTTTAGGTAGGTAAAACCACGGCAACTTTTTTCTGGTAAACATTCCCTCCTCGCAAATATTTTTAATAGAAAGGTTATTTTTTACTCTAAATTTAAGTACCAAAAGTATTTCCAAAAAAGATACCTTTTCCGAGAAAAAAATTTAAAACCGCTTTTTGCTTGAAAATGTTTGATGTAAACAACGGCATCATGTATTATTCTTAGGTAATGAGTTATATTTTAAATGAGTTACACACGAGGTCTACCCACGCGTGTCACCCTGCGGGCACGGATTTTTTATATTTTTATGCTTTATTATTGAGGCGAAGTTTTAATCGAAATTATTTATATAGATTTACCTCTATGAGTTAAGGCTTCAGACAACGCAGTATTTTGACTCTTTCGTTCATACGTTGAGTTGATTTTTTATAATAATTGTAATTCGTCCTTTAATAAAAAAATTAAAACAAAAGTTAATAAATTATATCTACAATAACAATATATTATCATATATACTTTATCAACACCTTTATACTTATTAAGAAATACTTTATACATTTTTAACAAGAAATCATTATCAGCTGCTCGTGGGAGTTTTCAGAGACAATAAGGATTTTTAATAATTTTATAGTTTTATTTAGTCATTTCATTTAACAAGTATAAATTGCCCTCTCGTTTAACAAGTATAAATTATCTCGTTTTAAACAAATCAATTATAAATGAAATAGGTCTGGTCTGGTTGAAATAATTAGTTATTTAATCTTATTCCAAATAAGTTATTAATGTGCAAAAGTTACACTTCAAATTCTAAATATTAGTATCTTTATATAATCTAGATAGACTGATATTTTAACGAGAGATAAATTTGGAATCCTAATTTCTTTCTATTCAATCGTATGCTGCTTATAATCTTTCGTATATAAATAATATTTACGTGACACATTTATTAATTCGTAGTTAATCGTCTTATAATGTATTATGAAATTTCTAATTTTAAAAAAATATATATATACAATTTATATATATTTAATAATAAAATTTTGGTTCCTACAATTTTGACAATACTCAACTAAATTAATTGATCATATTGGTAGCTAGTACTATATATAACTAATTTAATTTTTAAAGTAAGTCATTTAATTAGTTAATTTTTTGCAGAATTAAATAATAAATAATAGTTAAAAACATCTTCATAGAAGACAGTTATTATCGATCCAACTCATAATCTCCGTTAACCTTGAGATTCCCCGTAAAATCTTCACTTCTTACACTTACTTTTTTGACCACAAAAGATTACTTCTGATGAAGTGAGGTGGCCATAACTTGGTACATTAATAAGCCCAATGTTAGAAACGTGTCTTGAATTTAGGTAGAACAAACATATCATACATACACTACGATAAACATTGTTATTGTCCATGAGTAGCGAGTGTGTGATACACTGAGTATATAATAAAGTGGAAGGTGCTTCACAACTCTTAAATTAAGGTACTTAAATTTAGAGTAAAAAATTACCTTTCCATTAAAAATATTTGCGAGCAGGGAATGTTTACCAGAAAAAAGTTGTCGTGGTTTTACCTACCTAAAATTTACAAGCTAAAAGTGGTTTTAATTTTTTTTCTCGGAAACGGTACCTTTTACGGAAAAACTTTTGGTACCTAAATTTAGAGTAAAAAATAACCTTTCTATTAAAAATAATTTTGATGCAAGAATGTTTACCAGAAAAAAGTTATGATTTTTTTTCCAAAAATTTTCGGTTTTTTTACCCCCACCCCTAAATTATTGAAGTTAGATTTTCGGTTTATCTACATTAGTTATAGGTATTTATCAAAGACATCATATAATATTAACGCGATTGATCTCCTTTCTATAGGGACAAAGTTATGGTCGAAAAACTGAAAACAGAAAAAGTGAGGCCCTAGCGCCCCCTGTGACCGGATTTCTCTGGTTAACGAACTTGACCTTCATTTTTGGATGGTTGATTTTTGTGCAAAGTTTGAAAGCGATTCGAGCGAAACTGCGGCCGCTATCGTGCTGACAAAAGTCGAATCTGGACGCACGCACGCATATATATATATATATATATATATATATATATATATATATATAAACTTTTTGACCAATGGTCATTTCGGACTCAGGCGGTCATAAGAAGACCTCCTGTGAAGAAATTTTTCCAAAATGCGAAAGTAGGGGACAAATGAATGGGCAGACCGAATTCTTCGAGGTCTACCCAAAAAAAATTGTATTAAAAGATTTAACCCAGGCGGCACGGTATGGTATTGTCAATTGATCGCGCTATAGTTGCTGGGATCTAATTTCCAAGGTATTCAAGAAACTTAAAATTAAATTGATATTTAAAATGTATTTAAACTTTTTTAAAACATTTTACACAATAGATACATATATTCAAATGCTATAATTTTCTTCCGTAAGTTCATTTTTCTTATTAAACCGTCCTCGTCATTTAGATAAAAATAATATAAATATCCGACCATTAGTTACTTTGAACACTGTAAAAATCAAAAAAGTATTATTTATCAAATTCGAATTGGTAATTAATAGCGCTTTAAAATAAAAATAATAATTTATATCATGTTATAACAGAAAATATTATTTTTATTTTGCCCAGAGATGTACTATATCCATTACTAAAAATTTACTTTGTGGAAAAGAAAATAATATTTTTATTCCTTTCATTCAAAGAAACATAAAATTTGAAGATTTTAATTTTATGCTCGAAGTTTTTTAGGAATTTAATAAAAGAGAAAATACTTGGACCTAACATTTTCTATAAACAACCTCGCCTCTTCTTCCGATTTAGTTGGCTGTTTCCGCGTCAGAGATGAAAACACACAATTTGTCGCCACCCCGCGTATCCAACTCTCACAAACACCCGGAACGTGAAGTCCCTGTAAACAAGAAAATGACGACTCGATGGTACCAGCCTGACAATTTAATGCGCCGATGTTACTTAGAGCATATGTCTTTTGGTGTATTTATTTTTAATGTATGATAGTGTGCTCGACATAAACTGAAATATTTTAGGACTGCAAAATATTATGACGCAAATATAGACTTCAAACATAACTCATGTATCAAACGCGTACATCAAATATTGTTTTTGTTTTAAAATATTTTCGCTGTAAACAAAACTATATGGAAACCGCACCACTTGAATACGAGACTAAAATAATTTGCGATTGATAGAACAGTCCATTAGAATGTTTTCCATTTTAAACTCTTTATTTATTTTAATGCGTGTTCAAATAGTTAAAATGTATTATTCTGTTTTCTTTCATAGAATTTCATCGTTTATAAATATTGAATATTCGACTGAAAATTGCTTAACTTTTTGAATGCATCGAATAAATTGACTTTTATAAGCAATTTAAGATCGTATCTAAATCATAAACTAACCCAAAAGTGACGTTACTGAAGTTTTATAACATTTTTACACAGAAAGTAAATTTGCTTGTCAAACTCATTTTATAAACATTCATACTTTCAGTTACCTATTTTTTATTATACTTTCAACTTAATTAACAGATATATGTATAAAAATCTTTCGAAACGTTATTTTCCCTTTTTCTTAGAGCCCCGGTAGAAGGTAAAAAAGCGGAGCCCTTGTAGGATCACATAGTTGTCCGTCTGTCTGTTCATTTGTCCATTGATCCTCTGTCGGTATACTCTCGGTGTACTGTCTGTCAAAAGCCATTATTATACGAATACAAAACATGCATATTTCGACACTTTCAAGGAAATCAAAACTGATAGCGTCCTTTCTGTTGACCTGAACCATAAAATTTGGCAGGTATGTTACCATTATAAAGTCCATGTTTCACGGAAAACCTTAAAATTATACATTTGTAATAAATACAATTGAGGTACAATATAAGAGGGTTTGATGTGAATATTTAGGACATAAATTCTTGTTTATAAACAAAAAAACAATATTATTTTTATTACATCCAATTTTCTGCATATCTTTTATTATGCTTGCAAGCAAAAATCTAATTAACCTAAACCTCAAAGTTGTATCATAGTCCTCAAAATAAAGTAAGTTATAATTTTTAAAGACGTCTGAATTAGAAAAGATACAACGAAGGACGTAAAGCAAGTTAGGATAAATCTCGTCATCTATGGAGCAAACTCAACGTTTCATATTTGATTGATTCTCTTATTTTAAAATATAAAGGGGTAAAATGTGAATCAAAATTCTATTAGAATCCTTAATATGTGCTTTTTGTTACTGATGTGGTATTTGTAAAATGAAGTAGATTTGAATGAAACTTTATGAGACATAAGAATATTAAAAGTTACCTTGCATTTACTAAAGGGCTAGTCAAAAAAGGGCAGAATAACCAGTCTTTTATATGAATATTTATTATGTAACGTGACGTTCATTACGAGCTTAATACTAACAAAAGTTTATTTTTTTTTAGGCAAGAAACCTGTTTCTCTTCTGTGATTAGCTATTAATGCAATGTTATATTCAAACAAAAAGACTCTTCTCTATATTTTAATTATATTCTATTTATTTTATATTTTAGTTGAATAAAAAAAACAATAAAAAACAATCCAGAATTGATTTTTGATTTAACATCCATGTATTCACAATAAATGCAGATGACTTTGTTCGTTTATTCCAAACTCGTAGACTCAATCTTCTATTTTATTCCAGATAATAGTAGATCCCTCCGTTTGTTTGTTCATAATAATATATTCTCCACTGAAAGTTTAAAATGTTTTCTGTTTAAATTAAACTCTAGTGAAAGTTTTCAAAAGTATAGTTGTACTGTTCCATTTGTATGTTATAACTGTGTAACCATTTTTATTTTCTTTAATTTATCGCTCACCATATACTTATATCATAATTTGCACTTTTTATTGTTGTTATGAGGTGCTATTTGAGGTCAATGATTTTAAGTAGTTTAATGAGTAAAGAACGAATTTCACCGGAATAACTCGAAGAAGATTCATTTAACTCTTTTATGTATTCAGAAATTAAGTACAATAAAAGTCAAAACTATTACCCTATTAAAGGAAAAATAATCATTGAATACAGCAGGAATAAAAAAGCAAGTATCAATATGTATCTTTTTGTGTTACAAATACCAAAAAATATATCGAGGTCAAAAATTATTCATATTGGACTAGTATTTGTTAGAAGTACTTGTAGTATATACGGACTCAGATTGTGCAAAAATAATATAGTGTAGGTCATACATATTCAGGGTACGCGTCGCATCGTGCAGCAAGCGCTGAATAAAATCTCAAAGCTTTCACGCTCCATCTAGTTTTACTTAAACTCGGCGCATTTTATCCGCACCTACAATATCGATGAAAACTGAAGTCTGAGCAACAAAAGATATTGGTAACTTTTATAAGATTTTTAAGGAAGACCTAGAAAATATGTTTATTTAATTATTTTTAATATTTTGAGAACAATAAATATATAAATATGGGTAAGTGTACACTTTGACCAAAACATATATAGGATTATTAAAAACAAATATAATAATTGTTTGACTAACTTTGTATCTTAGTACAAAAAACTGGAGGTTAGTTAAAAATAAACTTTTGATTATAATTAATTAGAAGTTTAATTTTCACTAACCAATTCAATTTAATGATTTTTCATAAGATAACATTTTAGATTGTAATAAAAAGACTTAAATAGGCCAAATAATAATACTCGTAAAAAAGCAACTAGTAAAGTAGTATCTTATACAACTGGCTTTATTCTGCCCACGTTTTTAACAGTAATATACAATAATATTTATATTTATTTTGATTTATTCTAAACAATAAAGTGACAGTGTTACTTCCACATAATATCTACGATTGATTGATTGATTGATGGATTGATTGATCGAGTAAGAAGAGCTTCTGCGCAGTATCGATTTATATTCATCTCTATCTGCTATAAATGAAAAAATTAATAAGCGAACTTGTTAGAAGTTTCGACTTCCTTATATTTTGTCAATTTAATAAATAAAATATATATATTTTATTTATTACATAAATGGAGAAATAAAATGTATAGGATAGATAGGATAGGTATTGTATGTTTGTATGTTTTTGTGAATACTTAACAGAATTTATTGGTTATTTCAACTATAATTGCGCTATAACTATTTGTTATGTTTGCAAATGCAGTATGGATAAATAATTTTTAATAGTTGTTAAAGTTACAATATAAGCAACGCAAGTTTTCCAATAGCTTCTGCAGATAGCTTGATAAGATTCTAAAAAATCCGTGTCCGCAGGGGGTCACGCGTGGGTAGACCTCGTGTGTAACTCGTTTAAAATATAACTCACTACCTAAGAATAATACATGATGTCGTTGTTTAAATCAAAAATTTTCAAGCAAAAAGCGGTTTTTATTTTTTTTCTCGAAAAAGGTATCTTTTTTGGAAATACTTTTGGTACTTAAATTTAGAGTAAAAAATAACCTTTCTATTAAAAATATTTGAGACAAGGGAATGTTACCAGAAAAAAGTTGATGTGAAATTTTCAAGCTAAAAGTGGTTTTTATTTTTTTTCTCGGAAACGGTACCTTTTACGGGAAAAACTTCTAATACTTAAATTTAAAGTAAAAAATAACCTTTCTATTAAAAATACTTGTGATGTGAGAATGTTTACCAGAAAAAAGTTATGAATTTTTTTCCAAAAATTTTCAGTTTTTTTACCCTCACTCCTAAGTTATTGAAGTTAGGTTTTCGGTTTATGTACATTAGTTATAGGTATTCATCAAAGACATCATATAATACGAACCCGATTGATCTTCTTTGTATAGGGAAAAAGTTATGGTCGAAAAACTGAAATCAGAAAAAGTGAGGCCCTAGCGCTCCCTGTGTCCGGATTTCTCTGGTTAACGAACTTGACCTTCATTTTTGGATGGTTGATTTTTGTGCAAAGTTTGAAAGCGATCCGAGCGAAACTGCGGCCGCTATCGTGCTGACAAAAGTCGAATCTGGACGCACGCACGCATATATATATATATATATATATATATATAAACATTTTGACCAATCGTCATTTCGGACTCAGGGGGTCCTAAGAAGACCTCCTGTGAAGAAATTTTTCCAAAATTCGAAAGTAGGGGACAAATGAATGGGCAGACCGAATTCTTCGAGGTCTACCCAAAACCTATTGTTTGGTAATCTATAAAGGTTATGTACTATGTTATATAAAGTTATATATATATAGAAAGTTCTGCCATAATTCATAAAACGTCAGGAACTTTGTAATTAATGGGTTAAGAATTTGATTAAGCTAATAAATGATTTAATGATTTTGTATCTTTAAATTACGACCTTTTGAGAAATGTTTGTTCCTTAAGTAATTGATCATCCTCGTTACAAATTCCATTTATCATTCTTTATTTATATAAATAGAGTTTAATGTAAGCTTCAGGTGAAATTTTTATTTACTTAAATAATTATAATTATTATATTAGACTTATTATATTATTATTATTAATAAGTACAAAATGTAATACCTAAAATTTAAAATAAAATATCTTTATGATATATAAGTCTATTTTCAACCGTTTTTGTATATTATTTATTTGCATGATTTTTTATTTCATTTTTTATCATTACTTCCGCGTCCATGTTTTTATATTTCCCTGAAATTTCGCGATTTATTAAATTAAACTAATTAAGTATATAGAGTACTAAAATATTAAACCACCCTCATATCCGATTTCATAAAATGAGCTGTATTAATAATTGAGGGATAACTGAATAATCAACAAAACTCTTTAAACTACTAACCCGATTATCTTTATTTATAGTGCTTTGATATAAAGTTAACAGTTCTCATGATTTTGCATTATAAATTACATTATGAATCGTTTCAGTAAGAAAAACTTTTTTTGTAACATTTTACTACCAATAAGTTTTATAAATCGTTATTAGTATTTTATGTAACAAAAATATATATTTGGTTATAGCTAGAAGATATATGATATAAATATTACCACCCATACCGAGGCTTTAAATAAGTTATATATAAGTTTTGCTATTCGAAAACAAGAAAGCAGCTGGGGACGTTTTGTTCTCGGAACTTTGATTTCAAGATACTTAAGGTCACTGTAATCTGCAGTGTTGTTTTACTACTACAAACTAAAACTTTATTAATCATTTAATCAGACGACAGCCTCAGGGACAATTATATTAAATTCACTGTTGGCACAACAACGATCTGTATATATAACAAACAATATAATTCTTGTTATCTCTTTGTATTTTCGTAATTAATTACCTAGTCTTATTATTAATAAACCATTAATAATAATAAGATCAGCGTTAGGTATATTTATTACTACAAACTCTGATCGAGTCTAATCTAGTTATACACAAATCCTAATTGAATCAACATTATTAAACCAAATAAATATATGTTGTACGAAAGAAATATTATCGCCTACAGGACTTGAACTTCTAACTTTTAGTGTACCGTCTTGTTGTATTATTTTTTCTTTCTATTATTATTTTTATATTAAGATAACTTTAACGTACCGAGAATAATGTAAAAAAATCTAATAAAGTTTCAATAAATTTTAGAGTTTTTTTCTTTTATTACATGATATATAAAAACATATAAAGATGCATATCATCCGCATACAAAAAGGAAATATGATTGAGATTATAACGATGGATTTACATAAGAATTAGGCTATCTTTATCATAACAAATTAATTTAATATTTTATAAAAAAAAAACTTTGTTGAAAATTTAAGTTTTAAGAAAATTAATACTTTAAATAATAAAAACATATTTTTCACGAGATAAAACAATGTACAATAAATTAATTTTACGAAAATGTGATTTCTAGATAGCAGTTCACCCCATGGCGAATTAAAATGCGTTACATTTAGAGCCTTTACTATACATTATTGTTACTGGACTCTACTACAGATTTAATATCTATTCTATCACATATTTAGTCCACAACTTTGTTTGTTTTTATTTTGTTATATATTTATTTTTATATCTTTTTTTGTTGTAATTAATAGAAGGCATTGTTAATTTAACATTTATGGTAGTGGTGAACATTTAATACTAATAATGATAAATGTTTATTTATTACAAGCATTCCATAAGTGGTTTTAATATTCAAATACCGATCAAGTGGGAATCGGACTTCACCAATTTTTTAAATAAGGATTATATTTATTATTTATTCCGAGTTACTATCATACTTGATTTTATGCCTCAATAATAATATAGGACGGAACATTTTAGAAATAAAATACAAAATAATATAGTTTTTAAAATAAGAGACAGACAACTTAAGACATATAAAGGAATGTTTTATAACAAATACTTACAGCTAAGCTATAACAAATAATTGTTTTTTGACTTCATCAAATATGTATTAACGTGAAATAAAAATAACAGTTTATGTGTAAAATACTAACTTTATGAAAATATAATCTTTTCTTAATATATTTCTCGCATTCTAAATTAATTTTATCTATATTTTATGTAACAGAAACGTGGAGCTAAAATGAATTAAATGAAGCATGAAATAAAGTTTTCTCAAGATGCAAACATAATTTTATAACATATCATGAGATAAATTGCCTTAAAGCAAATATGGAAAAAGTTTTATATTAAACATAGCGCAAACTAATTTGTAAGTTCTGTATGCAAATAAATATATCTCTTAAGGGTAATTAATTAATTTTGATCAAGATAGGTATACATTTTATACCAACAGCCAATGTTGCCATTAAGGCCAAATTGTTTTGTATTAATTGTAGTAATATTTGACTTAATTAAAAGCATTGAAACTTCAACAGCTGTAATATAAAATAATAAGTTTATTCACAGTAGCAGTGGTAATAGAAGCAAATAAGTATTACAAAAAAAAACACACTATAATAATTGGCACCGTTTTCTGTCGTCTCTTATCTTATTTTAACATTTTTAGTCCACTCAGAGTAATTACAGTATTCTAAATTTAATTTAATGTTAAGCTAATTGTTACAAATTTGTACTTTACATACATATATCTTAAAAAGTATATAGTATATACTTCCTAAAACAAAGTTAAAAGTAAATAAATATTGAAAGTAAAATTATATAATGACGATTAAATAAAGAATGATAATTGCATAAAAAAATAGTCATAATATTATTTTTCATATAAGTTAACTTTAAATATAAATTTAATAAATAAAAGCTTTATATGAATGCAATGTAAGTAATATTAATTTGAGAGCTTTATTATGTTTTAAGGATTGGTAGTGTGTGAACATCAAATTTGTTTTTTAATTATTTGAATTTACAACTCTTTAATTAATATTAAATAGAAAAAAATATGGATACTGAGTGTATTTGTTTATTTCTAAAGATCTTTCAATACTGTATAGCACAAAAAGTATTTTGTAAAAAATATGTTGAAAATTGTTGTTGATTGTTTAATCTTTAATATTTTATTAATACATTTTGGTTTCTATTTATAAACTCGATGTTACATATTAGACTCGATGTTACAACAATATTACTTTTGCATTGAAAACAGATGCAGAATTGAAACAAAGTGGTTTGTAGAGCTACATTTAACTTTAAAATAATATTAAAACATATTAATCAACAACAAAAACAAAATGCAACCTACGCAAGTATATTTTAGTAGTATTTTACTAACTATCGCTAACATCAATTTGACAAGCAATACTAAATTGCACTTTAGTATTTCTCTAAAGTTTTTCGTGTTGGATACCGAGGTTGCTTCTGTTATGGTCACCAAAGCTGCAGGCATAAGTTTCGGACAAAATATTCTAGTATGGATATATACATTTAAGAGAATTTTCAAGAGATTTTTTACAGACGCGTGAGTTGTTTTCTAACAGTACTAAGTAAGTTACTGGTGTTAGGGCAATATTTCAGTATTTCAGTTGCAGCTGACGAAATTTGCACTGCAACTATATTTTTTTGGGTCAATAACCGACCCGGTAGCACTAATGTCACACTGACTACAGAGATCACCTTGCGGACACAGGTTCTGGCGAGTTCCGTCTGTATTGATGAAGTTTGGCTTACGATTTTGGCGATTTAGTGGAAATCGTCACGTATCCAAAGGCCGTGTATGAGTGTGCGTGTATTTCTCTCTCTTTCTCTCCCTGTGTCTCTGTCTTTTTTTACCACATAACCTAAACATAGGGTGGTAAAAATAAAAAAAATATATATTGTTACATTTGCTAACATATTTCTATAATATATTGAACCGACCGCACTACACTGAAATATTTAAATATCTTGTCCGTGTATAAACAGTTTTGAACTCTTAATAAACAAAATTATGCAAATGCATTTATACGTGGTAGTGATATTTTGGATGTAAAATAATAATACACAACCACAAAGAAACAAAAAAAAAAGAAACAGATATTTCTTATTTATAAGTCTTTTAGAACCGCCAACCTCAGATGTAGAAGCGGTTTTGGGGACATTTGCAAAGGAGTTAACTGGTTCCAGCTTAGTGTGTGGTAAATTCAGCAGGATGGCATCCAGCTCTTTTTTGAGTATGGATATTCTTCAAGTTGCCGATAGGAATCTTTACCACAATTTAACCATCAAGTCAAGCGAGACACTGAATCAACGTTGGGTCACACTTTACTTTGTAACTGTTACTCAAAATCGGTCTTACGAACAAATAGTTCTGAATTTAATGGAGTAAATGGTCGTCATAATCACAGACTCAGTCTCTTTCAAATAATAGATGTTTAGGCAAATATGAATGACAATCTTGAAAGTTAATATTTAGGAAAGATTGTGAAATGCTTTATTGAGGAATATATGAACTCATTTGCAAATTACTATTACTAATACTTTAAAATGGACTGGATTGAAAACGTCTGAAGACCAAACACAAGCAATTAGAGAATGTAGATTATATTAAACATGCCTACTTATTAATATATATACACTTCTATTTTCTTATAATACATTATTAAACATTTTTTAATAATTAGATTATAACAATATCTTTTAAAATAAATATACTGTTACATTCTAATTACCATTCAAAAGGATAAAAAAACAGTCGAAGGAAAAAAAATTAACGTATATAAATAGTAGCAGCACTAAATGGTCATCAAAACTGTTGTGTCTAAAACGTTGCATGATCCTTTTTCATTTGATATTCTATTTCAAAAGATAGTTTATAAAAAATATGACAGCTAAGTCTACTTAGTCTAAGTTGTTCTTAATAATAAAAAGTCGAAGTTAATTATTATAAAATACAATTATTATAATAACTACATTATCATACTATTCAAGGAAAAGTAAAGATCCTTTCATAATGTTACTTGCAATTAGTTATAACATGTGCATTGGTTATTAATATATAATATATTATCTCTAAAACCTTCCACATGAAACAATTGAAAGTAAACCTGTTTTTCTTCTTCGAAATATAGTTTGTGACGTGTTTTTTTTCTTAAAATTTAATGTAATGGTTAGCCAAAATGTCGAAATGACACTCGTTGTTTCTATTGATTTTTTGTTTTGTATATTTGTTATTTATATAGTTCTTATATGATCCAAAATAATCTATAATATAGAGTAATGTTTTTTTATTTTTAGTTATCAATATCAATAAAATGTTATCATCATTTCTATTTCACGAAATCTGAAGTTTGATTTTAGTTAAAAAAAGGTCAAAACGCATATAGTATTATGACCAAAGAATGTACTTAAATTAAATGAATACACGGTTTTGTATACATCAAAAAAATTAATAAATTCAATTCTCAATACCGAAATTAAAATTATAGCATTTTGAACAAGAATAACTTATATTTTCAATTAAAAATATTTATTTCTATCATAATTTACTAGAAGTTACAATTTACCTTCAATCACAATTGAATCAATATGTAATTACATTAATGTATCCTGTGTTGAGTATTAAGGCATTAAAAGGCTGCATCGTCGCCGGAAAATATGTGAAAATGTGTCGTTCATAGCCGTTTAATCGGTCCAGGTAATAATTTCTCTCGGTGTTATATCCATAAACTGTAGACAAATTTAAATATCATTCTCAACGATATGACTGTCAATTTAACGTGTACCTAGAGAATTAAATGTTTCACATATTACACGTGAGACTTTCTCCCATATTTTATATATAAAAGGATACATGATATATAATATTATTGCTCAATTTGTTAGTTAAGAAATCAAATGATCCAACATACAGTCACACACCCACCGTCAGCTTAGAATGCGCTGTATATTAAATTAATATTGAATCAGTCGTTACAAATAACTTATTAATAGAATAAATTAGATATTTCCTCCGTAAATCTCCTAATTGACATCAAACATTGATTCATATTAATTAAACTGTAGAATAAGAATTGCTTCATTATATATTTATATAGAGGTATATTTAATATGTATATACCACTATGATGATCTTAGATGACTGGAACAAAGAAAAAAAAAAGATATATAGGTTTTATAATACAACAATATTTAAGTATTTCCAACAATTCATAATAATATTAACTAACTAAACTAAAGTTTATACCTTTAAATGTTCATAGTATCATCGATTTGATAGATAATAAAAAAAAGTTTGATTAGGCCTGAGTTAATGTTCGATCTCTTGTCGTCATCGTCTTTATCACACATTTCCAACATTTGAGTAACATTGTAGTATAGAGTCAAATAACTAGGTCTCGTTATAAATTTAATTTTGAAACATTTTTCTTTCCTTTACATGTTATTTGTTTGCTAGTTAGTGACCCTCAACTTCATTCTAGTTGATATAAAGGAGCGCATTCTGAATAGATTTCTATGAAAAGTCTTTTTAATGATATAGTTATACCCTGTAGCCCTTTTTTCTCATTTGATTCGCCAAGGTTCTGTAAAAATATCGGATGAAAAGCAACTTACTGATAATTTAGCTCTCGATAGGTGAAAAAATTTTGTAAATCGGTCCGGTACCTTTTTTAATATTACCCAATATATACAATCAAATCTTTTCCTCTATAATATTAGTACTTATCTATAGTTATTTTTTGTTTGGTCCTCTCCATGATATCACGCACGTCTCACAAATACGGCTATCACGCAATAAAAACTCTTATCGTTTTAGTCGCTTATTGCAGGTTTGATTAAACAAGTATGTATGGTAGGTAGGTATGGTATGTGGTATTATTGTACCATATTGTAACCACCTCAGTTTCTGAAATAATCTTAGCTCTCGTCAGTAATAATTTGACTACTTACTTCTTTCTGTTATAAGACATTAACATAATAACTCAGAAGAATTTTATTACTTAATAGTTTCCGTTGGATTGAAAATAATAATAATAAATTAGAGTTATTATAACAAAACTATAATAATGAGTCGGTTCATGTCATATATTATTACATAAAATTAATAGGTAGATTCATCTATGGAATCTACCTAATAAGTTAATACTAGGCATTATTTAAAAGGTTTAAAAGATTTTAGATTTCAAGCGCTGTTCTTCGAAACCATTATTCTGTTACAAATAAGGTTACCATACCCAGCTATATCAAATATTTCAATAACAATTCGTATCTTAAATAAATGTTAATTTGAAAATTGGATTGTAAGCAAAATAAGACTAACATGTTTATTGATAATTTAAGAATGATATTCCGTTTAAACAATGGAAGTTCAAAATATTATTAATATATATTTGCTCAAAATAGATTTGAACGTATATATAATATTATTGGTATATAAAATATTCAATTCGATGTAAACGGGGTAAAATCCTTATAATCTTGAATTAAAAGTCTATTATTTTATTTTCATTCTATTTTATACTACAGTTGTAAAACAAATGATTTATTAATAGAAATAATTACGTTAAGGTAAGGTCAAATCGACTATTTCTAGTCGGCAATATTTATGTCTAATCGATAAACCGTTAAAAAACATCATGAGAAAATGAAGTTTTATGGAACATAATGAAGAACCTGTCATTCGTATTCCTCATATGAAGACAGATTCTTTGAAAAGCAAATGTTTAGTTCACTCGTTACATCTAAATAAGATATTTTCAGTGGCATGGATTGTAATGGAATATGGTGCTTGTAATCTTTTTTATTTACAAGATAAGAATAGAATATGTATTTACAGTAGTTGATTTTTTGAATGAATACCTAATGGGTTTTTTTATAAAATTAGTAGTAATAACTACTTGAAATATAGAACTAGTATATGAGAAGGATAAGCCAAAAATATTTTCTTTATAACGTGTTCCATGAAAAAAATAATTATAATCAGAACGGATTTTGATGACATTTAGTATGATTATTTATCCTGCCTACATACTTTTCTAGCCACAAAATCTATTAATCAATGAATTATATATTTAAATAATAGTCATAGAAATATATTCATTATTTAACATATAATTTCCATTATAAACTCTACACTAGCCATACTGCGAACAAGGAACTTTGTTCTAATGAAGATCATAATATTGGACAAGCAGCAACTATATTAAGTTATAAATATAAATAATACTACCACTTTTTTCTTAGTAATTAGTCTTGAAAACAAAAGAACTACTAAAAACACTTGTTATAATTATTATATCTTTGCACAAACGAGGAAGCCCCGCTATCTCTAATTACAAGTCGGCGGCCATGCTGGGATAAATACACACCTTATTGGATAAGACTACGATGTTACATTTTTTTAATTAGGTTTTAATAAAAGTTCTTAGCTCTTATTATATTTTCTTGTTTATTTAAAATAAAGAATTCCACACAAATAATAAATTTATGATAAAGATTCATCGAGAGGTCGAGATATTTTCATTAAACCAAGACACGAGAAGATAAATGAAATCTTTTTTGTTTAAGGAGGGCAAACGGATCACTGATGACAAGTGAACACCGCCGCCCACGACCTTGAATGTGAGAGTATACGCCTGTCTTGAATATCGTATTGACCCGAAAATATCGCTGAAGGAAGTTCGTTCCTCATCTTAGTGGTGTGTGAAAGAAATTTCCTTGAAAAGTGCACAGTACAGGATCATCACGCATCCAGGTGGTACGGATGGTATTTCAGAAGTGCAGTGAGGTGGTGAGATTTGACGGCAGCCCCGAAACAAATAGTTTTTCAGAACACTCCCCGTTGTAAACGCGATAGAAAATACACAAAGGGGCCACGTCTTTGTGTAATGTTAGCGACTGCAGCCATTGAATTTATTATTTTACAAAGCAATAAAACAAGTCAATAAAAAGAAACCTAATTCATGATCCAATTCTTATCATACAACTTACAAAATATTAATACTTTATGTAGACAATGTCAATGAGTCATGAATGAGACTATGACATTATCAACAATGTAAGTTATACTAGCTTAATGAAAATTTATTGATAATCTGTAACAAAATGCTTAGAAAATTTCTACTTTGGATTATAAATGAGTTCCCATAGTTTTTGAATAACCGCTTTTAAAAGTTGCAAAGACAGATATTGACGATATTGAATCAAATACTAATCATTTTATAATAATCTTAAACAGTTTAATTGGTTATAATTATTGAATATTAATTATAAAGTAAGCAAAATGTAAATATAAACTCAGATTCGTGTTTCTTCTATCAAGGGGATAATACATCATACTGTTAAATAATAGGTTTTACAAAGACATTCAAAATAACTGTTAATAAACAGAAAATGGCTAAATAGTTCAATATCTATTATACCGCAAATTGAAATCCCTAAATAACAATAAGTTTCAGTATAGTTTCAACTAATTAACATTATCGTAATCCCATAGGATGCTGTGGTATTTTAACATATTCCTCCTCTTAACTCGTTTCTGTATTTGTTAGTTATACGCTATATTTTGCAAATTATTATTTACATAAGTAAATTTTTATATAAACAAGTTATTTTATTGAAATAATACTTCTAATAATTATCTTAAATTAATAACTATTCAGCTGAAAGACTATTATATTCACGTAAAAATAGGCACCGTATATTTTGTAATTTCTCAATTTCTATTTAAAAAATCACATAAAAATATTATAATATTAGAATTATTATAATATTTTTTATAAATTCAATTGTGATTTATGGATTTTGTATTGGTAGCATAAAAATAGCATAAACCCACACATAAATCATGTCATTCTTGGCATTATGGTAGACGGAGACAGTGGAACAGTGGACAGAAGTCATTGTCCAAACACACCTCTTTCGCTTATCTCACAAACATGCCGGTTAATATTCGTAGTTATATAATTAGCCTATATTGTATGACAATAATGTAGAAAATATTATCAACTGTGTGTTTGTATTCAAGTGTCTAACTAATAAGGCGATCTTTCAAATGAAATTATTTTTAAGAACAGTTGTGAACGTAATTATATGCCCTAACACTTATTTCTACATAATAAATATTTATTTATTTATTTACCCGTTATTGTATATTACAAAAGGCGAACTTAATGCCTATTGGCATTCTCTACCAGCTAACCTTTGTGGATGGTGAGAAATTGCGGTAGGCGTAACAAAAGCAAAAATTAAAAATAAAACTAGTACTAAGTGAAATTAAAAAATATATATATGTAATATTAATAATAATAAATAAAATATAATATATACATAAATATATATATATATACATATTATAAACAGATATGATGTCTAATTAGATATACTTACATATAATAAATAGCATATATATCTGAATGAAATGTGTATTAGGAAGATTCTAGGAAGTACTTGCGAATAAGATTTTTGAAAGACCTTTTGGTAGGTGCCCTCCTAATATTTTCAGAAAGATTGTTCCAGAGTATTGAAGAGTATAGAAGCTTGAATTCTAAAGGACTTCTGAAAAAAAAAACAGTTTTATGCGGTAGAATGGTAGAACTTTAAAATGTAAAGTTGGAAGATTATCGAAGCATTTTGTTATGTGTTGCGCAAAGATATTGGAATTCCTCTTTTAGGTATGGAGGCACATTTGGATCATTTAAGATTGAATAGAGGAGATTAAGTAATCTAGAGCTACGTCTCTGTCGAATGGTGAGCCATTTAAGTTTATTGCAAAATTGAGAAACATGATCATACTTACTTAAACCGATGATATAGCAGAGACAATTGTTAAGGAGGCGCTCTAACTTGTTGAGAAGATCATTGTTTAGGTCTGGATAGGAGACATCTGCGTAACCAATAAGGGGTAAAATAAGAGAGTTGACTAGCATTATTTTCGTCTTAATGGGGAGAAAATGTTTTGTTCGATATAAGGACTGTAATAAGGCAATGTCTTTAGTGCATATTTCGTTAATCTTCTGGCGCCCATCCATTTTACAGTCAATGAATAACCCCAGTTTTTTTACTGTCTTTGATAGTGGTATGACATTGCCATTATATGTGACGGCTGGCATGCTGTCAAAATCCGTTCTGACCAGCAATCTTGAGCTTCCAATGACTATAGCTGTACATTTGTTAGGATTAACAGAAACACCAAATGTTGAGGACCATAAACTCAATTGATTTAAGTTGCGGTTAATGGTATCAATTGCATTCGAAAGTTTATTTATCCCAGTTTGCACATAGACCTGAATATCATCAGCGTATAAGTGATACGAACAGTCGAAGTTTAGAACTAATGTACTAATAAATAAAGAAAATGAAATGGGAGAAAGAATTCCGCCTTGTTGCACACCAGTGTCTATGTTTACTCATATGGCCACCACCTCTGATAACTGACTGTATGCGGCCACGAAGATAGGATGTATATCAAGAAGATCTTGTGTTTGTGAACATGATACCTAAATTAAACAATTGTTTATTATTACAATACAGGTATATAATTTTATGCATCTCTATACATCAACAGAAATCAGGCCGACATTTTTACTTTTTTTTTTTATTTCTTTATATATAATCAGCAGCATAAGTTCGTTTATCTTCGGTCTATGTTCGTTTAATTACATAAAATTCACAGTCACGATTAGCATTAATAAGTAAAACTTTTACAAAAAATTATATCGACAAAGCCAACAATTGAGGAACATATTACCTTCTAACATTCTTCCTATCGATCCTACCTACAACTAAGATCGTATTGCAATGAGAAATGGAAAAAAAACGGTCGTTATACAATCGGAGGTCAGGGGTGTTATCAGACTACTATAAGTAATATCTGTCTTACTAATCTACCGCTACCGCTACTTAAAAAGTGGGATAATTTGCTTGTATAGACTACAAATAGCAAATATTTAGTATAATTGGCAAGGAAAATATAACTTGTGTTAAAGATTATCTTAAAATGTTTTAATAAAAAATAAAGAAGTGGATTTGTTTTATTATTATTGTTATAATTTTTATCGTCGTCTGATTATTATTATGTGTTATATCTATTCTCAGTTACCCATTCAATTTAATATATAAAAATATATATGTCCAATGCATATCACGTTAAATATATATAATTCTACTGCGACGTATAATATTTAATGTACAGTACAGATCATAGTTCTCATTATATGCTCAAATGACGATATTTTTCTGCAGATTTATATATTAACGACCCTTTTATTGTTTAATTCATGAGGGTGATATAAGTATGACTTACATACATACATACATATAAATAATTGGTATGTTCACACGCTCAAGTGTTTTAATGAACACGCGAGGGACCATTATAAATAATGAGATATGACGGAGCTACTGGAGCGAGAAGTATTTACAGCATTTCATTACATTATATTTTATATTATTTATAATGAAAATAACTCACTTAAGTGACAAGAACATATTAAAAATCCTGATGTAATAATGGGCAATTATTTTTAATAATATTAGAATATAAAGATCATATAAATCACCAATTTGTTTAGATAGTACGTTGTACATAAATATTTATTTAGAGAGATTTTTGATATGGTTTAAAATTCAGGTTTCTTAAACTACACCCTTCATTGGACTTCGACAACGTCGCATAGATGCTATCATACTAAGACTGAGTGTTCTTCGCGGTAATAATTTTACTCCTATATTTTTTAAGAAAATGTTTCATTATATTTATACATATTTAAGATTGGTCACAAACAAACAACAATAAACAATCAACATTAATCTTATTATGTGGCAAATAAATCGGTAAATAAATTATTGTAATTATTTTATTTTGGTATTTTTGATAGATGAAACTGTAAGATTCAATCATATGATGGCATAAAGTTTTTTGTTAGTTTGTGTTTCTAAGAGACAACAATCTCTAAAAGATATATTTTAAGATATTCTGTTTCTACATTCACTCTTGTAATTTATATTTCTAAAAATCTTTTTTAATGTTATTTAAAACAAAATGAAATATTTACTTACCCGCCTCGTTTCTTTAGAGTTCGATTATCTATTATTATAAGTCCTTCTTACTATTTTATTTTATTTCCGTAAAATATGGCTCGACGATTTGATTTATAATATATAAAATATAGGTATTGTTATATTACATATTAAAGTCTCGATGTTTAAATTTTCTATCATCAAATAAGAAAACATAAGCAACAAATTATTATTACCAATAATGGCTGAAGGCGGTCCTTGATACAAATTACTTATGTATAAAATCAATAAATCATATATAAATAATATCTATCAAGCAACAAAATATTGCAAACTTTTTTGTGCTTTATTAAAAACTTATTAGAAAACCTATTAATTTAGGAACTTGGAGACCCTCAAGAAATTATAGAAAACTTGTCATCGATACAGCGTCATTTAATATCGAACTTGACTTTTATAAATTGCCGAACTTTTTGATTCTATGACGCCATCTGCACTGGTTATTAGAAAACTTGCGTTTCCAATATCTTACATTACTAACCCGCATTAGGTACAAGGAAAACAGTTAAGTTGAATTTAGAAATAATTTTTTGGTACCAAGAAATCAAAGAGTGCTCAAGGGTTAAGTGATCGAGATGAAAGAACCAATTGGTTCCACCACCAACTAACCATGCTAATTCATTTATTAGCATGGTCAAATAAAAAAAAATACTTTCTATGCTTTAACGTTCCTTCAATGATAAGGTTGTACTAATCTAAATCATATTACAGATAAGAGATAAATAACTAAACAACATATATAGTATATTTCATATCAAAATTTGTATTATTATAATGAACTAATTATTAAATGGGCTATAAATATTAACAAAATATTAGTTCAGTTCTAATAAATAAAAGCGTCTATCTTTTATCTCTGTTATCCGTTAACTGCATTCCGGAGATAGCGCTCGATCTCTGTTCAAACAGACCATAAACCGACTTTTGTTTTATAAAAATGAAAAGCGCTACGAAAAGTATTGGAAATGGTTGAATTTTATATCAACATTATCGGCTTTTTTGTTTTATTTTGCGTAAATCGTGTTTTCAAATTATATCGGTTTCAGTTTAATAACACCAAAGAAAAAAAACATCATTAGTATGGTAAAGCGAAAGTACTTTTTATGATGTGGGTGAATTATAATCTTTTGTCAAGATTACTTTAAATATTTTTGGCACTCAATAAATGAAATGGTTAAATATACACACAAGAATAATTATGGTTCACGAAAGTCTAAATACATTCTGTTTGGAGAATAACTTGAAAAAAAATATAATGTAACTTTCAACTTTCGTTTTATCGTTAATATTTTAGTTTTAATATCTATTTTCGTTTATACAATTTAACGCGCTTTATAATTTCCTAAAATATCAATATCGTTTATAACTATCCCTTCATCCATCATCAAAATTGTAACTGAAAATTAATATTAAGAAGTCAATAATTTAGTAAGTTTCAAAAGATACGGCTACTAAAACATATTTTGAACTATAAATACCAACTAATATCACAAGAATTGAATTATTTCTGCAGATGAACCGGTCATTTATTCATTTAAATAATTGCTTTCAAATAGATGTTGAATAGTCGTTTATGGACAAAAAATTTAATAATAATCTGCTTAATGTTGAAATATTTGTTTTATACAGAAATTGATCTAAACAACAAACTAAGTAACTTCTGCTGATTGGTTGATTGCTGTTTATTATCAAACCGCTTATTATAAGAACGGATGCGGGTTTCATAGTTCATAGAACAATTAATTAGCACCTTAGAGAGGAAATTAGTTCAATTAACTACAGTAATGCTAATTTCTAATACGGTAATACGAAACATAAATAATAAACATAAACAATCAATTCAAAAATTAAATTGTTTTATTAAAATTTATAAAATTTTAAACCGGTATTGTCGTTTAATTAGTATTCAGAGAATCGCAACACTTTTACTTTTTTAAAGAATTTATTTAAATTGTGAATAATAAAACCGCAACAGTATTTTATTTTATTATAATTCCAATTTTATTAATATATATTTAAAATGGGTATTGAATATCCTGAAAGTAAATAATTTCCATTACAATGTTTATCTTATCGGGATCGAATTAAATTGAAGCAAAATATTTCGTGTCAAAGCTCATATCGTTAAATCGCTTACCGGTGAATATAATGCGTCACATTTCCTTGGTACAGGAGAATATAATGGATATTTGGTTTCACTTTTTTAGCGATTATACAATTTAAAGAATAATTGAGCTGACCGTAAGCGAAGCTCTTAACCTTTTTTTGTGTTTAGTTATCTCCAGAATGCGACAAGATAATAAGCTAAAAATTTTCTCATGTATGTTTGAGCCGAACGCGGATGTTAGAGGGAAAACAGATTGAAAAAATGTTTAGCCATTCAAAAGTTATCAAGAAAAGAAGAAAGGAGAGGGGCTCAGCTCAACACCCATCGCGCACGGGTGGCGGATCCTAGTATAACTTTAAATAAATAAATCACATCAGTTTAAAAAAAGTTTAATGTTTGTTTGAGGCTCATCTACACAACGTTAATAAAAAGAAATATCAAAGAAACGTCCAAGATGTAATCTTAATATTTCATAAAAAAAATTAAATACTCGTAGGTCTAAAACACTGGAAATTTTAAATGTTTCACATAATTGTATAGAAAATATATTCGGGGATCCCACGAAGACCACTAGACCTGCAATAGTTGTCTAATTTATAACAATCTTATCACTGTAATAAGGAATTCCTTACTTCCTCTCTCTCTCATCTTTACTTAATCATAATTTATAGATCACCGTGTTTATTTTAAAGTTTGAAAAGTTAAAATTTAAAAAAGACGATTAGAATTTATGTGTTAAAAGTAGAGTTTTATTTCTATTCCACTAAAACTAAAAACGGAAATAGGTAAACATTGTTTAATTTTTGACAGTGCTTTCGATACTCTCAACTTACGAACGGTCTATAGTTTATTTTAATTATAAGTATTTTAGTTCTTAGTTCCATATTCCTGAGATTAAATAAATCACAATATATGTTCACTGGAGTTATGTAATATGATACAACTCAAATATTAACATAAATAAATAAAAAAGTAAATATTAAGCTGCTACGCCGCTGAGTTTTAACGAGAACACAAACTGCACATTAAAAATAGGTATAAAACTTTATAGGTTTTCGTCATTGATATCATTTAATATATAAAAAAAATTGTATTTTTTACTAATTTTTTACTAATTATTAAATGCAATAAAACAAATCGAGATAACCAAACAATGCACATTCAAATATTAATGTACTCCAAATTGAGGTCGCTTAGTTAATTAAAACTTAGCCTGCTGGTTGTTCTTTTTGTTTTTCAGTAAATTCTCAAGATCAATTATAACGAAAACGAAGGGAAAAAGATTATATAATATTTAGACAAAGATATAATTATGATTTCGTCGTGAATCTTCAGGTCATATGTTATTTTAAAATCTTACCTCATTTATTTTATTGTTCTATTTTAATAAGTTTTATAACTTCACTTCACTTCAAATGGCCCTGTCGTTTATGGGTTAGTTTGATCTGGGTTGATTGGTTCTGTCTTCCTCGATAAGTATAGGGTAGTTGTTGTTTCAGTATTTAATGCAAACATCCATAAGTGACAAATGCTACCAATAAGTAAATAAGAATATTCTATAAGCCATCCGATATCATCGCAGTATTATTTATCGTTGCCATGAAAACATGGACTTTTCTACGCATAAAACTTCAAAGTCTAGTAATAAAAAAATTGTGGGAGTTTGGTCAAGGTAAAGTATCTTTCTGTTATTTAGCTTGGTGAGTTAATGATAAATTTTAAGCTTACATAGCAATATTACTTTAAGAATACCTTTACTAAAATAAAAAATATTGTGTTAGGTTTAATTATATGAAAAATATTGTTCTATATAAAATAATACCTTTTTAATAACCTCCATATTATTAAACATTCATCATAACTAGGCATTATCTCTTTAATAACATAGCAATAATTCCCCATTTTTACAAACTCCTATATTAGGCTTAGTAATTTATGAAATACTATTATTAATTTTTCATTGTAAAAATTCCAAAGCATTGTTGAATTTTCTTTGTCTTGGGAAGTAACAAAATGGTTTTGGAATTGTTTTTATAAAAAATATCATCGTCTTATATAGAAATGATCCTCCTGAAAAAAAGATTTATAATATGAAAAATAATGCAAGTAGGTTTAATAATGATGTGTAAATTCATATTACTATTGTTCCAAGTTGCAAAATTCTGACATCAGAAATATTTGAAAGAAAAAACTATATATTACTAATGAAATCAAAGTTAAATTAAATAATGTTGGATAAAAAAATCAAAAGGTATTGCGACAGAATCAGGCTCTTTAAAAATATTTATTTAATAAAAGTTCAAATCGTATAACTCAATAAAAATTAACCAGCTCTGGCTCCTCAGTTTGTTGTTTCCTTTGCTTTTATAATACGTCTTCTACTTTATTGTTACTTCATAATCGTTATTTCATTTCATTATGGTTTTTGTTGTCAGTATTTGCATAAAGATATTTATTTATAATGTATGGTTATAAGAGTGTAATGTTTTTTTATATTATAAATAGATGCATATTAATTTATTAATACCTTACTTTTTTCTTTTAATACTTTGTAAGCTATTGTTTTTTCATATACATATTTACATAGTTTTAAGAATTATTACAGACAATAGAACCTGCAATTGTTAGCTTTTAATGGCAACCGGAAATATAGGGAAGTGGGTCCGGAAGCATTCACAAGCATCCCAAGTTATATGTTTGTCCGGAATCAAACAGTTTACATTCTCTAATGTATTGTCAGTTTTATTGCTATTAAACTATGTTTATTTAGTAATTCAAAAAGTACTTTCTGAATAAAACTATATCATATTTAAGACAATATTATTAATATTTTAATATCTTATGATTGTACATTTGCAAATATAGCATTACAATTACAAGTTTTTGATATATTGACAACAGAAGTTAAGTTAACATTAAGAGCGGTTATTGTTACTTACATTAATTAATAATTTATGCTAAATATCTATTAAAGTGATTTTAAACACAATCGCTGAGAAAGTTATTTCGTTTCAAAACATTATACCTAGGATGTAAGAACAAAAATTTGGGCAACTGTCTCAGGTAAGTTATGTTATAAATTACAAGTCATTTGTACATTTTTGAAGTTATCTTAAATATTTAATTCGTTGTTCAAACTGAAGATTTACAAACTATAGTAATAGCGTAGTTAAGTATTTTTTATATTGCAGTATTCTTAGTCATAATATTTACAATAAACTAATATGTTAATTTGTTTTCCACTTTCATTCCTTGTTAACTGAGTGTTACACATCAATTCCATATTATATTTCATAAATTTACAAGGTGTAATTCAAAAATATCAACCCATTGATTGTGTTCAAAATTATATTAAATTCTAAGTCTATACCTGTAAAATGATGTTCCAAAGAGGTGACAATGTTATATTCGATAAACTATTAAACTAATATTGATTTTTTTAACTAAGCTATTTTATCATTCTTAAACATTATTTTTATTTTACAAAAAAAAAATGCAATACAGTTGTAGAGGTCGTATGTATCCATAAATGTAATGTTGAAATAGAAAAATACTTAATAAAGTCAACTTATCTACAAAAAAACATATTAAACAAAAGAATTCGTTGAATATCTTTACACATTTTACATTTAGTACTAAATATTACTAGAAAAATATCAGAATAATGTTTTGTTTGAGTTGTTACAAACTCTCAAACTTTATCTTCCAATTTCATTCAAATGACACCAGTTTCACGGAGAGTTTGTGCGAATAATGCAATTGTAATAATTTTTGTTGTTTGCGTTTGTAAATGCATTGGTAAAGTTTCTTGCGAATATTTGCTGGAGAATATAGGTAATTAGGTTTGCTAACTATGAATGAAGTTTTAATTTTTAAACGGCCAAGCTTGTGAATATTCCGACCAAAATTGTTGTAGCGATGAAATTACTAGCTTTGTACAAGGAACACGAATAGTGTCCACAAGGAAAAGTTTTATTTATTGTATACATTTAATTTATTATGTATTTGTTTGTATAAATATTTAAATTTTCGTTTAAATTGTATCTTTTAATCGCTTTGTGATAAATAAGGGACTTGGAATATCTTAGACCTACCCTTAGCATTAGTCATTTCTTAAGATACTAATAATTAATGAATGAATTCAGTGATTTCTTTAGAATATGTCTTTTCATTAATAAATACTTTTGTTATTAAAAATTATAAAAGTATCTATTAATTATATTTAATTTATTTAATAGTTTTGAAGTAGGCCATAAAGATACTATACTTAGAGTGTTTTGTTATAAGTTAAAACATTATTTTTAAAAATATGCAGAAACTTGTTCAAAAATATTTTAGGTGTACAATTTTGAAAACTTTTAACTATGTAGACTAACGGAGTTGCTACTGAATACTGAACTTCAATACAATGCATAGGTTGCATTAACATCTGTCTGTATGACTCACATACTATCTTTCTTTGTAAAAGACAAGTCACAAAAAAACATTTTAAATTGAATATCGCTAATTTTGAAAATGTCACTGACAAAAGAACGGCTTGGTTAAAACCTCGCGTGAGATTTACATATGGTCGCAGTACTAGTTTTTACTATAATATATTATGAGATGTTTTACTGTTCTGATTACGTAATGGGGTTATAGAACCGTGTAAAAAGATTTTTTTCAAGAAATGTGTATATTTTTCATATAAATAAATAAATATTATCCAGTTAATAAAAGTTAAAGTTAGTTAGTTTATTAAAATATGATAAGAAAAGAACTCACACGGAATAAATAAAATATTATCGTAACAATAATATTGAAGATTTTTAATTTAGAAATAATAATTGTTGAGTAAAAAATTAAATTACTCTATATAAGTCGATATTACGGTCTAGCTGTTAAGTAATTTAGGGTTTCATATGAGGAGGATTTGCAGTCAACTTTTCTGAACTCGCGCCAACTTTCACCGAACCAGAATCAAACGTAGGTTTGATGTAAATGGTTAGATATGCGCCTTGTGTTCGATATTTTTGTGTTAAATAGCGATAAAAGTTATTACTTTTCGACAAATTGATGTATATCTATTAAAATAAATAAAAACGATTAGGTAATAATGGCAATATATATATGACAATATATACAAATAAATAATATTGAAGTGTCTGTAATTCAAAATCAACAGCTTTTCACTTAATGCATATGAAGGAAGGTACTTACATAAAAAAACATTTTCTAATTGTTATTTGTCTGCCTGTCTGCATATATGAAACTAACGGATAGCTGATATTATAGGAAATAACTTAAGGTACATTTATTTAAAAAAACATATTCCTCCCGAACAAAGTCGTAAGCCTACTAGTGTGTAGTAGTAGTAGTAGTTTCACTAAAAACAAACCAACATTTTAAACAGATGAGGAATTTGGAAAATGCATATTATATTGTTTTATATTTTTGGAGATTTGTTTAAATCCACATTTTTATTTTAAATTATTGTACTATAATTTTATAAATAGTCTTTAATATATTTTTTTAAGTTAACATGGCTATAAACTGTACTTCAAAATATCTTAGAAAATAAAAAATAACGCAGAAGCCACTTCAAACTTTAATTTAAACTTTTTTTCGTTTTTTTTTTATATCAATTGAGTCGCTACAAATATATTTATTTTCTAATTATAATTGCACATGAATTATAATTGTGACAATTTTATGCCAATGTTATAATGACATTTGAAGTACTATCCATTATAATACGAGTACTTAATGAATGAAATACTAGTCTCTCGGTCCAGTACAAAACAGCTAGGAATCCTCATAACGTTACTTTATAATTATGAAGACGATGCTTTTTTTCTTGTATATTCCGTTGTAATAATTGTATTGAAATTGAATAAAAAATGTTAATAACATAATGTGCAGTCGATGATAAACTTTAAGTGTAAGGCCGATTTACATTTTATTTTAATGCAAAGTCCTAATGGTGATGACGAGTACTTAGCTTAATGAAGTCCTGTAGGCGATTAGGTTTTAACTATGTTCATTTATTTCGAACCAACTTTAAGTTATCAGACAAATATCAAATTTATGATTGAATTTTAAAGTTCACATTCACTTGACTACCAGGTTTTTCTTTTCTTTCTAATTTGTCTGCTCGCAGTCTCTAGAGGCGTCATGTCTGACAGACAAGATAATGTATTCTGCGTAGATATTGTACCGCAGATAAATATTAAATGAGGTGATTTACGGCTCACTGATTTTTATTTAATTGTATTTTTTGTGATACTCCCTTTAATCTTCCGTATTTTATATAAACATTTTATATCTGACATGATTATTCTTTAAAAATGTAATTTCAATTTCTCTCTTGTAAAAATAAGAGCCCTACCGACCATACAGTTTACAGCGCAACAACTCGAAGAGGGTAAGATTTATTGAGTTTCGACCTTACCTGAAGTAGATGAAATTTTAGGATAAAAATGGTCTGTGTATTTCCTTATCCATTGAAGATGGTTGTATATATATATTTGTTTTATACTTGTGTATATTGGCAATATTATGTATTTAAGATCGGCTTTTATTTTTTTAATGGTGTATTATTAACTAGGTTTATTAGGTATATTGTAGAAAAAGTTTAGACAATAACATCAAATTATTTTTTTTTTTTCCATTTTTTCTACCAAAATATGAAATTTTGTATCATTAAATGTTTCATTATTTTATTCGAAATAAAGATAAAGGATCTGATAATACTCGAAATAATTAATATAAATTCTAAACTCATGTATTTTACAAAAACAATATAAAGACAGAAAATACAATGGTCCAATCATTGAAGCTCTTCATCTTTACTATATTCACCATCTTCAGAATTTACGATAAACACATAAACGTATTCGCATCGCAATGCTGCGAGTGCCGGAGATTGAAATATTCGCTTCATCCAATTTTTTTTCTCGTCAATATAAAACTGTTGCTCCCGTTGCTATAAAATAATATTATTATCAAATTTGTCATTATTAAGTCTCAATACATCGAATTTAAATCGAAATTTGCTGAGAATTTGTAAAAAAACGTATCCAGTAAGCGCATAAGCAGCAATCCTTAGAAATGAAAACTTTAGAATCAACGTTGGAATGCGTTTGGATTTATGTAAAAAAAAGTGTTATAGGTTTGAACGTACGAAAAATAAATATCATACCAAATAAAAGTATCATATCAATTCCAGTCGGGCAAACGGATATGCCGGTCAAATGTATATATGCATGCAGCATATATAGACGAAACCCAACTGTAAACCAGAACAGTTTTCCTTGTGTGGACCGGTGCGTCTTATACAGAGCATTAATCTTATGTAACCGAGCATTAATCTTTTTTCTATTGATCATTACCATTTCTATGCAGATCCACTTATTTCGTTCTCCAGGTGACCACAAATTTCAGAATCAATTCAAATGTCTAGAACTAGTACTCCTATGCTTGACGAGTACTCTGAAGAGTACAATCAACGCTTACACAAAGTTTTTTAATTGTTAATAGATCATGTGCAAAATTCTTATTTAACTAAATGTTCATAATTAATTACTTATTATTTAAATTATATATTTAAGAACTGAATTTGTAAATGTTCTTTAACAAATTTCTATAGTTTCACTTGTGGATTTTTTTTCTAATCTAATCTATCTGTATTAAATGTAATCACATCTTCAACATGACTTATATATTGGATTCGTGTTACATAAGACTATAAAATAGAGTAATAATTAAATTATATTATAATTAGAGACAAAAACAAAAATTATGATTAAAAAAGACAAAAATGAAATCAGGGCTTGCATTTCATTGAAAATTAAAAGAAAGATATATTTTTTGTTACGTTCATTAGAATTATATTTTTTTAATAAGAAATTGAGAACATGTCAGTATTCTCGATTTAAATTATGACTTGAATTATCTAAGTAACTAAAAATACTTGCGTATACTTTAATAAAGATAATAAATGAATTCATTTAACTGCTCTCTAAAGGCTTCCTTTCTTTTCACTCATTTTTTAATCAAAGCTTTTATTTTAGTTCTCCAAGGATTTTAAGGTTTTCTTTTTTAAATATCTTGAAAGCCAAATTATTGCTTTTTTATAGTTCGTTTCCGTCCATTGTACCCATTTTTCTTCTTATTCTACATGTAACTTCGTTTACTATATCCCTTTTCTTTATTTAATAGTGTTTATAGTTTACTTTACCTACTACTAGGCTAGTTTAAACTCTTGCGATATAGTTAAACGATTTCCAACTTCCATCGACAATTAGGTATATAATATGTATAAAATTTAAAAGCAATAAATACGAGTACGTATGGGTACGTACTAGTATAATGGCTCTATACAGGGCCCATAATCGGATTTATAGCGCATAATAAAAATAAATTGTCTTTATGACAAACTCATAGCATTCTACCTCGAGCATAATTTATGAAAACTAAACTGCATGGGATGTCACATTTTATGGAACGTTTTAGGGTTTTAATATATTATAGAGGAAATAGGATCCTTAAAGGCTATGTTGCAGGTGTCTGCGTCTAGTGTACGTTAGCCGCTGTGTGAATAGATGTGAAATATGTTTTCTGACAAATTGCTAATAAAAAATCTTTCACATTGAAGGCTCAACCTATTCATTTAAAATAAGAAGGGTACAATTCGTTGTGTGTAAATAGTAAGTCTAATGTAAGAATGTAAAAACTTCGGATGGCAATATAGAAATTGTTTTGTAAAATGCATGTAAAAACACGTTTTAGTTTTTTAATTTAAGGGTTACTGACGGTTCATTTATACACTGATTATTTGTTCAGGAGATAAATAATAAATATTTTTCTGACGGCAAGTGCAATGGAAAGTTCCGTAGTTGTCTAAGATGAGAAGGATTTGGCATAATTTTGAGGAAATTATTAAATGTTAATTTGTGGAATCGAGTTTCAAGGAATAAATGCGTCGTGTCCTTTGCATTAAGCGATTCCGCATGAGCGAGTTCGCTCTATTCTACTATAATGGAGTCTATGACGTAAACACCTGGGGTAATTTTTTATAGGTCCGCTATCATCATCAAAGGAGAACCTGCAGTAAGGTCTGTCAACGGTTCACTTTTCCATATGGAACGTAGTGAAATCTTTTTTGTGGCATATTAGCCTTTGGAATCTAGGTATTTATACTTTAGTCATATTTTAGTATCTTTTTTTAATCTTAGTCAACTCTTTATAACCACTTGAGAATAGAAATAACACACGAACAGTTGACTGTTGTATATTTCTTAAGATAGAAAAAAATAAAACAGTGGGTAGGCATTGTAGCTAAAAGTGGTCCTGTAGATTATAAAAAGTAACAAAAGTAACTAATATACAAACTTTTAGTTAAGGGAAAGAAGTGTAGCCTTAATTATAACAAAAACATAATACGCGAAAAAATGTTAACTTTCGCCGTAAAAAGTTATGAAACCCAATCTAAACCAAGTACGTTTATCTATCTATGGGAGTAGCCCTCCAAACACTTTGTCATAATTAATACCTTGCTAGATTGCTAACATTTTTTTTGTAACTATATCAATTTTAACTCTCTTTATATATTAATGACAAGAGTGACTTAGCAAACACATGCGGCAAAACACTGAACTATTAGTATTATAAATTCAAAATTATGGGGTTATTATTGGGTTGTTATGACTTCACACCAAAACCACGGAACGGATTTTTATGAAATTATGTACAGACATGTTTTGATATCCCATGAAAGATATAGAGTCCTGAAATTAAAAAATAATGTTGCCGCATTTTATATATCAATAGTTAGCTGCAGTGGCTCATTTATTTCGTTATTCGTTATTCGGGTTACAATTTTGATTATAACTTACTACTTTCTGTTACTATAAATATTTTCAGAGTAACTTATGAACCTAATGTCCGTTCTTATCGTTTCACTGCTAAGCGATTAGGACGAAAACGTTTGAAAACTGTGGGACATATTTTGACTTGATGTTGTTATATAAAACACTTTCATTTAGACTAACATCAATAAGTTTAGAATTTTTCGTAATTTAAATAAACAATAGTAATTGTGAATGTGAATGAGAAAAAATAAACACATTTAATCCTTAGTCTTTTTCTTCAATGAGTTATGATAATACGTACAAAGATACACTGAAACTCGCAGTTTTAGAGGCAAATGAACGCTCTGCGTAGCAATCAAACGCTTGATACAGTCGTCTTAACAATAAATGGAAGGTAATTACCACATGCACAAATAAACCTACTCCAATGTTCAAATAAATTGTTTTCTAGATAACGTACTTCAAGTTAATTGAAATTACGTCATAAAACCGTGACGTTGCAATTGAGAAAGCTATAAAATCACAATTAAGGTGAAAGAAAAATTCCTGTGACGCAATCGCAGCATCTATTTGCTTCGACTGAAGGGAATGTGTTTATCAAAGGATTTTAATTAGACAAAGTTTCAATAGGGAATTTCAAAATAACGAGGAAGTTTATGTTAAATCAATTAATCAAATAAGTTAATTATTTCAATTAAAAAAAAACATTTAGTCAGCATTTTGTTTCTAAAATATGAAACTTAGGGTGTGTGTAACAAAATATAAAATGTTTTACGTATATGTATGGTATTAAATAGGTGGTTTATCGTGTTTTAATTTAAAAATATAAGCTCGTCGACAACATGAAGTGCGTACCTAAAAAAAACAACTCGTTTTGTGATTCTCGCTGCAAAATTGTTTTCAGTTTAGTACTTGAGCTGCAAATTCTTTTACTTCTGTTATATAATATTATAGATATACCACAAATATAATCACTGCATACAATATGACAATTAGTATATATAAATTATAATATATTTAAACAAAAACATGAGGACCCCCCGGAGGGCATGTATGAATAGGTCGATGTCTGTGGGGCGAAAGAGGTATTTATTTTTATTTTTATTTTTATTTAAAAACTTTATTGTACAAATTATACAAATGGCGGACTTAATGCTAAAGCATTTTCTACCAGTCAACCGAAATATAAAATACAGAAAAAAACAAATGAGAGGTACAATAGAAAACAAACAGACAAATACACACAACTTATACACATATGGATACATATATATACTTGTACTACATATAAATATATTAAATATATAAAAAGATGCATACATATACATACATACATACATACATGCATAGGGCGATAGTAAGACGATGATGTATATATAAAATATATATATGTATATATAAGGATAATATTATGCCAAAAGATAAATATTGGTATAAATATCACTACGCAAAAATAATTATGAAAAGTTACAAGAATGCTTATGTCATTTTCTGGTGAAGATATCTACGGATACGCTTTTTGAACACAAGTTTATTCGGGGCACGTCGAAGCACATCAGGTAGGCCGTTCCAGAGTTTAATAGCGAGTATTGTGAAAGAGTTAGAAAGAAAACCAGTATGGTGCGAAGGTACAAATAAGCTGATATTAGATTCTGACCGAAGATGTAAATCGTGAGTTGACCTCAGTAGCTGAAATTTACATTTCAAGTATCGAGGAGAAGCTGGATCATTCAGGATAGAGAAAAGCTGACATAAAGTTCTGGATCGTCTTCTTTCGCGGATAGGTAGCCATTTGAGCTTAGAGTGGCACTGAGATATGTGGTCAAATTTTCGGAGATTAAATATGAAACGAATGGAACTGTTAAGAAGACGATCCAATTTATCTAAATTAGATTCTGAGATATTAGAGCAGCATACATCAGCATAGTCAATGAGCGGAAAGATTAGGGTTTGCACTAACAGAGTTTTGGTACGAATGGGTAAAAAGTGTTTATGCCGATAAAGAGATCGTAGTGAATACGTTACTTTTCGGCATAATTCGATTATGTTGACGTTCCAACTAAGCGGGTTGTCAATATAGAGACCCAAGTTTTTTACTGATGGCGTGAAAGGTATTATAATATTGTTATACATAACTGGTGGCATATAACAACTATCAAACTTAGAGAGCCCATGTTTGCTACCAATAACAATTGCCTGACATTTATTAGGATTTTTTTTTTTTTTTTTTTTTTTTTTTTTTTATGGAAGAGGAGGGCAAACGAGCTGGCGGGTCACAGATGACTTGTGATCACCGCCGCCCATGAACTCTTGCAACATCCGAGGATTTACAAGAGTGTTGCCGGCCTTGTAGGTAGAAGTAGACGCCTTTTTTGAAGGTACCCATGTCGTACCGATCTGGAAATACCGCCGAAGGGAGTTCGTTCCACAAGCGAGTGGAACGTGGAAAAAAAGTCCTTGAGAACCGCACAGTGGAAGATCGCCACGCATCCAGGTGGTAGGGATGGTAAAGAAGTCGATGGCGCGCTGTGCGGTGATGAAATTCGGCGGCAGGCATCAGATCGAATAGTTCTTCGGAACACTCCCCGTTGTAAATGCGGTAGAAGACGCACAAAGAAGCCACGTCTCTACGCAATGCCAAAGAGTCCAGCCGTTCGCAGAGCACCGGGTCCCCGACAATCCGAGCGGCTCTCTGTTGTACGCGGTCAAATGGTAGAAGCTGATATTGGGGTGATCCGGACCAGAGATGAGAACAGTACTCCATGTGTGGCCGGACCTGCGCCTTATAGAGCGCAAGTCTTTGGCCAGGTTTGAAATACTGCCTCGCTCTATTAATCACTCCCAATTTCTTCGAGGCCAACTTGGCCTTGCTCTCCAGATGACCACGAAACTGACAATCGCTCGAAATGTCGAGACCCAGTATTCTGATACTTGGCGAGGCAATGAGGGGTGGGGGAGGGGGTGCTCTCGAAGAGCGGTGATACGACAAATGGGGTTTTCTTAGTGGTAAACGCGCAAACTTGTGTCTTTAGGGGATTGAACTGAACGTGGTTCAGTTCACCCCACTTAGAGACCATCCCCAAGGAAGTCTCTATAGAAGACACAAGTTTCTTTCGGCACTCGTCGACGTTTTCCCGAGAGAGACCTGCACGGCCGGAATACACCGCATCCCCAGTGCTGTCATCCGCATAACAATGTATGTTGGAGATATCCAACATATCATTGATGTGCAGGAGGAACAGAGTTGGGGATAGCACGCAGCCTTGGGGTACACCAGCGTTCACGGGCTTGGGGTCCGAGCAAAAACCGTCGAGAACGACCTGTATGCTCCGCCCAGTGAGGAAGCTGGTGATCCACTTGCATAAACTCTCGGGAAGCCCATAGGAAGGTAGCTTCGAAAGAAGCCCCTTGTGCCATACACGATCGAAGGCTTTCGCCATATCCAAACTAACTGCCAGACCCTCTCCCTTGCTTTCAATAACAGGTAGGTCGAGATATCTGCGTTTCCGTCAGAAACAACAAGGCCGGCTGCGCCGTCTCTAGATGATAATGGACGGCGTTCAAGTTGGAATGAAGTCCCCGGATGTTGCAAAAGTCCACATTTAGAGTGGGTCGGGGTGCCGCTGCGTTGACTCGTCGTTTGCCCTCATAAAACACAAAAGGCGATACTTTGCCCGCCCCAGATACGACGGGCAGCCCGAGCAAAATCCGAGAATCATTTCCCCGATTTTGCTCGGGGAGGGGGTCCCCGGCTTCATCAAAGCCGGTACCCTCCTGGGATATTTTTCTTGTAGGCATCGCTTTCATGTTTGGCGTGGGGGGGGGGGGGGGGGGTTGGGCTTCCGGATTCTCTCACTCACCGACGAAACATAACCAAATTAATTTGGTTACTACACGTCGGTCTTCTGTGAGAGGGTGGTCCTTCCCCGGTCGAGCCAGCCCAATACGAGCTGCAGTCAGATAACTACAGCTAGGCTCTACCTTTAATACCAAATTTTAAACACCAATCAAGAATGTGCTGCAGGTCATTGTTAATGGCAGCGATAGCAGAATCAATGCATTCCAGCTTTGCATGAGTATGTATTTGGAGATCGTCAGCATACAGATGGTAAGAGGAAGAAAGATTAATAGTGATGAAATTAATAAATAACGAAAACAGAAGTGGGGAGAGAATACCACCTTGCGGGACTCCAGCTGCCAAGTTGCACCAGTCAGACAAAGTATTGTTAATGCAAACATCCTGCTGTCGATCCCGAAGGTATGAAGAGAACCAATTTAGCTCTTTGGACGAAATGTTTAAGTGAGTTAAAAGTGCGATGAGTATATCATGGTCAACAGTGTTAAAAGCGTTGAAAAATCATTTAACACTAACACAGTTAATCGGCCATGGTCCATCGCATCTCTGATATCTTCAGTGACTTTTAGTAATGCTGTGCAAGTGCTATGGCCAGGATGAACGCCAGACTGAAAATCGCTAAGAAGATTATTTTTCAAAATAAAATTAGAGAGTTGTTTTTGGACTATTGCTTCAAGATTTTTTGATAGGTATGGGAGTTTAGAAATAGTACGGAATTCATTACAATTCATGGGATTGGAAACTTTCGGTATTGGAAGGATACGGGCTCTTCTCCAGATCTTAGGAAAAATTTCGTAAGATAAAGAAAAGTTAATAATATGGGTTAAGGAAGGCAGAATAACATCCAGCAATATCACAATCATAAATCGGCTAATATCGTCATCGCCAACAGCGTTGGATTTAATTGACAGCGTAGTTCTTTTAATTTCGTCCTCAGAAACTAAAGAAAAGGAAAATGAGTTAGTTTTAGAGTTTTGCAAGAAAGATATAAATGAAATAATTTGCGATTTTACATTACTGTTAAACGTAGGGACTAAAGAAAAATGTCGGTTTAACTCGTTGGATGAGAAAGAAGAGAGACCAGAGACTTTGGTAGAATGAGTAACAAACACCTAATGTTTCAAAAAACTTCCATGTAACTGCTGCAGACGAGCTTAATATTTTATTATGAATGAATTGCCGTTTGGCAACTCTTACCAACTGATTGCAACGATTTCTAACAGCTTTGTAATGGCTCCAGTTAACTCCAACTTAAATTTATGAAAAGCTTTGTTAAAATGTCCCAAATCCCAATTTAAAATATCCCAAACATGCTGTTTAAAGGTATGAAACTCCTCACTCAGACGAGAAACAGGATCACGACTAGTTGCCACTTTAACAACCAACTGTTTTTCAAAGTCAGCCATTCGAGCTATGAGTTGTGAACTCAATGACTTCTGTGCCTCAGCAATTGATTGGATGGTTGCCAAATTCACTATTTACGTGCACTTAATCAGTTTCTTTTCTTGATTAGTTTCTTCAGAAAGGTTATGTCACAGGCAGGTATGTGTGGTGCACTTTCAAAGAAAACACGCACTCATATATGATTAACTGTTATATACACTTTAATTATAGGTGTAAATAAACATAGAATTACTAATTGAATTTAAATTCAATTAGTAATTCTAAAAAATAATGCTAAAATAAAAATAAAATATATTTAAAGCACAAACTGATGTTTCTTTGTTGATGACTACCCTCAAAAATTCAAAGTATGCAGGGACCGTAGCGTTTGGCGCTCCGTCGTCTCTGGCTACCCCGAAAGCGATATGGCGTGAAGCTAAATAATAAATATAATATATTTATAAGTCAAATTTTTTATTATAGTTTTTTTTTAATTATTATTTTTTTATAATGATTAACTTCAATATGTTTTGCGAATAAGTTAGGCATTGTATAAATAATATTATTATAAGCGTTACATAAAAAAATATTGTTACAATAGACTCACTAAATAGATAAACGATAACTAAATGAGTCTCTGGCTTTAGGACGATATTAAAAGTAAATAATTTCAATAAAAAAATAAACCTTACTTTATTTTCTATTCGTATTTTAATTATAAAGTCCTGCGAGGATATTTAAAATTATAAGGTGAAAACCGTTTCAGTTTAAGAAACTCAAAAGTATTTCTATTTACTAAATATACAAGCATTAAGAAAATAAAAATTATTATAATATAAAACTTATGATTACAAAAGAATATCGTTGCAAACAGAACCGTAGCATATAATTATATTCCGGTGAAAATGATAGAAACTGTTTGTATTAATCTCTTACAAAAAAATATGAAACATCTCGAAGTTACAAATACAAGTCATTTAGAAAATAATGACAAAAACAATGACGACGACGATTTTGACGACAAAAACAATGGCGGCTCAACCCGTCACGACCAGAACTCAACCGAGTTCGCTCACTAATCCAACTAATTACACTTGTCTGTTGTTTGTGTGTATTATGATATTAAAGTATTCCATTTATTTAAAAAGTTAAAATACTTTTATATCCGCTCTCCATTCTTAGTTTTTTTTTGTGAATGGAATAAATTAAACAATTCCTTCTATTTTTCATATGTGATTATATCAAATTGAAATAATATAATCAAGGCGCTCATGTTAATTATATTAGTATTCCTGCACGCCAAGTCTTCTACTGCAAGACATGGATATTAATAAATGAGTTTTAATAAATAAATACAAATAGTACCTACAAAATATGTCAATTTTAATTTAAAATTGGTACACTTAGTTGAAATAACATGTATAACTATTATTTGCAAAATAGCACTTAAATAAGCAGAATTATTTGTTGCTTGACTAATATTGAAGGCTATGTAAGAATAATAAATTATAAGGGTTCAATGTTTTAGAGGCAATTAGAAATTTTCTACAAAGTTATAAAATACTCAGAAAGGCGTTGAGAGTGACTACAATAGATCCGTCGTACGATTTATCTGGTCCAGTTGCTTAGCGTCAATTTATCGCACTTTTGTCAGTTTGTTTTCATTATAAATTTTAAATGTATATTTACTATGTATATTACTACTTTGATTAGCTAATAACGAGTTACATATAAGGCTTATATACGTTTAACAAATATTGCAACTGAATCGTGTAAATAATAATTTTAGACAAATAAATGTGTTAGAAAAGGCCATCCCATGTGGCAAATTAAACTTAGAAATTTCATGATTTCTTTAGATATGTAAATAAATTGAGGCTAATTAATATAAATTATAATTAAGGTTTGATGAATGAATATAGAATGCAATAAAGTGTCTTTGTTTATAAATATTTCTTATTTTATCTTTTTTAAAAGCAATAAAAAAATAATATGTTAGCAAATGTTAAGTAATTCAGCATTAATTTAATATGTGGTCGAAATAAATTTTATTTTAACCAACAAACACAAGACGCTAAATGAATTCTTAAAAAAATATTATTATATGTACACACGAAGTACACAAGGGAATAATAAATAATAAACTACTTCATATATTTATGCAAAATAAGCATATAATGGATCGGATGTGCCACTGCCTATACGACAGTAAATTTAATTGGCGATATAATTAATTAAATTGCGTCGGTGACTACAAAAATAAAGAGCCAAGTGTAAAAAAGACTGCAGTGTGTTGATAGGATTTGCAAAAATTTAAAGCCCTGTTGGTAAATTTTTCATTCGAACAGTTATATGTATACACTATAATTTGCACTGGCTGATGATGAAGTAGCTGAGATACGTCTCAGCTACTTATTCTATATAAACGTACCTTTAATTCATGTTCAAGTTTAGTAATCAAACTATTAAGGAAATTAATAGTGTGATTACTAAAATTGTTAACGATCGAAAAAGGTCGTTAGAGAAGACATTGGGTATCTTAACAAAATGAAGATATTCGGCGTAAATTAGCTTGATAGTAGTAAATGTTAAAAATGGACTACGGATCCTTGACTATAAGCAGTTATGATACAAAAACTTCTGCTCTTATGTGATTTAGTAGTATCTAAATAATATATACCTTTACAAAAATATTAAAATTAAAGGTTCTGTGGCGTATTGCCACTATTACCATATTACTATAATTAATTTTTATTACAGAATTACAATTTAGTTTATTTCTTAGTAGGTATATTTAAATAGTTTTAGTTAAGGTAAAATCTTGTTATTATTGAAATTTTAAAATTTTATCGTCATTAGTAGAAAATTGTAATTAACGACCAGCTAGCCATCTATTATTCTCACTGGAGGCAGGGGCACATCTGTCGACTGGCTGGCCGTCTATTGTGTCACCGGTCCCCCCACCCGCTATGGTTCTCACGCGAGTTCCTATGGATCGTCACTCAGGATATCGTTCCTGACTGACAATGGCGTCCAGCTTTCAACTGTTCTTATTCTTGTGTTTTTATGCTACGTTTACGAGTTAGCTTATATTTTATCTGCCTATTTCTTTTATTCTTTTGCTCACTCCTTCTATACTTTGATTTTAAAATTGTGATTTTAGTGTATTTTTATAAAATAAATAATATCCGTGAAATAAATGTGTTTGTTTCGTTGGACTATTCATTCCTACCTACTTCAAAAGATAGAGTAGGGTACAACAAACAACTACCACTAAAGTGCCTTAGAACGTTTTAACTTATACCAGACTTGACTAGAAGAGAATGTTAGTAAGTTAGGCATTTGTTTAATAAAATTATGTTTTAATACATAAACAAAAAAGTGAATTATATTATTTAACTCTCATAGTCGGGAGCATATTAATGCATTATCTATTTTAAAGTTATTACAAATCATTTTAAGTATTATAACCATACAATTAATTGGAGGCATCTATGTATGATCAAATATAAATCCAATTTTTATCCAATTTAATCCAATTCCATTCAAGAGTTGTCACGTTTTTATTACATACCTACTGCGGCTATTACTTAACACTCGAATGAAAATCTTTTTTAGATTGCAATTCTGAGATAATGAAGTGTACATTTTAAAAAGGTGCTGACTATGCACATATTATGTATCAAGGGAATTTAAGGGAAAATCTTAATTTTACAATTAATAGAGTCGTTGGAGTTTTATAATCACACACACACACACACACACAGAGAGACGAAGCTTCTTAGCATTCCATGGATTCATCGTGCGGGTGCCGGGCCCATCGCGTTGCAAGAAGAGGAGCGCAAGCAATGCCTGGGACTTGCGACCCAGATGTAGGTTTAAGAGGCCCCTTTACTATGCGCATACACGCTCCCCTTCACTGTTTACGCTCCTCTCCCTACCTAACCAAATATCGTAAGAACCTACTAAAGCCGCCTTTGAAATACGTTCCAGAAATGAACTGATGATCGTTCTAGAAAGGCCGACATCCTTAAATAAGTTGTAGAGAGATTTTGCTGTTATACCTCTCGCTCCTACTTCTACAGCGTACAAATTACCTAACTATAAATTTATTCCTGATCAGTTCGTTACATAGTTCGTAATACTGGTTAAGCTTAAATGTATGATCTTTGGGTATATTTGTTTCCCAGGGTACAGTAAGCTCCACAAGTATAGCGCGCCTTAGTTGTTTTGAGTGCAGGAATAAGTCCGGCCTAGATGACGAAACACAAACATCCCCGGGGATTTTGTATTGCCTTTCATACGTGTCCATCATGAGAGTCCAATCAGGAGACGCGTCCAAGATGGAGTAAGGTTTTAGTTTACGTTATTGGACGAACCTGCCTTTACAAACTCTACTGATATTTTGTTAGTTGTTATACCCTTCTGCGCTCTTGCTACAGAGAGACTAACCGCTTCTCGTACGATTTCTAATACTTTATCGTGGCGACGCGAATATTTACCTTTATTTAGAAGTACCCTACACCCTACTAGCAAGTGTTTCGCGGTTCCTACTGTCCCCCCACAGATGTTGCAAGATTTTTCGGTGGCTTTGCCCCATCTCACTACGTTACTTTGATACACAATTTAAATATATATGTAAATTACTAATGTAATTAATTTAATATGATTTTTCATAATCTTTTAAACAATACTTTTAAAAGTCCAACATATCAAAATTTAAACCATGAACTGAGCGGAATTTTTAACCAGTTCAGATCTAAAAGCACGGATTAACTTCGAAACGTGACTTAAAAGTTTCTTTGGAAATTATTGGTCAGTAAAAGTATATAGATAACAAAACTTTAATAATAAAATAAATTTTCAAAGTTGAACGTAGTCTATGTGAAAACAAATGTAGACCAGTGAGTATGCAAATACCCAGGGTATTTCCCGAACGAAGTTTGACAAAATTATAAATGTTAATAAAAAAACAATTGATTTATAAGTAAAATGATTATTATTTATTGAAGAAAAGAAAATATTAAATACATGTTTATTTACTTACTTACTTAGCTTCACGCCATATCCCTTGCTAGGTAGCCAGAGATGACGGAGCGCCAAACGCTACGGTCCCTGCATACTTCTTTCGCCTCGACCACAGACATTAACCTCTGCATACATGCTCTCCGGGGGGTCCTCCGGCTTTTTACGTGATCTTCCTCCAGTATCGTAGCAACTAAGTTTTCGAAGGTCACTCGAGGCCTCTCCCTGTCTCTCTTACCGCTCACTTTTCCTTTATAAATCTTTTTTACCATTCTTTCATCACTCATTCGTTCGACGTGCCCAAACCACCTGAGCATTCTTCTTCATTCTCACCTTGACATCATCGCTAGTACCTGCCATTCTGTGGATCTCTTCATTGCGGATTCGGTCAGCTAGACTGACTCCGCATATTCTGCGAAGAGATCGCATCTCCACAGTATTCATCATTTATTTATAATATACGAGTATACATGTTTATTTATAATTACTAAAAAATAACAAAAAAGTGTGTTTAATAATAATATAAAATAGAAATATAATTAAATATAAAAATAAACTAAAAAAAAATTCCTGTGAACAGACATCCATTCATATAATATAAAGTAAAGAATAAAGGGTGTTATTGGTTATATTTAATTAAATTTTATTGATCATATCTAACGAGAGTCCTTAAAAGATAAATTCAAACACAAAAATATTTTAAAATTAAATAAAATGTATGATGAACACAAATAAAAATAAACTTGCTATGCTCATTACTAGGCTCCATAAAGTAGGTAATTCCTTTACAGTTAATTGTATACGTTTCCACAATAAATTATAAAACAAACACATTAAAAGGGATTTCAAAAATAATACATGTTATAGTGCAAAGGATTACATTAACGACGGTATTGCATAGCGATTAACTAGTCACCTGCGCAATTTTTCTGACGCTGTTTATTATTTTGTTCGATCTACTGATTGCATCACACCGCTTCCTTAGAAGGCATTACTTGCGGTAACGGTTGGGGCCGGGTTTCCCCCTTCCCTCAAATATAGGGAAGGGGGTGATAGCTGACCCTTTCGTTATGCTCGTGAACGGATGCACCTTGCGGTAAACGGTCGCGTTGCTAGCCAAGTATATCCTTCTTCTTATTATTAACTAATAATTAAGCCAGCTTATCGAATTGATCGATGGTTCTAGTTGTTTGTACATTACTCACTAAATATGTTTACGTTTGTGAAACAGTGATCACAATAAATAACACCCGGCTGAGTATGTTGTGTGGTTCTCCTCAGACCAGGGCGCGCTTGGAACTCTCGTTACCTTGTTTTAAGTTGGAAAGTGAAATCACAGAAGCGCTTATTTCGATAAGTATAGTATCAAAATGGTGCCACTCTCATTTTACGTACACAAGTGACTACTAGTATTGAATCAATGTAGGAAAGATATAAATAAATAAATAGAAATCCAAACGTTAAATAAAAGTCAACATACTTTTTGTTAATTTGTTAAAAAAATAATTCTACAGTTTATTATAAGATTCATGGTCTGGAATCCTCACAACATAAAAGTAGTTTAATATATCTCTAAAATATGTTTTTATAAATTTATAATAAAGTAAGGCTTGCAATTAAGCTAAAAAAGAATAAATCCATTACTAGTACAATAACATTTATTTTATAAATATTACTTTTTGCTCTACGAATGTTTTTAGCAATGAGCTGGTCACTTTAGAGTGTTACTACATGGATTATTTAGTACGAGTAAATTTATGTAACACAACGAATACTTTCACATCTAAATATAAACTGCAAAATTGCACTCGCCCAGGGTGCTAGTTGATCGCCTTTACATTTAATAATAAACACACATTGTTAAACACACATATACACATTGCAATATGCGATTGCTTGATATTAAATGCTTTATTCAAGTCCACGTTAAAGGGTAGGCGATATGAAATCGTTGCTCCCGCATCGTCCCTTTAATAAATCGCGTTATCCGATTCTGTAAGGATTTATAACTTACTAACTAACAGCAAGAGTGAATGAATGAGTGTGTATATACTATATATTGGCTTGTTATATTGTATTTTAAAATTTAACGTAAACACATTTAACTTTTTTATATGAATATGTGTCATTAAATTTAATATTTTATACATTCAAAATTTGTTATTGTAATGAGCTGTTTGTTGTTTTATTTTATAACTTTATATTATACTAATAAATATCTGGTTATACAAGAACACTAATAGTTTTGTTACATCAAAATGAATTCCAAGAAGATAATTGTAAGTACCGCATAAATCCAGTTCCTCTATTAATTCCTCTGTAGACACCGAATTTATAATCGTAGACAGTAACAGATTTCAGAGTAAACCTGAGTCTAAGCGAAAGCTTAAGCAAATATTACTTGCTAAATCTATTCAAGTTTAAAGATTTATTCAACTTTTTACCTAATTCTATTAATTTTTAGTTTTATAAATTTATTTAATTTTATATAAGTTTGCCAACTGAGTTCCTCGATTGGTGTAAAGGGGAATATGATTTTTTTTGTATATAAACTTTCGTGATCCTAGATAACTATTATATCTTTAGAAATATTATTTGCTGTTTTTAACGATCATTTATTATATCAAACCGCCGAATTTACAAAACGTATTCAGTTTACATGCTACCGATTTTCAACACAATACCACAACAGTACACCATACACCATAATATATTGACACTTTTCCTATCTGCCGTGCATCTCAAATTTATGTGTCTTTATCATTCGATGAACTAGTTGGTAAATTTATTAATACTATATTTAAATTGACCGGCTTTATTTTATGTTAGATAATCGGCATTGGATAACTAGCTGGCTTGTTATCCTAAGCCCACATCTTGCTGTTTTTAGGTAGGACAAAACATACTCAAACCCTACTGCTATTCTTTCAGAGAAAAGAAGAAACTTGTAATTTTGTACTAAAGTGACTATTGTCATTGAGTTGTATGTCTCTCTCTAAAATTGAAGGGAGCTCTAAGGTAGCCATTTGCGTGGAATCTGCTAGTTAAATAATAATATAACACTGGTACAATACTAAGAATAATCCAAATCCAAATATTACCGTGAAATATAATAATGTAATATTATATAGCAGTAAAATAAATGTACACTTGCTACAGCGGTAAAACGAAAATGTCATTCAACACAAAAGTTTGTAAATTATAAGGACGAAATAACGAGTCAAAAGATTTTAAACTTTGTACGAACCTTTGTGTTCACTGTTATTAAGACATTTTTAGAAAAATAGTACAATTTATGACATCCTGTCATAACATATAAAAATAATATGTTATTATACCATAAAAAACTAAATTATATAAGGAATTTGAACATTATATCTTGCATTAAATAATATATATGATATTATAATTTTTAGCACCCAGGGGCGCCTCATAATTAAATTAGCAGAAGGACATTTATTTCAAAGGTTGGCTCATACGGTTTTTCCATTTGCATTCATTGTAATTCTGGCTTCTAATTGCAACAAAATTTATTTCGCTTTTTTATTTACACACGGTACGAGCTACTTTGAAAGAGTTGTGTTCACAATAGACAAGATTTCATTAAATATAAATAACAGAAAAATATAAATAATGGCTCTTCACTTTTTATATTTAAATTCCAAAAATATATAGTATTACTACCTGAAGTAAATAAAATTCATATATTCTTAACTAATTCAAATATAAAGAAATTGTGGGTATCAATGATAACCTTAATAGGAAATAATTTTTATTTTCCCGCTGAGTTTCGGGACAAACCCTCAGGCACAAACATTGGCAACAAAAAATATCTGTTTATTTTACAGAGTTTAATATATACCTTAGTCATAACATGTAACAACAAAATAAAACATATTTTTTAAGTTGAAGTTTTATACGTAATAAATGCTTTTAACGGTTGTATTAATTTGTAAATTGTGATGCGGTTTGTTTCAACTGGAATATTCTGGCATCGGTAATATGAATATGTGTACGCAACATTTATTTATACAATAATTGCATTGGTAAGGTCTTTGTTTTTTTTTTTTTTTTACTATATTATATTAATTGTCCATTTAATTCTTCAACGCTGATTCGATACGATATTTCTAAATACTGTATAGTCATATAAGATTCTTTATAATACATAATGACAAGGATCTGGTTTGGTACGAATTCTTTAACGGACATTGAGTTCTATTCCCGACTATAATAAAAAATTGAGAATATCTTTTTATTATATTATTTTATTTCAAGACTTCAATATTATTTAGACATCTATTCCATTTCTAAAATTGGTGTACCAGCAAAATAGTAAAATACAATAGTTAAGGAAATTAAATCACTTTAAGTTACTTGATAAATTTTATTTAAAATAATGGAATAATATGTAAAGATTTTTAAATAGATTTAAGTTTTTATGTGTTTCATGGACCGTCAGTTCACACGTTTTTTGGCGTTTTTCAATTACATTTACATCATAAACTTTTCCCTTTTAACCAATGTATTTTGCTAAACTGTATCTGTCAACAGTAAGACAGACAGATGTTAAGACATTTTATGATATTCAAACCAAATAACTTAATAATATCAATTATAGTAAGAGGAACACAATACAATACAATAGCTTATATATTTTAATAATTGAGCTGAGCGTAAGCGAAGCTCTCAACCATTTGGGAATCAATTTTATGTCGCCACATCCTATAAAAACAACTCAGTCGATCTTCATCAAAATTGGCATTGCTGTAGCTCTTGTTGACGGATTTCTACAGAAAAAAACTGTTTAATAAAATCTTGATTTAATCAAAAGTTATGGTCGAAAAACTGAATCCCCATAGACTTAAGCTTAACTGCTCTCGCGCGCGCTTGCCGATCATCTTCTTCAAAATGAGCTGAGTCGCTTCATCACATGAAAACTACTGGAGCGATTTTAGTCAAATTTGGCACGAATATAGAACTAATAAATAAGCATCTACAGAAAAAAAGAGAATGAAAATAACTTGATTATATCCAATGAAAAAACCAAGAGACTCGTGATTGTGTCGCTCGTAGTCTAACTTCGAATGCGACAAAACTTTTTCAATTAATTGTTTACTATTGTTATTAAATATTTATTTCCTTTCTAATAGGTTTTCCTGCGCTCAACTCATTTCCCTCCACGCACGATGGGCGGATCCTAGTATAAATATTGACGTCAACAGTTGGAACGGATATCCTTAGCGAAATATATTTATTGACACGTTAAAAAAATATTCTTTTTATTCAATTACTAATAATAAAGTTTGAGTTTAAGTATATATCATAAATTTACTTTTGTTTGCTTTATGTTTATTTTTTCTAATAAAAACAACGTAATTGAAAATTGATCACAGTAAGAACAGCTGGAGCTTTCAGAAAAGCATAAAGATTTTTTATTATGCAGAGCAAGGCTCTGTTTATAGCCCAGATGCTGCTACATATATGTTATGAGTGGTTGTAAAATTCATATAATAATGCAAATAATTATATATAAATAAACATAATTAAATGAGTAATAATATAATTGTTTGATAAAATTAAAAATATTTTCTAAACTATGGAGACAATAGTAAACGAACGCTGACTTACAGAATGGATAAAACTTTATACACTTAATTTCTTTTTATTAAGCTTCAGAACAATGTCGTTGTTAAACCTTTTTAGAGAATAATACTGTAAATTAAACAACTTTAAAATCACAAGGTCTTGTTAAATCGTTCATAAAAATTCTATAGAGCGTCACATTGTTGTAATGGTTTCTTTTTTATTGTCAATTCTACACAACATGTTCAAATATAAGTATTTATATCAAACGAGATCATTACTATAAAAACTGGATACAAATATAATTTACAAAGTAACTGAAAAATTCATAATTTAAAAAAATGCTGCTTTCATATGTTCATTAAAACACTACATATATTACTAAGTAATACTTCTCCAGTATCTTATATTTATAGTACTTGCTGGAATAATTATGGTATCTCTTTTACTGTACTCGTATACGAATTAAAACAAATAGTTTTTTTTCTGTTAATATTATAAAGCAAAAGCTCTACAATATTTTACAGCAATACAAGACATTCAAAGAATGTAATATAAGCTCTCCAATCTTCTAAACCTATACATGTATCATAAGAAATTTAATATAAGAGCAAAAGAATTATGCCCGAAGAAAATATAAATGGAGTGTCAAAACATAAAAAAGTGATGAAGATATTGACATATTGTGTTGTACAAAAAATTGTATTAAGGGTGCACTATGAAATATATTTGTGGAAAAGAAAATATCTTTGTATCTTTAATTATTTTTCAAACACAATTTTTTGTCCTTCAAAAACATTTTAATTATATTTGATGGACTTTATAGCATCATTATCATACGTACGAGTAGTCATTTCTAAAATTTTTGCTAATAATTGTAATATCTGTAAAATTAAAGAGATATAATAAGTAACACAACAATACATAACACTTTGAATTCTTTTAGAAATCGGTTGTTGCCTTGCCTTAGAACTTAGAGTAACCGCATTTACTCTAAACCCCACGAAATATGAAAGAAAATTTATTTAAAATTTTGCTTATAACTATTATTAAATTATTATATTAATAGCATTTTACCGAATATTATTTAAGAGTAGCTGTCATTCGTTTTATATTTTTAGATACAGCTTAAGTTGTTTTACACTATATATATATTACACTTGTTTGTTTTCAGAAACAATTAGTTAATCGCCTAAATGTAACTTCGTTTATTAGTTGTTTTTTTATTAATTCGGCGAGTGTTCTTATTAACGCTTTTAAGGTTTAGATTAAATATTCCTATTGCCAGCACTTTTAAAATGTATTGAGGAAATATTTAGGAACTAATTTGAATTTACACTATGTGACATTCTGTAAATTTCGTCCCAATATTTCGCAACAGTCACAATTGTAAATCGACATTGGCTGTTGCTTTGCTTGTGGGGCCTTGTCAAAATAGCTCTGCATAGGAGAATATAATTAATTATTGGATTAACCAATATAAAAACTTTAATTAGACATGCAATGAAATATTATTATTAATATGAGTCATACATCCGATTTATTAATGATTTTTTTTTTACCATAGGTAGGATTAGGAGTCGTTGCGTACTATTGGCAACATAATATATCCAATTTACAGATGTCTAAAATAAAATAACATTTCATGTAGGTACGCTCCATCTGTTTAAACGATCTATCTGACATCTTTCTTTTCACAACATTTCTAAAGAAAGTCATGTAAAGAATATTGGATTCGCTTCAGTATTTAATCTCCATGAACTTTGCAATGAATTACTTCTCTTTGAAAGTATAATGAAATATACGTAAGAAATCATTTAGAATATATTTTAATACAATAATAATATAAAAGATAACTTTTGTAAATTCAGGATTATATTTTATTACTGAATTATTATTCTTAAATGATTCTTGAACAGCCAATAACAACAACAACAGACTAGCAACAGAGACTCCCATTAGCATCATGTCATTAGAACGGAAAGATTATGTTAACCTCTCGCTATCACGAAAATATAAATAAAAATAAGTAGTTTATTTATTATTAATTTCAAAGTGATTACTAAAACATACGAAACCAAGAACAGCAAATCTGCATGCTTGACCGACATTATCGTGCCTAAACAAATTAAATACGTTACAGACATAACATCACTAATAACGAAACCAATTACATTTCAATTACTTTGTCACGTGTTTACGCTGCAATACACTATTTTATGTTTACCGTCACTTTGAAAATCAAATTGATTACAGCTGAACATTCTGAACATCTGGGGCTTGCAATAATAAGTAGTCTAGAAAAACAGAGATTAGTAATATAATATTTATTGATTTTAACTTAATTGAAAAATAACTAGAAATAATAAAATTTTAAAATTTTACGATCGTCTTAATATTTAGTCTTAAATAGATTCTTAGAAATCTGATTATAACATAGTTATATTACACTTGCTCTTAGAACTTAATACAATAGTATTTCAGAGATTAATTTTGTAAAAGAAAAATAACGTCATTATTAAAAACAAACAATATAATGTAAATCTTTATTTGTAAACGAATTTATTTTTTGACTTCACATTAATTATGGTCAATACTTTTTGTTACTTCAACTGTTAATGAATGCTTCTCATAAGTGATGTAAAATTGTTGTTTAAATGTTGATTTATAAATTTGATTTCCCCTATCACTGCTATGTTTATAGAAGTAGCTTTAATGGAAGGTTGTTAAGTATTTTAGTAAAAGAACAGATATACATACATATATGTGATACAAGAAAAACGTTTCATTTGTCTTAATTATTTGTTTTGTTAATTATGCAACAAATACATTATGTTAGAATAATATAATAACAGATAATATTTTAAACATAATATATAGGCCTGAGTGATGGTAACGTTAGTGACAGTTATGAAAGATGAAACTCGATACTAATGTTACCAAGTGGTGCTGCCAGAAACTACGACGTTATGGCTAGACTTCTCTGACGTGTGACAGCCCTGTTATAAAGATAGTAGTCATTTATCTTTACCAATACAGGACAAGAACTAAAATTATAATCAGTAATAGCAGAAAATAACGTAGATAGAAACATACCCTCACTATCGGTATATAGAGTAAATATACAATAAAAAAGTATATTTTGTTTATTTTATATTCATACTTTACAACATCTTATTCAACATTTGAAGTTTTTATTCTACATCCATGGAACTCTTTTCTCTGAGAATCTAAAATGATTATTAACAGACATAAATTCCGGTGACACTCTATGTACAATATGTTTGAGCTGAATTTCTTTCTATTTTATTTTCTTATTTATTTAACAACACGCTGTCTATGCTTATATTTTTATTAAAAATAAAAAGAATATTAAAGCTTAAAGAAGAGAAAAAAAATAAAAAAGTTACAATCAAAAATATTTTGTTACATATCTGACAGTATTACAATATTTTTTATTTATAACACAAATATATCAATGTGCTATGAAAAAAACACCTAAAAAGTTAAAATGAAATCCATTTATTCATCGTATTTGCATGACAAACGTACGATAAATTAGGAACCGCCTAAGCACGGGGCAGATAAATTGTGAGACGGATTGATTGTTGTCACGCTCAACACTTTGCAGTCTTAATGCATTATCCTATACATTTTCTAATTGGCGTTAACAATGTTTAATTACTGACTGTTCTTAATTAACATCATATATACCATCTAACAATTATTCAAAATTCTCTTCATAAAATGACAATTGTAACTCATAAAAACTATTGTGTTTTGAGATACTGTGGTAAAAGTAATGAGTTGCATGTATTTTCATTTTACATTAAATAATGAGAAGACTACTCTAATCTGCTTTCACCTCAGCAAAACATCTCCTTTTTCAAAGAAACTAACATAGGGTTACTTATTTTTATTTAAGATAACAAAAATAATAGATTTTATTACCTATATAACATAAAAGTGAATTATTATTATTACTATATTTACAATTATTATTATTATACACATTAACCAAAATAATAAAAAAATATATTCACCAGACTCTCGACGTCCAGTATCTAAAAGCTAGACTGTGGCTGGTTGTCCTTTTCTTATTCTTCTAGATTACAATATTATAATGTACTATTTTTGCACTTAGTAAAAAACGCTCTACAGAAGAAGTCTTGTTTAGACTTATTGCTTTCAGTTTAGGTGAGGTGCAAAATTGTTAGAATTTGCTAATTCACAATATGTTAAATTTTTGCTTGAACTGTGAGCGTTGTTTTATATAATATTGCATTGTATAGATAGCAATATTTTTATTTATTAATCAGTAAAACGGGAAGATGATGAATTGTATAAAACTGAAATGTTGCAGTCGAAGTTAGAGAGAAATACAGCAAAATTGACAATGAATTTTTTGGTTATCCATTGAATTCAAAATATTATTTTATAAAGCTTTTAAACAAAAAAAAAACAACAATATAAAAAAGTTTAGACTGTACCCTAATTCGAGTGAATATTTTTGAGCAAACTATAAACTTACAGATGACAGACATTTGGTTCAGGGAGTACTAATAAAACGAGGAATAGACGCCGAAATTTGATCGTTATCTGTACTGTCGATATACGAGTAGCTTCGTACTCGTAAAAGCATTGGACAACGATACATTGGCTGTAATATTATATCTACCGGAATGTTTGGATGAAAAAGTCCGAATACTGAAAGTAGACTCAAGAACCTTTTCATTGGCTACCTACAAGCCTCTAATAGAGTTGAGCAAATTTTGTATATATATTTATTCTACTACACCAGGCAACGAGATAGTCGCTGCATTAAAAAAAGTAACATGCAGACCCAATAGTCACTAACAACGTTTTAATTGTGGAAAGAGTGTAAATATTAACACGTATATTATATTACTTAGTCCATACATACTGTTACAATTAATGAGAAACAAAATATTACTTTTAAATTTTGTTTTCTTACTTTTGCGAAAATATATTTCTAAAATATTTGGTAATATTAAAATGAAATGGAATACACCAAATGTATTTTATTAAATATATTCTTTACTTACTAGAGAATACAGAATACATAATTAAGAAAATCGACTAATCTAGTTCGATTTAGTCGATTTTCTTAATTCTGTAGCCATCTTTATATGTAGTCTTAAATAAGCTGAACCGTTTATCTTCTAGGAATTCATTGTGAGGTTAGACGCTCAATAAAATAATTTTGATGAGATGAAATTATTTAATTTACTACTTAACAATTTAAGCTTATTGACTTTATACCGAAAATAAAATGTAAAATTATAACAATGTATTAAAAATTATAAAACATGATTTAACTTAATACTATTATGTCCTAAACTCCTATGACTTTGAATTGAAGCAAAGACCTAGATGAAATAATAATTTATGCTTGTGGACTTTCTTGTTAACTGGCCGAAACTTTAACTGGTTGGAGTTCCAAATATACATAAGGGATTAACCTAATATCCTAACTAAATAACCTGCTCAAAATGTACACCTAACGGTTTTCTATAAATTATTTTAAAAAGAACTGTCTCTATATTTTATTGAAGTTAAGTGATGTAATTTTTTAAATAAGGAATTTAAATTTAAATTTTAACTTTTTAGAAGATTTGTAATAGAGAAATGAATATTCTTATTTATCTTAATATCCGAATGAAACCACAAACACACGCTAATCTTAGAGAAACTGTTAATATTGTAAAACCTTTATATAATTATTGTTTTATCTCTTAATATTGTGACCTCTGTAATCTTATACTAAAAGTTAAATTAAATCCTATTGAAGTACTTAATAACTTCATTACTCTGAATATTAAATTAAGTTACAAAAATAAGAATATTGAAAATTGAAGCGTAGTGAACTATTCAAAAACAAATTTATAAGGGTATTGAAAAGGTATTAGAAACAAAATACTATTAGTTTTAGATTATTTAAATATTTTTAATTGAATTTCGATTACAATATACGATCTTAAATATATTATTCATCGTCCATGTATTTAAGAATTAGTGTAATTTTGTATTGATTATCGTTTTATAATGTCAATAAGTTATCATCTACGTGAGTTCCTGATTAATAAAATTATTATTATGTAATTATTTATGATCTTATTTCAACACGAGGTACAAAACAACCAAAATGTTATTTCTATTCTATAAATACATACAGTGATATATAAAACTGTAGAAAAGAAAATAAATTTTATAATTTTAATTAATATCTTCCACTAGATTTTGAGATAAAATAAAATTTTCACTTCAAAAATTATTACTATAATAAGGCAATGTAGTTGAAACCATTTGTCATAGATAATCAATTGTTTTAACAAGAATTACAACATAATTGACAACATTTTTACAAATAAAATTTTCTATAATAATATTTTTTCTGTAACAGACTTTTTGTTCAATAATATATTCAAGTATCTCAATATAATTGTTAATTAATAAATTACGAGGCGACCGTTGTACTTTCTATTACAAAAACTGCATTTAAAATTTGTATAAATGCAATATATTTGTATTATTTAAAATATGTCAAACAATACTTCAGCTTTCATGTGAAGTCTTCGATGTTATTTATTGAAACATGATTGGATTTGTTCAGGGTTTTACCAACTTCATCTTTTCAATTTTTTCATCGTTGGGGTGAATATTTATGCCTTTCTAAGTAAATACTGTATCGAAACTCAATAAAAGTGTTTAAATTTATCGTTTCGCCCATCAAAATGGCGTTACTTATCAGTAATATTACAAGTACGTTTTTTTTGCCTGCACTATATTTAATTTTTATAAATATGTTGTAATTATTAAATGTGTAAAAGTGATGATCTTCATTTTGATTATTAACCTTTGATTATTAAAGTGTCAAACAAATAGCTTACCAAAAATAAAACCAAAACTTAGAAATTAAAGTATCACAGCAATGAATTTTGCAAATTGCATAAAAAATGGGTACTTCAAAATCTATAAAATACATATTTTTTAAATATTGTAATAAGCTCAAATATTGCAAAAATGTTATTAGGGATGAATATATAAAAACATAATTCAAACGAACAAATTAATTTCTTTTGAAAGTTTCAAAAGAATTTAATATGTTTAATTATGTTTTAAGTAACTTTAGGATATCACTCTATATTTCTTTTTGTATGCTATATCTGTAAAAGCAACTAGTCTTTTCAATAAGAATCTCTTTTCAAGATATTTAAGAGGTGATTTCATTTGAGAGCTTTTTCTGTCTCAAGTATTGAAGCTTAATTAAAAGGCGGTGGCGTCACACTGCTTCCTAAATTAAGTCTTTACTACGTTTTTTTTTAGTTTGGTAATGAATTTAATGTTTAATTAAAATATCTCATCAATACTTTTAGTAAATAACAAATATTCTTAATAAATATAAAAGTAATTTGTTAATTAAGAGATATATATTTATATTTGATATTTTCTAACATTTATAAAATTTTTAGCTATTGTTAACACATATATCGTATATTTATTAAGAAACGAAAACCCTTATAATTGTTCTGTACTACTTCAATCCATTACAAACGCAAAAGACACGGGAGAATCAATAATTAAAACGTCCATTTCCTTTTTTTCAGTTGATACTATTAGCACCGGACCTTCCCAATTCCGAAGTGCGCTGGCAACTGTTATATAATGAACACAATTTCAAAATATTTTTAAATTTAAAATCTGAACTTTTCCTTGAACCTTGAATGACATTAATTAATAAAAATTTTGATGAAGAATATATTAGAATATCAGTTTTTATTCTTTAATAAAACTAAAAACAATGTTGTTTAAAAAAAGGTTTATTTTGTTTTATTGCTATCAAAGTTGTTTTATCAGCTTTATTAAAAGTTTAGAAAAATTACATCGTTTAAAAAAAGAGAAAGAAGGAAGTCTTTTTCTAATGGTGAAATTATCATAAAAATCAATAGTTTCAAAGCTTTGAACACAAAAAATAATATTATTTTTTTATAATAATAGTATACAATTGATACAAATTCATAATAGTTTGGTTATTTAAATATTATTGTTCTGAGTCTGGATGTACTTCGTCTTTGTTCTTTGCGTCTTAAGGAACCGTCTTTAAGGAGGTATCATTCTCTAGGATGATACTACTTAAAAAAAGGAAGTAATGTATTGAAAAGTAATGTAATTGTATATTAAAAATTTATGAATTTTTATTGAATTAGCAATTAAATTTAAATTATTGGTAAATATTGAAACTGTAAAATAGTTATGAAAGTTTAGGAATGTTTATTCAAATTTGTATTTTCCAAAAAAAAAAATCGTATATCCATACATGTACATAAAAAAATTTTTGGAACGTACTAAGACACATTTATTTTAAAATGCTCTCTAAATACAACAGCATATCGAGTGGGACCAATAATATTAAATATTTAATTTAATTCAATACTTAAATGGAAATTTCGGTCTAATAATCTTTCTTCTATGCATTCAAGATTTTTTAAAACTAGATCATGGCTTTAAAGCGCGAAGTAAACGTAATGCAGTTCAACCATTGATAGTTTTTTCCTCTTCCAGGTGACACTTCAAAGGCAATAGCAGTAGTGCTGAGTTATTTGTCTCCTCAATATCTATAGTTGATACCTAGAGTCAATACGTAAATTAACATAATTATTGTTCTGGCAAATTTACTATCGAGACCGTCAAAGTTGTCAGACTATCGATTCTTGACTGCCGAGCGGCATCACAAGCAAAGAGTACACAATACATAGTATACATAAAATAATTGTCATTATCTAAATTTAATTTATGATAATAATTTGTTTTCGTAGATATTTGTTGTATGAATTATATTAAAACATCAAAAAAATATATTTTCATTGACATCAAAAAAAAATTATAAAACATTTTACAGACGTTTTTTATTGACGTCTGAATAATAATATTGAACTTTTTATTTTAATTAAATAGAAACTTCAATATCTTGTTCAGATTTTAATTTCATTACAAATGAAGACAATTTTTTTTCCACAGAATATTTTTTCTTTTCTTATACTTAATCGATACGCCACGATTTTAGATTTTATATCAACATTGATCAATAAAAATAATTTTATTCATAAAAATGAACCGCTGAAATCTAAATCAAATACCACAAGACAGTGTTTCTATCGACACCGCAGAAACAAGTTATTAAGAGAATGTAGCAACTTTCAGTGTGCACACACTACTAAAAATAATAAAAACTAGTATTTTACCTGAAGGTTTTTTATGTTTGAGTTTAACAAATTTCCTAACTTTTAGTAATTTTACACTTAAATAAATAAGAAATAATAAGACAATTAAGATATCCCTCCTTAGATATCTTTAAAAACTTTTAAGTGTTGTCACTAAATTCAAATGAAAAAATTATGAAACCATTCCCGAATACTTATTTTAATAGTAGCCACATTAAGGTCACCATTGCAACTTATAAGTGTTAAGTCTTAAATACTTTGATATACCTTTATCGGACAAACTAACATTCTTTATGTCTATCGAAATATTATATATTCTTGAGATTTAATTTTATTTCACTAATTTTATCTACTTCGTTACATTTTTGGAATGCTATGTCCCAAGAACTGGTATGGGATAGGAAAAGTTCTGTCAGTATAAAAACAATCCAAACAAGTACTTTGATTTACAACCCTATTCATGGTATTATAAAAGATAAAATATAAATATTGATATTGTTCACTGAAGATTTACATAATGTTAATTAAAATAACATAAAATTTAAATTAAATTTAAGAAATTCGAACCGACATGGTACCTATGAGATTAGTAGATAATTTAACTGAATCAATACTGAGTAAGTGCAGCTTAATAAAATAATTAGAAAGAATTTTATTCAATTCTTTCTAATATTGTGTTGGGTATTTTATTGTTTTGTAATTTTGCAACATATTTTTACCATTGAATATGAGAATAAAATTAAAAGAAACATAATTTACACTAATATTTCAAGTACACATATTACTACTACAGTGAACGGTCACAACAGTGACGGTTGCTGAGTACGTGAGAATACTTTTGATCCAGTCACAATGTTTTAATAAACATAACAAAACGTTACCTTCTATTTATGATCAATCAATTGAAACTACCAGTATAAAGATTTATCAGTTTTATCAACTATCTACAGTATAATATATGAAAATTATGATATTAATTAAATTTATTACTTAAAAGGAAAACTATTTAAATCGCTGCGAAAGGTCAGGAAGAATCAAAGTAACAAACAAGATATTTTTATTCTTATTCAATAATCTCTCGTCTCAAAGAGAAAAGTGATCCAAGATACATGATATTAGGTAAGTTTTTAAATAACTATTATTGAAAAAACTATCTTTTGAATTGGTGGAACATGATTGCAAAAATCATAACAATAATTTAATGTATTGTTTTTTGTATTGAGACAAATTTGTTTGTATTTCTTTTAATTTTAATAATAATAATAATAATTTTTAAACAGAAACATGTCTATTTAATCTTTTTTGATAACATTTACTTCCATACTTTAGTAATAGTTGCGTATAATAAGAGACGGGAAAATATTCTAACTGTATGTTACAAAATGTCCGTATAAATTTAAAAGAGACGCTACATATTTCTTTTAAAACCTGCAGTCACTAGCAGCCAGTAATCTTTATTCAAGCGACGTGACAAAAACTGAATAAAGAATGTTCTGAACTTTGATGCATTTAAAAATCCCTTACGTAGTGTACGTGATGAAAGGAAATTGGACTTATCGACGTCGGCTCGCTTCCGACGGTCTGACGTTCTATGTCTATGAATACTGCTCTTAATAAAGCACGCTGTTAGATTTGAATACGCCGACAAGATCATTTCCTGTATTTAGTTTTCTTTAAAAATATTTTTTGAGTAAATAGTGTTTAAAGAACTTTTCTTGTTTTACACACTGGAAAAAATCGGTATAATAACATTATTTAATATGATATTTATTCAATCTTCCAAGAATTTTAACAATTAAATAGACATGCTTTATCTTAAAACAAAATGCCTTTAAATAATCTGTCTCTCTACCAATGCATATTCACCCACTACTAAGGTTGCATTTGAAACCTAAAGATTCTTTTAAAATTCAGATACCAATGCAAGATAAACATTCCCTATTCATAATCCTATGATTAAAGATTTAATGGCTACAATAATATTGTCACATTAAAAAAGTTTCTATAGAAATTATTTCTTTATCTTAATATTTTACAACATTTACCAACATAAAAAAAATATTGGGTCTTTCTCCTTTTACAGTCTTAACAAAAGGCACCTCAAGTATGTAATTAGTGACGCTAGTATACTACTATACGAGTGAAGCTCAAAGTCACAGTGGAATAACATCAGACGACTTGCGTTCTGCAGAACGTGTTTACACGCGGATATTAATGAAGTACTACAATTATGAACACGGTTTAAAGCGTTGGCATTAGTACGCGTCACTTAAAGGTGCGTATAATTTATTTTGCATATTATTTTTCATTAAAGAAACGTGAATACAATACAGCTTGTTGAATTGCCGGAAGATGGAAGTCAAAGGACTTGACAAATTTTTGGCTAATAAAATGCTAAAGCCGAAAGCCCATTTTTTTCTACTACGTAGTAGTCCAATCACTAAAGTCTCAATTTTATTAACTCGACCAGAACACAACGTATTCGGTCCAGATAATATGATTTCCTTTTTCTGATCATATATAGAGAGGTATTTTAATCTACAAATACTGATTTTCAATAAACATACGAAGTTTAAAATAATTTTCTAATCATCGCGGGGATTATTTTACAAAAACGCGTGAAATCATTCAATATATATTTTTTTTACATAAAATCCCTAGTACGAAGTTTTTATGTAGAAAAAATGTCTTAATCACAGTTTACTCTTATATAATCTAATATTGTGATATTAAATAATGTTTGTATCTAAATACATTATGTATATACATTTGATACGGCCATTATCTCATCTAGGGTATTTAATTGTCAATTTGTGATTCAGGATTTAGGATTCTTTATACTCGTATATGATACAGTGAGATCAGTCCCTTATACACGTGTATATAAGTAGCTTGCCACAGCCACAGCGGAATATAAGTAGCTTGCTCGTTATTGATAGAGTTTTCTGGTACAGAGTCCGTATAGGTAACAAACGACTAAGAATTATTATTACAACAATGGAAATTGTTCTTATGGCGGATTTAATTCTAAAACCTTCCCTATCAGTCAACCGAAATAATATATAGAAAGAAGAAAAACAATGAAATTTCTATGGCATAGTTAACTCTGTAACTACTTAACAATACAACGACCTAGGATCATTAGGAGCTGTATGTATACTTTGTATTCTACTTTATGATAAACGAATAATATTTTTTTAAGTCACATAGAGGAATAAACAAACATTTTAATTTGCAAAGCGCTAAGTACTCGGGATTACATGTTTCGAATCTAAGGAAAAGATTTATTTGTAGAAATAGAGTCGACACCTTCGTACAACTAAAAGGCGGATCAACATAATGTGATTCCGCAATAAAATATTAGAGTTTAGGTTTGGCGCAATGTTTATTACAAGTGTTTATTAGATTTTTTATGAATAGAATATTTATTGCGGTAATAGGAATCTTTAGTACGCTTTAATGGCCTTTAGTAATTTCTTTAAATATAAGGAAAAATATAATAAATGTGGATCTTGTGAAAACTGAATAAAAAACAGAGATTTCTTTCAATGACTTAAGAGTTAAATAATGTCACTCGATATTAACCGTTGCATTATATTATAACCTGCAATAAGCCCAGATGAACATGATTACATAAATAATAAATTCAACAAGTCAGAAGTGAAACGAAGTCTCAATTGACCAACGGTAAGTTCGGTTTTCTAAGGATCGCAAGATCAAGTTTTTTCTATATTTATATATTTAACTTTATATTGTAGCAAACAATTATAAAATACATGTAAAATATAGTTTTAATAGTTTTGAGATTCGAGCTCCAGAAAATATTCATGATGAGGGTCTAGAACAAACATATGACATTAAAAAATGGGAATGAACTGGATGGAAGTTCGTAAAACGAAGCCGAGAGTACGCTCTATTTTATTTGTTTTTTAAGTTTTATTTCAATTGTTACTATGGCAACAAATAATCACATTGAAAAAAATTTATGGGTCTTTCACTAAAAACGTGCATTAGTCCTAGTGTTACTTTAATAAAATACAATTCTTATTATTAATATTATTGTTTTATTACGTTGTAAAATTAAAATCAAATAACTAACTGAATCATTCCTTTGAGGATAAAGTATAGCTTATTACAAGTAACGGTGGATGTTAAACATCTTATGCGACTACTCTGAGGTCGCTTGTTAGAAATGTAATAAATAAATCATAAAAAAATATGAATGCTGCATCGATTTTATATATATTGCAATAATTATACTATTGTCCGCATTTAGTTGCAATGTTCTGAAATTTATGGCCTACAAACAGAATATATAATAATCTATTTGTGTTATTGTAAATGTGAGGTCAGAAGCTACGTGTAGTAATTATAAGTTTTATCTTTTATTGTGTAAATTAAATTAATACTTGCTGGTAAAGTTCTTTTCAGCGGAAGTTGAAAATTGGCTTGGACTCGCGCCAGAGATAGTCCGCGCTGCTTTTAGTTCAAATTAATTAGTACAGAAGCGTTTGACTGTTTCACTAGCTCTCATCGATGAACTGAAATTACAAGGTACAGATTCATTGTGTAAATTTAATTAAGATATGTTTCATTTATTTTGTTCTTAAGTACTAATATATTTTCAAACTTGTGTAAATGAGTTTGATTTTAACGAAGGTTTATCCAATTTGTATTTTAAGTTGTATATTATTTGTTATCACTATTTAATTCTATTGTTAAGCTGAATATGTAATTCTAGCGACTGCATAATTATTGCAATATTGATAAGTAAACGTTGCGTGTAGTAATACTTATGAAACTCTATGGTTTATATGATAGTGTAAACAAAAAATGTCTTCTTCATATTAATGTGAATATTATGAATTTTTTATGTAGATCAATTCTTGCTGGCGATTCCAATCACATAGACTAACAAAAGTCAGCATTTCTTAGATACGCAATCACTGGCTTCATTCACTGAAAAATCTGTTTCATCTACTTTCTTGGCCATATTGGTATCTTGGAGAAATCGTTTAGCTTTAATTAGATAGTGTTCTATTCTTAATATCTGTTTGGAAAACCTAGAAAATTGAAAAATAATGGCGCCTGTCATATAAAAAATGCTTTAATATCGTTTATATATATATTATATATATAAATATACTTCCACAATTCAGAGACATAAGATACAGCAAGATATAGCAAGCAATTCAGTGCCCAAGACGCCAAGATTAATTTATAATAATATATATGTAATTGCATGATAAAAACACAAACCACTTATCAAATAAAGCAAAGCAATATGGCTCTGAGAGCTATAAAAACATAACAAGAGACTCTAAAGCGAGATACTGATTTACAGCAGCCATTACTCAGTGACTTGATAGTTTTAGTAAAGCCTGTGACAGTGACAAAACTCTTTAAAGAACATTTATATTTGAACATTGAATAAATGTTGTAATATTGATTTGTACTTTAACAGTAATGTTAAAGTATTTAACAGTTATTATTAGAACAAAACTAAAAATAGTCAAATGAAAACACTATAATAACACTAGCTAATAATATAATTATCATAGAATTGGATATATCTATGTTACAAGCATCAATTGTATGCAAATACGTCGAAAACTAATTAGAAATAAAAAATTTGGTTAATGAAAATAATTTTCTAGTATATAGAATTGATAGGTGAAATTCAATTTCCATTTGTGATTTTTATATTAGATTCTCTTATTGTCATAATCTTTGAAATATAGTTAAATTTTTATTACATTCCAATTCTTAGAACTATAGAACTCTAAACCTCTTATTAATAAATTGTTTCGCGCGTTAAAACAAACAGAAAAACCCTCTTGGAATTTTTATTCTTGCAGTAAATATTTATTAATTTTCTGATTATTTTAGAATAAAAGGCTGGTTCTAGGTATTATGATCAATACATATGTTGTATTATAAGGCAGAAGAAAAAAAAGAAACTAGCAATTTTACAACCGTTAATAAAAAAATAATAAAAAATACCTCGTTCGACAGGGTCGATCGTGTTAGGTAGATTCCCGTCGGTCGGATCGACAAAGAAAAACTAGCCAGCAGTATTCTACTGGTCATTACGAGTCGTATGACGGGTCACTCTGCATATATTGGGTGAGCTGGGAACCAACCCCCACCCCTATCTCCTAAACGGGGAGTCGCATCAAAAAACTTTTCGGACAAGAAAATTTCCTCTTTTAATTTGTTAATTTTTTAAGAATTTTCCGACGTAAAAATTTTGCCTTCCTCTGTGACTTTTTTCGGTTTTTAACTTTCAACCTCTCTAGCCCCCCAACCTCCCGACCGATTTCTCCCGTTCAAGAACTTAACCTTCATTTTGTCCTTAACAATGTGTATACCGAGTTTGAAAATCTTCCGTCAATATTTGCGAACTGTAGCGTGTCCCAAAGGTTTGCACTTTTACCCCCCCTCCCAGCCCCCCCCTTTCACTTTTTCCAAAAAAACGAAATGCTACGTTTGTTCTACTAATTTATCCTATCGACCTGTGAAGTCAGATTTCGCCTACGATGAATTTGGACTGATGGATCATATATACATATATACGAGTATATAGAGGGATATATAATTTTTTTTTTCGACGGATTCTCAATCTCCAGTTCATCAACGGCGTAACGCCCCTACTCTGGGGTCTGGGTCCCGTCATCGCATCGATTGCAATAGGTAGATTCATCTATGGAATCTACCTAAAAGATGTAAACCCACGATAGTTTAAAATATTTCTGTTCACGAAAACATTAAGAACAAACCGAGAATAGTTAAAACTGGACATAGGCAATCGAAGATGGAAGGAAAAGGATACAAATATATTTAAATAAATAAATCAACTCAAAACTTTGTTTCATCCCTAATAAGATGTTACTTCTAGGATTATTAATAATAAATTATAATAATTGTATAAACAAAGATATCTAAGAGATAACAGAGATAAGAGCTAATAATAATTCTTCCTAATAAGGCCTTATGTGTATAAAGTTACAAGAGATAAAATAGATTTCATTTTATAAGTTAATGATTATCTAAGGTAAAATATGCTAGTTCTTACAAAGTATTTCTTAAAACAGGAAAAAAATAATGATTACATAAAACTACCTCAAGAAATTACTCCGTTGAAATGCTTACATTAATTCATATGTAATATGTGAAAAAAATTATATGCAATATATATATATATATTAAGTAAATATATATAAATGGCAATTTCATGTTAAATTATAGAAATGACGGTCTTAAATTTTCTACTGTCGCTACGAAATTTTTTTAATCATTCATTTATATTTACATTCATGAATCAATTAGGTTAAATAGTTTAACTTTATAACTATACATTTTTACAAAAACCATTTGTTTTCTACAACAACAAAACAACAAAAAATATATATTTTATTTGAAAATGAAAGCAGGTAAAACCTGTCATGTAGACGCGCCGCCATGATGGATGATGTCAGCTGACACGTGAAATGTGAACTCCGCGCCATTTTGTAAATCTTTGTTATTGGAAAAAGACCCTTGTCGGGGCAGGATATCTTTTCTTCCAAAGGCGTTTATTGTACTTATTTGTTGATTGTTAATAACACGTGACATATTAAATTAAATCAGCAAAATCAATTACCTTGTCAAACCTTGTTAACATCCTCTGGCGATGGAAACTGTTGTCCCCTTGAGCTGACCTTTTAAATTTAGGGAGGAATAAGAAGATACAGTACCATAACATTGCCTCGGAGTCCGGTTTCTGGTAACTTTTTGCTCGCAGAAGCAAATATATCAGCTAGAAATTGTGAGTTTACTACTCTGCCTCGATGCTATTTTGGTTTGTTAAGGGAATTAATATTTCATAAATACCCCGTTATAACTGGCGATTATGGAAAATTACAAAAATATAGAATTAAAATACTGTATCTACTATAATTGCAACAAAAGTAAAACTATATGAATTTGTATTATGTAATGATAGAGGACTTAGGTATTATTATTGTTGAGGGGATAGCAGACCAAGTAATAACTAATAAATTGCAAAATGATAAATGATCTTGAAGTATTGAACAAAAATAAAGTATGACCTATTAAACGAATTAGTTTTTTTATTGATTCACGCCGTCTTTCATTTGAACCTTTTATTCATTAAATTATTTCATGATATTAAATTATTACCATATTCTCAAGTTCTTACAGACATATACATAAAATGCAGGTAAAAGGCAGTGTAAAGTTTTGTCTCAAATTCTTGTAATTTTTATTCTACCATTCTTCTTTATCTAATAAAAATAAAATACCTTTAGAAATCGATATTTTATGCTTCAGGTTACCAATAGATGAATTTAAAGTACAAAAACACACATAACAATTATTCACATTTAAGTCGATTTGAGTAACGATGCAAAAAATGCGCATATTATTATTGCAATCATAATATATTGAAGTTTTAAAAGAAAAGACTGGTTAAAAGGTTTTCAAGTAGTACTAGGTCATAATTAAAATCCTCTGGTGTCTCATTGCTCCCGAAATTTAATCTTCAAATCTTGTAGTTCTTTGACCGGAAGAGAGTGGAGTTTGTAGTAAAGAGTCGGACTTTAGTTAGTTTTTATTTGTTTTATGTAACTGTTTCCTAGTTTATTATAAAAATATTATTATTCTCTACATCCATTTGTTATTATTGTCTTGCTGTTAAATTTGTTTCTATAGAATAAATTTTGCCCTTGTAAGTTTTTCTATATTGAAAATTATTGCATAAAAATACCTGCCAAAAAGATCTTCGATTTTTTTTCTAGTTAGAAAAAGAGTAACAAAGAATAAAAAAACATTGTATTATAATATGTATGTTATATACGATTATTTATTATGTACATTTTTCAAATATTGGTAAATAATTCCAAAGTATTTAAATCTTATATGAAAATACAGAGTGAAATTATAAATAAAAACCAACCACTTTACCTTTTACAAATAGAAAATAGATAAGAAACGTTTGTATATTACCAGTTACAATATTAACGAATATCTATAACATTGTGCACCGTGAGTATGAACCACTCCTTGCCAGGGTACTTACTATAAGATTTAATATAAATATTATTCACACCTTGGTTTTAAAAACAATAGGTCTCTGTGAAACAACTTTTCGAGCTATTAGTGCTTTAACCATGAAATAATGTTTTCTAAAAAACTTACTTTCAATAAATACTTCGATTTTTGTTATTTTGTTTGTTGTGGAAGTAACTTAAAATACTAGTTTGTAAGTTTGTACTAGACAGCCGTTTCTGGAAAATTAATAACATAATATCTATTAAATATTATAGTTTAAATAGTTAAATAATGTTTGTTAGGTGTGCCATCAAAACCAAATGATGTCTAAAGCCGCTGTTGTTTGATTATTAAGTAATTTCTTATTACTATATTAGCTATATTACGGGTGTTTTATTTCATTTCAAATCAATTTCAATTGTCCCATCTGTATCTAAAATTTTAGAGGATGTTGTACATCAACAAAACTAGTCATATATTAGTAGTAACATCCTTAATTTTTTTCACTCCATCTTTAGACCTAATCATACTAGATCTATTGATATTATAAAAATGGTCAGAGTTGTTAGACCAGCTAGGGGTGAATCAAGCTTAAATCTTGTGTTGATTGATGTCTCTAATACCTTTAGCTATATAGATCATGTCCTTCTATTGGTTATTCTATGTCACCGGGGTTTATTTTCATAAATCTCAACATCCATGTATGTTGATTTTCAGTTGTACGCAAATACAACGCAAATAGTGGTAGACATCGCTGGTGCCGAAATTAACGATGCGTCATTTATTATTTCTAAATGGTCTCATAACTTTTATCCCCTTGAAATGCTAAGAAGTTGGCTTTGGTAGATCACGCATAAATATTTTGTATTTTTAATGATGATTTTATAATATACCAGTTCAATAAGTGGAATTGCATATTAACAACATACTTTCCAGGGAACGAAATTAGTAAAAAAATAACTCAGTCATATGAATATTTTTTTATATTATAAATATGTTGGATTAATGAATGCATCAATGTAACGTCACAAGTGTCATGTATGTTGATACAACGTATTTTCGTTATGTCACCATTCACCTCTTTTATGTGGATGCTAGAACATACTAACCAAATTAGGTCCACATAATTGTGTGTAACTTTTAAAAAATATCTGAACAAAAGAAAAATAATTAATAATTATATATATTTCGAAACAATTATTATTCACATGTGATTAAGAACAAGGTTATAAAATAATATCAAACTATAGTGAGTGGTAGTATCTAGATAAAAACTGATTGCGGCTGGTATAGACTAGCTCGACCGGGATTTATCCATAAAATCGGCTTAAAATAAATATAATAGGTTCATTTTTGTGTAGTGATGACCGGACTTACGGGAGGGAAGGCGGCGTTACTGTTCTGAAGCATCTCACAGGAGAGAGCTCCATCAATAAGGATAAAAAATAGTCATAGTCACAAATAAAATCATATTCAATAAAATGTTTGTTAAAGTTCAATACTACGTTTTTATCTTCCCAGGATACTCTAATAATCTTTAGAAAAATATTATAGTCTTTAGGGAGACTCATCTTACTTGATTTACGACAAATCAAATTTTGTGGCAACTGTGGCTGATAGGGTCGAAATCCTACACTATATATATAATTAAATATTAACTAATTATTAAATAATAATATATGTGTAGTGTTATAAAATATTCTAGAAACTTCGTCAACTGTAACTCTGTTAACAATTAACAATGTTATAAAAATGACAATTAATAATAACTAAACAGGGTATCCACTGAGTATCTTATCTGTTCGTCTTCATGGACTTACCCTGCAACAATGCATTGTTACTAGTCTGATTTCAAAAGTGCAATAGGCGAACTATTAGAAATAAAAAACTTTGACGTTGAGTTACTAGAAATTTATACTGTAATCTTCTAAGATTGAAATCTTACAAGATTACAGATTTAGATTATGATATGATTATGATATTATAAGATTATGTATTTAGTACATTATTAAATTAAACAATTTTTATTTAAGAAGTATATTCATTTTGTAAACTAGAAAACTTATTAAATTTTTATTTGGACTTTTTTCTATCTTATCTCTGTTATCACCTTCAAATGAGAATGTTCCAAAAAAATATAATATTATAAATATAATATTGCCAGGCGCTTATCATGTATATGTTGTTATTTTATAATTAACCTTTGAATAACACGTTTGATGTGAGTTTAATCAAATACATTTACAATACATACAATACATACCAAATAATAAGCTACGATGACGTTCAGCTTTGTTAACCATATTTAAGTCTAACTCTTTCAGCTAAAGGCTAACTTAGAGCTTAACAAACGTATTAAACTGTATTAAAAATATTATAACAATAAAACAGTTCAAGTCTTTATAATGTGCAAAAGACCGTGTAACGGCAATCTAGTGAAGCAATCATAGGAAAAATTATATAAAAATATAAGTTAATGTACTTTAGCAGCTGTGTTGACTCCCAAAGTTTCTTAACGGAGTTTATACTTACTACACGCCAGAAAAAAGTACTTAACGGCATGATTATGAAATTTATTTTGAAAACTATTTAAGATATCAAAAAACTTCGTATATAGCTCAGTAGATAATTTTTTTCTTATTAATCTACCTTGAAAATCAATCGGATATCAGTTAACGGCATTTTTGTTATGCCGCGGCAATATTATAATATTGTTCAGCTACATGTTGTTTGTGTTTAATTCAAAGCGTATTTAAACTGGACGAGGTTCTGAACAGTTCACTTTGCGTCCGCAGTTGGTTTGTATAATCGTATTTACTTATTTATAATATTAAAATAATACAATAGAATAACAGTGTTGTTGTTATTGTGAATGTTTTCGTTATGTATTTTTCTTCTCAATCACATACAAATCAGCTTACGAATATTAAGACCAGGTCTTCTCTACACAGCCCAACCTAAAGCATGTGCGTATTTCGTTGGTAATTTATATACATGTTTCTTTTTTATAGTTTGATATATGACATCTTTCCTCGGTTAAACATATATTTTTGAACATAGATTTGAGGTCAACAAACAAGTATTTTATCTCATCGACACAAAAAAAATAATCCGAAATAAATTAATTCAAGAATAGCGCAAGCCATGACGTCGTTCAAAGGAGTTTGTTCAGTTATCTCTCTTAATATGGGTTATTTGCGTCTTCTAGTACGCTTTTATCCTCAATTAAGATAAATAAGGGAACTAATATTGATCTAATCTAGAACTTTCGAAGCATATCCCAGATGAAACTTACCTTGCAGTGCTGACTAACACTAATACGAATAAACAAATGTAGTATGTATATTAAACGATGCAATTTCTAATGTCTAAAATTTTCCTGGTATAACCGACATTATAGATTGAACAAAACGTTAACGTAAACTTCTGTTTTTGAAAATAAACAAAATGTCCTACTATAGCGACAGGCTCGTATATCATGAGATAAAAAATGTAGTATGTATATTAAACGATGCAATTTCTAATGTCTAAAATTTTCCTGGTATAACCGACATTATAGATTGAACAAAACGTTAACGTAAACTTCTGTTTTTGAAAATAAACAAAATGTCCTACTATAGCGACAGGCTCGTATATCATGAGATAAAAAATGTCAATGTCTTGGGTGTTTTTGGGAAAATTAGGTGTATATATATTTTATACAATTGTCAATAAATTTATAAAAGGAAACTCGTCATAAATTACAATTACTTTAAATAAAAAACCCAAATTTATTATATACTGCTACTTTGCTATTCTATTCTTAACTATTCTTAACTGTGCTATTCATTGCATAGTTAAACTCAAAACGAAATGTTCTTAATAAAAAACATAAAATACGGCTTTGTTTACAAATAATAAAAAACAGCAATTAACCAACGTCATAATAGATAAATACTTTAACTCACTCGAAATATTAATTTTAATGTTTCCATTAACGAATGTTTTCATTAGGCATTTAATTCTGTTTATCTTAATATATATAAATTACGTGTCACCTTGTTTGTCCGGGATGAACTTCTAAACTACTTAACGGATTTAAATAAAATTTACACACCACGTGCAGTTGAACCTAACTGAAAAATTTGAATAATTTTCAACTCATTTCATAGTCGCAATATTATTTTATTGCAAATTATTTGGTTACTGTTTTGCAGTCGCTATTTTGAGTTAGCTCCTAACAATTCTAACAGATGGCGGTATCTGTTAACTGGATTGAGTAATTACGTAAGTTAAGTGTTTCAAGTTATTTACTAAAAATTTTGTAATATACAAATAGCGTTATAAACTTGGATAAAACAGAAAAATAAAAATTATAATTATTTTGTTTTGATTTGTGCTTAATATCGACTGTAATAGTAGAGGAGCCGAAGAGGGGATTCCGGGATTTACTTGAGCGCGGCAGAATAATATACAGGGGGATACCTAGTACTCTATTAAGTACTTACACCAAATATGAGACTTCTATATATGATCGCCCGTCAAGGATAAAGGATCAGATTAGTAAAAAAAAATTGATCATCAAAAATTTTCGAGCGCGTCAGATTAAGATAAGATGAGGTAGTTACGTGTTAAAACGTGTAGATTTTACTAATCTGACAATTTGAGTGAAACGTAAAGAAGGGGGAGGGCTACAAAATTGTAAAAAAAAAACGTCACATGGACATTCTCGAGCGTAGCTAAATTTTTTTTTACTTTGAACAGAATAATTCAAGGATTACGAAAAATATATAATCTGACAATTTCCGCAAGCCGAAGCAACAAAAATTCATCGATAAAGTTTAATGCGTGCAGTTACATGATGCCTGTATAGCCCTCAACGCGCATCTATTCTTTTCTCACTCTTTTTCTATCTGTTATTTTCTCACTCCGGACCGACTCTAGTTTCGGTTGCCATGACACCATAGCAGCTGATCACACAGACTCGTTCGTGTCATGACTTTATTTACAACGTATTTCTAATGTTTTTACGTGTTTTATGATTTTGATATAAGTTTTGTAAATTAAAGCTTATAAATATTAACTATGAGTGATATTAATATAAAATGTATATTTTGTGGTGAACATACTTTGGAAAAAACAATTAAATTTACATTAGAAACATTACAAAAATGTATAAATATTTTAGAATATCGTCGGAGCAAACCGGTTCTCCGAAAGTCCCGAACTACATACTATAATCTTGAACTTTCGATAGAATCTTCTCTAAATAAAATATATCACGCACATTGCTATAAATTATTTACAGCAATAAAAATAAAGCGAGACTTTCCGTATTTACAACAGCAACAACAGTATTTACTTTCTCATTTGCATGCTATTTCCTGAGCTTTTCAATTAATTAAGTTCAATAGTTTAAAAAAATACAAAAAACAATTTTTTAATTATCAGATTAGCCAAATTCCTCTAGATAATTGTCAGATTATGAGACAGCACGTCTAAGGCATCAAGATAAACCATATATATCTTAATCTGACGCGCTTGAGTATTTCAAAATGACCAATTTTTTTTGCACATTCTAACAACGGACATGACTTTGCGTCACATCTAAATCGTCAGATTATTATATAAGAGCATTTTTTTAGGTTCACTTAACATCCCCTTCGAAAATCTGATGCGCTCGATAAAGTTTTTTTTTCTTTCATTTCTCACCCCTACGTACGACCACCCCCATCACTGAAATACTCAGATTAACATACGTACATTTTTAAAAATACGTAGGACATGTATAATATCATTATCTGACACGCTCGAGTATGTCCATGGAACTGTTTTTTTTTACATATTTGAAAACCTATACCCGCTCCCCCCACTGATGAAATGGTATGTTTTATATGTCATTTTTCTTTTCATCATCTAAGCTTCACAACCCAATAGGTCTCTATGACGCTCGAATAAATCCCGATTTAGCATCGTGGCCTCTCGTACTATAAGAAAACATTATGGTTTTCATGACAGATGTACTCTGAACGTTACCCCTTAAATAGTTTACTATAATGTAATAAATAATAGCCACAGCAACGCCTGACCGGATCTGCTAGTGTGCATGAAGATATTTTAAGTCAATTTTAGGATCATATTTTAATAATTATTCATTTTAAGAATACATTTTTAGCTACATTATAAGAATGATATTATACAATTTATAGATAGATATATAGAGGAAACAGATAAATAGAATAAAAGATATTCTTTTATTCTATTTATCTGTTTATTGTTTTAAGAAAAATATATTTTTTTTACTTTTGATTTTCGTTACTTATTTCACTTAAGTATTTACGATTTAATCTCGTTACGTCAGAAAGAAATGGTTACAACCCTCGTTCTTAAAATAATTAGACGCTTTTCCACTGCCAGCTAGTAGTGAAGGACGATTTAATAAATATGTTCTTATTTAGGGAAAATGGATATTCAATTTACATCCAATTAATCACAATGTGACGTTCTGATTATAGTACCTTAGATGAAAAAAAATAATCGAAAGACACAGAATTGACTCGTAAAAAATTGCGATAAAAATCAATGAGTAAAATATGAATTTGTTATTTCCCTGGAACAAAATTAATTATATAACATAATTAATATTATCAAATTAAATAATGTATTAAATTAGTAACATATAGTCTTGTGTTATAAGTATTTTTAATTACTTCTAACCGTTTGATATATTAAAACTTAATGAAGTGTAACGCAATAAAAAGCCAAAACCAGTTTTCTATTTATAAAGGAAATATACCAAATCCTCTCCATGCAGTATGAGAGTTTTCATGGAAAAGTTTTACTTACCAAGTTTCCAAATGGAGGGAGTTTCTAATAAACACATTATAAACTAAGTTGGAGTTTTTTTTTAGCTTTAAACGTCGTATTTACTTTAAAAGCGATGTTTTTTTGTACTGTCGTTTTTATACCACTTTCTTGATGCGGCTCCAACATTGGCTATTATTTGTTATACCATTAAGGATTATAGGGACCTTGTATTGTTTAAAAAGCTTGCTGGTAGACGTCATTCTAAAAAAACATAGAGAAGAATTTCTTCGAAACATATAAACTATAATGTAGTTATTTAAGTATTAACTTGTTATAGTTCAGCTATTTTTTTATATTTCATAAATTATTGACCTTAGTAAACACATACACCAAATAATAATCGCTTGCCCGAAGTGAACCCGGCGTTATTGGCTAGGGAGTACAGACATCGTACTACAATATAATTTAAATCTTAACCAAAGGAAATAAAGTTCAGAAATATATTTAAGAAACAAAAATGGTAGCATTCGAACTTGGCAATTTGGCTCGGTTTCGTTCTCAAGCTGTTATTGTCTTCATGAGGTTGGTAACTAAACAATATCAGCCCTCGGTACTTGTGAAAGTAATGTAATAATATAATATAAGGTATAGCGACATAGGTTCGGGACAAAAAAATATGATTTGTATTATTCAGATAATATTACATATTTATTTATTTATTTATTTAGCTTCACGCCATATCCCTTGCGGGGTAGTCAGAGACGACGGAGCGCCAAACGCTACGGTCTCTGCATACCTCTTTCGCCTCAGCCACAGACATCAACCTCTTCATACATGCCCTCCGTGAGGTCCATGCTTTTTACGTGACCTTCCTCCAGTAACATTGATACTGTGTTTTCGAAGGTCACTCGAGGCCTCCCCCTGTCTCTCTTACCGCTCACTTTTCCTATATAAATCTTTTTTACCATCCTTTCATCACTCATTCGTTCGACGTGCCCAATCCACCTGAGCACGTTCTTCTTCATTCTCACCGTGACATCTTCGCTAGTACCTGCCATTCTGTGGATCTCTTCATTGCGGATTTGATCAGCTAGACTGACTACGCATATTCTGCGAAGAGATCGCATCTCCACAGCATTCATCTTTCTTACATTCTTCTTCTGTGTTACCCACGTTTGGCTGCCGTATAACAGCGTCGGTAGCAAAACTGCATTGTGTATAGCCAAACGTGCAGCTATGCTGACGTTTTGACGTCTGAACAATGCAGTCAAAGCACCGTTGACTCTGTTACCGGCAGCAATACGCCTTTCCATATCCATTTCGTATCTTCCGTCTCTGCTAAACACACTTCCCAAATATACCACTTCATTTACTTGTTCTATTATCTTATCATTCACATTGATCTTACATTCTGTTTCTTCATTTCTTTCAAATATCAGAACCTCTTTCTTATCTGTATTCAAGTTTAGACTTTTAATTTCACACCCATCTTTCAGTGTGGTGACCAATGCCTGCAAATTGCATTCTGATGATGCAATGAGCACTGCATCATCTGCATATAGCAAGCAATTGACTTTAAGGTCACCTACTTCACTCCCATATCACTGTCTTTCACGCCTTGGAGACAACTATCCAAATACAAATTGAACAACCAAGCTGACATAGCGCAACCTTGCTTAACACCCGATTGGATGTCAAACCAGGGCGACATGCCAGCTCCTACTTGCACACAGGCTGAGTGATCTCACGTTCATACATCTCCTTGTAGAATTCCGCCTACCGTTGCAAAACGTGTGCTTGCTCAGTTAAAATTTCACCGCTCTTCGAAAGCACCCCTTTCATTCTACAGGTTACCGAACAACCCCGGGAACCACTAACTTCTCGCCAGAAAAGCTTCGTGTTTTCCCGGAAGTTGTTTGTCAATCTTTCATCCCTTTCTCTCTCAGAATTTTCACGCTTCATCTTTATAAGTGCTTTGGTTTTGTGCTTTTGCAGCTTGTATGCTCTTTTTCTTATCTCTCTCATACTTTTATCCTTACCAGAGGCTTTATAATCCAGCCATGCTTTCTTCTTTAACACTACAGCATCTTTCACTTGATCATCCCACCATTCGTCACGCTTTTTACTAAAACCTCTTTTCCTCTTACCACATACTTCTGTCGCTACTTTCACCATACCATTCCTAAGGTTCTGCCAGCATACTTCAACACTTTCATTTCTAGAATCACAGCTTTCAAGCTTCTTGGAAACCCTTTCTTGATATTCCTCTCTGATCGGTGGATCTTGAAACTTCCAGCTTCTTATGCTATAATTCGACGCCAAGCTTGGACACGTCGTGCAGCTGCGCCAACCTGCAAACAGACCTCTTATTCTAGCAACGACTAGATAGTGGTCCGTTCCCATATCAGCACCTCTGAACACTCGCATGTCCATAACTTGACTTCGAATACGCTGGTCCACTAGGAATAAATCAATCCTACTTCTTTCTTCCGCTCGCTCCCATGTATACATGTGAATTTGTTTGTGATCAAACATCGTGTTTGCCACAAACAAATTTCTCTCCTTACAAAATTCCAAAATAAGCTTTCCAGCTTCATTTACCCTCCTATCACCGTATATGCCTAGCACGCTTTCGTATCATCATCCATTCATATCGCCACATACTATCAACTTTTCATTATCCCTGACACTACATAGAACATCAATAACGTTCTCCCAAAACTCTTCGAGCTCGCTCATTTGAGCTGAGGATACTGGCGCATACACGGCTAATAAGAATACTTTTGTTATCCCCAGCTTAAAGCGAATCCAAAGAAGCCTCGGGTTGATCGCCTTGTATTCTACCATTGCATTAACCATTCAAGAGGACAATAATACGCCTACAGCTTGGCAACCTCGCTCACCTTCTGGAACCCCAGCCCAAAAAGCGACCCGGTTGCCAGGCAAATCGGTCGTATCATTGCCTTTTCGCTTGGTCTCAGACACACAAATAACATCCAGATCTTTGTCATCCATCACATCTAATAATTTATTCATCTTCTGTTCCATTCCTTCTCTTACATTCCACGTAGCTATTTGTAGCTCTGCTCTCCACCATACGGAACATGGCGTGTTGGTTGGCGGTTACATGTCATCGTTAAATGTTTTCAACTAACGAGCAGACATTAAATCTGACAGTTTAAGTGGCTGGGTGGCTAAAAATTACTCCTTTAGGGACATTGAAGAGATACAGGCAACTAGAATATATAGAAAAGTAGGGAGATAATTCGGAGTCCAGTTCTTTTATGCGTAAATGACAATATTGCTGTCGCGATACAGCAATATTGTAGTTTCTGGTATTATTATTATTCTCATTTACTAGTGACTAGCTATTGCTAATGATTTTGCTCGCCTCTTACAATTAAATTATATTAAATTATAACTATCATCAAATTTTTTTACAAATCCATAAATTTTACACAACATTTTACATTTTATTCAATCCGCATCTTACAATATTGATTCTTCATTTTTCTGCTCTACAGTAATACACCGAACTAAAATTACATTTCTCAAGTGCAGGCAAATAAATAAGATACGTTGTAAGCATAAAGATAAATATGGGATAAAATTAACTTATAATAAATTAAATATAAAATGGAGATAAGGCAATTCTATATAAAAATTGATTATTTATTTGTTAACAAAATCTTTCATAGCAGCATAATGAGTTAATTTAATAATAATAACTTTCTTTTGGTGTAGGCACAAATAAGAAAATAAAACAAAATATTTTTACAGGCACTTTACGTGTCTGACTCTAAAAAAAAAGGTAATCAACAACTAAAATTATTTACAATCTGTTCAATGAAATCAATCGCGTACAAAAAGGATTTAAAAATCAAAAGCTTTGTTTTAACTGTCTGTTTTAAATACAGACTGTAAGAATTGTATAATATTATATTGTATTGTATTTTACTGTTCTGTACTATACTGTACTGTATTGTACTATATTGTGTTGAATTGTATAGTATTATGTTGAGTTTTGTTGTGTTGAGCTGTGCTGTGCTGTGCTGCGCTGTGTTGTGTTATATTATATTTATTGTTAATAAAATAACACATAGGTTGCCTTTGATTAACGTAATTGCCAGTCAAGATTCTTTTAACTTTTATTCATAAACTAGCAGACCCGGTCACGCGTTGCTGTGACTATTGTTTTTGATATATTACATTGTAGTGAACTATTCAAGGGGTAACCTTCAGAGTACATCTTTCATGAAAACCATAATGTTTTCTTACAGTCGATATTAAGCAAAAAACAAAACAAAATAATTATAATTATTTTTTAAATTTTATCCAAATTTATAACACTATTTGTATATTACAAAGTTTTTAGTAAATAACTTGGAACACTAAACTTACGAATAAGGTAGGTAGGATAGATACCTCATTCGTAATTACTCAATTCAGTCAATAGATATCCGCCATCTTTTAGAATTGTTAGGAGGTAACTGCAAAATAATAAACAAAAAATTTGCAATAAAATAATATGGCGACTATGAATTGAGTTGAAACTTATTCTATCTTTTAAGTTAGGTCAACTGTACGTGGTGTGTAAATTTATTAAAATCGGTTAAGTAGTTAAGGAGTTCATCGTGGACAAACAACGTGACACGTGTTTTATATATATTAAGCATTCTGGTGGAATTTTTTTTATCATTTAATATTTTAAATAATATGATAGATAAATCCTAAAATTATCCTTTTTTTAATATGTTACTTTATCATTTTAATAAGATGTTCATAATTAAAAATATTTGGTGGTTTTACTAATCCATATAATATAAGTTAAACTCAAAACATTTAAATTTTAAAAGATAAATCATGAAAAATGAAAAAAAATACTTTTTTATAATAAATACAACAATTTTTATACAACTCGGCAGACTTCGTTCTGTCAAATAGATTTGGAATGTGGCAGTTTATATTTCGACCTTAAGATGTTTTTACTCTGCTGACCCTCACATATAGCCCTATCATTATGGTGACGGTTCTGTTCAGGAGAATTAAAGAAAAAGGTCAGCTCGGATGACCTAAGTATCTTCGCTTCCACGAACTTTAGCCACCCTTTTGAGACGCACTAAAACCCCGATTGGGATGTCTTCTAGAGGGCTTCAAACTAAGAGGGGAACATAAGGTTCAAACCTGATTGTAAAATAATCTAAAGGGATAGTGGGAACGTAAAGGTGACAAATATTTACAAAGTGGGTGCTTCAATGACAAAACGTGGAGAAATTTAATTATTTATTACTATTATTATTAACATAAGGTTAATAACCGATGAAATAAAGAAAAATGAAATAAAACGTATATAAGTATTTTCAGTAATTGATCGGGGAATTACTGGCAATGTTTGACGAAAATCTCCTGCTAATAAAATCATTGCACCACCAAATAGGTTATGATTGCTCCATAGATCTTGTAAGGTTCTATTTAAAGCCTCCAAAGATTTTTTAAGTGCCATAGTGCATTCATCCCAAACAATCAATTCACATTGCTGCAAAACCTTTGCCATTGCAGAGTTCTTCGAAATGTTGCAGGTTGGAGTTTCGTTGCTTTGCATGTTTAATGGCAATTTTAGTGCTGAATGAGCTGTGCTACCACCTTCAAGCAAAGTTGCTGCGATTCCCGACGAAGCGAGTGCAAGCGCAATTTCATTTTGTGAGCGAATTGTTGCTAATATCAATAAAATCAAAAAAGTTTTTCCTGTACCACCAGGTGCATCTAAGAAGTAAATCCCTCCTCTTTTATCATTTATTACTTTCATAAGTGTATCAAATACATACCCTGTTGTTCATTGAATAGTGGAAGGTTTGTTTGAATTAATTCTTTCAAAGTGTTGAGATCATATAGTTTTTCTCGGTGCAACTCTTGGTTAAAAGCATTATGCATTGGACGATCAGGCGCGGCCAGTCCTAATTGAAATAATAGTTTGTTTTACATCATCAAGCACATGTCCTCAATTGAAATCAATACTTCATTGTAAATTTCTTCGCTTATTTGTATATTTGGATTTCCCCTTCTAATCCGTATTTGATACAAAATATCATCACACATATTATCTTTGTACTTGATCCACAAATCCTTTGGGTTTGATGGGAAGCATGTAGATATGATTATAGAAAACAATGTTCGTATTTGATGAGCTTGTGATGATATTACAGCATCATTGAGAGTTTGATCCCAATGAGCATCATTTTCTAGCAATCGCAAACGTTGGCAAGCTTCTCTGTATGATCCACACAAATCACCATTAACAGTTCGTACATGTTGGAACGATGTTGGGCCACGTACATTGACTAATAGCAGTCGTAAATAAAAACATTCATCATTGCTTGGATGTACTGAATGAATTCGACCAATCACATCGGTAGAATATACATCTGGGTATCCTGTAACTGGTTTTCCTTGTTTCCGTCGTATAAATCTCCTTGAGGATTGATTCCAAGTATAATATTTTGGCATTTCAGAATATAACAATGTTTGAGCAAAAGCATCGTTTTGACATGTCTCAAAAAAACTGGTTAATGTAGTAGATGGTGGCTGTACAGCTCTATCTACTGCGTTCTGTGCTGTAAAATATACTCTTTGTCCATTTTCTAAATGCACAGCTAAATGAACAACAGTAGGGTGTCTCTCATGAATAGGAAAAGAAAATATTCGCCAAACTGCTTCATTACTACTAACATAGCGACCCATTTGGTATTGGGTAACTTCATCATTGGAATTCTCTGCATTAATACCAATCACAGCCATATCACTCCCTTTGGTTACATATTTGCAAATGTATTTAATAGATTTTACTGAATGGCAAGATTCAACGTTGATGTGTGCTTTGATAAAATGGGTGAATATGGAACAATCCAGCGATTATCTATTTCAATATCTTGTTGATTTAATTTGACAATGGTTGATCTTTCATTTTCTGCTGTCGATCGGCGACGATACAAAGGATAACCGTCAATACCATGTTTTTGATAACTACCTCATGCAATCCAGGATCTACTTCTACATTAGGGATTTCAGCTGTTATTACTGCATCAACTTCATTTGACTTTATCTTGTCAACTAACCAAATCAAAATATGTGCATGTGGCAATCCCCGTTTCTGCCACTCCACAGAATGCATCCAGCGGCGTGTCTCTCCAAACACATAATGTTTCACAATGAAATCCATTAAAGATTTCAACTTTTATATAAAGACTCTGGCTGTGTCTATTTCTATCCAGTGTGGATTGCATGTAAATGTGATTAACAAATCTGCTGTACCATAATGACAAACATATGACATTGCATTTTGAGCATATTCATGCATATGTCGAGGGCTTACGATGTATGTTGCTGGAAGAATAGTTATTCGACTAAGATTCTGTGCATTACCATGAGTATTAATCGCATCTCGAAGGTGAATATACTCTTCAGATCTGAGTTTTGTCTGATTCAACCTGATGAATGTTAATCTCTCCATTTTTATTTTAACATACATGTCTATAACATACTTGTGATATAATCGCCGACGTTTGAGTATGTGATTGTCATCATTAGGCGGTAGGAATAATAGTTCATTGAACTGACTTTTTTGTTGGTTTTAGAACCTGCAAATAGATTTTTGTTTTCATAACATTGAAAATAAAAAATAATAATATAGTGACTGATAATATATCTCCTTGCTAAACAAATATTTTTTATTACCTGTAATGGGATTTATCATCTTGTTTGAGAAATCATAGCCATCTTCACCTTGCCAAAATATAATGAGATATTGCAAGGCGTCATATGAGCGGTGTGTTTCCTTTATACGTTGTAATTGATCATTCCGACGATGTAAAACAATATCAAGGGATTCCAAGTTTTCTCCAACTACTACGATGGAAACTTCATCAATAGTTGGTGCATTAAAACGTCTTGCATGTTGGCCAACAGGTGTTTTATCAGCTCTGATTACAATTTTGTGATTATCAGATGGCATCAGATCCAGTGCAGTTTTAAACAACATAATCAATTGATTGTACTCATGAAATAAAGTTTGTAATTGTTCTACAATAGACCTCTTTACTGAATTGTTATTTGAACAACGCATATCAATTTCTTGTGGTAAATTGCCAATGAAATAAATTTGCAGAAATTTGTAATTGCTATCTGATACTGGTAACAGTGAACTTGCGCTATGATATAGTTCGCCTTGTATCTGTAAATTAAAAAAAATGATTTTTGTCAAATATAAATAATATTTGTTCGTAAAAAGTATATCTGTCTCCTAATTTGAATCCCCAATTTATAATTGATATGCTTAGGTATGTCAATATGTAATAATTAGTTGTAACTAATATCCATCATAAAAAATTATATTGTGTTTCAAAATAATAAAAGTATTGCTAATACTGAATCACCAAATAATATTATGACTAAGTAATATATTTCTTGGGGATTAAGGAACTGAAGGTTAATGACACACCTTTACTTAATTAACAGGAAATTTTGTTCACTAAAATAATAATGATTAACTTCTATAATAATTACCTTAAAATTTGGCATGAAATTTTCCCGAACTACGTTTGTTGCCCCAAATGACTTCATTTGAAAGCAATTGTTATATTGTTGGATATTTTACAAAAAGTGTATGGAATCTGGTTCTATTCCTGAAACCAATGAGTACAATGGCTCTGGTGGTAGATCCAATGGTATCAATTTCACTTTCCCATTTGCGCAACACAATCCATTGGCATCATTTGCCTTACAATGAGAGCAAACCAAGTTCATAGATTCAATAGTAAAACATTGGTGGTTACTGTAGTCAATTGACAAATCATAATTGAAAGCAGCTCGATTCAAACTTTCGGGATTATTGGTTGAATCTCTCGCTCTCGCTTCCCGCGTTCGTGATATACGAATTCTTTCACGTTCTTTTCGGTCGTCACGTTCTTTTGCAGTATGATAAGATCGGTAATTAGTTTGGTTTGTAGCATTTCGGGTTCTTCTACCTAAATTACTTCGTCTTATAGGAGGCATATCGAATATACTCACTAAATTATGTCACATGCAATAATTATTAATCACAGGTATTAAAACACTTTGCACAAAACACGATATAAAACAATCAAAATTAATTATTAAATATTTTAAACGCTTTTTAATGCGGTTTGTTTGACAGATGCAATGACGTGAAAACTGATGACAATTTATGTCGCATTCCAAAACTAAAACAAAAGAAAGAATATTCCAAGGCCAATCAAATCTATAGCTCTTAAATTTTTTGACTTATTAATTTGGTCGGGTTCACGATATTATCACTTTTGCGTGAACCTGCACATACATATATTTGATTGAATTTGAACTTTGTGGAGAGACAATAAAGCGCGAATTGACTCTTCGACGTTAGCAACATACCTAAATTGTTTAGATAACAATGAGTGCTTGTAATTTAATATAAACTTTATTGAATAACAATACAGTTCAAATTGGCTCTTCATTTAGTTATTTATTCTATATTTAAAATATTTGTATAGGAAAAAGAAAAGGGCTCTTTTAGGGTTTTCCTGGAAATTATTCGAATTTTTCTCGCCGTTAGAACCATCCTTGGGCTTCAAGGAATATTTTAAAAAAAGAATTGTTAAGATTGGTCCATGCGTTGTTGAGTTGTGCGCTTACCAACACATTTTGCGATTCATTTTTATATAATAGATTAAGGCTATAAGAAGAATTTTATCACTGTCATGAATTTTACTGAAACTAGCGAGTCACTAAGTAATGCCTGCTGTAAATCAATGTATTGCTGAGGGTGTTCATTTGTTAAGTTGTTTATTTTAGGAATGTTGTCCTATATTATGATTGATGATGGCTTTGATATATTATGTTATTACTGTCATACTTTTTTTTAAATATTATTTATTATAAAGTTATATTACATAGTGTGTGTAAGAGTGAGTAATACTATATACTTGTAACATTTAACTACGAGGGGAGGTCCAAAAGTTCGTGGAATGGAGAGGATGGAGCGGGGATAGGGGCGCTCGCTTGGTGTCATACGAATCGGAGACTCATCATTAGCATAAATACCGAGTTTCAATCCGATTGCGTCATTCGTTTACGAACAGTCGCCTGTTAAACAAGTCAATCCGGAAGAAAACTGAAACTATGGAGAAAATTGAACACCGCGCTGTGATAAAATTCCTTACCAAGCAAGGAAAGAATGCTCAAACCATTTTGAATGAAATGTGAGTCGTTTATAGGGAATAGTGAAAGAGCAGCGCGTCGATGCGACAAAGCATTTTTTGGAGTCGAGATAAACCTGCACAGATTTTAGACATTACATTTACATTTACATTTTTCTATATTTAAAAATATGAAAATCATTCTTACAAGGAGCATTCTGTAGTTTCATTTTCGACAACAATAATAATATTCTAACCACTTGAATATAGTACAAACTGAAAAAATGTCGCTAGATTAATATAGATAAATTAATAAAATAAATGTTGCTTGAGAACTGATAATGAGCTGTTCTATATTTGAAATATTAATATTTTATAAAGGTTTCGGAAGTATACGCTTTTATGTTGAATCTGTAAATATATCAGTTTCCTGGACCAATGCAACGAAATATTTTAAGATAAAAGTATAATCCAAATAAAATTTTATATAGTAACCGAAAAATATATATTTTCAATCGAACCTTTTAGTACAATAATTTCATTTGACACGTTGAAAAACGCAAATGATAAAAATGTTTGACGCAGCGAACACTTGTTTAATTAAATTTACAGAATATCGTTCTAAATAAAATATCATGACGTAAACAATGATTGACACTATTTGAATAGGTTTATTCATTGATAATACTCGTATAGTATTCTTATACATATATCGAATTTTTGTAAATATACTTTCAATGTCGCGGTGTAGAATGTGTGGAACAGGGTGCTAAATTAGCAAAAGTAGTAAACACAGTTTTTAAAATAATTGTCAATATAATTAGTAACATTAATACAGCCGGTTAAAATGTAATATTTGCTATCATACACTTGAAATTTAATGTTATTCATTTATTTGAATGTTCTATTTTGATAGTTGCTGTTGATTCTACAAACTAGCATTTTATGATTATATTGAAATCAGAGTAATAAATTAAATAAAGATCTATTTATTTATCAAATATTGTTTTCCGAGTAATTTGTGATGTTTTTTCAAGAAATGAATTAATATTGTTAGAATAGAAATTATTTTCACTACACCTAAAGGACAGACAAACCCTTACATATATTTCCTCAACTGGAGTAACCATTGCTTTCATCTTTTAGGTAATTGTAGTATTTACAGACAGGACACGATGTCGAAAAAGGCGAAAAGGTATTTTCTTTGTATGTAATAAATAAATAATATGTCATAAAAAAGTATGAGTAGGTACATTAAAATTTACTCTGCAATATAATATATATTTTACATAATGGAATTAACTTTAGTAACTGCATGCAGTAATTACTGTAGATTTTGTAATACTTATAGTAAGGTATATATATATATATATATGTATATATATTGTATAAATACACCACCATTTTCAATATGTATATAAATTTAACTATAAACCATTACTTGGATTAAATCAAATTAATTAACAGCATCATATCTTGTCTGTCAGATGTCGACGCCATCGCTCTGGGGATTGTTGATAATTGATTAAACACAGCTCCCGACGTGATCAGAGCAATATTACGATACACGGTGCAATGCGACTGATTACTTCTCGACATTGAAACACTAAGCAAGAGATTGTATTATTATCCTTCTGTATTATAATACCATGAAGTTTATTACGTACTAATATCTATCTAATAAACCTTTACAATGTATTTTTTCGTCTATCGACTTTTAGCTATGTAATGCGTAATTTTATGACAATACTTTATTAGTTAAAATTCTTTAAAAATAAACTCTTTATAAGTTAGAAATTGGTTTTGTTTTTCGAACTGCAGGATTGTACAAATTACTACATTAAATTAATATTTTTTTACACTAATCTTAGATCTATACGTTAAAAAAAATCAGTATAAGTAAATAAATGTTTTTATAAAGACATGTTATGTATTCAGTATCTTTTGTTGGTTATGTATAATCATAAAATGTACTTTAATAAAAAAAATTGAACAGCAATAAACGAGACAATTGTTAAATACCAGATAAAAAATTAAAGTATAGTTTTAATTCTATGAAGCAGTTCTTTATTAATATTTGCTATAGGTTTTTCACATACGCTTATTAATAAGTTGTGATGATATATTTTGAATTATTTCTTATACGTCGTAATTAAAAATATATTATAGTGATATAATGTTATGTCTGATTTTATCTTCTCGGTCACCACTCACTAATAACACATTTCCCATAAGTTAAAAACAATAAGGAGTAGCCCATTCGTGGGTAGTTTTATGGTATTTATTATTTCAAATCAGTATTTTTATGAGAATTTGATTTTTTCCAAACTGAAATAGTATTCAAGATTTTAAATAATACAATAAACTTAGATACTACATCGCATTGCATAAATAACTGTCTTAAAATTTTAAAATAATATATAGTCTTATATATTTTTATAAATATCTATTTATGCTGTGTATTCAAGTAATATTAATTTAAGACCGTCATACATTTTATATTCGGTCATTACTATTTGATTTTTTATTGTCCTGACTTTTTTTTTATGTTAAAACTCAATAAGGACTGAGTCGCTTATACGATGCTGTTGTACGTGAGTCTTATATACTACCTGATTGTTAATGCGACAAGAAAAAGTTTTCATATATATATTTAGCGCTTAAAAATTAAGATTTATTTTACACTAAAGTTAGAATATAATCTCAAAACATTCTTATTTTTTGCCATTTATTACACAAACAGATTCAAATATGTATATTTATATGTAAACGAATAAACAATTTTATCATTTGGACATGTACGAGAGTTATAACGCGGCGTTAATTCAGCACAAAGTATTGTGCTACATCGCCGTGAACAAACAAAATGCATTTGTGGTAACATGTAGGTGATATAAGGATTATTTCATTAAATGTCATACGTAATATGACGGATATCGTATTATATTACATGTGATATCTTCTACCATCGTATTTTGGATATACTTACATGACGACTTAATTATAATAAGTTAAAGTAACAGATTAGATACAAATGCATTATATTTAAATATAGAATGAAGCAGAAGGACAATAAGCTCCCGTGAATAAGTATTTCCGATAAATAACATAAATATGGACGACTACTTCCTGTTATCATTACGCTTGATACTTCGTTTACGTACGTATATATACGTTTTCCCATATCAAAATAACTCAACGTAACAGTTATTGAAGGAGCTTTTGTTTTCATTCTTACAGCAGAACTCCCACCTTCAAGGCCGGCAACGCTCCTGTAAATCCTCGGATGTTGCAAGAGTTCATGGGCGGCGGTGATCACAAATTATCTGTGACCCGCCAGCTCGTTTGCCCTCCTATTCCATAAAAAAAAAAAAAAAAAAAAAAAAAAAGAAGATTTTTTACAATAGTAGTAGTGGAATTTTCTGAACTTTGTGATCATATAATACTATATAATGTAAAAAATTGTTTATTTAATAATTTAAATACAAACATTATTTTAAACACTGAATGTATAAGTTATCGTAAATATTTTTTATAATATTTTTCATTATTTAACAATTATATAAATAAAGTTTTATGTAAGAATGATAGATTAAAAAGTGGATCCGTTAATCAAAACACGATAAGTTATTGAATAAAGTATGTATTTGTACAGGAGTTTTAATTAACTAATTATACATTCTCCATACTTAAAAAGGAAAAGAAATCCCTATACACTTATATGGACGTCTTTTTGGCATAATTATATTTTGAATAATTACAATTTAAAATAATTAAAATACAAAAATATTAAAAATATACAATCATTATGGCGTTCGATGAAATATAACATCATTAATATGAATAAAAATTAATAATAAAAGTTATTAGGCGGCTTAAAGATATTCGATCTTAATTATTTACCGAAGACGAACAGGGGAAGGGAATTAAATTTTATTAAAGAGAGATAATATAATTATAAGATATATATTTCGGCTGACCTGAAATTTTTTTAATCTGTGTATTCTTATTAATACATAAAAAATATAATCCTCCTTAAATTTTATCTTCATTAATGTAAAAGATTAGGTAGAAATTGTCTCTAGTTATCGGCTTCGTGTATCGGTTTCCACATAAATCCCCATAATTAATTTAATGAATTAATCCTTTAAGTATTTATAGAAAAATAATAACCTACATATATTAACGACAGACAAAATATACAATAGCAAGTAATTTTTTTATAAAAGTGACCCATTTTCTGTAAATAAAGAATAATTTTATGGTACGTGGTATATTAATTGCTATCAAAAAAGTTAAACCGAATATTCGTGTAATTCGTAAAAGTTGTCATCCTTAAGTTCCAGATAAGACGATTAATGTCAGGGTTTTGTCCAATTTTTCGTGTCAAAGCCGTATCATTTTTATTAAGACTAAGATATAATATTATTTAGCTTTAAGTAAAATGAAATAGGAAATTTGCTCTCTGTCATGTGCAAGACCTTTGAAAAGATTGGTCTTATTTTATTATATATTAATGACGACGGCTAAAATCAATACTTTTATATACATACATAAATAAATACTTTTAGGGTCATCGAGAAACCTTACTCGATGACCCTAAAAGATCCATAAGGCAAGGTATTGTTTTGATAAAACCTTATGAGTAAAGAAAAATCTTATCACGAGAAAAATTGCATAATAATAATCAAACTATTTAAAGCAAGATTAGTAAATGAAGAGTAGTGCCATGCATCTATCACTATCGTCACTGCTAATGCTACTATTTTCTTTTCCACTTCCAAAAGCGTCACAATGTAGGTAATGTTGAAGCAAATTCTAATAGCTGATGATAAATTAACTGATTAACTGTTAGATATTTATATCTCGTCTCTCCATGAACACGATTGCGGTATTCGATTGCTTACGATAGATATAAATCTTCGATGAAGTAATAACATATCTAACATACGGATGTATTCTAGTAAATAACGTTTCGACTGCTGCAAATTTAGAGCTTAATGTTAAATATAATAGAATAATAACAATAATATTATATTATTTATATGGTTTCGTATTTAACAAACAGTAAAAACACTTGCTCAGACATATCACTGCGTAAAAAATCTAAACATTTTTTGTTGAAAGTACAAAAGGGACACGAATGCAACGAAGCTCGAGAGTTATGTAGCAAAAAACAGGGCAGGGATTCAAAATTTTTTGTATAACATGAAAATATCAAAGAATTATATTTCTAAGATAAAACTATTTTTAATATTAGCTATACTTAGTAATACATTTATAAATATGTGATGAGCAGAGTATTAGATGTTTAGACTACATATTATGATCTTATACATACCGTCAAGATAAGTTTATATTACCTAACATTTCAAACATTGTTACAAATAAGATAATACCTATATTAAACACAGTTTCCTTATTAGTTACGATAGTCCTACATTTAACTTTTAAACTTTGGCATTTACAAATATCAGTTAGTTCTCTCGTCGTAGGTAGTAAACTAAATTTGGCGTTGAAAAGTACATGGGAAAGTTTTCATTTTATACCTGAGGAACCGCAATCATACGCCGAATGACTCATATGGCTTACATGCAACAAATATTATGTACCGAATGGCACTTTCTTTCTAATAAGTCATTGTGTAGTGTATTATTTATCAGTTTAAAACACAATTTTAATAAGAGTGTAAAATTCTTAATAATATAACAATTTTGTTAAATCCATATATTAAAACAGTGACTAGATACGCTTGATTGAACATACGTATTACATTATTCAATACGAATTTCAGATAATACTGAGCTATACATTAAAAAATTTAATGTGATATAATCATCGATATCTACATATATTAAAATTAAAAAATATGGTATTCATGCACATTACATGTATAAAATATATATCGAGGCTAGCTATATGAGCAATATATAAAGCATAGCAAAGTTTGAGCGTAATATGAATTTAAAATAGTATGAATTTTTAAACGTAATTCAAAATATCTTATGATAATATGAAGATATTTGTTTAAATATTCATAAATAAATCGATTACAATGGTCCGATACCCCTAACTACGAGATACCAAAGATAGATGTCAAATTATTGTAATTAATCCTGTATTTATTTTGTAATATTGTAATTTGTAATATTAAGTAATATTGACACCCAGATTTGAACTTAATAATATTTCTCGAGTAGTTGTCTTAATATATAATAAGTCCTTCTTTACCTTTATATATCTATATTTTTATATATAAAAATATATAAAATGATAATAAAATATCCCCTTGTGGTTTTAAAATTGTTTCAATAAGTAATTGTGATTATTGACGAATGTCTAATATTTTTATTAATATGAAAATATATTATTTTCACGAGAACTATACATATACAAATAATTCTGTCTGGCGAATGATTTATTGATAAACAGCTGCTGCAAGTCCTACAAACATTCACCCATCAAACAAATAAGTCATACAAAGAAAATTATTTGAGACCTAAAGATAATATTTTAACGTAAAATTTATAAGTTAAATACAAAAATGAATTAAAATTACTTATATATTTTTAAATGATTTTAACATCACAATCACATAATTTAACACAAGAATTCAAAAATGTGACTATGTTTAATACATACTGTAATACATTTGAAATACTTACCCTAAAGTTTAATGACTAAAATTAGACGCTTATTAAATAAGGCTTCCAAATTTCTCATTGTATAATTTAACTTTTATAAAAAAAATTCTATGGCATTTCCATGTAAAGGCAAACACGTTTTCATTTCCCACCGCAATAATTTATACATAACGACGCCGGAAAACTGAATAATACGTATAAAATAAAGCTTTTTTTTGAACGCAGACAGAACAAAGACAGGAAAAAAGTAAATTGAAAGCACGTCATGGAGTGCAAGATATTAAGTAGTTTGGAAACATAACTTTAACACTAAAGTACCGGTCAAATTGACCGTTCTTAAACTTTTGTAAAACTTACACATTTTGAAATGTTATAATATCGTTATGAAACTACATGACAATTCTTAGAATATGCATATAATATTTTCTACACTCTTTACTTTTAGTTATTTCCATTATTACCTGCGTTTTATAATAAAATAACTTTTAATTACCGGTCAATTTGACAGCGTGCGGTAGGAACAGGCATACAAGAATTGTCGGTAGGTTTAGTGTTAAGATTAACATTTAAAGTGGTATAAGTAAGTTTATTTATACTTTATTAATTTCATCTCAATTACTTAATTTCAAGTTATTTTACGTTTTTATATACTTATATAAAAACGTTAAATAACTTCAAAGAAACAAGAGTTTTTCCAAAAAGTTATTCATGTAAAAAGTTATTCGTGTCTACTTTTAGGCGTCCCTGTCGGTAATGAATTATTAGTTGTTCAACAACATGAGAACAAACTAGTTTGAAATTAAGTTATCGGTTTAGTTTTCACCTTGTCTAAGTTTAATTTTCACTTTGTTTAAGTTTCTTCATTTAGTAAGTAACAGATGATCCTCAAGAAGATATATTCAGTATTATATACCAATATCTTGACGCTGAATGGCATTAGAGGTATCTCTGTTTTCTGACATGTGATACAATAGTGGATAAATCTGTAATAATTGTAAATAAATAATGGATACTATTATGGAGCACAAGTATCATCTATTTATTCGTTTTTTCAATTTTTATGGTGCCAAAAATCCTACAACGGGCAGACTTAATGCTACAGAGCACTATCTACTAGTGAACCCAGAAAAAATATAAATATAATCAAAGTAATATGTTTATTAACAAACACTTTTCGATAAAACTACATTATACTAGTTACGATCGTATACTTACTGTTAAAATGGAACTTGGTATTAAATATTTAGACACAATTAATAAAGATTTTTATAAATTTCTGCTTCTTTAAAGACAAATGTTTGAATAGAATTTAATTTTTTTCTTTACTAATTAAATTAATCTTGCTAACAATATCCCTCTTTTTATCTCAAATGTTTGTCGTATTTCGGAGGAATCTTTCCTGTAAACAAACAGATACGTTTAGTAAAATATAAATTAGAAAATACTGTTTTTTAATAACGGCAGTCTAATGATGTAATCTCTGGGGGTCATTTCATCTCACTTAAAAATAGAAAAGAATTTGTAGTTAAAATTACTTAGTAAGTATTTATTTGTAATATCTAATATAAATAATAAATATTTAAGATTTATTATTTATATAAGAAATATTTTCTACATTCCAGACAGTTACTGATTTTTCAGCTTTTATATTTTGCGTAGCAGTTAGATTTTTGATTTGATCTAACAAAAGGTTATTGTTAGGTTCAGTTGTTTAGTTAAGCAACAGGCTATCACAATATACGAGTAAACAAAAAAATGGTTTTAGAACAAAGCAATTTCTAAAATATACGGTACATATTAAAAAATATATATTTTAATGTTGACTCCGAGTTACTATTTCATGATAAAATATAACTTGAAGTTTAAGTATTAGTTTCAGAACATTTTATTAAAAATTTTGTTGAAATAAGGCGTATACAACGTTAATTAGGTCTTTGTAGAAAAAGATATTGAGAAGTTTAACAAACTTTACTTTAGAAAGTAAAGTGTAGTGAATTTTGAGCAAACATTAATTGTTCCAAATGTCAAGCGCAGTCCCAAAACGAAAAATGAAATACGAGTATTTCTCTGACAACTTTGAACTTTAATTTAAAATGCTTGAATAAAATTATTTAAACTGAACTCCTAAACATAAAGGAGTTGTACTTAGCGTTATTAACATAAATTATGTATGTTTATTTGCATACTTCAAATACTTATCCACAAAGTACCAACCGAGAGAACACTTTTAAAATTTGATTAAATATAAACTTATTTAAAATGATTGTTTCCTCCTTAGATCCTCCTTATAGATCAGCTAAAGATTTATTATTTTCTTATTAGCCGTAAGTAGATTTTTGTAAATCAGGTGAGATTGCATTAATCTAATCTTATTTAGAATGTATATTTTTAAATTGATGTAGAATTAAAAAGTCCGTTTCAATAGCATTACAGGGACGAATGCTACATCTACTAGATTATTATTACAAATATTCTAAATAATTTTTCTAACTTTAAAATATATAATAACAATTTAATTACTATAGAATAAAAAAATAATCAACACTACCAGGATCCGCACTGCCATCTGAGCTACTGTGTCGCTAAAGGTTTTGATGTAGAATATTATAATTACTATCTTTCCTATTAAATTCTCCATGTAGTTTTTTAATTAACGATCATTTAAACTTTTAAATAAGCACCATTTGCTTACAGTCTTCCTAATGTATCTTATCTAAATACTAAAATAAGAAAAAAGTAGTATTGCATTTTGCACATGATAAACTTTTTCATAAAAGTTTTATTCCTTTAGACAGTTTTTTCCAATAGAACATGCCATTTTCAAAGAAACCAAAAGTGGCTTCTTTTGAATATACGTATAATGCCAATATCACATAAATACAGAACTTTTGAAGACCCAGAAAAAGTTTCTGGATTTCTCCATTTGTGAGTTTGAGAAGAAGTGACAAAAATTATACTTCTTATAAATTCGCATCTAAACCAAATGTCTATTAACGCTTGAATGGATTACTTTTATTTATTAATACAGTATAATTAATAAGTATATCCATAACTCTAATATTCTATAAAATATATTCTGAGATTTTTTATAATAATTCACCAAATAAATTAGTCCTTTTGATACTAATTCCTATTGTACTTTTAGTTTCATCCTGGTTTAGTTAGTAACTATCATCAAACTATTCCGATTTCATATCCTCTACATGAATTGTACATATAATTTTTTCTTATACCACAGTCCTAACAAATACAAAAAAAAATAAAATAGATCGTCTTCAAATCTGTTAGAGTTTAAGTGTTTTGAGAACATCGCATTTACATTGAAGTTGGTCTAGTGGTATTACACTTAGTCTCAATTTGCTGTTCACCGTGCGATCCGAGTTCGATCCTTATATATCCGTCTATCGATTATAGCCGCTAAATAATAGTGAAGTGTTTGTGCGAAGAAGTATTTCATAGTTTTCATGTCCTATGCAAGCGTTGCCTTCGCTCACGCGAACCTGAAGCCCCTTCAGGTGCTTCAGAACAGATTCATGCGGCTCGCCACTGGGGCACCGTGGTAAATGCGTAATATCGACTTGCACAGAGACTTAGACCTACCGACGATCGCACAGTATTTCAAGGGGCTCTCCAAAAGCTACTTTGACAATGCTGTGGGACATTCAAACCCGCTGGTGGTTAAGGCCACAGGATACACGGCCCGTAAGACTCCTAAAGTCAGAAAGAGAAGACCCAAGTTCGTACTTTTCGATCCGGATGACGCGATTACGTTAGGGAACGCTACGTAAAAGCGTTATGAATATTCTTGCTTAAACTTTTTTCTCGCGTAAGTAATAGTAAATGAGCGGCCACATTTAAGAAGCTGCACAAACAACGAGAAACCAAGATAAGATTTTGACATTATTTTTTGATAAAAAATGTACTAGTACTTTATAGAGGAGTACAAGATTACTTGATTTGTAATATTATGTGTAGCGTAACAGTTTTAAACCTCTCTATTATTATACTTTATAAAATATTTTATAAAGTATAATAATGTATACAGAGGTTTATATATTATATTTATTCTTAAATATAATATGTTTAAATGAATTAAATGTAAACCCTAACATCACTTCCCCCATCAATGAGGCACAACCCTACAAAGGGAGCCAAAAAGTGATTACTCGTCTTTGAATATGTTAATATTGTAGAAGCATGGAACTTGTGACTCAGCTGAAATTACAAAGACTTTTTTTAGTTGCGACCGCAATTCTGAAGAACTTTCAAACATTATGCCTTTCAAAATTAATTTTCTTAAGAATGTGAACTTCAAAATGTTCGTCAACACACTTCAAAAGGTGAACGTAGATTTATTATTGTCGCCGAAAATATCGTCAGTGTAATGTTAATGAAATAAATGCTGTAATATAAAAACATTATTTTAAATTGCAATTAAATGTATTGTGTTCAATATTTTAACATACATCTCTTTTCACTGTTACATGTAAATTCTTTCATATTACTTTCAAAATATGAAAATATAAGTATTATTGAGAGACTGGAAAGAGTAGAGTAGTAAAACTAGAATAAGACTGCGTTACGAAATCAATGTTACGCTGACAAAGTATAATTTGTTATTGTATTAGTATTGATCATGACATGACATGTATGTTAATTTATATCTTAATTAAAATATTATAAACTTAATTCCTAATAATTTTAAGCACGTATTAAATTTTAACTACGGTCAAAAAGAAGGTCAAACGGTCGGTACGGTCAAAGATAAAAAATTGTACCTCCCCAGTTACATGATATGGCATTATTTAAAATGATATATATCTCTTTATTAAAAACCATCGTGAGTACTGCGTTAATTGTAGCAATAGTAGCAATAGTTTGAAACGTAGTTTTTGACACTTCCGCCTTACCTCTCTCGTCTCTCTTCTATCTTACGTCATAAGTGGTTATATAATTCTTAGCTATTCCATTTTTACATGCACTCTTTTCATTTCTTTTTTAGTCACCCGCTTTTATATAACAATCAATGTTCATACTTTAAAAATACTTTCTAATTTGTTCGTGAACAATTGGTAATATTGGTACTAAACCGAAATTCAATTGCGTTAAACCACTACCGCAATTGTATCTTTAAAATGACATCTCTGAGAAACACAATAACGGAAGTAAAAATAAATAGAAATATAATGTACACATGTTGTATTCAGTACAACACAAAACAGCCCAGAGATGTTTTGTTAAATTTGTATTTTATTATGAACTGTCCTAATATTTATTTATTAAGTTAACCGTTATTAGATAATTTACTTAAAATAAAAATGTTTTTTAGTTAATGAATATAATTAAATATTTTCGGTATTCATATTTATTCATGAATATTTGATAGTGTACCGTAAACTACCTCACAAGCTATCTAACTTTACAGTTACTTACTTCGTGGACATCTGTCTAAGAAGTAAGTAACTGTAAACTAATTCCAGTGTTTATACGTTTATAAACACATTTATGGCGTATGCCTACTATTATATATGTATTATACTATTTTCTTCATCCTGAAGATTACTCTTTATAAGGTTGGGTTTTGTGGTAGGTACTTTTATCTGTTTTTTCTTTTTTCTATTTCTTTAGTTTAAAATAAAGAATATTGTATTGTACTTTGGATAAAAATACAAAACTAAAAGTTCTTATACAATACTACAAGTTACAAAGAAACTAAGTTTGTTTGAAAGATGCTCTGTGAGGATGCATTTTTTGAAGTTGATTGAATCGTTGATTTTAAGAGGTGTATTCTTGAAATTTTTTTGGTTTAGGGCCTATTTGTCATTATTTCAAATAATGACGTAATGCTTTAGTTTACAACTCACTGTGAAATTTATAAGTACTTAAGTTTTATTATAACCTTAATACCATAGAAATAATGACAAGGTGTAGCAAATGCGTAATAAGTCGATAGATCGTAACAAATTAAATAGTTGACTGATTTTTAACTTTAACTTTAACATACCCATTATATATTATTTATTTTTACTTATAACTTACATACTCGGGTTAAACAATAGACTTTATATATTAATTATATACTATTTAAAAATATGTAGAAGTAATAGTAAAGAAAATAGGGAGATAACCGAAATTCAAGATATATTAACTTAATTTTGGAAGCGACAAGGATCCTTATTATTCCTTGTGACTTAGTACCTAGTACCTATTTACAACCAGCATACCAGTGCATTATACGGCCCGAAAGAACTGAGACTGTATTTTATCCGTTGTAATCCTTAGCTTTTCACTTAACACGTTTGCTTGTCAAAGAGAATTTAAAGAAATATAAGTAGTCTCAAAATGACAAATTCACTTTTATCTGAATAGATACGTGATAAAAGGGAGAGGACGAAATTGTTATTCTCTTAACTTGGGTAATTTCTAAGGGGTTTAACATAATATTGTTTGATTTTTTTATGTTCTAAACGCAAAATTGTTTGTCCAGTAAATAAAATATAAGACTAGTTAGTGTTAGTAATACAAACCGACGGCTGTCGTTTTTGTAACTTATCTTTCCATTTAAATCAAATTTGATAATCAAAGCGGGCGTCAGCTAGCTCCGAGTGACGAAAGCACCCATAGTGCTGAAAGTCTAACTCGGGTATATATACGCGCAATATCGAACTTTTTATATAGGAGACCTTCTGGTATGAGTGTGGTAATTTTAGAAAGCCCTTGGCCCATAGACCCATAAAATGCATTTACACTTAGCAATATACCCACCGCCTCCACCTCTACGGCCGTTTGAAAAATGAGACTAAAATTTAGTGTTTGGCTCCGCAGCAGTATAAAATTACTTATTTCCACCTTGAAGGAGCTTTCCTGAAGGTTTTTGTCAAGACCTTTCCAACAAGCCCAAAAACGCCAAAATCCGACCACAGGTTGATGAGATATAACATTTTAAAAATTTTGACTGGCGCCTCCATCGAAGATTTCTTGAAAGTACTTTGTCTGTTTGTGTGTATGTTCGTAGTTTCAACTGATTTAGTTCAAACGTTCAGGGATTGAAGTACATCAAAAACTAAGACTTTTTGTTCTACAACTTTTTGATTTGGCCGCCATGTTGGCCGTGGCCGGCCCTCGAAAGGCCAAAAATGGCCATTTTTCGTAGAGGCACTGTGGCCAAACTAGTTGACGTACATTGACAAATAGGGCATCATTGGAAAGGTCTTAAGATCATCTTTTGAATGATATCCATTTTGATGGCAAAAACATTTGTTGGCGTGACATTTTTGGTCAAAAACCAAAAAATGGCCGACTGGCCGGGGACATATCGGCCATTTTCTCGAAAACGGTGCCAACGATTTTTTCCAAAATTTCCTCATTTGTAGCTCCAAATTAGAGATAAAATTTGGTTTATAACACATATCTGTAAAAACTCGTTATTTTGAGATATGGTCGTGAGAAGTTCAAAAAATCATGAAAAAATTGAGACACATGGGTATTGTAGTGAGTAGATTCATGAATGTCGGATTTTTTCCCGCTGATTTTTTTTATTTTTCAATTGTTCAATGGATATTGGTTTCTAAATTGATTTTTTTCAGCATTCTAATTTTTTTTCTGTACATTTTGTTATGTTTCTGACGTCGGCAAAATTTTCATGATAATTTTACTAGTTGCACAGTGAATAAACTCACTAGCGCATTGCCGACTGTGAAAATAAAACAAAATTTACAGAAATAAATCCGAATGCTGAAGAATATCTGTTTTGAAGCAATGAGTTAAAAAAAATAAATGAAAACTGAAAAAATCAAATGAAAAAAAAATCGGGCACCTGTGGGAATCGAACCCGAGGTCTCGTCTTTGTCATTACAAGGTTCATCATCTGAGCCAAAACACTCTCATTTTGTCAGAGGCAACTATTCCATATAAATGAGTATATATTTGCATGAAAAATAATCGCACAGCATTTTGTTTCCAATCCTTTTACAAAACTATTGATATCAAAACAAAAACTTCTCAACGAAGTAAATACCGAGTGACGAAAGCGAATCCACTGACACAAAACTCCTGTATTTACGTTTGTGAATAAAATGTTCGTGGTTTTTTTCGTCGCAAAATTCATATCAGGAGTTTTGTGTCAGTGGATTCGCTTTCGTCACTCGGTATTTATTTCGTTGAGAAGTTTTTGTTTTATAGGATAATCAAAAACTATTTTTTTAAATATATCAGGATCACTAATCGAAATTCAGTAATAAATACATTTAGATTTTCACAAAATGTAAGACAATTATATAAGTAATTAAAATATAGAAAAATAAAATTAAAAATTTGATATTTAACGAACTTTCAAAATCTTGTACAGTCACATGTTAAACGAGAATTTTGTAAAGTAAATGTTAGGCCCATCTCAAGTAGCAGTAACGGTAAGTAACAGTGCAGTGCACCTGTAACAGACGGTGCTCTTGCTATCTCCATTTTTAACATTTATGAGAACTACCGGTGCTGTATAAAATGATTCTAAGTATTTCATATTTCCTCTTAATATCAAGTTCAGTCAAATACAAAGCTTTATTTTAAATGAGGACAATAGGTTACTGGTAAATTATTGAATTAAAAAAGCATTGTATATTGGTTTAATCAAGTACATTAAAAGAAGTGGAAAGTAAAACCGCTGCTTTAAAAAATATACTTTTTAAATAATATATCTAAAATACAAGCGTAATTTCAACTCACGATATCTGTCAACTCACATTTCCCTCTTACACGAGGCGTTTGAACAAAGAGTTTAAAAGTGGATCGTATCTGCAATGTGGGACAACACTTTTATAATTTTTTTGGTACAGCTAGTTTTAGAATCATTCCTGTAATAATCTTGAAGTTGCAAATTTTTTTAATGATTTAGTGTTCCTTATAGCTAATATTATTGTGTTATTATCATTTGCTTAGATCAGACTATAGATTACAGATTTTTATAATTTTTTATATTTAATTAAAAATATACACTATGATCAAACAGTAAGATGACTTTGTTTATAAAATGTAAATTCTTTATTTATTCTATGAAATCAATTTCATTCCTTTCAAAGTAATCCCCGACCGATAAAACGCAGTTTTGACAAAGCTTTTTCAAGTCCTCGAAACAGTCGGAACAGTCTTTTTCCGGTATAGTCTTCAAGGTCTTTTTCGATTTGGTATTTATCTCCTCAATCGTGTCGAAATCCCTGAATAGCCAGAAGTCGAATACAGTGTTTACGGAACGGTATAAGTCGATTTTTTTGGCAAAAAGTCGCGAAAAACTAATGCCGTGTGAAATGGTGCTCTATTGCGATGAAGGAACCAAGAGTGAATCGTCCATAATTACGCCCTACCGACCTAGAAATAAATAAATACCCGACTTCCTAATACCCGTGAGCTTTAAATGACAATTTTACCTTACTTTTATTACAATTATGTTAAACTTTATCACAGGAATAATTTCAACAATTAAAAGTACATGTAAAATAACACCACTTTATAAGACGTAACATATTTATAAAAATAATAAAAAAATATTCTCAGCAATACCACAGAAGTTTTAACATTTTACGTACAGATAATAGAGTACAGAAGTATAATAGTACTAGGATCCGCCCATCGTGCGTGGCGGGAATTGAGCTGAGCGCAGGAAAATCCATTAGAAAAGAATAAAAGGAAATAAATACTTAATAACAATAATAAGCAATTAATTGAAAAAGTTTGTCGCCGTGAATGTTAGACTACAAGCAACATATTCACGAGTCCCTTGGTTTTTTCGTTATAAATTTTGATTTAAACAAGATAATTTCATTCTCTTTTTTCCTGTAGATCCTTATTTATTAGGTCTACATTCGTGCCAAATTTGACTAAAATCGCTCCAGTAGTTTTCATGTGATGAAGCGACTTACGAATCAATCGGCAAGCGCGTGCGAGAACAGTTAAGCTTAAGTCTATGGGCATTCAATTTTTCGACCATAACTTTTGATCAAATCAAGATTTTATTCATCAGTCTTTTTTTGTAGAAGCCTGTCAACAAGAGCTGCAGCAATTTTGATGAAGATCGACTAACTAGTTTTTATGTGATATGGCGACATAAAATTGATTCCCAAACGGTTAAGAGCTTCGCTTACTCTCAGCTTAGTAAGTTTTTGTAAGATTTTTAAAATTTTGTGCAATTGTGTGGACATTGTAACAGTAACGTTTTTCTCTGTCACAGCAATCTTCTCCCGAGACAAAAAACTTGAGCAACAAAAGAGTTTATTTTCAAACTGTTAGTGGCAAAATAAAAGTAAATGACGCCGCTACAATTGTACTCTTAATTTCACAAAGTATAAAGAAATAACTTAATACTTCATGCCAGATGCAATATAACTGCAATCATTCACACAATATCTATATCTAACTTCTCAATCCATTGTTGTTATTTATTAAGACATTATCGGGTCGGTTCAGTTACTTTATTATGAATATATATATTATTTATACGAATTTATTCAACCCCAACTATTATAATCTATTAATTTGAAACCACAATTGACTTTTAAATGCCTGCCTCATTATATAAGATAAGCTAAGTTATATTAACAAGTCATTTAAATATTTAATGATCGTATTTAAAATTTCAAAACAAAGTATCGACATACAATATATATTCATGCGAAAAATTTGGTTAACCAATTCAAAGTTCAATACACGTGAATACTGAAGTTTAAATATCAACTATAGAATACGTTTCGTTAGTGTGAACACGCAGAGGTAACTTGTATTATCCAGTAAAATTTATGAGTCTTATTTTATTCCCTTAAGCTCAATATATTATTAAATAATTCATTCGTAGCTTACTTTGTTTTATATTAATTTGTGTCTAAGGACAATACATTTTTATTTATTGTGATTATCTTAATGTTTATATTTATATATTGTTTTATAGTTCAGACTTCAGGTTTTATTCAATATAAAAATTGTATTATTATTCTTTGTTTCTTAATCATTATTTATAATTTACTCAGTACTCGGTAAGTTGATTTACTATTATTAATAATGTTTAGTGTGAAATATATATACATATATATGGGATCGAGTGACAAAACAAGTAAGCACTCCATACCTAATGATTAACGGTATTTTGAAAGTTTGTATAATATTTGAGAAAATGTATTAAACCTGTTAAACATATGTATAATATAACATTTCCTGCAATTAAATTTAGGAATAACGCTAAGGCTGTTGTATTATCTTATTTCAAGAGGCTCGTGATGGACCTTTCATCCATTGAAAGTAAGTACTCGCCTTTATGGTTGTATTATTTATATTAAGATGTTATTGATGATCGCTACTAATTGCTCTAATTAAAATAAAAATTAATAAAAAATGTGACACTGAAAAACGAAGGTAAAAACGAATGACAAATGGAATGCAAGACCTACATAGTCACACGCTGTAGTCCTATTACAAATTTATACTTTTACAATAAATTTAAAAAATAAATAAATAAAACGATTTTCTACTAAATATGATGAGTATTAACTTGAGTAATTATTGTTATCAAGAAATTACTATTTATAATTTATCCATCACTAACCAATTGAAGTTGCTTATTTTGTAATATTAATATAATTGTTTTATTTATTTAATAATATATCCGATATCAGTCTTTTAATTGATTGTCTAGACATTTCGTTCACTATATTGTTATATTTTCATTAAATTATTTACAAAATTGTTGGCAATTAGGAGAAATTCGGTTTTTATTTGTATTTTTTGTTTACAGTTTGCGCTGTTGTCTGATACGTGTTTGTTTAAAGCTGAAAGCTTTTGCGTCTCTGCCAACTGCTAGCCAATTAACTTCTTACATTAGAAACTTGAGATTTCTATATTTAAATATTTTTGTTCAATTTTAAAATATAAATACTCATAATATTTATATATTACCATACAAAATATTTTTGTAACATAACAAGTTTTTTAATTATCCTATCGACAGCAGATGGATTACACAGAAAATTCAATCAATTATGATAAATCTTATTAAAAGTGGATAATGTAAAATACATATTGATGTTTAACTAAAGTGAGCTGTTTTACAAAATATAAAACGGGTATTAAATTAACAGGAAAATCAAACAAATTCAATAATTCAAACAAATTGCGAATTATTATTTTATAATACTTCCTCACTCTACTCTTGATGTTCTTTTCGATTATAAACGTTTTTAAAAAGGTTTTTTTATAACAAGTATCTTTCCTGAACTGCTTAATGTAAATTTGTTCCACGAATTACTTCTCTCAAAACCGTCAAAGGGTTTAGTAATTTCTGTACCTTTAAATTTAACACGTTTGTAACGTATTTTTTTAAATATGTTTGTCTCTGCAATAAACACAATAAATTAAATGAGAGTAAATAAATATTCTGCTTAATAATATTATGCTTGATTGATTTACATAATCGTCTATATCGAAGATAATGAAATGGTCCGAGTACCACATTTTATATTCCCAATAATGAACAAAAACTAACTATACTCAAATGAAAAATACCATTGCGTAAAATGTGCAAGTTTTTGAAGAATTAAAAGTTGACGACTCATAATTTGTACATTAATATTTTATTGTCTGTGTTCCGAGACTGCAGTAAAAGGTAAGTACAATAATATCAAGCGATATGGAACTAAATTCGAGTGCAGCCGCATGCAAGTATAATATAGAATGCTAGATTCATAGAGACTGATATTGATATAGAGTACAAGATTCATAGAAACTGATATAACTGGATTGATCGGGGTAGTTATACTAAAGTCACACCTTTGCGCCGATGAATCTTCCGTCAGTCGTTTGCGAGAAGAGGAAAACTGGGTATGAAGACATGGATGGATGGATGGAGTGATTGTCGTAATGTGGTAGAAGAGCGGAAAAGAACACATTTTGCGCCGACACCAGCAAATTGGAATAAACGTGGAAAATGACAAAAAATAATAAATTAATAATCAATGCAGTTACTTTAATAACTTATTATTTAGCTTACAGCAAGAAAATGTAAAAAAAAAATATTTTTAACTTTTTCTACTTTACTGAACTTAGTATTGGTTTTCTTAGAACATTAATACAAAAACATTATTATTTATATTAATAATATTATCATTGGATTAAACTTCCATTATCATATATTTAAGATTTAACCTACAAAATATATTATAATCTTATTATTTTATAATGTTAGAAGGATTACTATTCTTACTAACTTCTACAACATTACTGTTTTATTACTCTTATAAATAATATAATGAAATATCATAGTCGACTGGCCACAGAACATTATCACTACTAACCAAAATAGTGTATGAATATACCTAAATATGTATTTCAATTTATATAAATACCGGCAAAATTAAAATAATTTTCTTATCATATTATGTATCACTCTTACACGTGAAAATTAAACTGTACATAGCTACGTCGAATCTTCCAAACCACTTAATCTCTGCCAGGTTCCATGACGGTACTTTGTAATTTACTTTTTCCTATCTTTGTTCTACGTCTGCGGTAAAAGGAAGATGCATTTTCTTTCATACCCATAACTCATGTTTTGGACATCTTATCTATAAATTAAATGGTTGTGAAAGGAAATTTTTGTTTTTTTTTTGTTAGAGGAGGGCAAACGAGTTTGCGGGTCACTGACACACAAGAGCGTTGCCGGCCTTGGAAATCTATTTGTGCAAATATCAAACCCGATTTTATAACTTTTGTTCCTTAAATATAAATAAAGTAAAATTTATTATTACTTTCAACGCAAATAAATAAGAATTAGAAAAATCAAAATGGAAATTAAGATTTACTTAATTAAAACATCATAAGAATTTTTCATATTTGAATCATGAAAAATATATATAATGTAATTGTTATGCATGCACATTTGAATTGAAATTTCGTCTAATAATAATAATAGAATAATTATAATAACGAAGACACAGAGAAGGAACCACAAATAAAAACAATAATTGAGTTAATGCAGAAAATGATACTGAGGAGTGATAATTACGAACAAATATTTAAAAAAGTGCAATATTAATATCAAGAGCATTGAACAATAAAAGGGTCCATAGAAATAAGAATGTTTTATGATTGTTTTTTTTTTGTAACATTGTATTCTTTTGCTTCGCTCGAAAGTCCACAATTTAGTAAAGTATGATTTACAGTACGTAAAATGTTCAGGAACAACAGTATATTTTTAATGGTTTTTGACACCATTGTTTACATAACAATAAACAAGACAATGATATTTTGTTCTTGGCTTCTGATGGAGATGTTTTTGATTTAATTCAATTAAAATTAAAATTAATAATAAAAGCAAACGAATTTTTAAACATCAGCCGGTATTAATTTAATACTAATTCAAATAAAATATAATATTTTCACTTTGCGATATTTATTTTCATTATATTTTAATAAATATTATTTTTTGCAATGAACATAATAAATTACTTGCTTTTTTTCTTCCGCCATTACTTAAAACTAACTTAACGAACGTACTTTTTTATACTTGCTGATTTTCTTACAAATGTTATTTTTTGTATTTAAATTTACATCATCATCCGAGGTAGATTATACATAGTTATGTTATATATAATTTTATATATGTAACCTACATTATATTAACATCTAAACACGAATTCTATGTGTTATATATGAAAGAATAGGTAAAGCGTTTTTAAACACATGGACAAGCACGGCTGGTGCACGTAATATTATATTCGCTTTAGAAGCTCGACTTAACTCAAACAGGCCAACCTATAACATGACATGTACACTAAATATAAAATATAAATTTGTAGCAGTTAACTCCATCCAATGGAATGTTACATTCGTGTTTGGTTTTGAGTAATAATAGTTTTATAAATTTACAGTCAATATTGAATTTATAGTTATAAAGAATTAAAAAAACTGTCGTGTGTTTGTTAGGAAAATAATCAGTACACTATTTGTTCTATTTAAAATTTTAAAATTAAATGAAGGTAGAAAAACAGACATTTAAGGAAAGAAAATATTAGGTCTAGTATATACTACAATATATAAAGTTACTGACTTTTCCATTATTGTTTTATGGATATAAAACTCATAAGTGAACAAAAGCAGTCAATTTAATTATAATGTATTTATTAGAAACATTAAAAACTTGACAATGGTTGAACGTATTGTAAGAAAAATGTATGTATTTCAAGATTTTTTTCTCTTACCTATTAAAATAAAGCGCCACTGAGTACGGTTAATAATGGTTAATATAGTTAATAATGGTACTATTTATTTCAATTTAATATGTAACCATTTCTGGTATTTATTGATATTTATCATTGCTTTGCTATAATCTCTAAAACATTCCTTTTATACTTTAAGTACTTATTTGTGTATACGACAATCTCAAACTTAAATAATATTTAGGTACTTTCTATTATATTACAAAATGCATTTATTTACATACAACGTCCGTAAAAATTATTTGGTCTATAATTTTCATTTTAGAAACAAACGATATGGGCCGGCAAAATGTGAATTAACTCTGTCAGAGCCGCAGTGATGAATGTTGCTATCTGAAGTGTAAACGCCCTTGTAGGCAGTAGGCCCATGTTTTAATTCCATTTTTATTTCAAAAGTTTTATTTGATGTCAGCGTTTTATGTAATCACTTGTTTTATTTTATATTGTGATAAAAATAGTATTTGGCTTTGAAACAGTGAAAACAATAATAAAACCCTTGTAGCCTTATTTTAAGTTGGAAAGTGTCTTTATAGAAGGGTTTATTTCGTTACGTACAGTATAATAATAGGCCCTCCTGTCACTACCATTTGACGTACATAAGTGATCCCTGGTATGGATTCAAAGAGGAAAAGATATAAATAAATAAATAAATACCGGTACTCCTATGACGTTCATAAAAATGATATTAAGTTTTACCACATTTATTAATTTATTTCTTTAATGAAACTGTATAACTACATAGTTTTGATAGAATAAATTCTATTAATATGAGAAAAATATCAATTTGTATAATTGTTTATAATTTAATTACAAAACTATTTTTTTTTCGAATTAATTATACACTAAAACAAATATCAATTTCTTACCTGTCGCAGCCGCATCCTGGGTAATTGTTAATAATTGGTCCAACGAGAGCTGTTGTTAAGAGTTCACTTTGTTACCATTTTTTAAGAGATCAGGATACAATGAAATAAGATTGAATATTTTATTTGGTAAACAAAATACAGTAATTTCAAAAGATCCACAGCACGAAAGCTTATATATAATCTCGTTACCAACCTTACTCAGTGAATTGAAACAATCGAAATGAAATACAATTTAATTAAAATTGAAATGCAATCAAAATTAAAACAATTGCTTCGTTTCGTTCATGTATTATTAAAAAGAGGTGTCTAGTAATTGTTGAGAAAATTTACCTTTTTACGCTGTATAGGTATTATTATTATACATTAAACACGTTTAATTTCAAATTTGCAGGTTAACATGTGATGTACACATTTTTAAACAATTCATGATAACAAATTTTAAGATCCGTAAAATATATTATTAAATGAAATTGCAGAAGTTTATCTTTTTTACGGAAATTGGTTCAGATAATTCATCGCCTGCATATAATATTTATTAAGATAGAATGTACGTATTTAATGCAGCGGTTCTGCCGCGAGTTCATGTGTAATAATCCCAAATGTGTTCGAAATTAATCAAGGCAATTTCCATTTAATTAACGTAGAAACAGAAGAGTGAATGTATATCATAGTACTAACATTTCGTGATCACAACTTATGACCACTATTCCGGGATTTTATATTTTTCTACTAAATGGCACGTGATTCCAACCATCGTCATCGTCACAACAAAATTTGGATTATTTTTCTTAATAGTCCTCATGTTTTTGCAATAAATAACTTTCATATTAATACTGATTTTAGATATATTTTGTCGGCAGGGTTAGAACTTCGTTTTTTAAATTGTATTTGTTATCTTTGATCCCGGTGGTAATTATCTAATGTTAGAGGTTAAATTTATAAAGAGTAAATATATTTTATTTAACCTAATAACTAGTGAATATAATAATAATACATATTATGATCAGTAGGTAAAAATGTAACTAGTGATATCTTATATTCTAATACCTTGAATATAATCGAGGGGAGAGCTGATATTGACATGACATAATGTATAACATTGTTTCTGAACTTTACAATTGAAAGTTTCATATTTATATGATGGTGAAAGTGGAAAAGATATAAATAAATACGTAAATTGATAGCGAAATGCTTTTTGACGCATTTGATTACCGATGTATTATTGTAATTTATTATTATCGTCTCTGGCTACCTCGCAAGGGATATGGCGTGAAGCTAAATAAATAATATATAGATTACTGATGTAGTAGTGTGGATAATTGAGGGGATTATCGCTGCTGAGATCCAGTAATATGTACGATTAGTTTAGTCAAGATTGGAAACATCCTCAGTGAACTGATATAGTCTAAAACACTATATAATATCTACATCAATTACAAGAGTAGTAAGATAAGCAAAAATGATGAAGGTTTGCTTATATACTTAAAGATATATATAGTAATATAGTAACTAGTCAATCATCTGAACAACGTTTAAGAATATTCAGAAATTAAGTACGTGGCACAGGTCTCGAAACTTTAGTTATTAAAAATGTTGTATATGAAGTGAGTACAATACCTGGCCATAATAACAAAATAAAAATACTACAGTTTTGGAAAAAATATATATTTTTACTGTAAAACCCACAAATTATATAGGTAGTAATGACAATAAAAAATCAAAAATATAATAGGATTCGTGTAAGTTTGATATACGAGTAAATTAAGATTTATGTAAAGTGAGGGCGGACTCCTACATATAAAGAATAGATTAAATATAGGAATTTTTATTTTACGACTACCACTTACAGTTAACTTTGTTACATACTATTAGTATTGTATTTAGATGTTTATAAAAATCAAGAACTTACAAAAGCGCCGTCACTGTTGAATGTTTCTTTGATAGCAATTTACTCCGAAAGTTGTTGAAGTGCTTGAGTATTTGCTGAGAGCAAACATGTACTTCTACATCTACCCACAGAAGTTGATTTTATTTTGGATCTTTTTATAAACGTATAGTTGGTGAGAGTTCCATTAGCATTTTTCTTTAATTAACCCAACACATCTTAAATACTAAACAATAATAAATTTGTCGACTCATCTTTACAATTGGCTATACTTTTATTGCATTCTTTAATTTTAGGTTAATGTCTTGAAGCCTATTAATATCTTATTAAAATTAAAGAATATAGTATAATCATCTCATCTTAATTTTAAATATAGTATCATTGTTATATTTATAAAATAAAGGTAAAACATACTTATTGGTACAATAACGATTTTGAATTCCTCATCCACTTAGCTTGTGACTCACGTCTTATTTGGGTACGCTGTGTTTTTATAAGTGTATTGATTTCTGAGGCAATTAATGTCTCTGAAAGTTTCTTTCGCTGATGTTGTTTTTAAAACGTTCGATATCAAATTTATATGCTTTTAATTAAAATAATAATATAATAACATTGTTCATTTTATAGTTGGATATATTTTTATATTTTTACTGATGATATAAAACTAGTTTTATTTATTTTTTATAAAAATACCGATTTCCTCCCTTCATAATATTAGGTCTACAACTTTGCTCCCGCTGTTTTTTTTTTAATTTTAAAAATTATGAAAAAAAAATGGTATCTTATTTATGTTTCAAAGTATTGTCCGTCACTTTCCACTACTTTGGCCCATCTTTCACGCAACAAACGAATCCCGCATAGGAAAAATTCTTCATCCTTTGATAAGATCCAAGAATCGATCCATTCTTTCACTTTTTCAAAAGAATCAAAGCACTGGCCCGCCAGGCCGTGTGCCATCGACCTAAATAAATGGTAATCAGATGAAGCAACATCTGAAGAGTATGGCGGGTGAGGTAGAATTTCCAATTCAGGGTTTCGATGTACGTATTGACTACTTTCGCCACGTGAGGTCGAGCATTGTCGTGTTGCAAAATTACTTTTTCGTGTCTATCAGCGTATTGCGGCCGTTTTGCTTTTAATGCCCGACTCAAACGCATTAATTGCGTTCGATAAAGTGCACCAGTAATTATTTCAGAAGGTTTTAGCAGCTCATAATAAATTACGAAGAGCTGATCCCACCAAATACACAACATGACCTTGGATCAATGAATATTCTGTCGAGGTGTCGCCGTAGGAGTGTGGCCGGGCAATCCCCATGATGTGCGTCGCTTAGGGTTGTCGTAGTGCACCCATTCTTCGTCCCCAGTAAGAATACGATGAAGAAAACCTTTCCGTTTTTGTCTTTCAAGCAGCTGATCACAAGCAAATAAACGTCGCTCAACATCTCTTGGTTTCAACTGATACGGTACCCAGTATCCTTGTTTTTGGATCATCCCCGGCTGTTCCAGGCGTTTTGATACTGCTTGCTGAGTTACTCCCAATGATTTTGCTAGCTGTTCTTGAGTTTGGCACGAGTCTTCGTCAAGTAAATACTCCAGTTTATCATCTTCAAAAGTTTTTTCTCTGCCACCGCCGATCTTCAACAACAAAATCACAGCTTTTAAAGCGCTGGAACCACTCGCGACACGTTCTTTCACTAATAGTATCATCACCATAAGTACTTGAAATAACCCGATGAGCCTCAGCCGCCGATTTTTTCATGTTGAAATGAAAAAGTAAAATCTCCCGCAAATGACGTGAATTCGGTTTATAAGTTGACATATTTAATTAAGTGTAACTATATGACGCAAACAAAAATGAACTAATATCGATGTAAGGTTATATTTATAGATGTCAAAACTGATGGAAAACAACTGTGATTTATTTATTTGAACTATTACTGGCTACTAGTGCCATCTTTTGGAAAACGGCGGGAGCAAATTTGTAGACCTAATATTATAATTTTGATTTGATATGTGCAAATGAACATACCGCGGAAAAATAATAATCATTAATGAATGAAAGTTCCTACGTAAAGAATATATTTCACAAAATGTATAGCATTATAAAAATATGGACTTAATTTTAGTGATAATAATATTTAATATATAAAAAAATTACGTCACAACATTGTGTAATTTAATTAAAAACATTTTAGCCTTTCTTATGTCCAAAAATATCTTGTGACATTTTTTATTGACATTTTTAATTTCTTTGAATAAATGTTTATATTAACCCAGTAATATAACGCATTTTTTAGAATACAATTTCAATAAAAGATTAATATCCTAAAAAGATTAGTCAAACCGAGATACCAATAATTCAACAAAGAGCAGTATCAGCTCAAGGCATATTCTGACACAACCATCGTTGTTGTCAAACGTAAAACAAATGTGGTATGGCGCATATTTTTATTTAACAAAATATATTTAATTATTGACCGATTTAAGTAAAACACATACAAACTTTTGAATAAAGATTACAACATTACGAGTGCATCGGTGAAAACCGTTTTTAAATCGGATAAGTCGTTCCTGAGATTAGCTCGCACGAACGCATTAGACAGATAAACATAAAAATAGATTGAAATTCTAATAATTATTGTTTTGTTTCTATTCTAAAGTCTTCCAGCATTAACTTGAAATATTTTTAGTAAACACGATTTACACAAATATATTTTTAGGGTAGATAAAAATGAGTAAGTATTTATACACTTACTCATATTATTATAAAACAAGGCTTCTGAGATAAGTCGACTTACTTGGAACATAAAGGAAACAATTGTCGCAATGCGCTCATTTACTACAATTAAACACATTTGATTTAATTTTAAGTTTACAAATAATTGCTAAGTATCATAAAATAAAGGACTCAGTTTAATAAAAAATACAATTTCCTTGTTTTATCTGACAATTAAAATGTATATCGAAATTATCGCAATTTATTATATCTCCCTCGGGAAAAACGTAGGTAAGGGGTCAAATTGTTAACCGCTATGTGAAGGTTCCTGTGGAAATCCTAATGATTATATCACTTCATTAAAATATATCAGTTAGCTGTATATCAGTTGTTACACCAGGACCAATAAATATGAAAATATTGTAAATGGAATATTGTTTTTTTAGTAATGAATAATTTGACTTTATATCTTGAATAAATTATAGCGTTGACAATTTTTTCAAAAGTTATACTGTACTTTAAAAAAGTAATTAAAAACAAATTAGAACTATGACAATATTACAAAGTAATCATTATTATAATTTGTATTTAAAACTTATAACTAAGCTACGTATTAAGTTATTATCACAATTAACTATATAATGTTATATAATATTATATAGATATTTTATATATTTAAGGTTCCAAGTTGTGTGAGAAAAAAAATATACCTTCCTTTGACATTGACTTTATTATTCACATACATATAATACATAACATTGCAGCTCTTGACATAGCTACTCGTAAGTACGAGTACATTCCTTTCTCGCTAATTATACCTAAATTATATATTTTATAATTATATCAGATTGTGTTACCAAAAAAATATTAATCAATACACTAGAATCTAAGAATCTATTGACGAATATGAAAATATATGTTTAATACTTAATTCTAATGAAATATTATAACATTATGTAATAAAAATAGAATACAATAAGTGGTTTGAAAATCATAAGCCATATTTTCTCATATCACAAATGCTGGAGGATTTATAAATCAATTTTTTAAGACACCAACATTCACAGCGTTTTTTATTCAGTTTTGTTTCAAAGGTGAATAAATAAGGTGAACAAAACAAAAACCGATATACCTTTTCAACTATTTTATTAATGATTACACATACGAAAATGACTTTCGTGCGAGTATAAAGTATTCGTAAATTACTCAATAAAATAATATGAAATGTAATATATTTTTCTATTAATAATATACTTAAAGTATCTTGAATATTAAAATATTTTTAAAAGAAATGTAGTCATTCATTAAAGACAATCAAAGGCAATTGCCAATTCAAAAAGGTTCTATGAAAATGTCTATGTTATAAAGTAAAATATATCACACCAGAACTGTCTCACACACAGCCTTAGTCTCTTTCTAATTTATCTCATTGTTATAATATTACATTTCAACAAGAAAAAGATTCTATTTCGAAGGCATAGAATTAGGTTCAGCATCTTTTAAGCGTTTTATAAGACTGCCGGATGGATAACAGTATAAGTAGAATTGAATAGAAAACAAAAAATGAAAAAACTTGTTAAGAATAGGACAAAAATCATGATTCAATCTTAGCATCAATAACAAATATATGCAAACAATAAGGTTACCATATACTTTATAATCATTTTTTGTCTCAGCATCTTGAAAAACATAGAAATTCACATCCATCTTGATTTTATATAAAAATTGAAATTTTCACATCCCGTAAGTGGTGGTAAGGGGGTGAAAGTGGTCATGAATTTAATTTTAGTTATCATTTTCGGTTTCAAAATCCCAAAAAACGTAGAAATACACATCTATCTTGATTTTATACAAAAATTTCAACTTTCACCCTTTAAGAGGTAGTAAGGGGATGCTAGCGGGAAAACGGGCAATTAAAATTAGTTTTTATTGTCATATTCGGTTTCAGCGATCCCAAAAACCTAAGAATAATGGGGTCTCCCCTCAGGTTCATGATTCTTATTTTTTTTTGTGTGCCTGTGTTATTAATACACTTGTTCACACTCTTTTATTCCATAATGTTTTTTCCCATTGTATCACTTTAATTTTTCATATTAAGATTTTTATAATAAGAACTTATTCAACTATTTAAACTTTAACAATTTCCTTACGATAATAAAAAAGTTATAATAAATTAAAAGAATTGAAATTTCCAATTTACTAAATGGTGTAAAAAATATATATAATTTGCGAAGGAAACTTTTTATGATATTTTATTGATAATATTACTTCCCCTGAAGCAATATTTATTGAAGCTCAGAATTAATATGTAAACTTATGTAACGCAAAAATCTATGCCTGTTGTATTTATCTTCCACAACTAGTAATACACAGAACATAATATTGGTCAAATATAATTGAAATCGAGCCGATATTCTATTGAAATGTCTTCAATTTACTAATGTAACAAAAATTATAATTAAAATTAATTAAAACATGTAATCGAATATGGTAATGTGGGTTTATTTACTTTACGATTTATACTGAGTAACATTTGTATTTCTATGGCTACCTTTTCACATTGTTTTGAGTACACATAAAAAATATTTTAAACGTATTCAATAACAAACACCTATTTCTCGTCTACCTTGAATATGAATACTGTAAATGATGCGAAGCATTCAACTATCAAGTGAAAAAAAATTACAAAAATATATTTAAGCTAATGTGCATGGAAGACATTAGATTTATTAGACACTAGATAGACATTAGATTAGACAAGACTCGTTACAGTCGTACAATAAGAACCTTTTTATTCCAGGCTTGGTGGTAGCATAAGTTTACGTTTAGATTATGCACGTTGATTTGTGCCTGTATTAGTATATGTATAAAGAGGAAATAGTTGTGGGTTTCCTATAAGAGATTGTAATAAAGAATATATAAGGACGTAAATCAGAAGTATTTGGTGCCTCTAAAACAATTTTTCTATTTTTAATCTGTCTAAAATGGCACTTTACTAATTATTCAAAATAAAATCAGTGTTTTTTTATAACTGCTAAAAAACATGTTTAGTGAAATATAATTTTAAAGTTCAACTAACTATTACACACAGACTTCGCCCCGAACACGTAATGAGTGAGGAAACGTCAAACGTCATTGTCATGTCAAGTCGCTTTACAAAGTGTGACCTTTCTTAGCATTCTTAGTAAAAGCATCGAAGAACGGAGTGGCTCGTTTACAAATTTATAGAAGTGGACAAAATAATTTTTGGCCAAAGTTTTTAGTCTTATATAAAATAAAAATCAATTCCTATTATTCACAAAAGACATTACGTAAATTATTATCTGGTTAAGTAGTTTTAGACATAAATTAGAGAAAGTAAAACAGGAAATAAACCACCAACAACAACAACAACAACAACAACAACAACTACTTTGTTTCCACAAAATTAATTTTAAACAACTACCAACGCATTATTTGGCTGTATTGTTGAGACGGCGAAACGTCAGCATAGCTGCACGTTTGGCTGTACACAATGCGGTTTTGCTACCGACGCTGTTAGACTGCAGCCAAACGTGGATAACACAGAAGAAGAATGTAAGGAAGATGAATGACAGCATTCAATCGAAGAAATCACATCTCTACAGAGAGATGTGATTTCTTCGTAGAATATGCGGAATCAGTCTACCCGGCAAGGGACATGGCGTGAAGATAAATAAATAAATATAATAAATATATACCAACGCATTATCGACGGGATGGCTAACAAGCAGACAGTTTTATATACAAAAGTTCAAAACACCTTGTAGCAAATTTCAATACATAGTTTAAGTAAATTAAGTAAAAATTAGCTTGACTTTATTGTTTTATGTATTATCCTTAAGTAACATACCTCCACAAGCATTATTTATTTTAAAAAGGTTATTCTATTTATAGGGACAATTACGCGTGTGTAGCCACATGAGGCTTAAACTGTACACGGTTAGTTGTGCTGAATGTTTCCAAACCACTTAATCTCTGCCACATTTTATGGTGTGCTTTAAAATTTACTCTTTTCCTGTCTTTGTTCCACATCTGCGGTAAAATGAAATATACCTTTTTATACGCTTTACTCAGGTTCATAACGTCGTTATATAAGAATTATTATCATAGGAAAAGAAATGTACTTTAAATATATGGAATGATTTAAAGTGTTATTTTAATCATTAAGATTTCCAAAATGTTAGAAAAGTATATTTGTAAGATTGAAATATTATTAACATTTATAAAAAAATATAAATTAACAGCGTTATTTCCAAACCTAACATTACTAAAATTTTGTGACAAATACAACATATTCGGTAAACTTAAAAAATAATTGATAATGTAAAATGCATTTGTTATAATGTTATGACGGAGTATCGAATTAATATTACTAGTGGTCGCCCAGTGGTCGAAATTCGACCATATAATAAATTTAAATTGTAAGTGACTTAATATACATTATTAAAATATAATATTCAAACATTATTAAGGTTCTACTGTCGAAAATTAACTACTATACCACAGATTTTACCAAGACTGTTATTTGCCAATTTCTTTTTTGAACAAATTATATGAAATTAAAAGAAATGTTCAATTCATGTTCAATTCTAAGTAGTCTGTTAAATTGTTGTAAACTTCAGACCTAAGATTTGTTTGATTTTGTCGAATGAAATGTAATCGTGAGCCCTCTATTCTCACATACATATCAACAATCCACTGCAGAAATAGTTTTTGTGAATGGTGTAACATGCTGAAATCATCTCTAATTGCTAGTCGATAGGCTGTATACTAAAGCATGGTTAATTTATTTTTGGGTGCTCTTGAATTAGATGTAGTTGGTGTATTATGAGCAATATTGACATGCCACCCAGTATCACCATTGGGAAAAAGCAGTGGGTACGCTAAAGGGTCTAATGTTGAGTCCAAAACTGAGATATTCTTAATTATACCATTAACTTTTGAAAAACAAATCATATTTCGTTCAAAAGGTGGCTCACCATCAACTGTACTAAATATTACTGCTAAATAAGTTTGAACTGCATCATTAAATCGGCGTAGATTTAAATGATGATTTACTTTAATGAGCATACAAATTTCTTTGTTTTGATTTTCAACTCTCTGACAATGATCTTTCATTACAATGAATGACCGCACAAAAGGTTTACTGCGTTCCAATTCCAGTGAAATTTCATGCATTATGTTGTTGTTACATGTTTGAATAACATGTTCTTGTAATCTATAATTAATTGCAGTGTCAACATCATAAAAATATAATTGTGCATAACATGGTGAGCCACCATATGCGGCAGTCATTGGGCCTGATCTGTGATAAAAAACATCATGTATTTTGAAATGATACACTCCACTTGTAACTGGCTCAGCAACTTTGGCTTCTGAGCTAACCATAGCAAAACATGAATTATATTTCCTAATATTTTAAAAATAATTTTTTGATTTGCTTTTTATTGAAGGTTCATTTGAAGTAAGTCCATCATATAATATTTTAAATCAAATATTCATTTTGACTTAAGGGTGGTAATATTGCTTTACCCTTGTGACAACATGAAGTGAATGCAGTTTGGTCGCCTAAAGTCACTTCAGGTTCAAAATATTTCGCATTGCAAAACCTGCACTCTAAATTCATTAATCCACAATCTTAACTTAAAAACACATTTGGAATGACATTTAGAGCACACTTAAATGCATCTCTCAAAATCATATTACTATCTAATACTACTGATGAGGAATTATTCCTTCCTCTTAGAGAAATATTCCTTCTTCTTTGTCTCTCACTCCGACTCGTTAATGTTCTATGTCGAGGCATAATTAAAGTTCTTTCATAGATTACTGAAATCAAGAAGAGAAAAAAATTTTACACAAAATCACTTATTTATCCTAAAGTATATGCAATTACTGAAATCGTAAACTACAATAATTGCTTTGAACCAGCAATATCAAAAAATTTTGTACCTGAATGTTGTTATCGCGGGTTGCTGCTACAGAGCTTTCTTTATGCATATAATGATAGTCCTTGAAAGACGACGATACGTTTAAATGTATCTTACTGCTACACAACTCACATAAATTTGTATAAACGCTCAGTATTTCACGTAGTATTCGTCAAATAAAACTTTAATTAACTTTAAACATTCAATAACACCACAGGAAACAAACTTTTCAACTACGTCTATAATAGACAAACGAAACAATTTGACTACAGAGTATGTATGCGTGTGTCAAATGCATGCTGGTTAGTATAATGTTTTATTAACTGATTTAATGTATTTTTTATGCATTATTATTAAAATCTTTTTTTATATTTAATTAAATGAAACAAATTAAACTTTTTTTTTGAGTACTCTGTCTATGCACAAAATGAAAAACAAAAGAAACCATTTCACCACAGAGTATGTATAGGCAAATATACATATTTTTGATATGTCAATGTCAGTACTCTAAGTCTGTAGTAAGTATGTCTGTGTGAAATGCATGGTAGTGTGTGTAATGTTTCTATTTCTATAAACAAAATGAAAAACCAAAGAAACATGTGTGTGTGAAATGCATGGTAGTGTGGGTAATGTTTTATTTATTGATTTAATGTACTTTATAAGCATTATTATTGAAAAATATTAGCGTTCTGCACATCTCCTGTACATAAACTATAAGTGTGCCAAGTTTTATGCTCTTGCGTCCGCGCAATTTTCGTAAAAAGGGGTTCAAAGTTTTGGCATCACGTATTAATATATAGATTATGATTAAAAAGATTGTGGTCACACAGAGTATTAATATTTACAATTTAAATTATTGGATCTTTTAATATTATTATATATTATCAAGATAACATTAATAACACATGTAGTATCTAATAATTAGGACGAACCTGTAATGTTGGCAAAGGCAATAGTTTATATATATTTGATTCATATTTATTTGAATTTGATATAATGATAGTATATTTTCTGGTTCACCATTCTTATTTTCTTGGGAGAATAAAAAAGTTGATTGCTAGAGAGCTACTCGTAGTCTCAAATTATAATAACTTAATGGCCTTTAAAGTGTAAAATATCGGAAGTTGGATTAAATTTGAAAAATTCTCAACGGACTCAATTAGAACATGAACGTTGTTTCCTCGAATGTTGAGAGGTTTGTAATGAAGGTATTTAGAGAAGCCTTTATAATTAACCTGATTTTCCACCAGAACTAACAATACTAACATTTATATTTGTTAATTAATATGTATTATAATGTAATGCTTTGAAGTACTTACTATTTTAAATGACGTTGTCTAGATTAATCTAGAATAAAATAATATAAAAAAACATATCTTTTTTTTTGTTGATTACAACTACTACTGCAACCGCGGTCACCAATACACATGTGTTTGTCGCCGCTTCATGAGTTATATTTACTGCTATTTATTTACTTTTAAATATAAAATGTACGTAAATTCTGACGCATAAATATTTTTACAGAAATGAAAGTGAATAAATATGTACTGCAACTGCACTTAGTAGAAATATTAGAAATGTTGTAGAGATTAAATTATTGGCGGTAAATTCAAACGTCAAACTTGTCAAACGTGTGTATAATTAATATAATCCCTGGTTTGTTTCTTTAATGTCGAGAAGTTATCTATCAAATTGCTCCGTGTATTGTACCTTTTACCTGATCATATCAAAAGCAATGTTTAATCAATTATTAACAATTTCCGGAGTGACAGCGGCGACGTCTGATAGATGAGAGACGATGCTAAATTAATTTTGATTTTGTCCGATGTAGAGTTTTAATTTAAATAAGTTCAATAATTATTATATTTCCTAGAAATGTAAACATAAAATATATCTTCATACATATTTTTAAAAATATAGAATATTATAATCCAGGATGGAACTCCTCAATTTTTAAAGGAAAATATTTGGGTAATAAACAATGGTACATATTAAGTAATAATAACTGTACTCTATCTTTAAAAGTAAGTTGGAAGTAAAAACTGCAACCACTATCAAAAAAAAAGTGTAATAAAACAATCCTGGAACAGTACAGAAGAATAAAAGAAGATAAAATAAATATTGCACAGAAGATTTAAAAGGTTTGCACGAAAACAATACAAGTTCACAAATCGTTACACAACACTTCAATTTATGTGATTCGAAAACAAACATAATATATCTAATTGATTATATTATATCTTAATGACAATGACTGTAAAGATACTGTCTTCAAGCGTTTACATTAAGTATTTTTGATAAGTAACATTTTATAATAAGTCGAAGGGATTTCCAATTTTAAATATCTAATTTGGACACATCGTACGAATGAGTAATGAAAGAATGGTAAAAAAGATTTATATAGGAAAAGTGAGCGGTAAGAGATCTGCGTAAAACGCCGTGATGCGGTATAAAATTACCACTGTTGTTTATCTCACGTTTACATTCTGTCATGTGACCTAACAACTCATATTCGGACATGAATTGGCGGTAAATTTTCTGAAGATCAGGATTAGCCTTCAACCTGCGCTCAAGAGACAGTAAACACCTGGTAGCTCCTTGAAGTGAATGACCAAGAACAGAAGTGCTTTGTTTAAGTGGTATACGAACGCAAAAACGTCCGTCCGCTAAGCGTGACGTATTTTGAATAAAATGCTCCTCGCACCTCCTTTCTTCTGGAGAATAATTTGAGGACTTCATCAGTATCTCTTTCAAATGCCAGAAACGCGATAAATCGGCTCTAATTTCGTCCATATCGCTAATAGATGAAGAATCAATATTGCTAAAATTGCAACATACATTTTTTGAAAATAATGTAACATGCTTGTTACTGATAGTGCCAGAGACTATCCAACCTAATCTGGTTTCACACAGCATAGGTTTTCCATCACCTAACTTTATTTTGTGTGACCCTAATAAGTCCCAGAATAGGTCAGCACCTATTAGGATGTCTACATCAGAGGGCTTATAAAACATAGGGTCAGCTAAACAAATCTCAGAGGGAATATTTAAATTAGATATGTTTATTTGATAATTTGGCACTTGAGTAGTAATAAATGGTAAAACAAAACAATAAACATCGGCAGAAAAACTGTTATCTAATGACGTCATGGTAACACGACATGTTTTACCTACGTGAGAGCTCACGTTATTTATGCCTAAGATTGACCTACTTATCTGACTAGTTGTTAAATTTAATCTTTTACACAACCTCTCAGTTATGAAACTCGAAGTACTACCACTGTCAAGAACGGCGCAAACAGTATGCACACGATTATTACGGTCATGCAGATTTATTAAAGCGGTTGATAACAGCACTTCGCACTGCTGAGGGTCACCGCAGGATGCGACGTGAGCTGCCAGGACTACATTATTTATGTCGCTCTTAGTACATGGTGATGATGAAGACTGTCTATCGGTTACGTTATTAAACGTATTTTCGTTGCGAAAATTGAACATACCTTTAGATTCCGAAATATGAATGAGCGTATTATGCTTACGCTTACATAATTTACAACCCGGTTTTTTACAACGGTTAGCAAAATGACCCTTATGAAAACAGTTATAGCACACCTTATAATCTGGCAACAATTTAAAACGATCAATGTTACTCAACGAAAGAAACTGTGGGCACGTGTTTAGATTATGGTCACCTTTACATTTAGGGCAAATTCTCGTAACCAAATCTGTGTCGGAAATGATGGGACTTTGAGCCACCATCGACTTCAACTTAGAAACCCTTACAAGTGGATTGGATACATTGTTTCGCGACAGTTCTATTGTTTCAATTAAATCAGCACGGTTATGCATAAAACTAATGAAATCCTTAAATTTTATACGATTGTCCTTATCTCTACGTCCCTTGAATTCCTCCCATTCACGAAATGTTTTTTGATCTAACTTGCGTGCAACAATGTAAATTAAAAGTGTGTCCCAGTGCTTCACAGGTTCACCAAGCGATTCTAACGCTCGCAGGTTTTTATTTAATTGATCAATGAGACGTTTTAAAGTTAACGAGGATTCCTTTACAATCGGTTTAACGTTAAACAAGGCAGAGATGTGATTTTGAATTAATAACCGTTTATTGTCAAACCTATCGCACAATAACTGCCAAGCCACTGAATAGTTACTCGCTGAGAATTCGATTGATTTGATTACCACGGCAGCAGTTCCCTCCAAAGAAGCGCGTAAATAATGAAATTTATTAATTTCATCTATTTCATCGTTAGAATGGATGAGGCTAGTGAAGGTGTCGTGAAACTCCAACCAAGTTTCATAAGACCCGCTAAATTTTGGCAATCGTATAGTAGGCAGCTTAACAAGTTTATGATTACTAGCATGAGTACCTTTATTACTAATAGTCGAATTATTGTCTTTATTAAACTTAGTTAACAGATTCTGAGCCTGTGCTAAATATTTATAATACTTCGACTCAAACTCGGATCGCTCAGAGAACTGTACCTGAACATCTTCGACGATGCATTCTAACCGCGTCTGTACCTCATCGTATTGTTCGTACAAGGATTCAATCTTACCCAGTCGTAATTGTATCTCAGTTACATCGGACTCATTCAATGTTTTAACATTGAGGGCATCGAAATAATGAATAAAGGTAGTTAATCGGCCTTTAAAGCTCCCTCGCTTTTTCATTAATTCTCGTTTCTCTGACATTTTGGGAGTCGAGTGCAGTCAACCTGGAATTTATACAATAGTCAGGTTTAACAAACAATTAAATAATGATGATGATTAACAGAAATCTATAGTAACTATGGCTAGTATAAATTATAATTAGGTAGGTACACAATCCAAGCTAAGCAACTCAAATTTCGTAAGTAAAGTGAATACAAATTTATATTCAACATAAATCTTTAATAAGTACTAACATTCACAAATTGACAGTGTATAATGAAAGTAACCACAATACTAGCTTTATTTGTAATTGTTTTAAGAATTTTGTAAGAATAAGTAGCATGTACCTATGTTATAAGGGCATATAATTGTAACAGTAGAAATTAATTAATTGTATAACTTAACGCAACGCAAAATATATTGAGGGTGATTAAATAAACTCAATTCGCAATGATATGACAATTTTAACTACGCTCGCCGCTAAACCTACTAGAAATACCCAACGAGAACGGTATATTTATTTTATTATGTTACAAATAAATACCTGTGCAAAGTTATTTAACAATAATTAATATTGTTTCATAAGACAAACTAAGCTAAAATAATGTAAGCATTTAAACTTACTGTACCTTAAAACTAGGCACGTGTTTTAACTTAAACACAATATTATAATAGTTAAAATAATGTAAGCGCTAATTCTTACTGTACCTAATAAATGTATAAATAAATGGTACGTTTTAACTTTATTGTTAACACTTCTTGACAATGCCGCAGGTGTACAGTGAATAATGTAACACAATATTTCAATATAGTATAATATAATGGCAAACTCACCTTATAAAATAAGCTTATGCTAATTTATGTTACCTGAGTGTTGGGTTATGATTAGTAAATTTAAATTAAGTTCAATATTTAACACCATTGAATAAATCCACATTCCAATTCCACATAAAAATTTCTTCTTTTAAATCCATTTGAAATAATATTTCTCAAATATAGCAGCTGATTCTTCTTTAAACAATATCCGGTTCAAGGACCACATGAAGGATTAATTAGGAAGATTAGTAAAAATAACTTGCTGCTGGTTTGGATGATGGACATTTATTAACGAATGTTCTAGAAGAACTTGTAACAAAGTAAAAAAGTAAAAGATGACGGTGAACAGCAATAAAAAACAAGTGCATAGGTAGTCAATATTTACAATAAGAGTAATTGCTCTCTCAAAACCGACAGGCGTTTCAACAGCGATTATAGCATCTGCTGCACCCCGAGCAGGCATAAAACCGAACTGGTTCTCCGAGATATCACTCTCGTCTCTATCGTTTTCTTTATCACTTTCTCCCACACTTTCATAGTATGTGACATGAGTTTTATACCACGATAACTGTTGCAGTCTTGTACATCACCCTTATTTTTATAAATGGGCACTAGGTCACTACTGCATCATTCATCGAAATCACTTCTTCATGCAACAACTTATTGAAAAACAAAGCCAGCCACTTATATCCATATTCATTTAACACCTTCCATACCTCCACTAGTATCGCATCCGGCCCTACAGCTTTTCCGTTCTTCATGCCTTGCATAGCCACTTTCACTTCGTCATCTCTCACATCTTTCACTAATCCTTCTTTTCAAAACTCAATCAACACCCTTCCATAACTATACATACATAACTATAAAACTCCTCTTGCGCCTCAGCTCTAGCGATGGCTACAGATACTTTAGCTCTCTTTTTACATCCTTTATATAGCATTTTTATATCCTCTATCATACTTTCATTACAATCAGATACTTCCTGTCTTTACTTAAACGCATCTTTCTTCTTTTTTAGAACCTTTTGCACATCTCCATTACACCACCACGGTTCCGTACTTATCATACATTTTCCTTTTGTTTCGCCTAGTACATCCTTCACCACATTTCTGATCCATCCGCCATTTAGTTCCAACTATCGTTTAAAGATTTTTCTTCTACACTACCCATATTTATAATTTTATTTACCACTCTTTTTTAAAATTTAGTCTCTTACAAATACCTATATTTTATTTTAGGTAGGGGTCGTTTCTTTAACATATTTGTATGCAATAGATGTATAATTTCCATGATATGCCATGATATGATAGGCCTGTGCTGTGAAACTACACTTTCGCCCGGCAGTACCTTGCAATTTTTGATGCAATTGATTTTATTTTTCAATTTGCGTCATGTGACGGTCCCTTTCGTATGTAATTCATACATCCCACATACCCATTAAAATCATCATAGAATCAAAATCTTCCCAAACTTTCTCTTTCATCCTATCATCACATCCGGATTGAGGAGCATACATACTTAATACATTAAGGATTAAACCTTCAAAAATAATTTTAACAGTAATGATTCTATCACTTACCCTCTTCACGCCAGTCACACCCAATTTTAATTTTTCAATAAGCATAATTCCAACACCATTCTTTTTTCCATCATTTCCGCAATAACAGAACTTGTACCTTTCACCAATTTCTCTCGCTTTTGATCCCTTCCATTTCTTCTCCTGTAAACATGCTACATTTATTTTTCTTCTTTTTAACACGTCCGCAATTTCTTGTCCTCTTCCAGTTATCGTACCAACATTCCAACTACCAAACTTAGTCTTACATCCCTTTGTTTCCGGGCTAGCTGCTGGCATGGAACCGGTATTACCATATTGCTAAGAGATCAAACGCTTGACGTCAACCCTGCTTGGGAGTATTTAATTTGTTAAAATTATAATTTTAATAATATTACTATTATAATAGTTGTACGGAAATATACATTATAAATTAATATTTATATCAAAAGTAATTAATAAAATATAAGTGACAAAGTGTTTAAATATCCTGGTGAGCAAAGATTTAAAATTGGGAAGAAAACATTGGTACATGTATACAAGTATTTGACAAAAATAAAAATTGCATGCTTATTAATTATAGAACACAATATCAAATGTTATTTAAATACAATATCTAATGTCTAGGAAATTAAATATCATGTTAAATTATATATATTTTATAATTATTCCTTTAGTCTATTAATAAATAATTAAAATTTTAATGTCTTCTTTCTGCCAAAAATTAAAATATCTGGACTGTGTTGTTTTTCATCTTGTTGTATGCTTCATATTCTTTAATTTGACTTGTGGCGTGATCTATGGGCATTTCTAGCATTTTTATTGATCGATCTAAGGAAACGTGTTAGGTATGGTCGCTAATAGCCGATAGTAGGTACATCACGGCGTAACTAAATGTTTTTAGATAGTTAATACATCTTCCAGTAGGTGGCACTCTGACACATTGCATTCGAAAATGTGATAAGTTAAACAGTTTTAGCTTTTAGGATTTTAAGTTATATAGTTATTTATTTATTTATTTTTTAACCCAAAATATAGTCATTGGAAGCTCAAGATTGCTGGTCAGAACGGATTTTGACAGCATGCCTGCCATCACATATAATGGCAATGTCATACCACTATCTAAGACCGTAAAAAGCCTGGGGTTGTGCATTGACTGTAAAATGGATTGGCGCCAGCAGATTAACGAAATATGCCGCAAAGTCACTTCCGCATTACAGTCCTTATATCGGACTAAACATTTCCTCCCTATTAAGACGAAAATAATGCTAATCAGCTCTCTTATCTTGTCCCTTATTGATTACGCAGATGTCTCCTATCCAGACCTAAACAATGATCTTCTCAACAAGTTAGAGCGCCTCCTTAACAACTGTCTCCGCTACATCTTCGGCTTACGTAAGTATGATCATGTTTCTCAATTTCGCACTAAACTTAAATGGCTCACTATTCGACAGAGGCGTAGCTCTAGAATACTTAATCTCCTCTATTCAATCTTAAATTATCCAAATGCGCCTTCATACCTAAAGAAGGAATTCCAATATCTTCACGCAACCCATAACAAAATGCTTCGATCATCTTCCAACCTTAAAAATCTATTCTACCCCATAAAACTGATTTTGTTCAGAAGTCTTTTAGAGTTCAAGCTTCTATCCTTTGGAACAATCTCCCTGAAAATATAAGGAGGGCACCTACCAAAAGGTCGTTTAAAAATCTTATTCGCAACTACTTCCTAGAATCTTCCTAATACACATTTCATTCAGATATATATGCTATTTATTATATGTAAGTATATTTAATTAGACATTATATGTGTTTATAATTTGTCTATATATATATATATATAATTTATATATATATTATAGTTTATTTATTATTATTTTATTATTATTACTATTTTTATTTTTATTATTATTACATATTACATATTATATATATATATATATACTAGTACTAGTTTTATTTTGAATTTTACTTTGTTACGCCTACCGCAATTTCTCACCATCCACAAAGGTTAGCTGGTAGAGAATGCCAACAGGCATTAAGTTCGCCTTTTGTAATATACAATAAAGGGTAAATAAATAAATAAATAAATATTTTCTACTATGTTTTTTCCACTATATATAGAATTCATTACCTTGCCCGCGACCAGATATATAGCAGCATATTGAAGAACCACTAATATATCATGTAGACTATGACCACTAACAGATTGTAGCAACGAGCATAGTAAGTTATTTGTTTTATTTTGTTGTAAATTTGTTAATTCCTATTATTTCGTTAAAAATAATAATTGCTACATCTAACTAACTTTTAACTAACATCTAACATTTAGCTAACTTTCTGAATTCAATAACATGTAAAAGTTTGTGATTAATTTGGTTTTAGGGAACTTAGAGCATTTGTTAGAGAAACAACAACATATCGTCTCTAAGAAAATTATTTTTGTTCTTATATATTGTGATTTGATTTATTGTAGCAATATGTCACCGGCTGTGAGAAAGTTAATGATGTATGTAGCGTTTCTTATTTAGTTTGTAGTTAATTTCTCCATTTTTATAATTCATAACATGACGAATGCACACTCTCTTCACAAATTAAATAAAATAAATGTGTACTAAAAATAAAAATGGTATATTATTTAAACATAACTATTCTATTACCTTAATTACCTTATCTTACTGAGCTTGACCTGGACCTGACTCACTTTACTAATAACTTTTGAATTAAAATTTAATACGGTCTCTTTTTATACATACATATATTGTATTTTTTTATTAAATATTTTTTCCTTTTGACTTATTACTTCGATATAATTAGTGCATTTATATTTTTCCTTAATTATTTAAGTAAGTTTTTATAACTGCATATCCATTTCCGACGAATTTAAATCTCTCTCTTTTGTAATTTAATTCAACTGAATTCATTAAACATTGGACATTTATTACAGATTTATTAAGTTTCCATTGAATTATACCAGCTCTAGATAGTATAGTATAGCATTGTAATTTTTATTTTATTTAATGTAGCTTGAATATAAATTATCTACTAATATAACTACAATCCACGTTAAATATATTTTATTAGGACAAAAATATATTTAAAAACCAACCAAAATCTATTAAAAATAAGAAAATATATAAATAATTATTTCATATACTTTATAGCTTTCTTAAAAACAAACAACTTACTTATATAAGAGAAGTTAACTAGATGTCTTATTCGATATAAGTTATTGAATCGTTACATTTAACTAACCTTTAAATCAGACTGAATTTATATATCTATAGTTAGAGTCTTCTAACATTATAAAAAATAATTTTTTAGTTCAACTTTAATGTGTTATTATAATATACTATGTATATTTTTGATATTACATAAATGTAGGAGACCAGTTTGTAAAAGTATAAACAATTCTCATTTGAATCTTTATAATACCGATAATATTCTTGAAATGTAGAAATAATGAAGAATTCTAATATTCCTTTGTTGATATTCTCTTTGGTGTTGTGTGTTGATTGATGAGTACAAATTCTTTGACATCTTACACTGAATAGGTTTTAGAAACTGGGATTATGACGGAAATGTAATACTTTTGGTACTCTGCGATTGAACTTGATAATTATAAAAGAAACACTACTAGCAATAATGTATATGTACATTATTTTTCTTTAATTTGAAATCAAATATTAATAGTATTATTTAAAGACACTGTAATTTATATTGCAAAGAACCTTACCGGCTCCAACATTCCAACTAATTTCCAGGTAAGCATTTTATCAAAATTAAACAAAAAGTTTTCTCAAAATCCGTTTGCGTTGAGTCTCATTAAGACGATTAATTTTAGAAATTCGTTCGCCTTTTTAAGTGGAATTTAAATTGAATTGAATACATACATATATATATGAAATATTAAAATTTCACTATACTTAAAAAGTTAAGGTTAAATTTTAAAAGTTTTAGAAATAAATAAAATTATAATTAAATTTTAATTACGTAGTCAGTTATTTAACGATACTTTGTAATTAAAAAACTCAGGTATTAAAATAAAGGTTAAATAGTTTCTAAGGAACTCCGATATTTTTACGTTAAATGCATAAAAAAAATAATTATAACCCAAAAGATTTTGTCAATTTTTAAAACCATTTTTCACGGTTCTTGAGAATTATCACATTATAGTTAAGTAAAAGGCATTTTTTCTCAAAAGTTAAGTTTTTGTCGTTTATATTTATGAACAATGTTCGGTTGTGGTTCATGATTTTTGAAGACCTCATTTTAAATATATTTTAAAATTTCAGCTAAAAAAGTCTAATGTCACGACTCTTATTTATGATTCCAAATTCCATATTAATAATAATGAATTTTCACTTGAATGTTCACTACAAAAATGTTATGGTTATATTTGCAAATTAATGTAAGCGTTCTATCGTTGACCATCATGATCACCAACCAACAAGTGTGTTGTTAACTTCTGAGGAAAAACAACTTGTTCTTCTTAAATATGTCATGATGTTATTATGAAAATGTAATTTATTTATAGATTACATTTAATATATTAACGTAAAAATAGAGAGAACAAATGAGGGGCAAAAGCAATGAAATTTCTGTGGAATAGTTACCTCTTTAACTTCTTAATAACCAATGACCTAACTATTTTATATATTAGGAGGTTTATACGACGTATCCGACTTTATAATAAACAAATAATATTCTTATTGTTACATAGAAGCTTAAGACTTATTTTAATTTACATAGCATTAAGTACTCAGGACGTCATGATAAGAATTAAAGGAAAAGTAAACTAATAAGATTTAATTATAGCTTTTCAAAATGTCCAGATCCATTTAATCCGATTCAATACCTTCCAACAAAGAAAAGGCGGATCAACAAAATGTGATTCCGTGATAAATTATTAGAGCTTAGGATTGGTGCAATGTTTATTTCAACTGTACATTAGATTTATAAATGAATATAATAATAATTTAATAGGGTAATAGCAATGTTTAAGAATTTATTTAAATACAAAGATTAATACAAAATAAAAAAAAAAATAAAAACATTAAAAACTTATTTAAAAAACGTGATCTCAATTCCATCTTTCATTTCTTCCAATAACCTGAGAGTTAAATAATCACTCGAAATTATTCATTGTGGTATTGTGTATTACAATATACAAGTATCTGTCCTTATAAAAACGATCATGTAAAGAATGCTGAATTAAGCAATCCTCAGGATCGCAAGATCAAGCACTCAAGCCCTGTCTTTATTGTGGTAAATAAGGCGGAGAAGAACGTTATTTGATTTGTTACCTAAGCTTTATTTCAATTGTTAATGACTAAAGTTACCATAGCAACGTATCTCTTAGTGCTAGCGCATACGGATGACCTTTGATTTGTAAAAAACGATCCTGTCACTGTCAAGACACAGAGAAAAAAAATTGAGTGACAACAGTTGTGTCAGTGTGGCTTATTGGTGACTATTGACACATTCATTATTTGCAAATCCACAATATGTAAAAAGAAATGTCGATAATCAATTTCAATCAGCTTGGAGATACATGCTTAATCCATTAGAATAAAATTCCTTAAAAAATGCATTACTCCTAGTGTTACTTAAATAAAATACACTTTTTATTACTAATATTATTGTTGTTAAAAAATATTTTAAATACTACCTTAATTATTCTCTTCGGGAAAAAGTTTTACTTATTACCTGCCTGGATGTTACACACTTTGTTTTCATTTTAATTATTATAATTATTACAGAGATTTTATACATATTGAAATATTCATGCCGTCGTACGTATCGTAAAATATTTTAAATTTAAGCAACATATGGTCTTCAAGTACAACAACAAATAATTTAAGATAACATAAATGTTATCGTGAATGTAAGATCGGTTTAGCTACGTGGAATAATTATTAATATCGACAATCATTGTAAGAATTACCATTTATTTTGTGTAATGTAGTACTAATAAAATTCCATATCTATTATTTACAACGAAGTTATAAAACAGGCAATCCAAATACAAAGTTTGAAGTAAGAGTGTCACTAAGTTGAAAAGTCGCAACTAAACAACTGTGCCGTGAATTTTCATCAAAGCTTCAAGTAATGACTTGCAGTTGGAGTGTTCAAACTTTATTTATAAAGCACGGATATGACTTTGTGAAGTTAAATTCGAGGTATAATTATATGTCATATTATATGTGCATAATAAGAGTTTCATAAGAATACTAAAAATAACGGGTATTAAATACCGAAATATAATAGTGTATATGGTAGAAGAATTTGTCTTACATCTTGCCCTGTATTCTTAATAAGTTACCAAACGAGATGATTACAGAAATTAAAAGCCATAATTTGAAACAAATAAGAAATATTGTAAAGCACTTTTATATTCAAAATAATAATTTAACAATTTCGCAAAGCTAACGTTAAGAAAATATTTAATTTTGTCTCATATCTTTTAGTCTAATAGGCTTGCAAAATACTTGACGGAAAAGCATGAACTTTTGCAATAAAAAAAACATACATTAGGTAATGGTTAAAAAAAAAATTGAAAGATGTCATATCATAGAGGAATAATCGTCAAAAAATTGATATCCCATTGAAGTCAATGGGAAACGTTGAGTTATTACACTGAGCTCGCTTCGCTTCAATATTCAAACGGCACTCGAGATTTCGCGAGCGTAGTAAGTTGAAATGGAGGGTCTGTTGGCGCCTCTAGTGTATAATATATAAATATAAGATTATACGGTATAAGATATTAAGCTCGATATAAGTATGAGATAATGTTACATATTAATTAGTAATTTAATAGTTATAATGCTATGAACCGTGTGAACTCCATAAATATAACAATCTTTTGGATAAGATTTGTTTTTAGGAGTATGTTATATTGTAAATGTAATAAACAGATATAAATAATAATAATATAATTTTTTTTAACCATTTTCTACAAACAGTCGGCTACTAAGTGTATTTACGTTTTAGAATATTTGTTATGCTTAACGCTTTGTCATAAGTTTTATATTTATAGTATTTCTTATCTAACCGTACACTACTGAATAAAACATGTTTTCACTCTTAGCAATCAAAACTCTTCATAGCTAAAATGCAGTTAAAATACTGCAGATATAAAAGCGTTAACAAGTCACACGACGACATTCATCACGGCGACATGATGCGCAGTTACATTTGGCACTGCCAATGCTAAAACAAAGTTTTATGTTTTATTTTGACTTTTAACTATTTTCAGACTTATATAAACAAATATTAGAACGGATAGGTAAATGTGTTCAGCAGACAGTAAGGTATACCAAATTTATTGAGGATTTAATTAACGATCAAAAGTGCGTTTAAATGCCTACTTAAATAAAAATATTTTGAATTTATATGATAAACATATTTTTGTTAATATATTTTTTAACTTATTTTATTTATATTATGGAGCACCAAATTTATTATATATTTTAAAATATTATTACTCTTTTAGACCAGTATATAAAACGCGAATTGCTTGGTATTAATACAACAATATTGTACATTTTATACGCAGTACACGTACTGTGTTTCAAGTTGAGTTCATTTATGCTAAACTCCGTTTGTAGATAAATTGACTTAAGGTTCTTTATAACATCTGATAAAAGATTTAACAAGCGTACCAGCTTGATCTGTGTATGAATATAAACTTAAGTAAATTTAAACAGAGACAAAAATAATTTGAGATATGGATGGTGTGATAATATGAAAATATACTGAAAAACTGAATTAAAATACACCGCGGTATTACAATGCTCCGAGCTCTCAATTAACATTTTGAATTAGATTCAAATCTAACCCAAAAAAATCCGTTTAAACTAAAGTAAGTAAAAACGGTTAAATATTGACAATAGTTATACTGTTATACAGTAAAGTGTTTAAATAAATCAATAGTAATCAAGGTTTGCGAAAGCTAAAATACATAAATGAGCTAAAAAATATTAATTTAGTTTATAGTAATAAAAATACAAAATTATTATTTATTTTTACGTTCAGTTACATCAAGTTCTCTTATTGCAAAAAAATTCAATAATATAGGTCATTAAACTACAGAATAAACATATTACATAATGCAATAAGTTTGATATAACTATTCTTCAAAAGTTTAATGATTAGAGTTAGACGCTTATAAAATAATGTTTCCAAACTTATAGTTATCGATTTTAATTATTATGTCATCAAAATTTTCTATAGCTATTTCTTGTAGGAACATATTTTCAGGTTTCACGGTAATAATTTACACATAATATCACCGAGAAACTGAGTAATGTTTATAAAGATAAGACGTATTTTTACTTTTAATGCAGACACAGAACAAAGACAAGAAGAAAGTAAATTTAAAGCACGTCATGAAATGGCAGAGATTAAGTGGTTTTGAAAGATTCAGAGCTCCTAGTTATGTATACCCACTTCAAACTTCATGTGTAGGGGTGACACGTTTTGAATAATCGATTTTTTAGTTAGGTCATACTGTTCTTAATATTTTATATAGGAAACGTAACTTTAAGAATAACATTCAAAGCGGTATAGGTAACTTAATTTATACTTTATTTAGTTAATAACATGTAATATACTTTACAGAGACATAAAGTATTCTAAAAAAATATCCATGGAAGTGTGCTAGTTGGCATCCCTGTCGTTAATGACTTGTTAGTTGTTTAACATTATGAGAACAAAGTAGTTGGAAATTAAGTTTTCGTTTTAGTTCTTGTTTCACTTTGTCTAAGTTTCATCTCATAGTGAGTGACACAAGGAAATAAAATAAAGAAAATAGTAAAGTAAGTAAATGATATTAATTTATCAAGTTACAAAATGCTTATTGTGAATATTACAATATGTGTTTTCTTACATTATAACTATAAAACTAAGGTCTGTTATTTAAGTTAAGTAATTATCCACTTGTCTTAAGTTGTGAGACAGACCTTTGGTTCGCAGATAACCATCATGTTGATATATATACTGTATTATATATTCATATCTTGAATCTGAATGACATCCGCCCCGACGTCAAAGGTATAATCATTGTTATCTGACAAGTAACAGTCTCTTCAGTCTTGTAGAATAAATCTGTAACAAATAAATAGTTAATGGTTAATATTTTAAAATTTAAAAAATAGGACAATGGGAAGACTTAATGTTACTGAGCGTGTTTTACCAGTCACCCCGGCAAAAATATAATAATATATTTATGAACATACAATTTTAAATCAAACTACAATATATCTATGATCGTATAAGTAGAAGTGGAATAGAATTTGGTACAAAATAACGAGTGAATCAATACAGCTTTATATAAATTTCTATATTTCTTTAAAGATAATTAGTTACATATCAGTTAAGCATCAGTAAATCAATAAAAGTATCAGTAGCCATAAAATAACTTAACTAAACAATTACATTTTTTTGGCTATTTGAAACCAGCCCAGTGCATTATATAGCCTAAGAGAGCTAATACTGCATTTAATCCGTTATGGTCCTTAGATGCTTATAGAACTTTTATATCTGCCGAAAAGAACTGAAGGGTATTTAATTACATTCTCAAAATATCCAGTTCACATTTGTCCGAATCAATACGTTATAAAAGGGAGAGGACGATATTGGAATTCTTATACCTTGTCTAAATTCTGTCCCTAACCAAAATTCTATTATAAACAGTTTTAGACTTACATTTAGATCAACAAAAACTAGAGTACAATTATATAATTGATCCCAAAAAGTAAATAAGACAAGAAACATCCATAACATTAGGATTTTTTAATATTTATCATACAGAGAAAATTAAATTATTGTTTATTTAAAATTAAATATTTTTCAGTCTTTTTTGTAACTAGTATTTTTGTTTGTTAAAGATTTAAATATGTTAATTGATTGTTGAACCATGTTAATAATATTTTTTTAAAAGACCCTTCTGAGCTGCTTTCCAAGAATTACTATATTAGCTTATTCTTTATTAAATATTTATTTTATTTATGCTTGAAATTGAATGAAATCATTGGCTTATCTTGTCTCTTTTTCATTGTTATTTTCTAACACACTCTGACATATAACAATACTTTAAACAACATTAACACATAACATTTTTAAATAAGAAACGATTTTCTCAAGAGATGGGATTTTACTTAAACCTATTATTTAAAAATCGGTGGCGTGTATGCGCGTGAAAACTAAAAATCCTTTTTTGCTCTTGATTTTCATGTTTTATTGAATTAAAATCTTTATTATCTCCACAAAACAATAAAGGATAAATAATAGGCATTTATAAATGAATTGACTTTAAATGTAAAAATATTTTAATCTAGTAATAATACTGGACACTTATCATATCTATTGTTTAAAACTCATTGATATCTTCATTATGTTAATAAATTAATCAATTTATTATCATTTATTTAAATATAATATAAATCAGGTAATTGAAGGGTATTAAATATTTTCTGTAAATTTCACAATATGTTGTCATATTTATCTGTTGTTATATTTTCTTGTCTTGTCTATTTAATTTATAACAATATAATTCCCATACCATTTTGTTATATTGCAAGTGTTATGGTTCTACTATGGTGTACAATATATATATATATATATATATGTATATATATATAGGACCGCGTGGCAAAGCAAGCAGGCGCTCCATAATTGAGACTACAAGGATTTATTAATAAAGTAATATATAATTACGATATAATAATAATAGATTTTGATACAAATATAATTCTATATATTTTTAATATATTTTATAGAAATAGGAACTTTAATCAACTGTAAATTTTCTACCAATATTGAATCTGTTCATACATTGAAATACAGTGAACAGATTGGCAAAAGTCAATTACGACACAGCGTGTGTCCGAGTATCGTGGCTGCTGACTGCTAGTGTCATTCGAAACGTTTCTGTACCTATTCAATTTAATTTTCAGCTCTTGGAATACAAATATGTACATTCAATGAAATTGTTTGTATATACCTTATCATATACCTTAGTCTATTCTATAACAATGATTTTATAACACTATTAGCTAACAAGGCGAATTTCCTATTGCCTCAGAATCATGTGAATATGTAAGCTAAATTAAATTTAGATAAAATGGATTAAGTTTCCATAAATATAAACAAATCTGAATGAAAATTACATTGAAATAATTCACAAGAAGTTTGCTTTATTTGAGGCAATCGAAATAAATCACGTAGTATTCTTCAAAAATTTTTGGTAAAATATTTATATTTTTTATGGTTTCGGGTCGATTCCCTTCGTTGAAACACTTTTTGATATCCCATTTCTTGTTTTGTTCTTAAATGCAACACGATTGAATTAAATGGACCAATTAATGTATGATTAATTAATTAATTAATGGATCAATTTATTAGCTGTGAAATCTTGTAAGTAAAGGTATTACTCTCTCATTTAGAATAGTCAGTTTACTATTACATTTAAAATTGTTTAATAAATTAATTAGAGTTAAAAAACCTTTTATCATCTGCAATGGCCGAACTTGATAAAGTACTTAGTAACGTCAGTCCTTCTGTCTTATGATCGACTGATAAAAACAAATACCCAAAAATTTTTTTCACAAACCAAGACCTTATGTAATACCACACAAGGTCTTTGACAACATAAATTATGCGGATTAATGTCATTTCACGAAATTCTCAATTTCATACAAACATGGAAAACATCTAAAATTGACTACAGTTACAAAATTGTCTTTTTCGACTATTACCAAGTATTTTTTTTAGTGTTCATAGTTAAGAAAATTATTTTGTAGCTTATTGATTATAGACGATTGAAAATCCCATTTGAATAATTTATATATAATTTCTTTTTGACACATACTAATAATTTTTTATTAAACATTAAGCACTTATCTACAATAAATAAAATATTTTCTTACGAAACATGAGTGTCTATCAATGGTGCATGACTTTTAGAAGATTTTTATCAACATATTGCTGATAATTGATGATTTATAGGAATAAAATAAAATATGTATACATTCATTATTTCTGGTAAATTAATAAAAAATAAGAAAATATTATTCAAATAGAGATTGACAGCGTTTCTCATTCTCAGCAATATGTGGAACCTTTTTTATTTTCTTTATACTCATTAGTAGGAGAAAACACTAAAACATAATATAGGCCCTAATTACAATATAATAAATCCACAATAGGGGTTTCCAGTATTTAGTATTAAATTACTATACTAAGTCCATACCATACCATAACAAAAAAAATATATATATTTTTTACTTCAAAAGACAAACATTATTTAGTTATTAATTATAACAAATTTAAAGATTTATGAATTTGTGTAAGTTAGACATAAAACTTATTATTATAGGGGGGACGCGTGCACACATCGTGCACAGGTTGTTGGCAGGAGTTGAATATACTAAGTATAGTAATTTTTATTCTACTACTACTTCTTTGTTTGTCTATAAATATTTCCAACTCACAAAAGAGGCGTCAGTGCTGAATGTTTTGTCGATGGCTATTAACTCCGAAAGTTGTTGAAGTACTTGCAGAGAACAAATATACTCCCAAAATTGCTTTTATTTTGGATCTTGTAATAAAAGTTTAGTTGGACACAGCTTCATCAGCACTTTTATTTCATTAACTCAAAACACCTTAAATATTAAATGCGGCTCAACTTTATAATTTGCTATATTTTTATTGCATTCTTTCATTTTAGTTTAAAATCTCAAAGCCTGTTTACTGCTCATTAAAACTAAAAGTATATAAAATAATTATTTCAACCTCTTAATACCCACTCCCACTTTTAATATGTTATAGGTATTATACTTCTAAAATAAAGACAAAACATATTTCATGTTGCATTAACCATTTTGAATTCCTCATCTAATTGGACTCATAACGTCTCATTTCGGTACGCTATGTTCTTATAAAAGTATTGATATTTGAGGCAATTATTCTTTGAAAGTTTATTTTGTTGATTTTGTTTTATCTCCGATTTTAAACTTTCTTTTTAAATTGATATGTTCTTATTTTTCTTTTATTTAACTAATTAATTATTTATGATGTGTAAATATTTTATAATTCTGTATATAACCATATATCTGACATTGACAATACTGCAAATAGGAAAAGAACAATGAATTGATGGAATTAAATAATGCATGTAGTAATATTTTGTATTAGTTGTTAAATCTTTTCTAAAAATCTTATGCTGATTTCAGCACAATCAGCAGGTCATTATCACGATTGTGGACCTAATCCTAAATAGTTGAGTAAAACAAATTAATCATTGCTGGATTTGTATTTTAGTTTCTATATACTACATTAGTCAATAAAGTTTCCAGCTGTATAAACGATATACAAACAACAAGTAAACAGATACTCAAGTCTCAGAGATTAAGGACCAAAGTAGTCGTGGCACTATTTGCATAAACGCTAACACTGCATCCGAGTTTTGTAATTTCAACTGTGCATTATTTTGTCAAAATGCGTTATTTTCATTCGGATTCGGATCGTTTTAATGAGAAAGATGTAAATTATACAGCAACACCATATTACAGTATTCGGGTAATTGAAGTATTGGGAAATATTAAAATAATTTTAATTTTCTCAATAATTCGGTTCTTTAGCGAATACAAACAAGGAACATAATGTAAGTTATTTTAATATCCGTGTGAAATTTTTACATTTAATGGTTTTTTATCTCTTTAAATACTCAGGTTTACAAGTTTTGATTTTAAGTGAAATATATTTTGAATGGTTTCCGTAACGGATTATGAAAATCTTTGTATCCTTTATCGGATATATATTTTTAATATTCCCGACGGATACGTTTTACATATTCGTTTTTATTACTTCATTGGCTTTGCGTTGGCGTTTTTATTACTCAATATGATTTTATATTTATTATATTAAGATGTGATAAGTCATTAACACTCATCAATATGTATAGGATGTTTTAGGTCTAACGACAGCAACTGTTTTATTTTAATCTATTTTGAATAATGTTTCAAGTTTAATAAAAATTAAATAGACAATAATAAATATATTATATACTATTGTTGTTATTGTTATAGTATTTTGTCAATACCCATACAAGTCTTTAAAAGCACGAGAACCTTTTTTTCATTTACATACTTTTTACAACAATAAAAATAAATTGATATTAGTATGCAAATATTTCGTCAATTTTGTTACAACAAGGATTTTTTTTATAAAACTGAATTCTGTATTTTATGAATGAAGTTTATATATCGATTGAAACATTTGGTTAATAAAACTTTACATAAAGGCCACTAATATTTATATTTGTGTACATGATAAGGGCATCAAAATATTTATTAAATTTTATAACGTTCTTACAAGTTATAAAATGTAGAATATTAATATAAGCTGTGTTGGATCTTCTTTCGAAATACACTGAAATTTTTAATCATATACGCGTGTCTGACTTAAATTTGGCAGTTATATTAATATTTTGAACTATTCGTAATCTGAATAAAATTCATTTTTGAAATATTATGTGATTAAATACACTTTGAATTAAAATATTAAGAAACTTTGAACCACACCGAAACTACAGGACAGATATCTTTTAATGCCAAAGTATAAACTTGTTATTTCCACGAACTGAACTGAGTTAAGCGCCAGGAGATATGCCTTAGCATAATTAAACTTATTTAATTTAATTAATGACCTTAATCCACCTGATTATTGATTTTAGCATTAGTATCCCCTAAGTTATCTCAATAGCTCTTCATTGAAATGTCTTTGATAGGTTATTTAAACAAAACAAATACAATTTTACGTTGCTTTAAAAACAAATTATAACTTAATCTACTAATTATTATCGGGCAAAACTCACAACTGGTCTTATCAAGAAACAGAAAAAACAAACTTAACACAAGTCTTAAGAAAGATTAAACAGTTTATAAGAAAAAGTATATCAGCTGACATTAATTTCTTCTAAATGGTAATAAACAGATATTTTTAAACCGGCACAAGCGCATTAGAATAACTTAATATTACAGTAACAGCGTAAATAATATAACATGACAAGAGATTATTTAAAACTTTAATGGAACTAATTAAAGGAAGAAGTTTCAAATTATAATCACTGTTTCATTATCTAGAAGAAAAAGTCGATTGACGATACGGATAAACAAATATGAATTGCATTCTATTGTTTTAATAATAATATTTAATATTACGTGTTTTAAATCAAAGCGGGCGTCAGCTAGCTAGAGTGACGAAAGCACCCATAGTGCTGAAAGTCTAACTCGGGTATATATACGCGCAATATCGAACTTTTTATACAGGAGACCTTCTGGTATGAGTGTGGTATTTTTAGAAAGCCCTTAGCCCATAGACCCAGAAAATGCATTTACACTTAGCAATATACCCACCGCCTCCTGCGGCCGTTTGAAAAATGAGACTAAAATTTAGTTTTTGGCTCCGCACCAGTATAAAATTACTTATTTCCACCTTGAAAAAGAAGGCTTGCTTTCCTGAAGGTTTTTGTCGAGACCTTTCCAACAAGCCCAAAAACGCAAAAATCCGATCACCGGTTGATGAGATATGACATTTTGAAAATTTTGACTGCACAAATTGCATTTTTGTTTTTATTTTATTAGATTGATCAAGGCAATTTGGCAACGTTCCGAACACATTCACATTTTTTTGTGTTTGTTTATGTTTGTGAATAAAAATGTTCGTGTTTTTTTTTCGTCGCAAAATTCATATCAGGAGTTTTGTGTCAGTGGATTCGCTTTCGTCACTCGGTATTTACTTCGTTGAGAAGTTTTTGTTTTGATAAAACCTTAAGTCTATAAATGTAGTTTTTCAATAACTTTTAAATCATATTGTTTGTCAATAGTTGATATCTTTTTGACTATCTACTACTTGTTTCAAATCATAATATTTGGAATGTTTTTTTGCTTATTATTCAACATTTATTCCATCCTATAAATTATGTACATAATATAAGTACTGCGAATAACTAATAAAGTCTAAAAACTGTAAACTTACGTAACTGATGTTAGTAGGTAAAAACCTATATTTGTATATAATTTTAAGCATTGTAGCTGCGTTGCCAACGAATCATTCTAGCTGCTTTCTTTGTCGGCTTTAAGTTTGTTGCAAAAATATGTGTTCTAAATTCAATTTATTTCCATTAAACCTGCACTGGTAATAAAAAGGGGTAATTTAAATTGGCAAACTCAAACGACTACTCCTTATTCGGAATCGTTAAAGGGCTATCCAATTATCTTTTTATTATTGAATTGGTTTTATTTGTGATGTGTTATAATAGATTGACGAATTTGAGTTTTGAAATGCATTAATAACATTTACAAAATAGAATTTCACAATATTATACATTTATTTATATAGTTTTAATTATATAAAAGTTATAAAACGAGAAAACTTACAGCACAGTTGGTCAGAAATTTAATATATTGAAATGAGATGTCACAAGAATTGTATCTGATATATTAAATTATTCAAATCCCTCCATCCGTTACTATCTTCAATCTTAAATTCTTGAGCAGTGTCTTGTATAGTTTGGCTCAGGGCCAGCTTTTTAGATCCAAAGTTATATTAACGATTCCCTCCCGAAATATTAATAGGTTTTTTAAAATAATAGCGGTTTTTAGCTTTTGTACATAATATTTATTTTAGTTATCTACTGATTATGGACACGTTATTCGTGACAACAATATGTTTAATGTAATTTAAAATAGCAAGTATAGGAATACAAAACATATTGGATGTGAAACAATAAGTATACAATATTTTTTTAACATCATATAAAAAAAAATATTTCGTTATTTATTTATTTATTTATTTACCTATATCTTTGTTCAAGAAGACCGTCCTGTAAAGATACTCTAACTTCTTTTAAGGCTACGAGGTTTCTAAACGCGCTCTGGTGTGAAAAGAACCACACAACAAACTCAGCCGAGTTAATTTTTTGTTATGAGTGCTGTTTCACAAATGTTATATATTTAGTGAACAATGTAATAACAATTAGACTCATCGCAATCAATTCGATAAGCTGGCCTAATAAGAAAATGCTAAATTGTGGTTATTTGGTCAGTCACCCGTTCACGAGCATAACTATTATTTAGAGTATTTTCTGAAATTTGTAAATAATTTATACAACCTTGCTGGATCAAAGAAACTATTTAAAATATTTTAAGATAATTGATCCTGAAAGAAAAATATTTTTATTTTCGGTACGTATCGTAAAAATATTGTTTAAGAAGAAAATTCTTGAAAATTAGTTTTCAAAACTGGAAACACAACATAAACTAATATTGTTGTGGGTATGTTCAATCGTCGGATTTCACTGTGATTCATATATTGTATATACACGGAACCGATTGGCAAAAGTCAATTACGTTAAAGCCTGTATCCGAGTGTCGTCGGCCGCTCATTGTGACAGTGTCTGTCGAAATAGTTCTGTACCTACTCAATTGACTTTGTCGCTCTTGCAATAACAATTTTGAAAATTAAATGAAATTGAGGATACATTGATAAAGTAAGTACATAAAGTTTAATGCATTTTTTTATTATTCAAACTTACAATCTGGTACACTTTATTTTATTATTGTATAATTAATAATACTATAGTTAATATTTGAAAAATTACCAACCCTTTTTGGAGTATATGAGTCAATAATAGTTATTAAAATTATTGACTTTGACAATGAGATCATTAAAATTAATATTATTATTGAAATATTCATTTATGAAACGTATCAAATTATTCGGTAATTTGAATAGTTTTATACATAAACTAGGGGCGACGAACAGACCCTCAATTTCGACTCGCTGCGCTCCCGAAATCTCGGGTGCCGTTTGCATATTGAGCAAAGCGAGTCTAGGGTAACGACTCATCGTTGTGGACAATGTCATTATAAAGCAAATTCTTAGCGCGAATTTTTTTTTATTGTCTTTAATCAGATATCAGTGTTTTGACGATTATTTCTCAATGACATGACATTTTTCAAAAATTGTTAATTGTTAAAACCCCTGTGTTTTTTGATTGCAAAATTTCATAATTTTCCGTCAAGTAGTTTTCGAGCCTAATCGTGACAAAAAGTGAAAAAGTCTCCAGTAGAACGCTCCGCTCGCTACGCTCCCTTCGCTCAACATGTTTTAAAAAATAAATTAAAAATACCTTTTTAAAATTTAGGGTATTTGTTTTGAATAGATTTAATAAAATAATAAATATATTTAATAGAAAAATGATAATTTGATAAAAATATTTGTTACTTTTTATTTTTTTTTATACCATCTGGGTTAGTGCTTGACTACATTCCACCTGATAGAAAGTGGAAATGTATTCATAGATGGTGAGGTGCATTAACCTAGTAACCTATTCACATTTTTCTTGAAGACACCCACATCGTATTGGGACGAAATTACCGACGCAGGCAAGCTGTTCCGGCCCTTCGCTGTACGAACTAAAAAAGACGAAGCGCTTTGTTCGGACAGGGGGATTGTCCACAACGTAAGGATGGATATCTGCCGTGCGTCAGAATGTCTTGTGATGGAAGGGGGACGGAGGAATTAAATCATGTAATTCCTGCGCACACTCACCAAAATGTATCCTATAGAATACCGAGAGGCTAGCAATTCCACGCTTGTGTTCAAGGCTGTGGAGTTTGGCTTCAACCAATTCAGGGTCGCCTATAAGCCTCTTTGCTCGCCACTCAATTGAGTCCAGAACCGCAGGATGAGACTAAGCGGCACCACAGCACTCCACACACAACCGGATCTGTGCTTTGTATAATACAAGCTGTCCCGGTGTAAAGTACTGACGGACCTTCGCAAGAACGGCAAGCTTTCCTGCAGCTGCTCTTGCTCTGGACTCAATACACCGACCAAAGTTGAGGTTCGGGGAAATCTCTAAGCCTAGCAACTGAAGCCGGTCACTGTATTCCAAAGATACACTCTGGAAAGTAGGAGCCAAGGTGAAAGGGCTCCTTTAGGCGGTGAACAGACACATCTGCGTTTTGGTGGCGTTGAATTTGACAAGATTGGCTTTGCCCCATGCGGAGACTGTCTGAAGTTTGTCATTTAAACGTTGCACTATGGCTTCTCTTTCGGACTATACTTGATCTATACTAGCAAGACTACTCGGCAAGTATTTTTCTACAACTGTGCTGTCGTCTGCATACCCATAAATACCGGGCTTCAGCAGATCGTTAATGTGCAGCAGAAAGAGAGTTGCAGAAAGAACGGACCCTTGAGGCACTCTGGCATTTATTGTCAAGGGTTCCGAGGAACACCCGTCGACAACTACTCAGAGAGATCTTTGGTTCAGAAAGTCCGTTACCCAGCCGATCAGACCAGGAGATATGCCGTATGTTGAAAGCTTGCTTATAAGGCTCGCATGCCAGACCCTGTCAAATGCCTTCGAAACGTCAAGAGAGACGGCGACCGCTTCTCCGTTCTTCTCTATGGCCTCGCCTAAAATGTGCGTAGCGTATACTAGAAGGTCCCCAGTAGGCCTATTTCGGCGAAACCCGTACTGTCGGTCACTGAGGAGATCGTTACCTTCAAGGTACGCTAAAAGTCGTGAGTTCAATACACGCTCCATAATCTTGCAGAGTATGGAGGTGATTGAAATCGGTCTATAATTGGCAGGATCAGCACGACTGCCTTTTTTGGCAAGCAAAGCAGTTATATTATTTTACCGCAAAGATAAGAACTTATCTTTTACGTTATTTTAAATTTCAACCGCATTAATAAATTGCCCTTCGTATCAAAAGTTTTCGGAACGAAAATGATCTCGACCAAACTTGTTAGCTGCGATAGCGATCTCCTATTAATTGATGGATTCAACGAATTGGACCAAGAAATATTTTATCTTAATTTAAGTTTTGTGGAAATTAGATTTTCTATTTAGTAATATTAAAATTTAAAGCCAATTTTCAAGCCAGACGGGAGCAATTTCTGGAGATTTAAAATGGCTTGTTGTGTTACCAATACTTATAACTTATAAAATAAAAGACTTTATTGACTGTATGGAGGTCTGACAATAATCATCTTCCTAACAATTCTGCACATGTTATAACCACTTAGTAATTTCTTTTATTTTAAATTTTTAAAGTTAGAATCTTTTAAATCCTTGTAATAATGTACAAACTTCATAGAACTAACATCTAATCATAGTTTTATTTTCTAATTAAAAAACATAAGCAAAATAGTTATGATGCCAACAAACAAGCCTTTTATATAAAATGTTTCTGTAAGTTCACTATTCACTGAAAATGTATTATATTATTACACGAAATGAACGTGAATTTTATAGTTGCATTGCTTGTACTTTACTGCTACAATATTATACATTTGAGATGGAGTGTGCATGCCACGTTTTAAGTTAGCTTGTTTAAGTTAAGCCGAGTCTGTAAAACGAAAATAAAATATGTTACACAAAATTTACCACAAAGGGTTTTGAAGAATAAATAAATCAAAAAAATACAGTAAAGAAAGAACTGTTTCAGTTTTTATTAATCACTGCGAGTATGTATTATAAAAACTGAAAATTGTAAATGGTTCCAACGAGTCTGGCAGTTCGGGCAGAAAAGAGTTATGGTAAGAGTATTATAATCTATTCAGTAATATATAAAATAAAATACGTATATATTAAAAAGTTAGGATACGAATAATTTAAATGTTATGAAAAAATCTGCATAAGGGGCATTCAAGGTTTTAATTAATTAAATATAGATTAGATTAAATAAAATATTGTATTTTTTGTTATAATAATACTTTATCATTTATTAATGCAATTTTCAACTTTGATCCAATTACTAATAATGGAGTTGTTTTATTTACTTTATATAATTAATAACAATGCCAGCAGAATTTATGATTAAGATTACCAAGTAACACAATAAACTCAATGCGATGTTTTTTTTCAATGAATATTTATTTTAAATATGCCATGGTCATATTTTATAAGCTTCCAATGAAATACATGTATTATAATACTTTTAATAATTATTAGAATGTATTTACAAAGGAGCAACAGAAAAATTTACGTCCTACAATATGAATTACGGTTATAAGAGGCGACGCATTTATTTTTACCGCAGACGCAGAACAAAGATAGGAAAAAGTATTTTACAAAGTAACGTCATGAATTCTGGCAGAGATTAAGTGGTTTAGGAACATTCGGAATGGCTGTGTTAAAATTTAATATATAGAAGTGGCACAAATTATATATTAAACAAAATTTTATTCTGCCTGTCCTCTTTTTGGAAAAAGTTTTTAAGAAGATGCTTCCATTATGATAGAAGGTTTACTTTGTAACATAGAGATTCAGGTTTTTCTGTAATATTACTACAACATATACTGTATACAGTATATGTTGTAATAATTAATATTAGGTATACCTCAACCTATATAGCCACCTAGATACGTAAACCATCACTGTAAAATATGTTTTTGATAAACCTCACGCTAATAACACGTTTGTTGCTTAAAATGAAAATTTTATGAAAACTAAATAGTTAGTTAACAAAGAAGATCTTGAATTGTTCTATGTCAAGATATATAGTTACTAAAAGCAAATTTAACTTAATCAATTATAAAAGTTGTTTACACCTTGTAAATATATTAATTATATATTGTATACTTATTAATATAAAGTAAAACAATTCCTTAATTCAAGAAATTTTTCGAATCAAGTTCTCAGTTGTCAAAAAAATTATATAACTATTAAGATCAAACTAATTATAAATCATACACAAAGCTTTGAACATTTAGAATTAATGACAAAAATACATATTGTATACGTGATTTTACCAGTTTCTGGTAAATTGTAAAGAGAGTAAACTATAATAATGTAACGTTGTATATATATAATCATATATCATTACTAAATTATATTTTACACAGATTTCCATGTACGCCCATTTCATGATCAGATGCTTAATACCTTGTTAAATTTTGCTTTTTATTCAGCAGTTAAATTAAAGGTCTGAAAACGAAATTAATCGAATGCATTCATGATGCTCTGCACGCATGGTGATCTGAATATTCACTGATTCAATGAATGCATAAAAAATGGAACGTCAGAAAGAAATTCGGGTTTTGTTATTTTTTTGTGCCACAAAATTATTTTTATATCGTCAACATTACAAATTATATAGTCTGCTCATATATTTACATAACAAATAAAAGACTCAGAGTAAATAAAAAAATAATTCACACTTTTTTGATCCGTAATATTATGAAACATTTAATATTATTCACGAAAAACCAGCAAGTGTTACTTACACTGTTAATTGTCTATCTCAAATTTACTATTGTTGGAGCTATGAAATATAGGCCTTGGAATTTATATCTCAGTTACTGAATGTAAAAAAATCTTGGTTTCAAGGATATATTTCTTATATTTATTTAATACCTCATTATCTTTGTATTAGTATTTTTCAATGTATTATAAAAGAACCCACTAATAAAATGAAATGTATGCGTTTTACCTGATTATAAAACTGCCTGACAATTTTAACTTGCATAGTAACTTTTATATTACTATTATGAACAAACATATTCTGATAATTTATAAGGAACTTTGGTTGGTACATATATTTAATTATATAAATTTACAATAAATAGAGGCTCTATTAAGAGTGTTAATAGAAACGTATTATATTTATAATTCGTGTATTTTTAAAAAAACTATTTGTGTTTCTATAAAACTATTAAAATCACCGAATACTATATTTTCACTTCGTTATGCTTTTTTAATGAATAGTTTAACGTCAATTTGAATTTGAATGATTGCAATGCGCTATCAATAGTTTAAATATATATTTCCCGATAGCTCCACAATTTCATTTAATTTTCAGTATTGTTATTGCAAAAGCGAGAAATTGATTAGGTACAGAACTATTTCGACAGACACTGTAGTCAGCGGGCGACGACACTTGGGTACAGGCTTTAAGGTAATTTTGCCAATCTGTTCCGTGTATATACAGTATATGAACAATATATCACAGTGAAATCCGAGGATTGCTAACATTGCTAACATTGCGAGGATTGCTAACATTGGATTGTTCCTGATTGGTAACATTATTTAGAAATACACCATCTTTACTGTTATGTAAATTAATTATTCACATTTGATTTATTAATCGACGATGCCTTTTAAATTGCATCGTCGATTAGATTTAGATTAATAGCCCAGGGAATTTAAGGACAACAACAAGTTATATTAGTTTAAAAAATATGTGCATAATTTAAAACAAGGAAGCCGAACTGATTCATTTATATTTAAAAAATAAAACTAAAGCATTAAAATGACATACAACTATATCACATCAATAGCACTATAGGAGCTTCACATTGTACTTCTATTGTAACAGTCACGAGTTGAAAATATTAGCTTTTGTTGCAAAACTTCTGTGTAAGGAGAATGTTGTCGTTATAAAAACATTATTGTATAGAATTTTCAAAGAACTGTAAATTCTATTTTGGAATTCTAACTAAAAACTTTCATTTATAATGCTTAGGATATTTTTATTAAAATGTATGTTACATACGCGTTACTTATTAATTTCTTTACTGAAATTGTAATTGTAATATTGTACAAAAATGTGTGTTGATTTAATAATAATAATGAAAAATACTGTAATAAATACTTCGTAATTTGTTGTGTTACCACGGTTATATACAAAACCTTCTAGTTTTCCTTGTTTGACTTTATAATGATTGTATATTGCAAAATAATAAAAAAAATGCCTTGTAATTTAGCATTCAGTCACTTTATTGGACAGTCGTTATTGAACAACTCTTGAACCTCATATGAAGTTGCATTTTGAATCTTAATATTTCACAAACGAATTTCTTAAACAAAAAATTGTGTTTACAAATCCACCTTATTTTTAAAGTCTTATCTAACGATACCTCTCCATACTCTCAAAAAAAATACACTAAGATATTTAAAATTTTATTCTACCACTTTATCGGCGTGTTATTTATAGTCTCCGAGCTAAGCTTGGCACAGACAGAAATTATGAGGATATTTAGTGGACTACAAAACCCTAACATATAAAATTTGTTTCAGTTAATGGTTAAAAAAGTTATTTTTTGCTTATCAATTAATAAGACATTTTGTTTGATGAACTTCATATCAAATAATATAAAGTAAAATCATTAAAACCATATTCTACAACACTCGTTCTCTTCAATGTAGAAACTATAAGTTACAGGATGTCAGCCAATAAAGATTCACAAATTTACTAATATACATACAATACAATAAAATAGAGATAAATTTATATTTTACGAATTTCTTATAAATTGTTCGGACTATATTGTCATAGTTACATTTAGTTAAGATAATGTTGAAACTATTTTATTATTTATTGGACTCTATTTACTTAATGTGCAAATTAATAATCTTTAGTAACTTAATTCATTTTCAAGTATTTTTTTTCAATATATTAAATGGTTTAGATTTGATCTTAAAAGTATTAAAATCACCGTAAAACAATATACCTTGTAAATTTTATTAATTCGTACTCTGAATAACCTATTATCGAGATACAGGTAAAATACGAGAAGAATATTACTTCTCGTTAAGAAGAAACTAGATAAAACCAATGAAATATTAAGAACAGTAGGCTTCACTGCTCTTGAACTGCAACTATTACCGCCGTGCTGAGAATACCTCGCTGCTATTATAAATCGCATTTATATTTTATAATTGCTCAATGAATAATATATTCAAGAATTAATTACTTATATCCTTATATATACTAGTTCAGTAATATTAATTTATATTTTATAAATTCAAAAACAAAATAAAAAAATATATAAAAAAGAACATGCTCAGGAGCTGTATCTGCTAGACTGGGATCTTATTGTCTGTCCAGAAATAAACCCTAATAAAACATTTCCATCTTTGTTACTATATAATTAGTAGAAAATATAATACAATTTTCATTGTTGGATAAAACCCAGTTTCTATTATATTTTGAACGAGAAAACAAAATATTACAATATCTTTTTCATCACACACATTATTCAAAATATTATCCAGGCTTTATATTCTGAAAATAATTAGTGAAATGAAAAATAGTACGAATATTAAAAGTTTTTCTTTAAAGTTTCAAAATATTACCCTATAATCTCTTACTCATTCGGCTGAACCAGCCGTTAAAACAATAAAAAAACGTTTTTTGTTGTAGATTGAAAGATATCCGTCGAAATTCAGCGACGGCCTCGGCTGCAGTGTTAAATTTTCCCCACGACGCAATTGTTAACGCGTTTCTTAACTGAAGGAATAAAAAGAAATTGCATGAAGATAAATGTGGGTTATACGGAAGACTGGGTAACATTTGTATCTCCGAAGATGTCAAATAATCGATGGTTCTCGATCTTAGTGGAAAAGATTGCTGCAGTCGCTTATCAACTCATTGAAAGGTTGAGGCAGGCCAACTTTGCAATAACACTCACTAGGACCCGTTCTACGATCTCCTAGTTTAATTATAGCTTTTGTCAGATATGATATCAGTTTAGTAAACTGATATCATTTTTTTATTAACGTTCTGATCACACACATGTTTATGGACAACTCTTCAAACACCGATTGCGTGGATTGCTGCTTCGTGAGATAATTGTAGTACTTAGTACTTATAATCCCATAGCTTTATAATTAACTTTCTATTATGGCAACCGTGAATTCCAAACGAATAATTCTAATAATTCTTTATTTCTTAATATTTGTTATCCCCACTATTTAACTAATACTTATGTTTGTGAGAATCGAGATATCTTCAAACCTTTATAACGGCTGTTAAGAATGTTCTCAAAGAAATGTTCACAAATTAGCAGTAATGCAAACAGTATGCAAAGTATATTATATTAATATTCCATAAGATTTATATAATAGTTATATTTAATTCAAAAGACAAGTTTACACATTTTTATTAATCTTAACAGGATTATTAAATAGAACAGACTTTTTTTTTAATTATTTACTTTAATTAAAAAACATTAAACACGTATATTATTATAATTGTAACACGGATGTACGTACGTACCTGCTGCTTTTTGTTAATACATTAATTGGATCATCTTCTAAGTTTAAGCTACAGCTTTAACTAAGAACATTTTTAGATTATTTAGTTTTTTAAGACCTTTAATTATTCTAAATCCAATTATAACAACACGTATTTTAAAATTAATATCAAATTGCATATATTATTTTGCGGTTCTCTTATTTCTTTGCTTTGTGTAAAATGTATATTAATTTATTAAATAACATTCCACAAACATAAAACATATTTCCAGAAATACACAAATATATGCTTTTGTGTTATGGTAAAAGACAAAATATGACCAAAACGATGTTATCGGCGAAGTGAAAAAATGTCACCATTTATTTATTAACATTTCAATGAAGTCAGATGACAATGCTGTTATTGACTCTTTTAAATTTCCCGTTCATTTTTATTTATTTTGTTTATTTTTATGAACTTATTTTACAATAATGGTTTAGTTGTGAAAATTTACAAGTTAAGTACGAAGCACGCCTTAGTTTATTTGTAAACCTTTATTCAAAAGACAATATAATATTTTTCATTATAAACCAAGAAAAAAGACAAAAGCTATGTAGGATTACATATACATGGACAATTTAATTATAAATGTTCTTCCTAAATACTTACTGTATAGATAAGTAATACCGTGAATTATTTATATAAAAAGTAAAATTCGAAAAAAAAGTGCATTTTGATAGGTATATTTCGTGATCATACATTGGATCTTCTTCAATAGTATTATGTTAGTACCTACGCATACTTTATAACACGTTCTACTCTTACTGACTACTTGATGATTTATAGTGTTAATAAGATAAGTAATTCTAAATTAATTATTATATTTCACGCATCAATCAATATTTATTAAGAGGACATTGACAACCAAAGAAATGTCGAGACTAAAAATTGTCTGTCGTAACATTGAGGGGCCAAATCGTTGATTTATTAGCAAAACCTCCGACAAGTTGGCGCTGCGCCCAACCGTAACTAATACATGGAGATAAGGCTATTCAAGATTTCAAGATTGAGAACAGCCGGCAGAACTTTAAATCTTTCTACATTTGTTAGAGGACGAGCCGACTGACTTACACTCTAGAGAAAGGATAAGTATATTTAATTGTGATATTATTAAATGTTGTTTTAAGCTTGATTATTGAATTTTCAATGTGTACGTGACTTTATAATTCCGATATTTTTTCTGCTAACATACGAGGAGTATACTCGGCTATTAATCATGGTCTTCATGGCAACGCATTTTAAGCGGTATTTTGCGGTTCATCATTTATTATTTCAAGGGGTTGAAAATATATTAGAGTATAAGACCACATCAGCGTAAAGTAAAATGAAATGATGTTAAAGCTGTTAGCATCTCATAAAATAAACAAGTTATTAATAATGAAGCTATGCATAAAATTTAAATATAAAAACACATTAAGAGAACACATAAATTTTTATAAAAATCGGAGAAAAAATCAGAATATTTAAAATTTTATGACACCATATTTAAATTGTGAGTACCCTTTAGGCAAATCTATTTTTCATTATTATTATTACTTAAGCATATCTGGGAAATATTTTATCATGATCATCAATTAAATAAAATAAGTTTAACATTATATACTTACATACTTACGGGATAAAAAAACAACAGTTTTTTTTTGTAATATTTTATATACGAGTATATATATATATATATATATTTGTGTATTTGGGTATATATGTATTTGATGTTAAATTTATAATTTTATTAATATAAGTGTTTGTTTTTAGACTTCATTTTATCCTTAGAGCTGACTACAACAGCTGGTATAAGTGTAATATAATTTCATGATTCTATGTTTAATCGACTGAATCTTAGAGCTCGTTTCAACTAAATTGTTAAATGATTTTCTGCTCTGAACGGTATTGACTTTCATCCAGATATTTTATACAACATGTTAGAGAGTCATTTAAGACTAGATTAAACGTATGGATTCCCTTATTAAATCAATAAAATTATTGAAGCAATTATTTGGTTCTGCTATCTCATACGGCTATGAGTAAACGGGTAAAAGAGTGGTAAATAATTAGTGTAGACTTTTGTAATACCTGACCGGAATAACTTTTAATATTCACCCTTATAATACCTATAAAATAACGTTAAAATAAATAATGATTAAACAGTAAATTACATTTATACACCAAAATGTATCAAATATATAGGATTTTATCATTGTCAAATATCATAATCGTAGTGAGTCTTAAAAGGGAGACTTTCAGGAACTAGTTTAACACAATTTTATATTTTTAACACTTAAAATCTTATGAAAGAATAACTCATTTCAACTGATTTTGTTTCTTTTATACTTTGTTTTTAATATTTTTAGTTTACTTCTGCATTTTTTCATATCTTCTTACAATATAATAGTATAGGGTTTATATTTCATTAAAATATATAACAATACAATAATAATATAATATAATTGCTCCCCAAAAGAAATCCGTTTGAATCGTGTTTTTCTCACTTGCGTCTGTCTACGTAATGTTTCAGGGAATGCCTCTACACGCTTTCAGTCTTTGCTGCTTAACTCTCTAAATATAGTTTTACTAAGACCTAATTTATAAGACCTATTTATACAATATTTAATAATATATAGTGATGGTAATGATAACTAAAAAAAACTAAACTCTAACTTCAAGAAAACCATAAAACTTAAGTATTGATGATGAACTGTTGGTCAACGTTTTAAAGCACCTGTGTTTTCTTTGAATACTGTTAATAGACTAACTCAAGATGAATAACTTTAACCAAAAAACTTTTACCCTAACTTTTAAAAATATATCTCATAATCTTTATGATTTAAAAAAAAAAACAAGATTACCGATACCTGTTACTTCATCATTTCATCATTCGAACCTCACACCTGTAATTTCACATCAACATCAACTCTTTTTCTAAAACCGAGAGTTCATTCATATTTATTATTTCAAAAAATTATCTTATTAGCACAAACTAGACCGAAATTAAGTTTGGGTCAAAATTATAGGACTATTGTAATATTTGTTATTGTGATAAACTATTGCGATTCTACTTCATAGTTAAATACTTTCGACACATGACTTGCCTGGCTACTTAACTATAAGACTTTTCAACTTACATTTATTTATTCATCTTATCTGTTTGTATCATATTTATATTACTCTCGTCTTCTTCCTCGATTTTTCTTTCGCCTACACTCACTTTATTGAAATCATTAATTTTTTATTCATCTGGGACTCGACCTTGTTGTTATGTTGTATTTATGTAACGTGCTAAAAGTTTAAACCACTCCAATGTCTGCAGTAATTAGAAAATATAATGTAAAAACTATTTGTCCTGATTTAGTATAATAACTAGTTATTCATTATTGTTAATATTTCGAAATATACATATACAGACTTTTCTTATCAAAACTATACCTATCAAGACTCAAGTCTTTTCAAGTCCAATTTTAAAAACTTGATTTCACCCTAACTACATCAGATTTGTGTCCAAAGAAGCAGATTGGTGACAAAACAGTTGCTTAATTAATTAAATATTTTATATGTAACAGAATAAAGCTCCAGTATATAATAATACGGGCATATTATAAACCAGCTCTGCACTTTCCTCTTTTTATAAATATAAATATTTCTTATAAGGTGTTGTATGTTATAATACATATATATTACACCTCAAAATAGATAGACTATTGTGTGCTTACAATGTAAGGTTAGGGTCTATCTTTTGTAATTAATATATACGATGAATCTATCATCCAGTCTAAATGAAATATCTGATTTAAGAGCGCTGATTTATTCATTATGTCCGTATGTGTCGGCTAGCTTACTTTTGACAAAATTGTCTAAGATAAACACAGACTTATAACATCTCATTTGTTTATTTAAAACATTTTGTAGCTATAAAAGATAAAAACAAGAAGCGCTAATATTATAATCGCATATACAATTAGTGTCTTCTCACTTATACATGGAATCATTCTTTTTAATTAAAAAAGCCAAAAGGCAATACTTGTATGTAGTCATACAAGTAAGTAAGTAAGTTAAGTAGTCTTAAGGTTGATCTTTTAAAGTTTAAGATATTGAAAGTTAGAACAATTATCTAGGAAAGAATAAACTTTCCAATTTAATTTTCAAATTTCTTAACGGGATAAATTAAAATATGAAAGTTGTTTCGTCGAACGTTGGGGGTTCTTCAATGAAGGTATTTAGAGCGGCCTTTATAATTGACCTGTTTTTGCGCTTAAAATAACCAACAATATTTATGTGTTAATTTAACACGTATTAAAATGTAATACTTTCTCTTACATAACGTTGCCTAGATTTATTAGATTGAAATAATATTTTAGAAATCAATTTAAAATTTGTTGTTGTTTGCAACTACTTCGCAACGTCGGACAACTAGTACAAAATCCTCAGTCACCGGTATATGTCAATATATTAAATATTTGTAGGCGCATCATGGGTAATACTTACTTGGCATGTACTCGTAAGCAGTATTTGCATGAAAAAAGAAGCATAAATACCATACGGGATTACTACGGGTAGTAGAAACAATCTTAAGTTTTATTAATTATAGAATTTACCTACCCTTAGTTGAATTTTTATATAAACGTGGATAATTAATGTACTAGAGAGAATACACACATATATACATACATACATATAACATACATACAATACAACATACATATTAATATACATTTATTTTCATACGATAAGGGTGAAAGAAATAATAATATACTAATTAAATTTATATATTTGATGATCCGCAAAGCAACCTTGTGGAAGGAAAATATGGAATTAAGAAAAAATAAGTGAATGAAGATAAAAATCCTTGACTATAATTTTAAACGCTGCTCGAGTCTTTACACACCTTACATATAAGGGCGAAGAGTTTCATAAACAAGCAACTTGAACTGTGAGGGAATTCGTATAAAAAGAGGACGAGTCAGAAGTAGTTTTTAAAGTTAATATAGATAGCGTAGCGTTTGGCGCTCCGTCGTGTCTGGCTGGCAAGGGACATGGCGTGAAGTTAAATAAATAAATAATAATAATATAGATAGAACGATAGAAAAACATCTTCCCCATCCAAAGAACTGTTTCAAAGTATTATTTTGATGACGATCAGTTGAACCTTACACTATATATTTACCGCAATCTGTTTATCTATGCAAATAAATCGAATTCCAAGATAACTTCACTGTTATCTTGGAATTCGATTCCAATTGTGCAATTGGAATTAAATAATAATATTTTGTTGTGTTTGAGATGTTAAACAATATTGTTTCTCTAAGGATATCAGGTTTCTATCTATTCAACATGATACGATTACGAACACTATTGATAGTAATGAACTGAAATTCGTAATTATGGAGCATCAATGATATTGATTATATACTGATTATTATAAATTGATATAACTTTAAAAATATTTTTCTTGTGTAATATTATTTTAAAATCGAATCACTAAGAACAAAATTATAATCAACGTATTTAATAGAGTTAGGAGTGAAGACTAAATTATTTTACCGTACTATTATTGATTTGGCTGATAGCACAGATTGGTTATTGAGCTGAGCGAAGCGAAGCTCTTTACTGGTCAGATCGCAAAAAATGCGAACTCTCTGTTCTTAAAAACTATTAGAGCTACGTTAACGAAACTCGCCACAATGATTGCGAACATAAAGCGCTAAGCATATATTTAATTTTTTTTAAATCGTAATTCTAAATTCCATATAATTTACTAATTAAGTTTAGGACAATTTACGTGCTAGCTCAAAAACTACTCATACCACAGTTTAGAAACTCGGCATGGGGTTTGATGCCACATTGTTTTATGACTGTGCCAAATTTCGGATAATTTCGATCGATAGATCCTGAACAATTAACAGAACTAATTTAGTTCGATTAGTGACTAACCAGCGCGCGCCTGCTCGATGCACGAGTTACGAGTGGATTGAAATATAAGAGAGTTTGTAACTACTCTCATAGATAACAGAACTGACTATAAATTCGTCAGAATGCAGTTCACATTGAACTCAAGGTACACTAAAAGAATGGTAAGTTTTCGAATTACAGCAAAAAAGTTTAAATTCACCAGAAAATTGTCCATAGACTTATCATATGGAATGTCTCATACCGGTTCGCGCCTTAAGTTAAAAGAATAGCAAAATAGAAGGAACAACTGAACTAAGGCTTCAGTTGCGCGTGAGGGCTTCGAACAGGCAAGGTTCCGGCCGAATATTTTCTTTCACTTTTATTTCATCAAGCTTCCATTTAATTATTGCTCAATCTTATTATATCATCTCATTATCGTAAAATGGAACGTGGACGAGGCAGAGGAAGAGGCAGTACGTGTGCAAGGCGCATATCGCGATACGCAGCAACTTTTGTACGTTCACAACAGTATCGAGATAGTGCAGCCACGTATATCACGCTTCCTAATATAAACAAATAAGCGTCGATTCAATAAAAAAATTGAAAAATCGGCATACGTTTCCTGTTCTTAATATTCAAGAATCGATTTAAAAGAAGCACGAGTTCCCTATACTTGCTCGGCATGCTGTTCCATTCGAACAACATGAATGTTCACCGCAGAAAATTTTATGGATCCTGGAGACAGGAAGACATCAGAAAGTGCTCGACGCTCTCCGGTGGCTGAAACAAAATAACGAATTCTATCAACAACCACGGGAGTAGTAACACAGACTAATGTGAAGTGATTCTGTGTGGATAAGTGAACAAAGGACTAAGTGTGTGAGTAAATGTTATTATGTCTTCACTTGTCCATTGTCAGTGGCGCCTAGGAATTTAATTTAAAATATTAATATTAAGGATATTATTCAATATAAACATTTGAGAATTTTTTTGCTTACCTCAAGTGACCCACCGCTGAGTCTAGCTGGCAAATTATCTATTGTAATCAAATAAATTTTACGTAATCAATGAAATTTAAATGTCATTAAATTGAGTCTTAAGTATTAAATTGGATATTTGATTTAAAACGACCCACTGGTTACAAACACTAAATTGGAAACGGTTACACAAATACTACAAATACTTTGGATACTTTTAATTTTTTGTTGTTAGCTCTAACAGCTACATTGGTATCACTACCCTAAATTGAACTATGCTATATAACAGACATAGCATAGTTCAGTTTTACCCAGTATCGATCTGCTGAGTTTAAATATTTGAACTTTCTCGTCTCATTAGAAAAACCATCATTATCCCTAAAAGTAATTATAGATTTTTCTACCTTATTTTTTTGTCTTGACTCGACAGAATACAATTATCGCAAACTTCATTTGTTTCAAAATTATTCGTATCGCCACACTTAAGTAAGGTCTTTGTTATAATATGTTTTCCGTTATTAATATAATAAAATCTATAATACAATGAGAATAAACAATATAATATTAGAATGAAGGAATGTGTTTTATTAAGTTTCGATTAATATATTAGGATAATTTGTTTGTTGATTTTTATTAAAGTAATCAAACTCGTAATTAGTTTGACTTCCTAAAAGCAACAGAAATAATTATTAAATATTACATTAGTCATTTTAAGTAAACCATCGAGATTAAACTTCTATAGCACATTGTACTCGTTTATAAACACATGTAAATTTAAAATAATATATTAATCATTTAAAACACATTTAAAGCTGTACTGTTCTATTTATCTATTAAGAATTTAATATTGGTAAAGTGTTGATATAATGTTAAATGTGAACCATAAAGATAAATAACATAAACATTGTGAAACAAATAACTCATATACTTACTAACAACATCATACATTCAACAGCTATCAGAATATATCATTAAATCCTATGATTTATTCACAAATACGAATAATCAACTAATCCTAATACTTATTTAATATCAGTTTACATTCAACAGACTGAAATATAAATTGTTATTCCACTTCTATCGTAACAATGAAAATAGCTAAATATTTAAAATTTCGTTATTACAATTTTATGACGCGATTGTTTGATAAAATACAATCTTATAAGTATTGATCGTAAAAATAAACAAATTAATTATTTTGGAAATTGGCACTTGACTACATATATTTATGGTTTCGTATTAATTTAATTTAATATAATAATTAAATTTAATAAGTACGAAAATGTTTCATACACATAAAAGTATCGAGAATCCTATGACGGTTTAGTTGAGATTTTTATTAGCTTAGCTTACTACCAGCTTTTACTTCTACATTGTATTTATGTGCTTTGGTTTAGGATCAGTATATAAATAATGGTTTATTACATACTACTTTACTACAAAATAGTCGTGTAATTTACAATAATATATGACCAGGATGACACTTATTTAAAACAATATAAAGGTAAGAAGCAGTGTATTTTAGTAAAAAGTGCAAAATACGATCCAACAAAGAACGTTATTTTGAAATAGGTTTAAACAAATAACAAGATTATTATTAAACAAAAGTGAAGTACTTTTAAGACAAGTCTATCTCTATTTATGTTCACAATAAAAACAATCTTAAAAAAATAGATAAAGGAATAAGTGTAAATAGTACGAAAATCAAAGACATTGAACTAACTAACGACAAGATATTATTAGTAGTTAAATAATGGTGAAGTGCATAGATGAAACAATGTTATCTTGTTGTTTTATTGAGCTGAGCGTAATCGAAACTTTTAATCGTTTGGAAGACCTTTTTTGTGTTAAGTTGTTTCCAGAATGCGACGAGATAATTAGCTAAAAATTTTCTCATATATGTTTGAGTCGAACAAGGATGTTTCATTCAAAAGTTATCAAGAAAAGAAGAAAGGAGATAGCTCAACACCCGTTGCGCACGGTTAGGGGATCCTAGTTTATTTATTTTTTAATTATTAAATAAATAAATAAATAACTTGAAATCACAAAAGGTAAAAGTTTCAAGTGTTTAACTTAACACATTTTCTAATGCAATGTGTGAGAGTGCCACCTACTAGAAGCTGTATGTTAACAGGGCGTAACTCAATGTTTCGAGATAGTTATATCTCCAAACATTGAGTTCTGTTGAGTTGAGTTGATTGATCAGCCATCTATCGGCAATTAGCAACAACACCTAACACGCTTCCATAGACCAATCAATAAAAATGCTAGTAAACGCCTATGGATGGCACCACAAGTCTCATAGATCAAGTGATAAAATATGATATAAGAATATGAAATTTAGCATGCAGCAAGATATAAAACAACACAGTCCAGATATGTAAGAAAAGAAAGAAGAAATTAAAAGTAAATTACAGTTACAATAATTAATAGACTTAAGGAAGAATTAAATATAATATTTAATTTCCTAAACATTAGATATATGTCAATAAAATTTGATATTGTGTCGTATAAATAAGCCTGCAATTGTTATTTTTGTCAAATACTCGTATACATGTGTAGGCCATGTAGCAATGTTTCACTTATATTTTAAAAGGACTAAAAATAAGTTGTTTTAGCTACTTATATGATATTCTAAAGTATTAATAATTGTGAGTTGTGTGATTTCGAAAACATAAACTTAATATCTTGGAAATGTATATTTTATTGCAAATACTATAAGCAAGAAATATGTCTCTTATTCACGATCTACATTACCAACAGAATATTTACTATGTAACTCTCGACGAGATAGATTAATTCAATGAATCAAATTATCAGCATAATCTAGTTAATTTGTGTTAGCATTAGACATCGATTGATCGGAGGTTAAATACAAGAAATAAAAGGATGCAGATATCAAATTATTAAGATTATTTACTTAAATATGAATATGCAGTTGTTAAAAATATTTATTTCTCGAATAAAATCAAAAAGTTGAAATAACTTTATGAAATTAATATCATAGCAATAAAAACAATAATTGTAGTTTTCATCATCTTGTAAAATTTGATTTGTTTTATAAAAACTTCATTAAAAATATAAATATGAATTCATTTTATGATGGATTTTAATAAAATTTTGTTTAATAATATTGTTATTTTATTAATTATCAACTAATACTTTTTTTTATTAAAATAATGCACTGAATTTTCCTGTTAATAAAGAATTAATTATTATTGTTATTTAACCGGCAAAGATAAGTAAAATCTTACTTACTGTAGTAAAAGTAGTAAGTAGGTTTTTAGTAAAATTTTTGAAAAATATTGTCAACTTAAATATTAACTTGGTTAAAATTAAAAACTGTTAAATACCTTCTGGTTCTAAAACCTAAATCATTGATTTAAAAAATAAACATCTACTATCATTACATTTATATTGTATACAGGTATGTATGTCTGTATACATATTTGAATAAGAATATTATGTAAGTCTTAAACGAAATAAAACTATATGACTATCGATAGTATCAAAAGGTAACGATTCCTTCTGAATGCGCGTACAATCTACGAACTGAAAGACTTAGTATACTTAAACTTTTTTAAGTTATTGCACTTTTGTACATGACGGACTGTCTATAAATCTCACATAATAAAACCATTTCCATAATTTTAACCACATTTCTATTCAATTTAGTGTCAAACAAGAAACAAACTGATAAAACAAATGCATTTTGTATTTTATATACAAAATGCATTTGTTTTATCAGTTATATATTTTTTATAACTATGAACATAAACGAACTTGAAATATGTGTATATTTTAGATCATAAAACCTTTCGACGATGAAATAAAGTCGTGAAATGTCATCACGCGTAATTGTGACAAAGACATCAAAATCAAAGTTTGTTACTTGTCAGTAACGTTCTACTTATTATTTAATCAACTAATTTATAAAACATATTCATATTAGCTATTTAACAAGAAAACTGAAGAGTAACACAATTATTGTAAAAGCCGGTAAATGATATAAATAACATATACGATCATTACTCTGGGCTCATTCCTTTATGTGCAGTGTAAATAATATGTTCATACTCGTAGACCCAATAAGAATCTTGACCTTCGTGAGGCAACTCTCATAAAATGTACCGTAATTGCGTTTAGGCTATTTTGCTCTTAAAAAGTAGATTGATGCAATTGTCTCTAATTTACGAAATAGGGTCATCATTCTATTTACTACGGAGGCTAAAAATCTTGGAATAATAATTGATCATACTACATCCCAGACCGGTGTCCAGGGCATGATGAATTAAGCTGTAAGGTATCTCACTATAGGTATTTCACTATATGTATTATTCGCTTAACTCGCTTAAGCGATTAGATAATTTTTTAGAATAAAATAATAATAAATAATCGTATTATTGATTACTGTGATAAAGTTTTTCTTGATCCTTCAGTTAGAAAGGATCTCATACCTCCAAATTGTTAAAATAACATTTTCAACATTTATCGTTTCAGTATCTTTACTATTCAAGAACGCTGGAGATCCGGCGCTATTTCGAAAGTTCCATTACTTTGCTTCTGAAGGAAGTAGAGAAATGATGAATCGCCCTCTCTAGACCCCTTTCAGAAAAATATCCTCCAGTTTAACTAACACGAACATTAAATAACTTTTCATACCGTTTTTTATAGCTAATTTACAAGTATATGTTGATTTATACATCACAGAGAAGTATAGTGCATTTATTCACCTGTGGGTGAAATTGTATTGGATCTAGTATTGTAGATTTAATTAATTGAATGATTTATTTATATATTTTCCACTTTGAATCCCTACCAGTGATCACTTGTGTACGTCAAATGGAAGTGACAGGAGGGCCTATTTTGATATCGTATGTATCAAAATAAGACCTTCTGTAAAGACACTCCAACTTAAAATGAGGCTACGAGGATCCCAAACGCGCCCTGGTCTGAGAAGAACCACACAACAAGCTCAGCCGGGTTTTTTTATATTATTGTGATCACTATTTCACAAACGTCAATATATTTAGTGAACAATGTACGAACAACAGAATTCCTTCATTTTTTTAATTTACTTTCTGTTTTGCACTGTAAGGTACAGTACTTTCAGTCACTCAAAAGTGGATAATTGATAGAGGATAAATATACCTTTGAATGAAGTACAGTAGAGTAAGTGCATATTATATCTTATGCCATGTAATTCATTAATACTTGTGTGCAGTTAAAAGCGAACAAACAAACAAACTTGTCTGGGTAGTAATGTAGGTTTTAGTGCTAAGTGTTAAACTAACAGTTACTTCTATGTTAAAGCACATAACCTAAATACAATGTACAATTAAAGAAGTTGCTAAGTTACAAAGTCGCAACTGGACACAGTGGCGAGAATTTTCAAGTTAGGACCTCAAAGTCGGCCACGCCAACTTCTCCTATTAAATACGGATATAATTGTACTTTGTAAAGTTCAAGGCATATTTCCATGAACCTAGATACATACAATATTATACAACATATACATCAACATATACGTATATATGTAATAGCGGTTTCTGTGATAAGATTTAATAATACAAAGATATACAATTTTATTTCCACAATTTTTGTTTAATTACTTATTTATTTTGTTTAGTTAGAAAAAAAATCTGGATCATTTACCTGTGGTAGTTCCACTTGTTTTCAATAACTTATCCACCATATGGAGAGCATGACTTAAGAATAGCAAGTATTCTGTTTGAGCTTTGTTGGAGAAGCATGAAAAGGAGAATGTTCCGAGAAGTGTATCATAATGAATCAATTTTTCATTTGAATGATGAATAAAATAATAGTTACTGTTAAAATAATATATCTGTATGATAGTGAAGTTACGTGCATGAGCTACACCGGGAAACTAAAACTACTAAACTTCACGGTTCGTTACTACAAACTTTTCATTACAAATTTCACAATTTATTCAGAAAAAAATAAACGTGAAAATATATTTTATTCGCAAAAAAGTCTCTTCAAATATTATATCTTTTCTACAAAATATTGACTTAAAATAGCTGTAATTATAAAAATAAACTATATGAACAAGAAACAATATTGAATGTGTGACTATTATCCATCACAACTAAACAACTACTACTAAGTAAACCATTCTGTTTAACGTTTAAGTGAGTTGACAGTTGAACTAAGCAAACCAATCTTAATATGTCATAAATACGTTCAGCATAATAAGATACGGCACTTACGTATGGTGTAATATTACGAGTATATACATTATAACTTACTATACTAATATTTTTATGTATATATTTTTTATATTTTATCATAATAAAATAATAATCAAAATAACTAATTTACGTGTAGTAAACACTTATGTTTAAACAATGCAGATGATTAAACGTCTCATGATAGCGGCTGTTTCTTAATTATAGTAAAATTTTGTAAACACAGTTTTCTATGACCTATCTTTTAGTCTTAGATGAAGGTTTTTATAGAGAGGGATTCATTTGTTACTCCGAAAGCGCTTTGTAAAATTCTTTATGGTTCTGGGATTTGTAAATAGTAGCTATTGTTGCTAGTGGTTTTTACTTAAACCGTGAAATAAATTTTAGAAAAACTTAGCGAATTTTTAAGATTGTTTTGAGATTCCATCATTTGCTTCTTCTTTAGCAAGTTAGAAACACAAAAATATATTCCTTATACATGATGAATATTGTTTATATAAACAAAATTAACCTTTATCATTATCAAAATTAATACATTGAAGCTCCATCATTAAAACACCGGGAACGTTATTTCAGCGATCGATTCCTGACAGTTTTAGGTATAAATATATATATTTTACATTATTTTTTTATAAAAAATGTAAATCGAGAGTTTACTACTCTCTTAATAAGAGAGATATATTAAAATATTGTATGGTGCTAATTATTTTTATTATACATTAACTATTATGTATTGACATAGCTTTGTAATACGATAGCTTAATGCAGATGTTACAATACATTTCATAAGTAATCGTTTCTCATTAACTTATATGAATATAATACAGAAATATAAGTAGTTCCCCTATTGTTTGTGTTGTTGACTTTAGATCTATTATTATTACGTTGACTTTCGGTGTATTAAGGCGCCCATAAAAGTAAATTATTTGTATCAGATTCCTTTGTGGTAGAATTAATCTTGCACATTAAAGAAGATATATTTGATAACTTATGTTGATAATATTATATGGTTATAGTTGTAGAGTGTAGGGGCATATAAACAGATTTGAAAATTGTGATAAGTATTCAGTTACTTTGAATTTGAATTTTGAATTAGCTTTAAAAAAAAAAAGTAAAATAAAGTGTTTTTACCTGTTTCAATACGATATTCGATATATAAATAACATCAAAGAATATATTTTTAGTAAGAAAAGTATATACAAACGTTTTATTCGAAGCTTTTAGTTATTATTTTATCCATTAATTTTCGAAATAAGTAAAAAGTGTGTGAGTGGGGTGAAGAGGGTGGGAAATAGAATCATTGCTGTGAAAATGATAATTGCATGTTTAATCCTTAATGTGTTAAGTATATATACTCCTCAAACCAGGTGTGAAGATAGGATGAAAGAGAAGTTTTGGGAAGATTTAGATTTTTTGATGTTGGATGTCCTGGACAATGAGCAGATAGATATATGTGGGGTATGATTTTAATTGGCGTGTGGGATTTATGAATGACAGTTATGAAAGAGTACATGTTAGTTGGAGTTTCGATCACCGTAATGATGAGAGTGAGGCCTTGCTGGAGGCCGCCTTCGACTTAACTATATCCAATATTTAGTAAAGAGAGATGAATACCCATACAAAAATGGCCGTCATATGACGCAGATTGATTATTTCTTAATAAGAAGAAATAAAATCAATTGCGTCAATAAGTGCAAGACATTGCTGGACGAAAGTATAGTCTCACAGCATAAGCTGTTCATCGTGGATATTAAACATGTAGTACGTACAAATATGCTTAAGAAATAACTCCCACCTAAAATAAAATGGTATTTGTTAGAGAAGGAAGAGTGTGTGAGTAAATTAAATAAAAGAGCGATTGATAAAATTATAGATAATGGCGGTGTAGAAGAAAAATCTGTGAACGATAGTTGAAACTAAATGGTAAAGGATGTATTAGCCGAAACAAAAAAAAAGGGTATGCTAAGTAAGAAACCGTGGTGGTGGAATGGAGATATGAAAAAGGTTCTGAAAGAGAAGAAAGATTTGTGTAAGCAATGGCAGGAAGTATCGGATAATAATGAAAGTTTGAAAGTGAAGATAAAAATGCTATATAAAAGATGTAAGAAGAGAAAGAAAGTTGCTGTAGCCATCGCTAGAGATCAGGCGCAAGAGGAGTTATATAGGTCGCTAGAATTTTCTAAAGGTCAAAAGTAAGTATACCGTATAACAAAGCGTAGGGAGAAGAATGCTAGAGATGTCATATAAGTAAAACGCATAAAAGATGATACTGGAAAGGTGTTGACAGGAGATGAGGACATAATAGAGAAATGATATATCTTCCATTTTAAAACATTAATGAATGAAAAAATGATTGGGGTGGAGTTTTGAAAAAGCGGCCGATAAATAAAGGTTTAGTGAATGAAGTGACCAATGATGAAGTGAAATCGGCTATGCAAGGTGTGAAGAAACTAATTTGTGTTTCTGTTCAAAACTTTTAGGATATAAAATCTTAGCATTAACAGAAACACATTTTATAGCTTAATTAAAAACAATTTCGGAAGAATCTTCATTCTTATATTTTTTTTACTGGTTACAAATGTATGATAATAAAATATTTTTTGCGCTTCATATTTCAGCTACGGTTTACTTTTATTATTTTATTAAATGTTAATTACATTCAAGTTGCCTCAGCTTTTACCCTTGACAAAAATCTGCTTGGTGTAAATATTTCAACTTTATCTCATGAATGAAAAGTCCTAAATTATTTACTTCTACTTTTATAAGGGAGGCAATAATCACTGGCAGGGATGTCCACTTATCATAAAGTCTTATCTAAAAAACAATACATAAATGGCGTAATACATTAAAAAAAAGAGGGTTACCTTTCTTCTTAGAGTCTTGACTGGACGGGGCACAATTACCATTAACAAATTACAATCATCCCAAATTACACGTAAGTCAGATGAGATCAGACTACAGTAAATCCGTTATTATATTATTTTATGTATTTCTTTTTAGTTACTATATAACCTACTATAATCATAATAACCATTGTAATATTAGAAAACAGGAATGTGTTCTATTCGTCTTTATTTAAAAGACAACATAAATATAAGACCAAGTAAATCCTAGATAAATTAATTGTGGCTGAATAACGACGGGTTGCTGGAAAAATAGTAGAAATTTGTTTACAGCTAAGCTTTTAGTCAAAATCTTCAGATTGAAGCGTAATATGTATTTAAACGATATCAAGATTATAGTCATATTCTCGATACCGTTTAGATACTTCTAGAATAGTCAAAACATAGCCCTAAATTATTATATAAATATTTTATAAAAATTTAAAATTTGTAGTATTTGTAAACGATAAGTTGAATTTGTTCGGTACCTTAATCGACAAATGTAAAACATATATATATATATATATATATATAGCCGGTCTACCTCATAAAAGTTTTGATACGTAGCGTATACGTATACGTACTTTAAAATTTAATTAAAACGTTTTAATACTTATATAACTGATTCGTCGAGACTTTACTCTGCTACTCACTATCGTCTTTATCAAACACAGCGCTAAAATACAAAGTACAAGACATTGTATTTTAGCGCTGTGTTTTATAGCGTTGCAGTAAATAATGTTTTATTACATACTAACAAAACTCTTCGTTACAAATCAATTAATTAAATTAAAAAATATAAAATAATATTGCTATCAAGCGGTAGTACGTAAAAAGCAGGTTACGAAATCAAAAAGTCTAAACTGAAAGCCTCATCATCGTGAGTTTGAATTATAAAGTACCAGGTTGTTTATATTTCAATGGAGTGGAGTGGAGTGTTCGAGGCCTATAAGAGCGTCTTGGTCATGTTATGATGTTAAAATGTATTAAAACGTTATTATCCTTTACGAACAAAAACCTAATTTACCTAAACCTAATCTATCTACCTTTGTACTATGTGCAAATTGCATTTACAGTTACTTCAGATCTGTTTAAAAGGATTCCGAACACCATGGAATATTACAACATTTTTGTTCTCATTTATTGCTTTTTCTTATTTTCGATTCAGAATGTAGATGTCAGATTGATGATGTTAAAACAAAAAATGACAACATAACATTTTCTAGGTGAAATTATTTTTAATACTATTTGAGAGTCGATATTCAGTAAACAACGACTGGGCACCATTATATATGTTACATCGTTATGTATTGGAACCCCTAGTTTAGAAATAATTTATGAATTTTTTATCATTTTTTAGGATATACTTTCGTAATTTAGGTGTACAATATAAGTACAGTACGGATACAATAAAGTACAAGTTTATATGGAATCTATTTCTAATATCCTGATAGTAACAAAATACGTAAAAAAAATATGTAAAAGTTTTTGATTAATTATGTTTTAAGTTACTAAGAAAACTTATTAGAGAAACAGTTATAACATATTGGGTCGCTAAGAAAGCTAATTATTGCTTGGGTACATTGGGGTTTGTTTTACTGTAGCAATGCATCACCGGCAGTAAATATAAGTTACAGTCAAATACTGTGTTTTTTATTTTCTACATACATCTTTAGTTTATTAGCTAAATGCCAAAATATGTAATCTACAAACTATATATACGAAAATATTATTAGAAAAATAATATATATTACAATTATAAAATGTATGTTTATTTGTATTATACTATTAAGTATTTATTACGATACTATCAACTACTTTAATATAAAATTCGCATTTTATTTATAAAATGTACCCTACTTTTGACTTATTATTTCAAAACAATTATTGCAAGTGTATTTTTTAGCATTTAATGAATTAAATAAATATTCAAAAATGCGAGTCACTTGTCCATGTATTTAAATCTGTCTCTTAAAGTATTATATGATTATTATAATTTGTTATAGCTACAAACATCACTTTGTAAAATAGATTGAAGTCGATAAAACATTTATTTTAATAATGTTATGTTGTTATATTATATTTTGTATATTTTCTATATAGTAATTTTAAGACTTTTACCAATATATCCAACAAAAGGTCCATTCTTTAACAAGAGGGATGAAGTATTGATTCAAGCGTTTGGGACTAAAAATTAGACGGGTTTTCTGCACTTTTCAATGCCTTGTGAAATTTAGTAATAAATAACTGTGACATAAAAACTGTTAATCGCATGGGTCATATGTTAAATGTATGTTAAGTCGTAAAAAGGATGTTTTATACTTTATTCTATACTTTTGGTTATAAACATGTGTATTTTCAAAGTTTGAAGCATACAATTTAACTCAAGCCAGGAAAACTTATTTAAAATCTAATATGTTTTATATATGTCTAGTAATGGTATTATACTATGATTTTATTAGACAGTTTATAAATTAATATTGGTAGAGAAAATTCTAAATATGAAAACTTCCATCAACATTCATTTAAGCTGAATTTCACGGATCGGCAACGAAGTTGAGATCTTTCAAATAACAATGAAATTACTTTCTCGTTATAATTAATATTATGATAGATCTTGTTATAATTTATTTTTTTATTAATGTGTATGTAATAACAACTTCAAAAATCTCCAATATCTCTATCTATCTCCCCACAGTCTGATGATCACAGCGTCATTGTAATAGACTAATTTCACTTATGATTTTAAACCATAGCAAATTAAAATTTGTCTGAAGATAAACTTAGTCTGAAAATATAGCTGTTGGTAAATGTGAATCTAATTCGTCTAGCGTACCTATTGATGGCTTTTGATATTTAATTAGTATCGTAGAAAGGTTTGTTTTTGCAGTTGCGCCAGCTACATATTGATTGATCCAATTGTAGGATAAATTACGAAAAATCAAGGTCCTACATTTAAAAATTTATTCTCATTTAATTGTACCTTGTATTGTAGCTGTAAGGTTTATAAAAACAGTTATGTTATAGAAAAAATGTACAGTCAGCATTTATATTTTATTCATATCATGTTTTTTGCTACATTTCTTTCTGAAGCAATTTTACTTAATATAAAGAAATTAATGTTATACAAATACACAAATCATGACATAATACTTGAATTATATTTCAAATAGTAGAAAGGGTAGAAAGGGACTTAAAATCAATATGCGTTATAAGCGTCAATATAAATGCATTCTTTCTATTACTAAGTTATTTTTGGTTAAAATACATACATATTTTATAGGTCTAATTCACAACGTTTATTCATAAAACTGCATTACATCCCTTTTTAAGAGTAATAGGAGTCGAAATCACTTAGAAATATTATATTACTGGGTCAGATCTAAAGGGCCTTTTAAGTTTGTAAGAATACGAATATTAAAATTTACTATTTCAATATGAATTCATTATTTACGATTCTTATTTTTGTGATGAAAAAATTTATTATCATTGTATCATTATTTTGTAATCATTGTCTCTGATCCGGTGTGATTGTTGATGAGATACACACTCTTTGACATCTTACACGGTATTTATGATTATGACAAAAATGAAATACTTTTCATTTTTTTATGAATCTATTAATAGCGATTCAAAGAAAATATTTATAGAAAATACGATATATAAGAAGCAAGATTACAATATATTTATTTGACTCCTCAAAGAGATACATTCGCTCATAATTCAACGAAGTATTTATTAGTTTACACCACCACATTTACTTTTAAAAAATGTTGCTTTGAAAGAAAATATAGCTGCTAATTCACATGTTAACATTTGAAAATATGTATAACATATACAGCCAAGTTAAGCTTTTTTTAAATTTTGACCAAATGTGGAAGAAAAAAAAAGATTGATACCGACGGGATTCGTACCTGTGATTTTAATTTATTTATGTATTTTCCTTTTAAATTAATACTAGTGATCACTTGTCAATACTATTAAAACATAATTCAGCATGTTATTTTTCCCCAGTATTCGATAAGAATATTGCACTCTTGCAAGTCTATTAAGAAAATGCGGTTGCTGGTGATCATCATCATTGTCTGATGCTATTTTCTTAAGAGGGAAGATATCTTTATATTTCCGAAGTTAATTCATATATTATCCAGAGGCAGGATATAAAAATTAAAAAACCTAATTGACAAAGAAACAGTTATATTTTTGGGGTTAATTTTATTAATAATTTCACAAAGGAATGAAACTCTAAAACGCTAATATTTGTCTATAAATGTAAATAAAATTAAAGTGTCTGTTTGTAATTCCATATTAAAGCTTTTTTCTTAAACTATATAAAAGTATACTACGTTACTTACATAGAAAAATAACAATTTTTGTTACTTTTTTCAGCTTATCTGTCTGTTTGTTTGGTAATCTCTGAGATGGCTAAAACAATTTTATCACGACTTTCACTGGCGGTTAGCTGATGTTATAAGGAGTAATTTATGCTATTTTTATTAAAAAAACAGCTATTGTGCAAATGTTATCAATACATTTTTGACATAACATTGCACTTAAAAATAATGGCATATACGATTCCTCCTCGATCTTATACATATCTATAAATAATATATTTATAGACGTATAATTCCCCGATCCTTCGGATCTTAAATACTGGAAAAAGGAAGTAACCTAATGAAGACATGCGCCATTGACAATAACATGGACAGACTATTGTCATCTTCAGTCCCACGAATACAAAAGCTTTTGTTTTTTAATATTGAACTTTTCAACTAATAACTTTAGTTTTAATTTTATATTCTTCAGTATTGCATTAATAAGCCCCTTCCCTGTTTTGCTCAGTAATATATAATTGAGAAATTTTAGAATGAATTCTGTTCTTAATAAAAGTTCTCGGTACTTAAATGAAATTCAGTGATTTCTCAACCTGCCAAATTGATTTCGTAAAAGCTTTATTTGCCAAGTTTCAAATATTCAACATAAAATACGTTGAGATCCTGAACATTTTAGTTTTGTTTTATGTTTTTTATTCTTGAATAATAAGTATAATGTAAATATATATTTGTAGTAACTCATTATTTAATATATATATTTATAAGTTTCCTAATAATAGGTAATTCTGAAGTTTTTTTACCTTTGAAGATGTTTTAAGATAACTTTAGGATCATATTTTAATCATTATTCATTTTAAAACACTGTCTTAACTACATTATAGGAATGGTTAAATAAAATTCATAACTATATAGAGGAAACAGATAAATGAAATGAAATAATGTATTGTTTTTAAAAAAACCCTAAATTTGAATCAATTATGTTGGCGCTTTTCGTTCAGAGTTACACCGTTAATCTCATCAGTGTTATATGATATCTCCCAGACTGATATCATTAATTTCAAACATTGCCAATAAATTTACTATGCGAATGATGTATTAATATAATTTATTGATTATCATCATGTATATAAAATAATATTTAGATAATATAAAATTATATTTATACAATTATAAATATGTATAAAACACAATAAAGTGTTATATATAAATATATGTATATATAACACTCCCTTAATGGCGCCAACATTGGCTAGACAAAAGATGGAATTAGAAGCAGCTTAATTTATATACAATTAAGGATAACATTAACCTTTTATTGCTTAACAAGCTTTCTGGTAGAGGAAATTATAAAAATACATAAACTATAATGTAGTTATTTCCATCATTAAGTTTTAACATGTTATAAAATATTTCTTTTAAATATCTCAAAAATTCAAATCTGTCATCATAATATATTTATGAATAATACGTCTATTCTTCAACTTATATTCTCTTGCAAAACTATCCTTAACGTCATTAGACATAAAAGCAAAACTAAATTCCATGAAAAAATTCGTTGAAAATTAAACAAAGACTTGTGTCAAAAGCTGACCGCGTTGAGTTTCAGTGAGACGATTAGAGCTTCGATCGCCTTTTAAGTGGAATAATTTTTTTGTTATATACATATATTGCTGATGAATAAGAGTATTAAAAACTTTAAAAGTTTCTTCAAAAGTCGCCAAAGTAGTCCTAAGTATTATTACAAGTAGTAAGTACTAACATACATTTTGGGGAATTTAAAAATCTAATCGAATAATTTATGTTAATATTATATATCCTATGTAACAAGTGTTGGAGGTACTTGCTGATGGTTAAAAATAAAATAATGTTATTTTTATTTTAATTACATAGACAATCATTACGTAACGTTTAATTTAAAAACTCAGGTATTAAATATAAAAGTTAATACGTTTGTATGGAACTCCAATATTTTAATCAATCTATAAAAAAATGTTATAGGTTATAATTTATAAAAACATTTTTTACGTTTCATTAGCCACAAAATGGATAAATAGTTTTTTTTTTCAATACTTCTTCTTTTTTATTATATATATATAAACAATGTTATTTATGTGTTATATTGTAGTTCAGGATTTTAAAAACCTCACTGAGAAATATTAAAAAAAAATTTAAGCTGGAATTCTTTAAAAGTAGAAATATAAATATAAAAGACAATTCATTCTTTCAAAGACAATTATCTGGTAATAATTGTAGTTTATTATAGCCTGGGAACCGAAATGAGGATTAGTTAAAGAAGAATTCCTTAATGTTAAGAATGCATTTAGTTCAATTAGTTAATTTGGTCTTATTTTAACTTTTTATTTAATTATACTTGATATTAACAAAACTAAGAACAATTCAAAACCCTTCTTATCCATCGTTCCCTTATCTATTCACTCCTTATCAAAATATTTATAGAATCATATTTTATACTTCTGACATTTCAAAAAAACGTTTTTTCTCTATGTTAAGTAATTTTAGAACAGTTTTTTTGTTGTATAGGAGAATGCTAATACCATTTTCTAATCAGACATGAGTATAAGGTCGAGTGGCTGATTTATAGCCATTAGTCTACCTAGTAACTTATTAAAAAGACCAAACATTACACCTAAGATAGATATCATATGATTTACAGCATTAATCGGAACGTAGCGCAGACGCATACACACATACCCATTTAAGCACACTTATACACGACACTAACATCCATGAACAAGTAACATTTAACTGAAACAGAATAGCCTAAGTTAACTCTTGTCGTTATCAACGTGATTCTTTATGTATGTTCAAAAATTTCAATAAACCTTTCCACTTTACCATGCTTTATCGGTTTTTGAGCCCATATAAAATCTTATAAAGGCCATTGATATTATAGTATTTCGAAAATTTGGCACATGATGCAATGTTATCCACATTGAAGCACTTGATTTCAGAATAGCTCAAGATTTCTTTAATGTTACTGGATATTCAAATATGGTTGTAACAGAAAAAAACATAAGACTAAGAGTAACTAATACCGCTGAGTATCTGTCAACAGTTCTTCTCAGGTCTGTCGTTAACCCTCTGCGACTGACGTGGTAGTCCAATAGACACCGCGAAATAGAAAAATATACTTATTTCCGATAATTTCCAAATTTGAGTCCCGCCGCTATTAGTACCTTACCATAACGTGGCCGCGCATCGGTCAATGTGTGGCAGGTGATCAAAATGAGCACACGTGTGCGTATAGGGCGGAAGGTGTCCACGAGACTACCACATCAGCGTTAAGGTAAGTGTCTACTATACTACCACCACAGTAAAATGATTATATTTTCATAGTGTCTCCTAAGCAACCACATCAGTACATATGTTTGTATTATTTCACTTTATTTCAGAATTTAATCCTAATTAAATTACTTATTTTATTTGTTTTTACTAATGTTAATTGTGAAGTTGTTAAGAGTATAATATGATTATATAGTCTGTATAAATTACGTGTTGCAATGATATTATAGTCAGTGAAATAGTATCTATAGAATTAAAAAAATCCGTGCCCGCAGGGGGACACGCGTGGGTAGACCTCGTGTGTAACTCATTTAAAATATAACTCACTACCTAAGAATAATACATGATGCCGTTGTTTACATCAAAAATTTTCAAGCAAAAAGCGGTTTTAATTTTTTTTCTCGGAAAAGGTATCTTTTTTGGAAATACTTTTGGTACTTAAATTTAGAGTAAAAAATAACCTTTCTATTAAAAATATTTGCGAGGAGAAAATGTTTACCAGAAAAAAGTTGTCGTGGTTTTACCTACCTAAAATTTACAAGCTAAAAGTGGTTTTAATTTTTTTTCTCGGAAACGGTACCTTCTACGGAAAAACTTTTGGTACCTAAATTTAGAGTAAAAAATGACCTTTCTATAAAAAATTCTTGTGGTGCAAGAATGTTTACCAGAAAAAAGTTATGATTTTTTTTCCAAAAATTTTCGTTTTTTTTTACCCCCACCCCTAAGTTATTGAAGTTAGGTTTTCGGTTTATCTACATTAGTTAGAGGTATTTATTAAAGACATCATATAATATGAACGCGATTGATCTCCTTTGTATAGGGACAAAGTTATGGTCGAAAAACTGAAATCAGAAAAAGTGAGGCCCCAGCGCCCCCTGTGACCGGATTTCTCTGGTTAACGAACTTGACCTTCATTTTTGGATGGTTGATTTTTGTGCAAAGTTTGAAAGCGATCCGAGCGAAACTGCGGCCGCTATCGTGCTGACAAAAGTCGAATCTGGACGCACGCACGCATATATATATATATATATATATATATATATATATAAACTTTTTGACCAATGGTCATTTCGGACTCAGGCGGTCATAAGAAGACCTCCTGTGAAGAAATTTTTCCAAAATTCGAAAGTAGGGGACAAATGAATGGGTAGACCGAATTCTTCGAGGTCTACCCAAAATAAACTATAGTTTATGCGAAGAAAATCACAGCGTAAAACATTATTTTAAAAAATACTCGTTTTTAGATAGGTGAATCAAGCGACAACGCTAGGCCAGGAGGTTCTACTTACAAGAGAAAGTCGGCTAGAACTTTTGCCAGGGATGATGATCAAATATTAGAGTGGATAAAACTGGAAAGTGAAGATGAATTTAGCGATATTATCAATGAAGATGAAAATCCGACTTTTGAGCCAGAAACCCAACATGCCAAACAGAAATAGATCTATAGAAAGTTCGTTGTATGGTTTTACGAAGGACTTTACAATTTTATCATATGTGTCAAACCTAATAAAGCCGTGTTATTGCTTTCTTACTCCCATCATATTAAAAAAATAGATAATGATACAGAGAAACCAATTATGATTGTAGACTATATTCACACAAAAGTGGAGTAGACGAGGTGGATAAGAAATGCTCGATATATTGTAGCAGTCGTAAAACTCGTCGATGGCTTTGTACTGTATCAAAGTTGCACGAACAGTAAGGTTTAAATGAAGAGAGCCACTTTTTACTGAATATGGCCAGAGATACAGATTTGAATCATATGAAAAACAGAGTATACAATGAAAGATTGCCGAGAGAGCTGCGAATGACTATTACTAGGGTTTTAGGCAAGGATATCTCCCCACCACCACCAGTAGTTCGGTCTGTTTCACCGAGTGGTAGAAAATTATATTATATTTGTCCTACAAAAATAAAAGACAAACTAAGTATGTTTTGCTGTGATTGTTCGAAAGCAATTGCCTTCAGTGCTCCAAGCCACTATGTGATAATTGTCAAACAAAGCTGTGATTTTGAAGTTACCTAATTTTAAAATTAACTGATGAATGTATTTCATATTTGCAAGACTGATTATTGTAATGGTTAATTTTAAAACATGTAATGTTAAATTAAAAAAAAAGTTTATTTTGTGATTTTTTTATGTCATTAATGTTTACTTCCAAATTTTTAGACTGATTTATATGATGTCAATTAAAACTGTTTCATTTTAAATATACAAATAGTTTTTTTTTTATTCCAGGTAAATTTAATAAAAAAAAAGGTTAGAAATCCAATAAATGGGAATAAAATTTCTGCATAATATATTTCTTTAAAAATATTTGTCTATGAAATAGTGTCTCGTGTACTACTACGTCAATACAACAGTTATAATTAAGCTACGTCAGTCGCAGAGGGTTAATAACTTTCCAAGCTGGTTGTAGCTTTGACAATAAAAAATATTTTATATAAAACTGAATATCAATAAACACTTTTTCAATTCTAATATTTGTACTGTTTAGGAAAAAGAAAAAAATATTAAAATTAGCTTCACGCCATATGCCTTGCGGGGTAGCCAGAGACGACGGAGCTCCAAACGCTACGATCCGCGCATACCTCATTCGCCTCGGCCACAGACATTAACCTTTTCATACAGGCCCTCCGGGGGGTCTTCATGCTTTTTACGTGACCTTCCTCGAGTATCATAAATACTGTGTTTTCGAAGGACACTCGAGGCCTCCCCCTGTCTTTCTTACCGCTCACTTTTGCTTTATAAATCTTTTTTACCATTCTTTCATCACTCATTCGTTCGACGTGCTCAAACCACCTGAGCACGTTCATCTTCATCCGCACAGTGACATCTTTGCTAGTACCTGCAATTCTGTGGATCTCTTCATTGCGGATTCAATCAACAAGACTGACTCCGCATATTCTGCATCTCCACAGCATTCACCTTTCTTACATTCTTCTTCTATATTACCCACGTTTGGCTGCCGTATAACAGCGTCGGTAGCAAAACCGCATTGTGTACAGTCAAACCTGCAGTTATGCTGACGTTTCGCCGTCTCAACAATGCAGCCAACGCACCGTTCACTCTGTTACCGGCGGCAATACGCCTTTCCACATCAATTTCATACCTTCCGTCTCTGCTAAACATAATTCCCAAATATACCACTTCATTCACTTGTTCTATTCACGTTGATCTTACATTCTGTTCTTTCTTAATTTCTTTCAAATATCAGAACCTTCGTTTTATCTACATTCAGGTTTACACCATTAATTTCACACCCATCTTTTAGAGTAGTGACCAATGCCTGCAAATATAGCAAGCAATTGATCTTAAGGTCACCTATTTTCACTCCCATGTCACTGTTTTTCACGCCTTGGAGACAACTATCAAAATACAAATTGAACAACCAAGTTGACGTAGCGCAACCTTGCTTAACACCCGATTGGATGTCAAACCTGGGCGACATGCCAGTTCCTACTCGCACACAGGCTGAGTGATCTCTGTAAAGAGACTTTACAGCCTGTAGCAAGGGTCCGCTCACATTGTATCGGGGCAGTATCTCCCATAATTTATTTCTCATAACCCTGTCAAACGCCTTTTCCAAATCTACAAAAGCACAGAAAACCTTTTGGTTTAGGGCCAAAAACTTTTCCGTGATCAGGGGGAGGGAAAAGCTCTGATCTATACACTCTCTTCTAGGTTTGAAACCTCCTTGGACCTCCCACAACAGCCTTTCAGATCTCACTTGCATTCTACTCGATAATATTTTAGCATAAACTTTACCACCAAAGCTGATCAAACTCATAGCCCTATAGCTTGCACAGTCTATCTGTGAACCTTTGTCTTTATACAAAGGTAAGATGACTGCATCTCACCAATCGTCTGGGACCTCCCCTAATTTCCAGCATAAATTGCACCAAAAACCAGAAAAAGTCCAAGATGCGTGGTTCACCATATTTGATCATCTCGGCAGTAACGTCATCTGCTCCCGCAGCCTCACCATATTTCAGACTTCGAATCACGCTCTCTACTTCTTCGAAACTGATTGCACCATCGTCTATATCTGGAGTCACCATTTTGCTGGTAGTCCATACCGAGGCGTCTTCACGTTCTCACGTCTCCTTGTAGAATTTCGCCCGCCGCTGCAAAACGTGTGCTTGCTTGGTTAAAATTTCACCGCTCTTCGAAAGCACCCCTTTCATTCTATAGGTTACCCAACAACCCCGGGAATCACTTATTTCTAGCCAGAAAAGCTTCGAGTATTCCCGGAAGTTGTTCGTCAACCTTTCATCCCTTTCTCTTTCAGAATTTTCACGCTTCATCTTTATAAGTTCTTTCGTTTTGTGATTTTGCAGCTTGAACGCTCTTTTTCTTATCTCTCTCATACTTTTATCCTGACCTGGGGCTTTATAATCCAGCCATGCTTTCTTCTTTAACTCTACAGCGTCTTTCACTTGATCATCCCACTAGTCACCATTCATCATTGTAAGAATATATAGTAATTATTTATAAACTTATTTAGGGCATGAATGAAGGGGTTGATATCTGTGGCCGAGGCGAAAGAGGTATGCAGGGACCGTAGCGTTTGGCGCTCCGTCGTCACTGGATACCCCGCAAGGGATATGGTGTGAAGATCAATAAATATATATAATATCTATTAACTTTTTAAACTAACATGGGACTAACAAGTTATTTTACGTTTATAATATCAACATTATCACTTTAATACAAACATATAAATAAAATATATATATATATATATATATATATATATAGAACTTTATGAAATTATACAGAATAACGTAAATAATTAGTATCTTTAACTGAAACTTGAGAATATAATATAAGATAATTAGGAACTTGATCCATGCTAACTTACTCTTAGAAATAGAATAATAATTTAAGTAAGTATCCTACCCTTATTATATAAGTAATTTTAATTATATACGAGTATGTATTCTCTTTACTTGATACATTTTGAGTTTCATCAAATGATTTTCCATCTCTTAATAAACTATTTCTCACCGGCTAGTTAGTAAATAAATGGTCACCTTATTTAATTCCGTGATAACGTGGACGACGAATCTATTTGCTAGACCAACTAATGCGTCTTTATGACGGATCAATTTATTTACTAGATTGCTATAAATAGTAAATATACGTCAAATATATTTGCTTTCTAATATATTTACTAGTGTTAAACACGTTAAAAGTGTTCATAATACGACTTTCTAGTTTACTTTTTATCCTGGAATTTTATTATTTACTTATTTAATTTATGATATCTACTTTATTTTATATAGAAAGTAGATTCCACATCAAAGCAAACCATCAAAGTGTAAGTTTCCCAGTTTTGGTCACAGAAATAAAATTGGTAAAATTAAAAAGAAAACAAAAGGTGAAACTATAAAATAAAAAATTGCAAACAATTGAGTGAATTGTACGACACTAATTAGTAATTTGCCATTCACAGAGTTTATTTCCTGAACTGAATTTTAATTGTTTCCATGTGTTTTTTTTGACAATTCCGATTAATTACATCCGTTCTTTAATAACTCTATCCTTTAGTGAGTGGAAGGTAGTAGCTACATTAATGAAACCGATAATAACTACTATCATTAAACATGTCTAAGCCTCCCCCGATTTTTTATTTTCTTTAACTTTTTTTATTAACTCAATTACTTATAATATTTTTAGACTAGGATCCGCCAACCGTGCGCAGCGGGTGTTGAGCTGAGCCCCTCTCCTTTCTTCTTTTCTTGATAACTTTTGAATGAAACATCCTTGTTCGACTCAAACATATATGAGAAAATTTTTAGCTAATTAACTCGTCGCATTCTGGAAACAACTTAACACAAAAAAAGTCTTCCAAACGATTAAAAGCTTCGATTACGCTCAGCTCAATAAAACAACAAGATAACATTGTTTCATCTATGCACTTCACTATTATTTAACTACTAATAATATCTTGTCGTTAGTTAGTTCAATGTCTTTGATTTTCGTATTATTTACACTTATTCCTTTATCTATTTTTTTAAGATTGTTTTTATTGTGAACATAAATAGAGAGAGACTTGTCTTAAAAGTACTTCACTTTTGTTTAATAATAATCTTGTTATTTGTTTAAACCTATTTCAAAATAACGTTCTTTGTTGGATCGTATTTTGCACTTTTTATTAAAATACACTGCTTCTACACTGTTACCTTTATATTGTTTTAAATAAGTGTCATCCTGGTCATATATTATTGTAAATTACACGACTATTTTGTAGTAAAGTAGTATGTAATAAACCATTCTTTATATACTGATACTAAACCAAAGCACATAAATACAATGTAGAAGTAAAAGCTGGTAGTAAGCTAAGCTAATAAAAATCTCAACTAAACCGTCATAGGATTCTCGATACATTTATGTGTATGAAACATTTTCGTACTTCTTAAATTTAATTATTATATTAAATTAAATTAATACGAAACCATAAATATATGTAGTCAAGTGCCAATTTTCAAAATAATTAATATGTTTATTTTTACGATCAATACTTATAAGATTGTATTTTATCAAACAATCGCGTCATAAAATTGTAATAAACGAAATTGTTTCTCTTAAATATAATTAAATTTTAAATATTTAAGCTTTTTTCATTGTTACGACAGAAGTGGAATAACAATTTTTATTTCAGTCTGTTGAATGTAAACTGATATTAAATAAGTATTAGGATTAGTTGATTATTCGTATTTGTGAATAAACCATAGGATTTAATGATATATTCTGATAGCTGTTGAATGTATGATGTTGTTAGTAAGTATATGAGTTATTTGTTTCACAATGTTTATGTTATTTATCTTTATGGTTCACATTTAACATTATATTAACATTTTACCAATATTAAATTCTTAATAGATAAATAGAACAGTACAGCTTTAAATGTGTTTTAAATGATTAATATATTATTTTAAATTTACATGAGTTTATAAACGAGTACAATGTGCTATAGAAGTTTAATTTCGAGGGTTTACTTAAAATGAGTAAATGTAATATTTAATAATTCTTTCTGTTGCTTTTAGGAAGTCAAACTAATTACGAGTTTGATTACTTTAATAAAAATCAACAAACAAATTATCCTAATATATTAATCGAAACTTAATAAAACACATTCCTTCATTCTAATATTATATTGTTTATTCTCATTGTATTGTAGATTTTATTATATTAATAACGGAAAACATATTATAACAAAGACCTTACTTAAGTGTGGCGATACGAATAATTTTGAAACAAATGAAGTTTGCGATAATTGTATTCTGTCGAGTCAAGACAAAAAAATAAGGTAGAAAAATCTATAATTACTTTTAGGGATAATGATGGTTTTTCTAATGAGACGAGAAAGTTCAAATATTTAAACTCAGCAGATCGATACTGGGTAAAACTGAACTATGCTATGTCTGTTATATAGCATAGTTCAATTTAGGGGAGTGATACCAATGTAGCTGTTAGAGCTAACAACAAAAAATTAAAAGTATCCAAAGTATTTGTAGTATTTGTGTAACCGTTTCCAATTTAGTGTTTGTAACCAGTGGGTCGTTTTAAATCAAATATCCAATTTAATACTTAAGACTCAATTTAATGACACTTAAATTTCATTGATTACGTAAAATTTATTTGATTACAATAGATAATTTGCCAGCTAGACTCAGCGGTGGGTCACTTGAGGTAAACAAAAAAATTCTCAAATGCTTATATTGAATAATATCCTTAATATTAATATTTTAAATTAAATTCCTAGGCGCCACTGACAATGGACAAGTGAAGACATAATAACATTTACTCACACACTTAGTCCTTTGTTCACTTATTCACACAGAATCACTTCACATTAGTCTGTGTTACTACTCCCGTGGTTGTTGATAGAATTCGTTATTTTGTTTCAGCCACCGGAGAGCGTCGAGCACTTTCTGATGTCTTCCTGTCTCCAGGATCCATAAAATTTTCTGCGGTGAACATTCATGTTGTTCGAATGGAACAGCATGCCGAGCAAGTATAGGGAACTCGTGCTTCTTTTAAATCGATTCTTGAATATTAAGAACAGGAAACGTATGCCGATTTTTCAATTTTTTTATTGAATCGACGCTTATTTGTTGATATTAGGAAGCGTGATATACGTGGCTGCACTATCTCGATACTGTTGTGAACGTACAAAAGTTGCTGCGTATCGCGATATGCGCCTTGCACACGTACTGCCTCTTCCTCTGCCTCGTCCACGTTCCATTTTACGATAATGAGATGATATAATAAGATTGAGCAATAATTAAATGGAAGCTTGATGAAATAAAAGTGAAAGAAAATATTCGGCCGGAACCTTGCCTGTTCGAAGCCCTCACGCGCAACTGAAGCATTAGTTCAGTTGTTCCTTCTATTTTGCTATTCTTTTAACTTAAGGCGCGAACTGGTATGAGACATTCCATATGATAAGTCTATGGACAATTTTCTGGTGAATTTAAACTTTTTTGCTGTAATTCGAAAACTTACCATTCTTTTAGTGTACCTTGAGTTCAATGTGAACTGCATTCTGACGAATTTATAGTCAGTTCTGTTATCTATGAGAGTAGTTACAAACTCTCTTATATTTCAATCCAATCGTAACTCGTGCATCGAGCAGGCGCGCGCTGGTTAGTCACTAATCGAACTAAATTAGTTCTGTTAATTGTTCAGGATCTTTTGATCGAAATTATCCGAAATTTGGCACAGTCATAAAGCAATGTGGCATCAAACCCCATGCCGAGTTTCTAAACTGTGGTATGAGTAGTTTTTGAGCTAGCACGTAAATTGTCCTAAACTTAATTAGTAAATTATATGGAATTTAGAATTACGATTTAAAAAAAATTAAATATATGCTTAGCGCTTTATGTTCGCAATCATTGTGGCGAGTTTCGTTAACGTAGCTCTAATAGTTTTTAAGAACAGAGAGTTCGCATTTTTTGCGATCTGACCAGTAAAGAGCTTCGCTTCGCTCAGCTCAATAAATCTATATAGTATCTACCATAAGTGATAGAGATAAGTTAATTTACGTTATATTCAACATGGATATTGAATTGGTTAATTTTGTAAACTTTGTAAAAGCGTAAATGATTATAGAATATTATATTTAACAACATGCAGGTATAATATCTGATAATACAATCATAGACTGTTTGTAATAATGTAACCTAACTTTATAGAAATTAAAAACTAATCAAATCAGACAACAGGGACAAACTTGTAGCGTTGTAATTTGTCATGAAATCATTATTGAGCAGAAGATAAATTTCTCCATTTAATGATAGAGATAACGAATTGTGACTTTAATAACAAAGTATATTAATTATTATTAATTTGAAGTAACTCGTTCAGGGCGTTTGAGTGGAAAATTAAAAAGGGGCGTCGACTTTAAAAGTGATGATTTTATTGGCAACCTTTGGTTGATCGATTTACTTATTTTCTCACCTGGTTCACGTTTTGATTGAAATTACTAAAATGGTGCTCCTATATTGGGTTTCGCATTACACTGATTGGATTACTTTGAAGATTTTCTTGAATAAATTTTATGGTAATAATAAATTTTAATTAAATAAAATTTAATGTTATTTTATACATAGGTTTTAACAGTTACATAAGATACCTTACCTCGGTGATTTGATGACAATCTATTGTTTTATAATTTGAACTGTATGAGAATCAAACCATTTTAACTAATACTATATCCTGACGAATATATACTTCTATTTAATTCCGGCTTTTACAATAATTTATTCTGAAGTTGTTTGGATGATTTATTGGTTGCTATGGATAAAACAAAAAATGCACACGCACAAAAATGTACAAAATCCTAGATTTGGGTTAAAAGGATATACCATAAATAATCTAAATGCCATCTTATTTGATACTAAAAGATAAAGAATCCCAATTCCCAAATCTAATTCCATTATCACAATATTTGGAAGGTGTATATTTAGATTAATCCGAGGTAATAGCTTCTCCTACGCTCAGTAACTACTAATTGCGTAATTTTGTTGTTTCTAAAGTACATTTCTTGTTTATAAACTCTGGAAACTGCTGTTGTGTTGTACGTTTATATATACTTTGCATACATCAGGGAATAATAAATACCTTGCTAGCTTTAGTGGAACCCAGAGGAACATAAAAAGAAGAAGAGATACAGGGCCAGAAGAAATTAAATGCAAAAAAGGAGTTAATTTCGTTGGTTAAGTGTACTATCTGTAAATATATAGATAAATTAAGATTTGGAAGAGTTGGGTCCAAGCAATTGTCTCTTTAAGTTTTTTTAAACTTTAATTCACAGTTAGCGATACATAGTTAGAACAGCTACTTTATGTGTGACTTTTGTGAAGTTCTCTAATACTATTCCGGTGGAAGTACGAATAAAAATTGTCGCTGGCAACAGCTAATAAAACTATATCCCTTTAAATGATATGATAAAAGATAGTGAAAATATTGTAATAACTTTTAGTGGAAATAGGACATTTTACGATGTTAATCGAATATATTATAAAAAGAAGCGCTCAAATAAAAAACAACTGATGCGACAAAAACTTTCTGAAACTATCAAACTACGCAATTCCATTATAAACGTATTAAAATATTAGACAAAATATAAATGACAGTTAAAAACCCAAAATATAGTTAATATTATATAAGCGATGATATGTAAACGCGTAAAGTACTACGAACTAAACAATTGTCATTTTACTTTATTTTACTCTGTGAAGTTATGAACTTTTTAAATAATATAGTAAACATATGTTCATATAACCTAATAAAAATAACAATATAGGATTAACTGGTGTTTTATATCTATGAATGGAAAATAGGAAAGAGTTTACATGAAATGTGTTTAGTAAGATTGCTTTGTAAAATGACATTGCGTTATTGCATGAAAAAAGAATTGTAAATGTTTCAAACATCTAAGTGTTTAGGTATTGCATATTGAAGCATCTTCGTTTTTATTAATTTAAGTACAAATATAGTTTTCAGGATCTCCCAGACGTTTTAGTAAAAAAGTTTGTAAGTATTAGTTACAATACAAAAAGCTAAAAAGGCATTAATAATGCTTTCTGTGCTGGAGCCTGAAAAGGCAACTTGGGGTAGTAACGGCTAACACAAGGTAAAATGGTAAACAACTACCTATTATTTGTAGGGAAAACTTATTTTTGCAATTATGGAAGTGAAGGAACATTCAGTATAATTATTGAAAACTTAAATGTGTAGTTTAAAAAAATCATAGTATATTTTCAAACGAATGCTAAATCCTTTCTTCATGTAATAAGACTTCATAAACAGAAGCACTTAAGTGAAGTGAAAACCTCCAAAGCAAATTCTCTCAGCTTTAGAATCTTAGCTGTAATTTATTTCATTATTACAACAATGGCATGGAGTAAAACTTCGCATGGTGGAAAATTTTCTTATCAATAGTGCTAACATACTTGAAGAAATATGCAAAATTAAAATGGTTCAAAGTACTCTCATTATATTCATACATACATTTACGTACATATGCAGCTTCCAAAGGTTAGTTTTAATAAAACTATAATAATTAATTCTTGGAATATTCCGCTTTACTTACTTAAAAGAATAAGAAAAGCTTTTCAGAAATGAGCGCTCATTAGAGAATGATTTACTGATGTGGTGCTATGTGAATCTCAATCTGTGCCCACCGTTTGTTATCATGTTGTCTTGTTGTCCCTATTCTCATGAGAGAAATATTATTAAAGTATATATACTTTTAATATCTCCTTGTCAACTGACTCACGATATGTGAAGTTTTTTTAATGATTATGAATTAATTATGAATATGATGACATTCATAATTAATTCATTGATCGATATTCGTAATTAATATTGTAAAATAAGTATTTTTAAAAACCTCATTTATTTTTAAAATGACCCGACCAATACAGCTGCTAAATGGAGCAGAAATCATCTGGATCGTATATAGTTTATTACTTTGCACATATATAAATATCTTGAATATTTATGTTTTCTAAGGTTCAGATTTTTTGTTATTAAATTGGAAAGTCTTGAACTCAAACTCACATGTTAGCCCTTGATAGGTATTAGGGACGAAAAGTGATACTTCCCCAAGTCTTTGAGATAATTTTCTTTTTCTGACATAAAAATTCCAATGTAAGCCTAGGTAGGTGATATCAACTCGCAGATGTGTTTTTAAGACCTATTTTAGTATATATATGTAGTTATTAATTATTGAAAAATATGCATGTATATATAAAATAAGTGTATAAAATTCATAAAATAATTAATAAACATAATTAATGTCATCTCCTTTAAATCCTTAGAAGTGAAACTATTACGAAATAAATAATGCAGGTCAAGAACTCATTGAATTTTAATTAACTCCAGCGAATTTGTTTTGGATGGTTTTAACTATATAACTTGATTTATTTATCAAAATACTGCTTTTGTATGGTAAGCAGATGTTCTTACATTTAGTTTTAAATGTCATCTATGTTTTTAGGATATGCAAAGAAGGGGGAAGATTGTTCCAGCAGCAGGAGGCAATATATCTAAAACTACCTCAGAATACAGCGAGTTCGTGCGAGGAATACACGGCATATTATTAGAAGCTCTTGTTTTCTGGATCGGATTGTAGTCATCCAAACATTTTATACTCTGTATAATATATGAATTGTATATTTAACAGCCCGATATGCGTATTGCGCTATAACACAGTAGTTTAAGCGGAAAATATAATTGTGAATGCAATTCATTCAAAATGTATAAGAAAGTATTGTTGGTGTATTTCTTATATGCATATTAGTGACAATATTTTAAAATATGATTGTGCTTTGAGTTAACAATAAATTATTTGACTTAGACAATATTTGTATGCTATTGAATTCCTCATTAATCTTAACTGCTAAGGATAACCACTGGGCATAACGGTAATATAACATTGTATATCGGAAGAGTAAATATAACAATTGCAAAATTTTATTCAAATGTAATACAAAGGATAGGCCCTGAGATGAAGTAGTTTTACATACAGATGTGGACTTCGAGCCATCCTCATTAGTAATTTCTACTGTTTGAGTTCTCTTGGAAGGATAACTCTGAAATCAATTAATAGTTTTGGAATTAAAATATTAAAAATGAAACCATGCAGCTATTTAGTCTATTTAACATGTGTGAAATATAATAACACAAGGATTATGTTCTTGCCTATGTCTTAGACACTCAAAATCTAATCTACAATTCATCAGGGCTGTTGTAGTATTTCTTTTTTCTTAAGTGTAGACAAGACAACATATTATTTAAAACGAAATCTGGCATTACATTAACGGAAGTTGCTTATGGTTTCTGGACTAGTATAGCTAAAAAAATAAAAGTTATTTGAAATTTAATTTTTTCTAATGGAAAATATGCAAGTTTTTTAAGGAAATTAAAAACGCGAATAACTATTAAAATAATCTATACAATATTATTTCAACGTAAAACATTATATCTTCAAAATAAAAGGTAAAATGTTGTAAGTTATGAAATAAATTGTAATGAAACACATTTACTATTTCCAAAAATATTTCATGTGGGTCCTGTAATGATTTATTGATTACACATAAAGGACCTCTTCAGTCGAAGGTTGACTAGGAATTGTCGACTTGACCTTATCAAAGGTATCGAAATTTTATTTTATTACCAAAAGTTAAAATATATATATCGGAAAAAGTTTATTTTTTACTTATTCTTTATTAAGGGCAGTAAACCTTGAGCGATTTTATCATAAATTAAAAAAATGTGTCTATTGTGGTTTTATTGTTTCTTATATACTCACTTCTCACTCATTCGAGTGATCATTAAGAGTCTTTCCTTTAGTTAAAGAGTGAGTACTCTTATGGAGGTCCAGGAAAGCATCTTAATGCTTACTTGTTAATTCCAAATAGTTATGGATACGATTATACATAAAACGTATTTTACTTTAAAGAAATAAACATGATAATTTATTTATTCGTTGAAACGTTATATTTTCAATAGTGCAAATCATTAAGTAGTCAAAGTCATGTAAAACATTAGGTCCATAAGGCAGAATATGATTACATCCGCCAAAACTGGATTACTAAACGCAGAATATTACACCTACAAAAGGGAATAAATTACTTACATAAGCGTAAATGACTATTCATTTAGGGATAACTTTGTTTTGTTCATTCATATATTTTTATTTACGTTAGGGGAGGCCAAACCAGCTTGCCGGTCACAGATGATATGTGATCACCGCTGCTCTCTCTCAACTCTTGCACCATCGCCATACAAAATCGGACGTATGATATTGAAGGCGATAACATGATGAGCAGTGATGAAATTCGGCGGCAGGCATCAGATCGAATAGCTTTTCGGAACACTCCCCATTGTAAATGCAGTAAAAAACTATTTGTCTGCATATAAATCTATCTATTCTACTGACATTAAAAGGTAAAAGATATGGTATTGAAAGATTATAAAAAAAACATTATAAGAATGCATAAACAAATAATGTTATATATCAAATATATGACAATGAAATGAAGATCGCTAGATTGCATTATCTATTTTTCTTACCGTATTGTTTAGACATGCTTATGAGAATGAATATAAAAACTATTTAATAACCTTTTTGGTTGAAGATCAAAGCCTTAAATATTATTATCTTAAATAATATTACGTAAATTCCTATCGTATAGACTTTAACTTTTAACAAACTATCAAAATATTACGGAATATTTTCAGCGGTTATCTAGGGTTGGCGCAATATTTTAATTCCTATGACGGTTCTCTTTTATACGTCATCGCAGTGAAAACTGACTTGGTTACGTTATCAACGTTCGTACACTTCATCCATGTCTTCTTTAATTGCCCTTTTCTTTTATAACGATCCACATTCTTAAGATTTTTTTAATTAGATGCCTCCTTCCGCATTATGTGGCAATAAGCTTAGAATTTATATAAACTTAAAAAGATTACTTAAATAGCTTATGGAGGTAGCGAGTATTGGAAAGGCTGATCTTTTCAATAAAGCTTACTTCTAAAAATACTGGAAACTGGTAACTTGCCAAATGTATTTGCTAGCTCACGCTGTATAAAATTGCTTGTAAATTGAATACAATAAAAAAGACTTTCCTATTCTGTGGAGTTGATTGTTAAGAATCAAAGCCAATTATTTTTGCCGGTGCTGTTTTTTATATGTTTAGTAGATATAGACAATTAATATTATATACTAATATTTTTGCACCGCACTTGGCTAAACTTAGCGATAACTGGAAGCTTCAAAGTACCACATTTATTTATTTTACTTCCGATGTAATATGATAATTATTTAAATTAACAACGGTACAGGTGAAAAACAAAAATATTTGGAATTATTCTTGTTTCAAATAAATGCATGAGAAAGTTAAGTTAACAGAATTAAGGTAATGAGTTTAAGATAAGAAGAGAAGAAGAAGAGAAAGCAACAGGAACCAACTAAATAGTTGGCACAGATAGATAGATTTTCATTTTTTATACAAATCAATAAATTTGTAATATAAATAATATGTTATTTATATTTATAGATTTATTTTATTCAATCTTTTCACAATTTATAAGTTCTAATAATTATCTTAAAATTGTAAATATACTTATATACTTATATACTGACTTATATATTTATCGTATAATAGCAATATAGTAAACTATTATAGACTGAAAATATTATAAGTAATAAGAGTCAATATCCTTACCTTATAATGTGAATCAATAATAACTACAAAAGCTTGTATTTATTTAGCAAATCTACATTTACCTAAGGTGACGGAATATGACATGAAATAATAATTAGGATATAATATAAAATATCGAAAATAGTTCTACTGTATTACAATAGATGTCACGCAAATTATAAAAAAAAACCTACTTACTAAAAGAACTGAAATTCATAAAAGCAACTTTAAATGTTAATAAATAATGTGTATGAATGATGAATGATGAATGATGAATAGATATATGTCAGTGAATAAGGTAATGAACTAAATAAATTGCAAAACATAGCTTGAAAAAATTCTAAAAGATTTAAAACATTAATTTTATATATTTAGGAAAAATCAAAACAAATAATGTTTAAATTTCAAATGGCAGTTAGTAGGATGTTTTATAACCAAAACGTTAAATAATATATAATTTAAAAAATCTACTGGAAGTAGTATACCTTTGTAAATAAGGTTTAACACTAGGAAGATGGCAAAATTTGCCTACCTACAAAGACTGCGGTCCTTGACAGCATGTATAAAATTATTTATTTAGTGGCAAGAAAATACAATAAAATACAAAATATAAATAACATAATTACCTTAAAAGTTGGTATAACGAAGTTGCTGCAAAAAAATTTGGTTATTAAGAATTTTATTAAAAGTACATGAACTACAAATATTGTTCACATTTTATGTTTGAAAAGAAAAACTGTTATGTTTCATTAACACATAATAATATTTGCTAAGTTAAGAAAAATCTGGAAACGTTTTATATAATGTGTTTTAAATGACATAGTCAGCTCTGATGTCTAAGTACTTTAATGTTCAACCAAGTGGGTATAAGAAGGTAAGGACGAGCACATGAGAGTTAAAATAGAAGCTCAGCGACTTTGCACCCCTCATTCCTCCCTAATGCTTAGCAATTCAGCTAAAACTATATTATATATCAACTAATAAGTCTTCTATTTAAATCATTTATAACATGTTAATAATATGTGAAAGAGCATTATTATTATTATTAGCCAAAAATAAGAAAATAGAAATAATCTATCACCGGTATGATATCATCGCGTCTATGTTTATGGCTGCCAAGAAAACTTGGACTCGTCTACATATATATTTTAAAAATGTAGTAAAAAAATATTTGTGGGAGTTCGGTCTTCAAGCTTATTCTATATATAAGATAATTATAAATTATTGTATCTTACTGTTATTTAGCTTTTCAAATTAATTAATACTTTAAGCTAACAAGGTAAAATTAATATTATTTACTTTTATTTACTGAGCTAAATGACAAAAGAAATTGGTTTGTCCATCCGAAGCTGTTTATCTTTGACCCATGGCAGTGTCTGATATAAATGAATTGAAATCCAAATTTATTCAAACAGTAGAACCTGCAATTGTTAGCCTTTAATAGTAACCGAAAATATAAGGAAATGGGTCCGGAAGCGCTCACAAGCATCCCAAGTTGCTCCTTTGTCGAGAATCGAGCAGTTTACGACTTTCAATGTATTGTTAGTTTTATATGCTTCATTTCTATTGAATTATATTTTTTTCGTAATGGAAAAACTAGTTGCGTAATTAATTAAAATCACCAAGATAATATTATTCGTATTTTAATATCTTATGTACGAGTATGTATGTTATTGTTCATCTGCTGGTATATCATTATCATTATAAGTTTTATATACCTTAATTTCTGAGAATAGAGGTGCGAGAAGGAAAAATGTATATTAGAAATTAAGTTAACATGAACAGCGGTTATTGTTATTGGCCTTCATCGCATTTATTGTGCCAAAAATACTCACCGTCGACTTTCTGTTTCAAGACGGTACAAACCTGGTCAAGCTAACTTGTGCTTACAAGCATATGAGTTGTTTTTTATAACCTATGCTATTAAGCTATTATAATGGTTCTCCTAACAAAAACAAACAGTCAGTGGGTTATTTCATTTGTAAACCTTGTAACTTGAAGGTAAAATCATAAATTATTAAGTATTTCGGCAACTGTCGAAGGTAGGTTTGTATTATAATTTACAAGTCATTTGCCTAAAGATGATTATTAGATAATCCGTATTGTGATTAATTTAATCGTAATAAAAATCCTTTAAACATTGGTGCAAAAAAGGTTTAACAAATTGAAAAAATAGTAATTTATTTTGATATAAAACTGAATCACAAATAAGTAAAGGTTCGGGTCTCAGATTTAAGTATAAAATTAAAAACCTCTTATGAAAATCAACAAGATATTGAATATAAATTTATACTACATGAATCACTAAGTTTAAGTCTCAAATAGATTAGCATTATGTTATAATTGACCAAGAATCTAATAACTTTCACAATCTAATTTAATTTGAGACAGAAGTTATAGTTTCAAATATATTTGAAGTAATTTGAATATTTAATTCTTTATTCAAACTAAACGTATACAAACTATACTAATGACATTTGTGTACGACTCAATGGTCGTAAATACTATTACTTACGATTAAGAGATATATTGTGTTTTTCATTTTCATACGTTGATAATTGAGAATTATAGTTTCATGTGAATATTCGCTGGTATAATTATGCCTAACTGTGAACGAAGTGTTAATTCTTCAACGGCCAAGTTTGGGAATATTCGGACTAGAACTGTTGTAGCGATTACATTGTTTGTTTAAATCTAACTTTTATTACATTTAACTAAGGAATTTTTGTACAAATTATTAGATTTTCTGTTTAAATTGTATCGTTTAATTGTTTAAGAGTAAATAAGTTACTTGGAGTACTTAAAAATTATCCTTTTGCCCTGATTATTATTTCGTTTGTAATTACCGATAACAGAACGGCTTTGTTGAGAAACATCACGTGAGAAGTAAAATGTGACCGCTGTAATAATTTTTACAATAATATATTATGAGATGTTTTACTGTTCTAAATACGTAATGGGATTATAGAATCGTGTATAAAAACTTTATTAATAAAATATACATATACATTTATCATAAAAAATAATAAATATTATCCAATTAACAAGTTTGTTTATTAAAATGCATTTGATTGTAATATGAAATAAATAAACACAGACGGAATTAATTAAGAAATATGGTCCCAATAATATTTATGGTTTTTAATACGGAAATAAAAATAATTGAGTCATAAATCTAAAATTTCTCTATATAAGAAACTACATATGTCGATATTACGGTCTAGTTGTTAAATAATTTAGGGTTTTATACGTAGCAGAAGGATTGCGGTCAACATTTTTCAACTCATGCCAACTTTCACTGAACCAGAATCAAGCATGTGTCTAATGTAATTTGTTAGGTGTGCGTTTTCTGATCAATATTTTTGTTTTAAATGGCGACCCATTATTATACTACATACATTTTTAGAAGTTAGCTACAAATGTTATTAATTTTCGACAAAATTGTAAATTAAAATGAGTTATGTCATATATTAGTGGAAGACAATTTTTCATATTAGACCTTTTGGGTAGACTTCGAAGAATTCGGTCTGCCCATTCATTTGTACCTGACTTTCGAATTTTGGAAAAATTTCTTCACAGGAGGTCTTTTTATGACCCCCTGAATCCGAAATGACCATTGGTCAAAAAGTTTATATATATATATATATATATATATATATATATATATATATATATAAACTTTTTGACCAATGGTCCAAAATATATATATATATATATATATATATATATATAATATATATATATACGCGTGCGTGCGTCCAGATTCGACTTTTGTCAGCACGATAGCGGCCGCAGTTTCGCTCGGATCGCTTTCAAACTTTGCACAAAAACCAACCATCCAAAAATTAAGGTCAAGTTCGTTAAGCAGAAAAATCCGGCCACAGGGGGCGCTAGGGCCTCACTTTTTCTGATTTCAGTTTTTTGACCATAACTTTTTCCCTATACAAAGAAGATCAATCGCGTTCATTTTATATGATGTATTTGATGAATACCTATAACTAATGTAGATAAAGCGAAAACTTAACTTCAATAACTTAGGGGTGGGGGTAAAAAAACCGAAAATTTTTGGAAAAAAATTCATATCTTTTTTTTGGTAAACATTCTTACATCACAAGTATTTTTAATAGAAAGGTTATTTTTTTACTCTAAACTTAGATACCAAAAGTTTTTCCGTAAAATGTACCGTTTCCAAGAAAAAAATTAAAAACCACTTTTAACTTGAAAATTTAAGGTAGGTAAAACCACGGCAACTTTTTTCTGGTAAACATTCCCTCCTCGCAATTTTTTTTAATAGAAAGGTTATTTTTTACTCTAAATATAAGTACCCAAAGTATTTTCAAACAAGATACCTTTTCCGAGAACAAAAAATAAAAACCACTTTTTGCTTGAAAATTTTGATGAAAACAACGGCATCATGTGTTATGCTTACCTAAGCATAGTATATCACTACCTAGTGAGTTAGATTTTAAAGGAGTTACACACGAGGTCTACCCACGCGTGTCCCCCTGCGGGCACGGATTTTTTTATATTGTTTACTTTAGGTAGTGTGAGAAGGTTAACCTCTAGTAAAACGTGAGAGACTACGAGTATGTTAGAACGTTAGATTATTATTATTATTATCTATGTTTTATTATGGATAGGTGTTAACTCAAAGTAGGTTATTATGGATAGCTCTATATATACATACTTTATCAAAACTTAGCGACGGACAGATAATATATCTAGTGCAAGAAAATATCACACAATTATTCATTTACAAAACCCGCAAATAAGAACTCCTGCATTTACATATATTAATATAAGTCAAACTAATGAATAAATATTTTACAAAACAAAGCAAATGGGAGTTCTTTAATTTATACGTATCTACTCTTTTTCAAATTATTATTTAAAAGAAATATGATCTCAAACAGCCTTAATGAGTTGATGACATAGTATTATTGTATTGCTTTAAATAAACTATTTTAAAGTTAAATATTGAAATACTACATCTAATGATAATAAAATGCAAATAGTAAAATCTTGTGCTATTTATTAATTTTATTATTTTTATTTACAATGTAAAAAATATTTTATAAGTGGTTTTATAATAAAAAAAAAGATATGTTATCATGCGACAACTATTGCATTACGTAAAAATACATTGAGTCAAATAAAAACAATCAAATTAAATATTTTAATATATTTACATCATATCCAATTCTTCACTTCAGTTATTTTAACTATTCTAACTAACTCACAGTTAGTTACTATTATATCGTTGGCACTCAATGACTAAACGTGACGTGACGTGAAAAAAGGGGACGGAAATACCATGTTTAAACATGTTACTGTTAAACACACTTAAGTAATTACTTGCTGCAGTATTATACTGCGGTTATTATAATAATTATAGAATCCTATAAACTATTAACGAAATTAATTTAACAATATTGCATATTACATCACATAAGCTTATGTTTTAATGGTATAATAAGAAACGGACAATTGATATGGATTTGGATTTATGTGAAAAAAATATACTTACTCCGATGCTTGGCGAGTATTTTTGAAAAATACGCTCGTTGGTTATACGATAAATGTCGTTTGCTATAGATAATGCGCAAAATAATAGTGCATGTACATAATGTTCATAAATATATATGTATCACTTAAATTTAATTATACGTATACGAGATTTAAATCTGATTATGTGTCATCTACTTTATCCATAATTATATTTAAATTTGTAATACAATTTGTCGATCGAACGTTTACGTTTCAGTTATTAGATCGCTTTTAAAAGGACATCCGTACCAACTGTTAAACGTAGCAACTGAGTCTCAATACCGTACTCGTACTGGAACATAAATTATCAAATTTCACCTTGTTCGACGACTACATATCCGAAGAGCACTTTAACAGTTGTGACACTTTTGTTTTATTAATTAATTAATTATTAATCAATTATCCCCCCTAGTATCATATCAGCTACAGCCCCAGTGCAATCAGTGGGATAAAGATCCGGTGTGTTAAGTTTTCATAAATTCAAATTTAAAATATCTTTATTCAAGTAGGCATTTACACGCACTTTTGAATCGTCAATTATTGCAATACAAAAAAAGGTCAGTGTAGTCAATCCGTAAGTAAGCTACCACCGGCTCAGAATGCTGCTCTGTTGAAAAGAGCCGGCCAGAAATTCAACAGTTGCTCTTTTTAAAAGAAATATAACAATCTTAGAATACTAACATACATAATAAATAAATAAAAATAAAAAGCCTTTTATTTCTTGCTAGACAATACAGTTTTACAATTTAAAACAAAAAATAGTGTGCATGCATTAATCGATTTAAAAGTTAGTGTTTTTATTATTGTATATATTTATATATTTTTGTTGCAATTTTATAGTTGCAAGAACCGCTCTCAGCGGAAGATAAAGGCCTCCTCCAGAGATGACCACTGTTGTCTATCTTTTGCTACTCGCATCCAGTGGGTGCCTGCTATTTTTACAACGTCGTCTACCCAGCGCGTACTTGGCCTTCCCCTTTTTCTGTGGCCCGATGGTCCTAGCCATGACGTTGTCATTGTAGTCCAGCGATCGTCGGTAAGTCTAGCTATATGTCCAGCCCATCGCCATTTTAGCTTCTGTGAGTAACTGAGCGCGTCGATAACTTTAGTTTTCTGTCTTATGGCAGTATGACGGATTTTTTGTATTTTTTTTATTTTAAGGATGCTTCTCTCCATACTTCTTTGACAAGTTACGATTTTATTTTTTAAATTCTTTGTAAATTTCCAAGTTTGACAGGCGTAGGTTAGTGAGGGAAGTAGGCAGGTGTTCATGACTCTGCTTTTCAACTTTATGGACATGTCGCTTTTTAAGATTTCTTTGAGATTCCAAAACTTCCTCCAGGTGATGTTGACCCTTCTCTCTACTTCTAGTTCATTGTTGTGTTGGTTGAATGAAATTTGTTTTCCTAGATAAATGTAGGTTTCAACATACGTTAGAAGTTGGTTTCTGAGATATATAGGTGTTTTAATATGATTCGTCATGACATTTTTTTTATCAAGGTTGATTTCCAAGCCTACTTTACGACTTTATTCATGTAGAGAGTTTATCATCAGTTGTAGTTGAGCTGGGCTTTCTGATAACAGAACTATATCGTCCGCAAATCTGAGATGACTCAGATAACGTCCGTTTATGGTTATGCCGACTTTATCCCAGTTTATTTTGCCGATGATGTACTCTAGCACGGCTATGAAGATTGTTGGAGAGATTGGGTCTCCTTGTCTTACACCTCTTTTTATTTGTATGGGTGGCCCAGTGGTTTCCAGTTTCACTCTGCTGATACTATTGTCGTTGATGTTTTTTAGAACTTGGATGTATTCCAATGCCACTTCTTGAGATAGAGATAGAGCTTCCCAGATCGATGAGTGAAATAGAGTGTCGAAGGCTTTTTGATAGTCAATAAAAGCTGTATAGAGTGGTCTGTTGAACTCTTGGTATTTTTCTATAATCATCTCGAGCGAGTGAATATGATCGACTGTGGAAAAACCTCGTCGGAAGCCTGCCTGTTCTATAGGTTGGAATTTTTCTGTGGTTTCTTTAATTCTTTTCTCTAAAATTGAAGAAAAAAATTTGTATAGTGATGGTAGCAAGCTTATCGGCCTGTAATTGCTAATGTTGTCTGGATCTCCTTTTTTGTAGAGCAGAATGATTTCCGACTCCGACCATTGGCGTGGAGCGTTTGTACAGGTAAGTATCATGTTATAGAGTCGGGTAAGCGGTTTGATAAGACACGTAAATCCTGATTTTAAGGCTTCGTTTGTGATTCTGTCAGGTCCTGGGCTTTTATCTCTTTTCAGTGCTTTAATTCCTTGGGCTACTTCATCTTCGGTAATAATAGCTTTCTTCCCATCTCTATTACTAATCGGTAATTTATATGCTGATTGATTTGGCGAACTATAGAGTTTTTTGTAAAAATCTGTTGCTATTTTGAGTATTTCTGTTCTATTTTGAGTACTTTCAGTTTTGCTTTTTAACTCTTCAATCCATGATTTATGTGTTGTTAATTCCTTGTATGCTTTCTTTAAGCTACCTGTGGCCTGAAGACACTTTTTAATAGTTTGTGTGCGGTGTACCTTATAGTCATGGTAAATTTGTTTACTTACAAGTTTATAAAGAGCTTTTAATTCATTTTTTGTTGCCCTTGATTTCGGTTTAGACTTATGTAATTCTTGTCTTCTGCTGATAAGTGCCTTAGCGTGTGCTGATATGATTTGCTTTTTCTCTGTGTTTGTGTTAGTTGTTAAGTGTTGCACTTTTTTCAGGCTTATGTCTATTGCGTGAGTTATTTTATCGTAGCAATTCTGAACTGTGTCTCTGTCATTCCAGTCGTCTAACAAATTTTCTGTATAGTTGTTCAACGCTTCAATATATGTTTGCACTTCCTTTTCGTTCTTTATCTGGGATTTGGGGCATTGACCAAACTTACTTCGATTTTTTCACTTAGAAAGAATATTGAAAGCTGCCCTAATAGGTCTGTGGTCCGAAGGGTAATTGATATTTAAGACCTGTATATTGTCTACATTTCTCGGTAGGTTTGTTAGAATCAACTAACATACATACATACATATAAATAAATAAATATATAAATAAATAAATATATAAATAAATGAATACAAAATGTTACATATCAAATGTGTAAATTTTAAATTAGAAAAGTGTATCAAACTTTTAGCTCCAAAAATTTGTTTCGATTATTTTCAATTAATATTTTATAAGTAGAATTAAATGTCCCTTGACTAATATTTATTTATATTATTTATTTGTTTATTTCTTTTCCGCTTTGAATCAATACCGGTGTCTCATGGTATACATCAAATGGGAGTGTCAGCATGGTGTATTTTGATACCATTCTTATCGAAATAAGCCCTTAAAGATACTCTCTAACTTAAAATAAGGCTACGAGGGTTCCAAATGTGCCCTGGTCTGAGAAGAACCACACAATAAATTATTTTTTTACTCTGATCACTATTTCACAAATGTTAATATATTTAGTGAGCACTATATGAAGAACTACACCCGTCGCAATCAATTCAATAAGCTGGCTTAATGATTAGTTAATAATAGAAAAAATAAATTCGTGGATAGCAAGACAGCCAGGGCAACCCGGCCCCCTACGCTTGCGCAAGTAATGATTTCTAAAGAAGCGGTGTGATGCAGCCAGTAAATAAAATCCAAGTGTATTTAAGAATAATAAATTATAAATTTTCAATGTGTTAATGGCAAACATAGTAACTAACTATATATTACCTAAAATAGCTGAGTGTGACAACAATAAATCCATCGTATGATTTATCTCGCCCCGGTGCTTAGCGTAATTTTATGGCACTTTTGTCATTCAAATGCGACGAATAAATGGGTTTCATTATAACTTTTAAATGTTGATTATGATATATGATATGTGGTATAATATTATAAAATATTTAAAATGTGTTCAAAGTATGTTTTACTATATAAATTAAATAAATAAAGTGAATTATGTAAAAACCTAATTTTTTGTAAGTTTTTCTGAAAATGTCTTATAATAATCATTAAAATTATAAGCTTTGTGTTTATTTTCCATATAAACCTTAACCATATACTAAAGTGTTTACCCAATTTTATTTATTGCAATTTATTTATTCATCTCTGAATATTATGCTATAACGTTTAACAAATAACTCTACAAAATTCTATTATCCCCAAATTTTTTACATTTCTATTAACGTTATATTTACTGAGTTCTGACACGGCAAAGACGAATTCATTAATCGTTTAAATGTTCACGGAAATTATACAATGCCTCTTTGATGTAGATTGGAACATTATATAGATTGATATTATTAAAGGCTTTCTGTGAAACATTTTTGAACAGCTGATGGACATCTAACTGACATTTAGTCAATAACAACTCATTGAACAAAGATGTCAGATAAACAGTGATTTCTGAAGAAAAGTACTAAGTCATTTAACAGATTAGTTTATTATAGCCCTAGCCATTATTACCTAAGTGTTAGTAGTATTAGCTATTTGTTAAAATTATAATACCTTATAATTTCTTTTAGTAGAAGAAGAATTTAAAGTAATTACTACAATTATAAATAACTTAACTAGTTCATTGTTAAATTACTTTCAGTTAATTAACATTTACATTTATTTTATTTTATTTATTTATTTATTTATATCTTTTTCAGTCGATACTAGTGATCACTAGTATCGATTCAAGCGTACGTCAAATGGAACTTATTTATTTATATATTTGTAGCTTTGTATGTTTGTATGTTAGCATTTATGTACGTTTATGTATGTATACAGTTTATATATGATATCTTTATATCAATATCTAGTTTGTTTTTTTTTTTTTTGCACTCCGCCTTCGTACGTATTTTCTTGCACGTTTTGGGTTAGCTGGTAGAAAATGCTTTAGCGTTAAGCCCACCCTTTGTGGAAATATTTTTAATTAACAATGGAAAAAGTAACTATGCCCAGCAAGACTTCTGAGAAGGAGTGAAAAATTAAAACGAGCTTTAGAAGAACTACGATCCTTATAGGATTTGTGGAAGGTGCTACTGCAAGAGCGAGAGGACGGTAAGGAGGGAATTAGAAACGTTGTGTGTATTTAGTGAAAAAAATTTATAATAAAAATTCTAAAAACATTTGGAAGTTAATAAATTAGTTACAATAATTATTTTATAAATAAAAAAAATACAAATTTTTGAATTTTAAGTATGCAGATGATGGATGTATGGATAGATTTCTGTGGACAGGAAAAATTTTCATTACTGTCGAGAGATGGCGCTGTTTATAATTTACTGATTTAGTTTTTTCATATTTAATTATGTTACTATTTTGTATTATTATAAATCACAATTTTTTGGAATTTTTTTGTAATTATAAATAAACACGTATTTAACATTTTCTTTTCTTCAATAAATAACAATCATTTTACTTAAAAATCAATTGTTCTTTTATTAAAATTTATAATTTCGTCAAAGTTCGTTCGGGAAATACCCTGGATATTTGCATTTTCACTGGTTTAATTTAATTCCTATCCCAGCATCACTTAATCATAATTACTTTATGAATTTATAACTTTATACTTTAATTTTTTTAATATTATTATAAATATAAGTACTTAATAAATTACTGAAGAGAAAAGATTTAATCAATTTCGTGTAATTTTATTCGTTTTGCTTGTATTACTACATTAATAAAGTAATTTATTAAAAATATTTACAAGAAATTGTAATAACATTGCAAACATTGGTTTTTCAATCGGCCGCTGCTTGTGATAGTTGCAAATGAAATAATTATTCTTACGATGAAAATAGATTGCTTTTTTTAACACGGGTCCCCATTAAAATAAAAAGTTTTATTTACTGACTTCATTTAAATTCATTTAAATTAATAAAATTCATTTCATTCATTCAATAAAATTCATTAAAATAAAAAGTTTTATTAACTCAATTCAGTCATGCTGAATTAATTGATTTTGCTATATATTTTTTTAATCACTAAAGTCACATTTTGTGTACACTACTATTTTTAACTGATTCATATAAGATAGAAATTGGGTCAGTTTTCTCATATGCTGTACACATCCCGATAGGCTACAATTGAGATCATAAATACGAGTATGTAGAAGTTTAATCCCATTCCGTGTCAGGTCTTAATTAAAATCAAAAATTTCATACTACATTTAGTTTCACTTATTCATAAATTTTAGAGGGGTTCAGATTTTATAATGTTGACAGAAACCTAAACTTATACAAAATAATAATGTTATATACGTTTAACTAATTAAATGGTAATTTAATCAGTTCTATTGTGCTTTATTCTAGAACCCATATAAGACTTCGGGTTGCATGAGTACCCCAATTCAAAAACTCACTTTTACAAAAAGATAATATGGTGGAAGGAACGAACGGCTCGAGGTGGAGGACGGAGCTACAAATAGCTACGTGGAATGTAAGAGGAAGAATGGAACAGAAGATCAATGAATTATTATATCTGACGGATGACAAAGATCTGGATGATATTTGTGTGTCTGAGACCAAGCGAGAAGGCAATGATATGACCGATTTGCCTGGCAACCGGGTCGCTTTCTGGGTTGGGGTTTCAGAGGGTGAGCGAGGTTGCCAAGGTGTAGACGTGTTGTTGTCCTCTCGAATGGTTAATGCAATGGTAAAATACAAGGCCATCAACCCGAGGCTTCTTTGGGTTCGCTGTAAGCTGGGGATAACAAGAGTATTCTTGTTGTTCTTGTAAAAATTTGATAGTATGCGGAGATATGAATGGATGGGTTGGAACCGCGCGTAGTGGTTACGCCTGCTAGGCAACTACGGTGATAGGAGAGTAAATTAGGCTGGAAAACTTATTTTGGAATTTTGTAAGGAGAAAAGTTTGTTTGTGACAAACACGATGTTTGATCATAAACAAATTCACATGTACACATGGGAGCGAGGGGAAGAAAGAAGTATGATTGATTAATTCCTAATGGATCAGCGTATTCGAAGCCAAGTTATGGACACGCAAAGTTTAGGGGTGCTGATCTGGGAACGGACTATTATCTAGTCGTTGCTAGAATAAGAGTATCATCTATATGCAGGTTGGCGCCGCCGCACGACGTATCCAAGCTTGGAGTCGAATTATCGCATAAGAAGCTGGAAGCTTCAAGATCAACCGATCAGAGAGGAATATCAGGAAGCGGTTTCCAAGAAGCTTGAAAGCTGGTTTCTGGAAATGAAAGTGCTGAAGTATGCTGGCAGAACCTTAGGAATGGTATGGTAAAAGTAGCGAAAGAGGTATGTGGTAAAAGAAAAAAGAGGTTTTAATAAAAAGCGCGACGAATGGTCGGATGATGAAGTGAAAGACGTCGTGGAGTTAAAGAAGAAAGCATAGCTAGATTATAAAGCCTCGGGTAAGGATAAAAGCATGAGAGATGTAAGAAAAAGAGAGTACAAGCTGCAAAAGCACAAAAAGAAAACACTTATAAAGATTAACACTTTTATATTATTTATTATAACACTTCTTTATTATAACACTTGAACTTGATCTGGTTTTTGTGCAATTTATGGTGGAAATCAGGGGAGGTCCCAGACGATTCGCGAGCTAAAGTCATCGTACCTTTGTATAAAGGCAAAAGTTCACAGATAGACTGTGCAAGCTATAGGGCTATTAGTATGATCAGCTTGGGCAGTAAAGTCTATGCTAAAATACTAGCGAGAAGAATGGAAGAGAGATCTGAAAGGTTGTTTTGGGAGGCCCAAGGAGGTTTTAGACCTAGAAGAGGGTGTATAAATGTTGTTGTTGTTGCGATGTTTTCCCTCCGCATGATCACGGAAAAGTTTTTGGCTCTAAACCAAAAGGTTTCCTGTGCTTTTGTGGATTTGGAAAAGGCGTTTGACAGGGTTGTGAGAAATAAATTATGGGAGATACTGCCCCGATACAATGTGAGTGGACTCTTGCTACAGGCTGTAAAGTCTCTTTACAGAGATTACTCAGCCTGTGTGCGAGTAGGAGCGGACATGTCGCCCTGGTTTGACATCCGATCGGGTGTTAAGCAAGGTTGCGCTATGTCAGCTTGGTTGTTCAATTTGTATTTGGAGAGTTGTCTCCAAGGCGTGAAAGACAGTGACATGGGAGTGAAAGTAGGTGACCTTAAAGTCAATTGCTTGCTATATGCAGATGATGCAGTGCTCATTGCATCATCAGAATGCGATTTGCAGGCATTGGTCACAACTCTGAAAGATGGGTGTGAAAATAATGGTCTAAACCTGAATGCAAATAAGACGAAGGTTCTGATATTTGAAAGAAATGAAGAAAGAACAGAATGTAAGATCAACGTGAATGGTAAGATAATAGAACAAGTGAATGAAGTGGTATATTTGGGAAGTATGTTTAGCAGAAACGGAAGATACGAAATGGATGTGGAAAGGCGTATTGCTGCCGGTAACAGAGTCAATGGTGCTTTGGCTGCATTGTTGAGACGGCAAAACGTCAGCATAGCTGCAATTTTGACTGTACACAATGCGGTTTTGCTACCGACGCTGTTATACGGCAGCTAAACGTGGGTAACACAGAAGAAGAATGTAAGAAAGATGAATGCTGTGCAGATGCGATCTCGTCACAGAATATGCGGAGTCAGCCTAGCTGACCGAATCCGCAATAAAGAGATCCACAGAATGGCAGGTACTAGTGAAGATGTTACAGAGAGAATGAAGAAGAACGTGCTCAGGTGGTTTGGGCGCGTCGAACAAATGAGTGATGAAAGAATGGTTAAAAAGATTTATACAGGAAAAGTGAGCGGTAAGAGAGAAAGGGGGAGGCCTCGAGTGACCTTCAAAAACACGGTATCTAAGATACTGAAGGAAGGTCACGTAAAAAGCATGAGGACCCCCAGAGAGCATGTATGAAGAGGTTGATGTCTGTAGCCGAGGCGAAAGAGGTATGCAAGGACCGTAGCGTTTGGCGCTCAGTCGTCTCTGGCTACCCCGCAAGGGATATGGCGTGAAGCTAAAGTAAAGTAAAGTAAAGTATAACAAAGTTGATCGAATGTGTCAACTCCACCTTGTGTTTGATTATAAAAACTTTATTTTTTCTGAAAAGTAACAGTTTTGTCTATATCTGTTTCGTTTAACCCGCATAAATACGCAGACAAGCTTAATAAACAGTTATATTGCAGGTTATATTAAAGAATTGTTGATTCGACCTTGGGTATACTTTGTGTTCTAAATATATAATGTTTGTAAAGTTTCCAGCAATGCAAAAAAAAATCTATGAATAGTAGATATAATTTAGTAAAAAAACATAAGCTAGTTAACTTGTTTATTTTATAACTTGATGCTTATCGCTTTACAAAGCGAATATGGAATTGGATATGTGGCGTGAACAAAGTTGATGAAACAAGAGTTTAATATTTAAGAGACAGTTTGAAGATAATAATGTAAGAACTATTTTATCGTTTGTACGAGTAGTGGTATGGATTTATTGGACTGCAAATAAAATTATATACGGCAAAGCAAGTCTCAACTGAGATGCTGTACGAGTATAATAAAAAAGCATGAAAGTCATAAAGATTACATCACGTGGTATCATTGTCTTCAGCATCCTTCAATACACATAATTGTAACATCATAATATTTAATAAAGCAGTGATTTGAATTAAACTTGAATTGTCAAAACATCATGTGAAAGTATAAAATATTAATTGATGTTAATTTATGGGTAAGAAAAAATATGTTTAAAATAAAGCTATATTTATATCTCTACTCTAAGACATTATGACAACTGTAAGAAGTTAATATTTGATTTATCAATAAATTAGCTTGATAGTTGTAAATGTTACAAATGACGACGGATCCTTGACTATAAGTAGTTGTCACACTTTCAAATTTTAATTTAGTATGATATAATAAAAAATCCTTACGGCAATAATATATTAAAAGTATAGGGAGAAACCCTTTCATCTAGACCACGAGTTGACTGAAAGAGAATGGTAGCATGATAGTATTTCAGGCGTTCAATCCGCCCATTAATTACTAACATTTTGTTAACTATCATCCGTTATGTTTTAATTAATAAATAAAGATATTGAAATGTTATTTAAATATCATAGTCACATTAAAGCACGTGTGTAAAAATGTATGTACATGACATACAATTACAAGATAAACTGGCTACAAATAATTGAAAATATAACCATACAAATAATTAGAGGCGTTTATATATGATCAAGCGTATCCGGTTTATTAGAAGTACCCATTTTCAATATATGGTGTGTTTCCTTTGAGTTGTGTGGATTCCCTTTAAGCAATCTCTTTTGAACATGTAAAATTTGTTTAAGGACTTAATTCCGATGAGTCCTTTTAGCACATACACGTTACTTAGTGCAATAAGTATCAGTCAAATAATAAACAATTTTAAGATAATAATATCATCATAAATCAACATACATGTCATAGTTAGTAAATAACGTTTGAGTGAGTCCTATTTAACAACTTACACAGAGTAAAAAGTAGAAACTTTTTTATGGTATTGAAGTTTCCCATCGGAATCGTCTTTATATTTCCTAACGTATTAAAAATATATTTTTATACTTTAAAATATACTAAAATTTTACATAGTTCAGTAGAAACTAATACTAAAATATAAAATATAAAGTATTTAAGTAAATAAACAGTTTGATATTAATATGCTTACAAATTACAACCGAAAGACTCGGTTATAAAAAAAATTGTATATAAGCATAGAAACTAGTTAACGAATCTTTCATTTCGAGTAAAAGTATTTTAATGTTATCCTTTAAATCATTTAAAAATGTTATTATATTCTCGCCATTATTAAAGCAACTTTGCATTCCGTACTTGCTTCGCCATACGCCACAAGTTTCATGTCTAAATAGTCAGGAAAAATAGCTAAAAGTTAAATGCTAATATTTAACGTTTTTAACTTTAATAGATTAATAAATAAAATCATTTTTCACGAAAACAATATTTATAAAAATTTTAAGAAAATTATATTAATATAATTTTCATTTGAATATTATAATATCAATGATAATCAAATAGTTGTTTGTTTACACGAGATTTTACGAAGCTCTTTTGACCGTTATAGTAATTATTGGTATTAGTCGTTAAGTTACATGAGACCTGAAATTAAAAAATATTTAATTTACACACTATGTAGCTTCGATTATTAAAGTTTTAAATTATAAGTACAATAAATCTCCTGTTTGTACAAATATGTAGTAATGTTCGGAATTCAATTTAAAACATTTCATTGCAAAATTTGCAACAAGAATATTAAATGTTTTCTTGGAACAAATTTTTGCTATGAACTATCAATATTAAACTGACCTTAATGTATTTGCCTAAAATTCATTCGTATATATATCATCCCATATATAGCTAAGATAGGTGCCAAAAAACTAAAATGAGTTCAATTCCTAATTCTTGGACAAGTATCCTTGTAATCCTTGAAATCCTTTTTCCATACTTAAAGCTTTTCTGTAGATCTACTAATGAACACTCTTTGGTATTGCAGTTCTGGGATAGCGCTAACTGTTGCGAAAAATAACAAAATATTAATTCTAAGAAGATGCCGACTGTGCACAAATGAAGTAACAAGAAAATTCGAGGGAAGTAAAACATATCAAAATATAAACCGTGAACGGATTGAAATGTTTAATTAGTTCAGAATCAAAAGCGTGGATTAACTCCGAAACGTGGGTTTTAAAGTTTCTTTGAGGTTTATTCGGCAGGTAAAGTCTGCAGAAAAGAAAACTTTAATAAAACAATGTTTTTTAAAATCGAACACAATCTAAACTATAATATATGAAAAGAAATACAACAAACAAGATTAATATGTTTGATATTAAAAAAAAATGCAATGCTAAAATTATTTAATAAAGAAAAATCCTAATGATGGGTCATGTCGTTATTAAGTTATAAAAAGATATGCAGATCACAATGACATACGAAACCAATCAGATTTAAGTAAGTATAAATAATATAAAATCAAATATGGAAATGGGATGGCAATTAAGGGTGTATCAAACATTTAATAAATTGTAAAAAATGTTGACTAAATAAATAAATTTATATTTCTTTTCAAACACGATCAAAACAAGAATATTTTCTATTTAATAAAGATGCTTTTTGTTCTTAAAACACTCAGAGTGTTTTAAGCCCCTGGAGCACGCAAGAATAAACTGAACAGCAGTGTAACGTTCACTTTTCATCGTTATTATTTCGCAATTTTACTGAGTAACTGACTGCCTAACAAATAATATTACCAAGTTCCGTGTTTGCATTTAATGTTTAACTCACTTAAAAATGACATGTTTAGTTTTATTGGATTTAAAAAGATAATAAACTCTTGGAATAAATAATGTATTTATTTATTATTTATTTATCTTCACGCAATATCCCTTATTCAGAGACGACGGAGCACAAAAGCGACGGTCCATACATACCTCTTTCGCCTCGGCCACAGACATCAACCTCTTCATACATGCCCTCCGTGGGGTCCTCATTTGTTTTAAATTTAATAAATAATATATACTTTTCCAATTCAGGAATATAAACAATATGTTTTCGGATTTTCAAATATAACCGCATTAAGTTGGTAATTAAATAAAAATAAAAAAATAATAAAAATAAAAAAACTGGGTTATTTTTCTTTAGATATTATTAATTATATTCGACTACAAAGATCTTGATTCAGCCTATCTTTCTGCGTTTAATTGTTCGTATGACGGTGGGGCTAAGATTAAGTGGTGAATTAATGATGTAGTAGCTCTTATATATATATATATATATATATATATATAGCGTTTATATACTATAAATATTAAATTGTTAGGTGTAAAGGCTATCTTATCTTTAAGATTGTGGTCGCCAACATTTAAAGATGGGGATCTTCCCCATCTTTCTTTATAAGTTCGAACATAAGTGGTTGCAACTATTTAATTAGTTGAAGTATATAAAGGTTGCAATTATATAAATCGAATTTTTGTTTATTAAATTTCCCCCGGATTCTCAAAAATTTGAAATATAAAAAAATATTTTATTCAATTCCTTGTGAGAGGGTAGTCGTTAAGAGGTTGTTGCTCTCGCGTCGCCTCAATAGTAAATCCGCTAATCTGATTCTGCATTTGCAACTTACTAGCTGGTAACAGCAAGTGTGAATGACCGTGTATTTGTAGCTTGTTATATTGTATTTAAAAATTTACTGTAAAAACACATAACCTTGTTCAGTGAATTTGCGTTAATCAATTAATTTGTTATTATTATAAGATGTTTGTCATACTATTTTATAAATTTATTTATTTAGCTTCACGCCATATCCCTTGCGGGGTAGCCAGAGACGACGGAGCGCCAAACGCTACGGTCCCTGCATACCTCTTTCGCCTCGGCCACAGACGTCAACCTCTTCATACATGCCCTCCGGGGGGTCCTCATGCTTTTTACGTGACCTTCCTCCAGTATCGTAGCAACTGTGTTTTCGAAGGTCACTCGTGGCCTCCCCCTGTCTCTTCTACCGCTCACTTTTCCTTTATAAATCTTTTTTACCATTCTTTCATCACTCATTCGTTCGACGTGCCCAAACCACCTGAGCACGTTCTTCTTCATTCTTACCGTAACATCTTCGCTAGTACCTGCCATTCTGTGGATCTCTTCATTGCGGATTCGGTCAGCTAAACTGACTCCGCATATTCGACGAAGAGATCGCATCTCCACAGCATTCATCTTTCTTACATTCTTCTTCTGTGTTACCCACGTTTGGCTGCCGTATAACAGCGTCGGTAGCAAAACTGTATTGTATACAGCCAAATGTGCAGCTATGCTGACATTTTGCCGTCTCAACAACGCAGTCAAAGCACCGTCGATTCTGTTACCGGCAGCAATACGCCTTTCCACGTCCATTTCGTATCTTCCGTCTCTGCTAAACATACTTCCCAAATATACCACTTCATTCACTTGTTCTATTATCTTATCATTCACGTCGATCTTACATTCTGTTCTTTCTTCATTTTTTTCAAATATCAGAACCTTCGTCTTATCTACATTCAGGTTATGTTTATTACAATAAAATGAATTCCAAGAAAATAATTGTTTCAAACTCATAAATCCAGTTCCTGTATTAATTCATCTGTAGACGCCGAGTTTATAATCGTTGACAGTAACAGACGTTATTCCCGGAATAAACCTGAGTCTTAACAAAAGCTTAAGCAATTATTGTGTGAGATAAACGATCTGTTAAATCTATTTAAATAAAAAGATTTATGATCTTTAATTATTCAATATTTTAAACTTTTTACCTAATTTTATTAACTTATTTATATAAATAAGTTTTATTGTATATAACTTTGACATTACATGAGTGCCACGATTGAGGTATAGGAAGTGGGAATTTTGTATGTAATAAACTTTCGTGACCCATAATAACTATTATATCTGAAAAAATACATTTGCCATTTTCAACAGTCAGTTTTTGGTTAGATAAGAAATGCAGATTTATTTTAATATAAATTTATTGTATTCATAGGCAGATGTTAAAAAGATTTACAATACATTCAGTTGTGTCGTTGATATATACAAAACTTAAAATGTCACCCCACTTTGAAGAATAAGGAAATATCAAGGAAACTAAGATTAGATATTATCACATTTTATATGAAAAGCTGCTACAAGAGAGCTCTAAAGCAGCCAATTCCATGGAATCTGCTAGATGTATAGTTATTTAATTTACAATGTCAATGTTAAAAACAATCCAAATTAAATACTATTTTCGGAACTGTGAATTCTCACCTCCAAGGCCGGCAACGCTCCTGTGAATCCTTGGATGTTGCAAGAGTTCATGAGATCGCATACTATCTTTCTCAAACATTTCTCTCTTCTAAAAAACCCATTGTTCATTACTTAACCGTGGCTAAAAAGATGAATATTTTTTTTGAGTTTATATCTTAATTTTGGCTTCTATTTCCTAACCAAAGAGGAGAAATTTGTGATTAAAGTGGAGAGAACGACAAAACGCCAATATCATAGGTATATCAATCCATTTAATATTTCATCGATAATTAGTGCTCACTATTCTTTAATTTTTTTTTTATTTTACTGACTTCCTTATACTCTAATAATACAATAATATTATTATTTAGAAATAGACGGGAAAATATTCTAAAAATATGTTATAAAATGTTTGTAATATTTAAAAGAGACACAGTATGTATTCCTTTAAACCTGGTGCCAACCTGCTGGCAGACAGTAATTGTTATTCAAGCGACGTGATAAAAACTGAATAAAAAACATACTGAACTTTGATGCAATGATGCAATTAAAAGTCCCATACGCAGCGTACGTGATGAAAGAAAATTGGACTTATCGACGTCAACTCGCTTCCGACGAGCTGATGTTCTATGTCTACGCTGTTAGATTTCAATAAAACGACAATATCATTTCCTTTGTTTAATCTTCCGTAAAAATATATTGTAAATAAATATTGTTTAATCTTTTATTAAGACTTTGTTTGTTTTACTAACAGAGCCGAGAATTACGTCGGTCACAACCGGAGGATCCAAAAGAATACAAATTTATTGACTTAAAATTTAATTATTATATTTAAACTATAATAAAAACTACGTGATCCTTCCTCGAAGTCGGAGACAAGAACAAAAATATAATAAAATGATATTATAATTATAAGAATACGGAAAAATAAACGTAACAAACAAAGGTTTCAGATATTACATTGTGGGATTTTTACATGAAACAATATGTTACACTTGCGTCTAATTAGCGTTTCTACGATTCGTGAGAATATAATAAATACCAATTTAATAACAAATAAGAATATAAGAAATATTTTATTAATAATCACAACTTATCTGCCAAAAATAGTCTTTATAACGAACTGTAATTCTACTAATTCACTCACATAGAACTACTTATTATATTTATATTTAATGCCTTTAATATATTCTAACTTTAAAGAAGTTATCACAGAAAATATTTTTTTAACTTAATACTTACAACCTTTATTAACATCTTAAAATTATTTCCGTCTTTTTCCTTCCATCATCTTAATAAAAAGCACCTCAAGCATGCAATAAGTGACGCTAATGTACTTGCTCTAGTAGTGCAGTACAAAGTCACTGTGATATAACATCAGACCACTTGCGCTCTGTAGAACATTTACACGCGGATATTAATGAAGTACTACAATTACGTACACGACTCAAAGTGGTTTAGGGTACGTGTGTTGAATGTTGATATGTCAGCCATTAGTACGCGTCATTGAAAGGCGCGGGTAATATTATATATTATCAAACCAAAGCGAAAGCTATTTGATGAAAATTATCTGAGAATTGGAGTCAAAGAAATTTAATATCTTCACTATTTCTACTAAAAAATTATAGAGCATTCCCGATAGTCACCTAATTTATTTTATTACAATACAATCGAATCACTAAAGTATATAAATTCTTTAATCTGTTAACTCTAGCGCTGCTTCATATCCTATCCTATAAGGTATTGATAATATGATTTGTTTTCTTAGAACGTATTTTGAGAGTTATTTTAGACTACTATTAGAGAATTTCAATAAAATGTTTGAATTTTAAAATCGTTTACCATTCAACATATGCAATGATTTTACAAAAATGGTGAAGCTATTCAATATTTTTTTTACATTGAAGTCTTGTTGGAAAGCTTTTATGTAAAAACATGTGTAAGTAATACCACAAATTTAAAACACTATAAACGCATGCGCCTTTTTATAATTACTATTTATGATTTAAAGTGTAATTTATGTACATTGCAAAAATATTTACTCAACAAAGATATTTATCAACAATGAGTCTTTCACTCATTGCTGAAGCACTCTCAGACAACCGACATAATAAACCAAAAGAACGAATGAGGGGCAAAAAATTATGAAATTACTATTAAATAGTTAACTCTATAATACTTAATAACACAATGACCAAATTATTCGAAGGTTTATACATAGAAGATTTAGGCAATTTTAATTTTCTGAACGTTAGGTAGTCAGGACTCACCGTGATTCAAATCAAAGGAAAAGTGCACTGAATAAGATTTAATTACAACGCTTCAAATGTCCAGGTCCGTTTAATCCGAGTAAAGTATCGACCTTGGTACATCGAAAAGGCGGATCAACAAAATGTGATTCCGTGGTAAAATATTAGATTTTAGGTTTGCTGCATTGTTTATTTAAACTGTACATTAGATTTATTTATAAATATTTCAATAATTAAATAAAACAATTGGAACAAACATTATTTAATAATTTCTTTATAGTCAAGGAATAATATAATTATAATATAAAACAAATAAATATGCAATTTCAATTCCATCTCTCATTTCTTTTAATAATGAGACTTAAATAATGTCACTCGATATAGTACCATACCATACGTATTATTATATTATATATTATAACATGCTGTCTGCCCTGATTAAGACGATAATAAAAATGCTAAATTCAATAAGTCGGGAGCGACACGATAGCTCAGTTGACACCGCGGCAGTTTCAGTATCCGTAAGATCACGCGATCAAACTCTTTCTGTATTGATGAATTTTACCTTTAGATTGTAGCAAATATAGTTGTAATAGTTTTAAGTTTCAAGCTCAAGAATATATTTATACAAAGTCTAGAACAAACATTTATCACATTTTAATAAAAAACGGATATCAATAGGATGGAAGTGTATAATACGAAGCTAGGGATTACGCTCTATTTGATTTGTTATCTAAGCTTTATTTGATTGATTACCATGACAAAAATTTACCTAAAAATGGTTACAGTGGCAAAGTCGCTCCAAGTGTTAGCGCACACGGAGGACTTTTGTTATTGTAACAATGATTCTGTCAGTGTCAGGATATGGGATAAAATTTGAATGCGGTCACACTGACAAAGCATTTTTTTCTCGGCGTCTTATGTCGATATAGCTATTGAGAAGTAGCTTACGGGTGACTGTTGAAACATTCATTATTGGGGAACAATATGTAAAAGAAAATATCGAAAATCAAAATCAAAATAGTTTCAACCACTTTCGGTTATAAATTTATTAATGGCAAATTCCACACCACAAAAACACTTTGTAACACCCAAACAAGTTGTTTGTATAAAAAGTCTTAAAAGCTAGCAATAGTTTTTTTTTCGTTATAGAAACGCTTATAGTACGCAAAAAAATCTAAAAGTCCATACAGACTTGTGTAAGGGATGACAATTTTGTCACTCGTGCGTGCTTTCACTCACACGTAACGACGTGGTGAAAGTTTTGTCTGCCTTGCCTTTCCTTGTTTTATCTTGATTTGTTTTATTTTTTTGTGTCTTGATTAATAGCGAGTGCATATAATGCAGGCCCCGCAGATATGACCCGCGACCTCCTGACATAGAACAAGAATAAGTGGTTCAAGAAGATTTGTAATTAACTCGACTATTAGTATCACGACTGAAAGAATACTTGACTGGAGCATCGAACTAACCCAGTTAATAGGTCACTGCTCAATACAAATGGCATTACTCCTACAGTTTATTAAATAAAATACAATTCTTTGCTAATATTATAGTTATTTTTATTGTGAAAAATAATTTAAAATAATACTAGAATCTTTTTCTTCACTTAAATTTTTTCGGGGTAAAAAGTTACTTACTACCACGGTGATGGTGAATTTTTGTTATTGTTGTTGTTGTTGTTGGTGAATTTTACTTGTTTTTGTTTTAAGTATTGCTGAGGTATTATATATGTAATATTTATACTATTATTAGTACAATGTTAAAAAATTGAAGCAACATTATGTCCAGCAAGCAGAATGTCAAATACTCCATTTGTGTTATCGTAATTGTGAAGATCAATAATCATGCGATTGCTTTTTATTATAAGATGTTTCCTTTATTTTATGTAATTAACTACTAAAAAAAAATTATGTCAACATAGAGTTAGGTGCTAAATACTAAAACATTATTACTGCTATATAATGTAATCCTAATAACATGGAATCCTAATAAAAAGTTTAAAGTAATAGTGTCACTAAGTTGCAAGGTTGCAACTAAACAACTGGGCCGTGAATTTTCATCAAAGGTTCAAGTAATGACTTCTGCAGTTGGAGTGTTCAAACTTTATTTATAAAGCACAGACGTAACTGTGTGGAGTTAAATTCGAGGTATATTTCTGGGTAATAATATACACAACAATAAGTAGTTTATTAAGAATAATATTTATTATAACTAACATTCAATATAATATCTCGCCGCAAGTTTCTGTATTGCGAAAATTAATCTAACTTCGATGTTAGGTTTAAAGAGACATAATTGAAAAGAGCTTACCATTTTGATAGAAACACAGAGAATACTATATAGAACTGGTTATCTTATATTTCATTAAAAATAAGAATAACATATTTTTGACGACGCACAAAAATGAAGCATTACGTATGATTTTTATTTCGTTCAGTTGACTTGAACTGAGAAGTTTTGTCGGTTGTTTAGCACATCTTTCTATTCGACATAAATTATTGAAACATTGGTAATATGTTCTGATTTCGGAATTACAGTTTAGGTCATTGTAAATTATTTTAAGATTATTTTTAAGAATGGTTCGATAAATATTATTTAGAACTGATATTAAAATCCATTGAAATAAATATATTCATATCTTACCTACTTTTAATATTTAAACAACACGTAAAAAACAGTACGGATAAAGAGGATTAATTAACAAGGACTACATCACGTTGACTGCAGTTTCTTTGATACTAGTAGTTCTATGTAAATGTACATTAGTTACAGTACTTAATAACCTTCTTCCGTTCCCTCAGTCTCCGATACAAAATAATAATTTGGGTATGCCACAATCTTAAGCCGGAAGTAGAAGAACAAAAAAAAAAGAATGCACAGTTGGCATATTGATCGCGACAACGCTCCTGTATATCGTGATCATGCGACAGTTGATTTTTTGAAGAATACTGGTGTAAAATGCTTGGACACCGTGACTATAGTCCATATTTTGCTCCCTGTGACTTTTTTTTTGTTTCTAATTGTGAAGGATCAGCTCGAAGGCAGAAAGTTTGCGAGCGAATCTGAGTTATTAGCAGCGTAGGATCAAACATGTTCAGAACTCCCAGAAAAAAAAATTAATGAATTTCTCAACTTTTTCGGTTTTTACGTATGAGTAACTGTATAAACTGCAATTGAAATAAGTTTGAAAGACTTTAATAAACATATCTGCATTGCAAAACTTATCTAGTGATCTAATACAATTAAACATAGACAAATGAAGAGCGAAGGATGAGATACAGACATATTTTAATAAGGTGAATAAATTGAAAACTTTATTTTGACGCTAATAAAATGTTATTTCTAGGATTATTAATACTATTTATTTGTTAGTAAAGATTTTAGGAGATTATAAAATGAAATAAAATAATTTGTTTGCCAATAATTATTCAGTCAGGAATAATTATTGATGAAGTATTGCCAAAGATGCATATATAATATGCGAAAAATTAATAAAAATATGCAATATATATTAAGTAAATAAAATTCAATTGCACTTCACGTTAAAGTATAGCAACGACGACTTTAAATTTTCTATGAAATTTGTTTAATTAAATAAAATAGTTGAATAGATATTTCGCTAATAACTTTTAGATTAATCAAAAAATAAGTTTATAGTTTGTTTTGTTTTCTTTTTTAAATAAGCAAAAATCTTTTTTTCTCAATTTGCAATAAGATTTAAAAATACTATTTTGTTGTAAATGGAAACGGGTCAAACGTGTCATGTAGTCGTGCCACCATGATGTATGATGTCTGCTGACGTGTGAAATGTGAACTCCACTCCATTTTTTAAATCCTTGTTATTGTATAAATATGTTGATCGGGATGGGAAACCTTACCTTTTAATATTGTTTATTGTACTTGATTGTTAATAACACGTGATATATTTATAATTAGAGAAGATACTTATATACATTGAAGATATTTTTAAAATGAATAATGTAGAAGTTTAGATTTACGAACGCCTTTTATAATTTTAGAGTTTTACAATATCTTCGTCTGTTTATCTAGTAAGGAATCACGTGAAAACTGTTATATTGGTCAGAATAAAAACGCATTTCAATTATCAATTTAATATTTAGGTAAGTTGAAAGTGGTATTTCTATTCTAACTTTGTTAATTTAGCCTAACACTAAAATGCCTTAAAATTGTTACTTTATGCTTGATGTTAAAAGAAAACTAGTGTTTTAAGATGTTTATTCGTTTAATTATTTTTCAACCATCATTTCAAATCATCAAAAAAAAAGGAATTATTCACATTTAAGTCAATGTAGGTAAGGGTGTATAAATGTGAATCGTTTATTACCCTTATTATTTTTGTAATTATAATTTATTGAATTTAAGTTGAGAAGATTGATTTAAAAAGTTTTCAGGAAGCACTAAGTCTTAATTAAAACCCTCTGACTTCTCATTGTTACTAAAATTTACTCTTAAAAACTTATAGTTGTTTAGCCGGAAAAGAGTTGAGTGTGTTGTAAGGCGTCTGACTTTAATAAAGTTTTTATTCATTTTAAACAACAGTTTCTCAGTCCTGACAGACAGACAAATCCTGTATAGAAATTGGTAATTGTATAGAAATTGGGAATAAATACAAAAATAATATGTTCACACTAAGTACAACGTAAAAACAGGTGCAGAGATTTCGTAATAATACTTATAAAAACATAATCTACGAATTAATTATTTAATATTCATATTATATTTCATTTCCAATGTACTAATATTTCTGTAAATGTTTGTAAATGTAAATGTATGTATAATGTAATTTTAAATAAGTGTCTTATATTTAAAACAAAATAGTTTCAAATTTCATTAAAAACTATCTAATATGCACTAAAAGTTTTAAGCTTTGATATTTTATTTGTTTATTTGAAAGATTCAGTTAAACACAAGTGTCGCTTAGTCGTTAAAATGAAGACTGATTTGTACAAACATCGTATTGTCATAAGTCGTATGTCTGTTGTATTAAATAAAACCACTGTATTTTTTTAACAAAGTACTTATCACTAGATCTACTTAATATTTTTCTAGTAATAATTTTCGTGTAGGTGAGTAATTATTATTGCTTATGAAATAAATATATTCATTATGAATTCACATAAATGGTTTTCTTATCACATTATGATATCAACTAAGCTAACTAACGTCAATGTAACCTCCATAGGTATTTTAACATTAGCTTAAATAATTTCTAAATTTGATGATTCATGTTTAGAACCTATTTTGAATCGACTCAATTGATCACTGTAATATTCTATGAAAAATTTTCTAATCCTTCATACCTCCACATACGTCCACATACATCGAAAAAGCGTCGCGTGCATTTAACTTACCTTTGAAACCATCGATTTTGTGTTGACATTTGTGACGTCACAATTCAAGTAAAAATAGCGGAATACGACGTATACACTTACGAGTATACATAATATGGTAAATAATCTAGTTTGTAGTTGAGAAATTTTAAATTATAAGGTCTAATTGTTTCACTATAATATAAAATTATGCTTAACAACGTTGCCATAAGATGATATACTGAGACTGACGTACCAAAATAACTTTAATATTTGCTTCGCCTTCGGTAGGTTTTCCGAAAAATTGGTAAATAAAATGTTTTAGCTAGAAATTTGTAAATTAAACGATATTTATACCAATTTTGTAAATCATACAAATTACAGCTTACATTAAACCTATATTTACTAACATAAATTTGAAACTAACCATCAAATATTTTGTCACATCTCCATGAAAATCATCCGAGAAATGTTTGTTCAAAAACAGCGTCATCCATGACGTCATTCAAAGTATAATGTGTTATTGAAGTCTGCAGTATTACTTTATCCTCAAAATAATGTAGGTAACTTATATCTATCTACTCGTAACTCAGAACCCTCGAAGCATATCCTAAATGAGACTTACCCTGCGGTGCTGGTTAACACTCACACAAATAAATAAATGTAGTAAGTACATTAAACGATGCTATTCCTAATGGCTAACATGTTCTATTTATGACAGAAGTATTCTAGATTTGAAAAAACGTTAGTGAAAAATATTTAACATACTTATGAATAATGTTTCAAAAAAACACACGCAAATCAATACTGACACTCATAATGATATATTTAATTTAATTTAAGATAAGATTTACTTCTAAAACATTATTACAGAAAAGGTATTCAAATATTTACATTTATAAAATTTTAATAAACTACTATTACTAACTAGGTCTTAAGTGTTTAGTTTATGTTTTTTTTAGAATAAACGACTATTCATTTAACATGACATTCAATTGAACACAACTTGACCCTCGGATAATAGCATATTTTTACCGATTGATATTTTTAAAACATTAATATTAGGGTTATAATAAGAATCTTAAACACTTTCTCTACAAATAAAGAAAATGTAGCGTATTCTCTCCGTGGAATATGAGCTTATTCAAAAGTTTTATTAAAAGCGGTCTGTTTTTTGAACTTCCACTTCTCATAATATTATAATTCAAACATATAAAGTGATTATAATAAATTCAAATATCTACAGAGTTCCGATGCAAATCTTATCAGTGTTAAATTATCATACGGTAGCAAATACAGACATGGCAAAAAATCAATATTTAAATATTATAATAACTATATGTATATACTAAAAACAGTTGTTTTGCTATATTTGACTGAAAGAGTCACAGAGCACTGTAAACGATGATGGATTTATATATATCATTAATTATAAAGATTTTGATATCTTAATGCTATTGGGTGTACAATAAAAACAACTATCTGGATGGTTTGCCTATTCGAGAGCATGCCACGTATAATTGTCCGTATGACAACCATGGTGTGCTCAAAAGCTAAGCTACAAACAGATATTGTTTGGCATTGGTATGTACTTATTGATAGTCATCGCAAATGCTAATCTTATTGGAAACTGATGAGGTTTAAATTGAATTGGCACATCCGTGGGTATAATAGGGATCCATGGAAGTAATATATTTTCACCGCCAAGTTGGCTATTTAAAATGATGGCTTCGACAACGTTTCATTATTTTCATTATTTTTAATAATCGCATGCCGTTTCACAAACATGGTGGGTTCAAATTTCGAAGCAAAATAATCGGAGATCCAATCAGTTGTAAATTATGCGGCGGCATGTCTGGTAAATCTAATGACTTTAAAAACTCTGTTGGATAATTCAAAGCATCACGCACATGATTAATATGTCATGTACGTACATCGAGGAATATATGGTCAATGATAGTAGAGATTGTACAGAAATCGGTTGGTAATTCAATGCATCCCATTTCATCTACAGTAAATTTTTTGACGATATCTAACAGTTGTTATGAGTAGGTATTGGATTGATCTCGAAGCATTTGAACGCGCATTTTCTTAAAACGATTGCATTGGATTCTTAAAACTATTTCCCATGTAAATATTTGCTTAATAAATACACTTGTTGTTATGTTTTGTTTATTGTTAGTAGATTATATAATTAAAGAGAAATTTAATTAAACAAATTACTGCAATATAAATATTTAGGGACCGCTTGAAAATCTAATTATTTATTTTATATTGCTGTATAACATTATAATAGAAATTATCAAGGCGCCTAAAGATCACGTTCCCGGTCCTCAGTTAGGGAGAATAAATGGAAGTTAATGTTGCCTTCTTCCCTTTCAAGAGTGTTTGTTTGTGCGTGACTATTTTATACATGTATGTGAATGGGTATAAATTCATGTATGTAAAAAAATTAATTTCACTTCGTTATAGAATCAGGGAATAATAATGATAACATCAATACATTTTATTTTATATATATTGTAACATGGTTATTATCAATTGCGTAGTTTTAAAAAGATTAACACTTCTCAAAACTTGCTTGTCTTGTCATATGTGAAATAGTTAGGCTCTACTGTAGCAACTTTAATTATATTAAACATATTTTAATTACATATTTTTTTATGAAACTATTTTTATTATTATTATAAAATCGATATAAAAATAATTATTATAATGAGTATTTCCTGAAAAAAAAATCGCATCGTATTGCACTTTATCTGATTTTGAACAATTTACGTTATATAAAAATGAACAAAATTTTCTTTGTTATATATCACAAATTATAGATATTTTTTGAAGCTAAAATTCAACAATAATTGTACAATATATTTAAATCCATATAATAAGAATGTCTTTAAGTTTAATTTACTTGACAGATTAATTTACTTATATGTATTTAAAAGACTTGAAAGATTTGAAGCATTTTGTTATTATTATTCTCAATCACCAATGACTAGCTATTTCCAGTGACTTCGACTACTATCCGCTTCCATAAATTTATCATTTTATTCGATTCGTACTTTACAAAATTGTAGTTCTTTCTGTTGCTCTTAAGCGATACTCCGAACAGATAAAGTTAGATTCCTCAAATGCAGTGAAATAAATAAGACGAGCCGGTTGTAAGTATAAATATACCTGTAAGTATGAGATACAATTCACTTATAATAAACTACATGTAAAATGGGTATGAAGCAATTCTATATAAAGACAAAATATTGATTTATTTACAAAATCTTTCGCATGAGGATAATGACATATGTTCCCTTTATATGTTTCTTTTGTTTTATTAGTAATAAGGAAATAAAAATATAACATTTTTACAGGCATTTTTTTGTATCTGACATGTGGATATCTGACATATGGAAACAAGGTAATCAATAGCTAAAATTAATTAAAATCTGTCCAATAAAATCAATCGCGTATAAAAAGTAGTTATAATTCAAAGCTTTAGTTTAAGTGTTTGTAGAAAATACAAGAACTTAAGAAATAATAAGCGGTATTTTTGTTATATCATATAATACCTAGTGGTAATAAAATAACACATAGGTTGTCATCCATTAACGTAAATGAAAGTCGAGCTTTTTTAACTTTTATTCCTTGAATTAAGGCCATGCAACGAGTTTTGTCACTGCTACGGACTGCCTGAAACTAAAGACTCACTAAGTAATGGCTGCTGTAAATCAGTGTATGTGTATTTGCGTTATTTGTTAAGTTTTTTTAAGGTTCTGTGCATTGATATTTTATATAAAAATTGCCATAGTATATGGCTTTTTATAGGTTTTACATTTTTGGCATATATTTAAAATGTTGATATTATTATTATTCTAATATATCCGAAATCCGCTATTAATCACGACTCTCTCAGGTTACGCATTTCAAGATTTATTTTCGCTTCGTCATTTATTCTCCTAACGGTCGGAAACGTGTTATATTAGTAAACGGGACCACATCAGCATAAAATTTAATATACCATATATGCTGCATTTGTTAACGAAATTAGTTAAAAATTATATTAAAATTGTTACTGTTGTATTGTGAAAATTATTAAAAGAATGTTATTATATTACCTTGTTTAGAACATTTAACCACAGAAAAAGGAAAACGTTTCTCAAAATAAACTTTTAAAGAACTGTATTTTCCAAACATTTTTTATGTATTCTTAATTATATTCCATTTATTCTTCATTTAATTGTTTTACTATTATATTACAATACGATATTAGATTACATATTATTTTAAAATAATTATTTAAAACAATTATTCAATTTCAATACAACGAAAGTCATTATCACTGCACATGGAAGGATTGGCAATCGTTATATAAATCTCTTTAACAGAAATTAGTCACTTTCATATTCTAGGACATGGATGTGGAAAAAGTTGAAAATCAATCTATTAATCGCATTAAACTTACACACTCGCACACGCACACGCACACGAACACACACACACTTTATTACACTTTATAACAATGATATAGATAGTGCGAAAATTTGTAATAGAATATAGATTATTACCTAAATGAACTCCAACATAATGTCAGATGTCAGATGTCAAATGTTTATTATGTTTAGATCACATGTAGAAAAGGAGGCTTGGCTTCTATTTATCTCTACCCATAATTATTACTAGAAAATATTTCATTTCTGTTTGCCTTAATAGGAAGGTGGTTATTATGTACATAAAACTGTAATACATTACTTGGATTAAATCATAATTATTTAATAGCATTATTTCTCATGTGTCACATATTGCCATTACTCTGGGAATCGTTAATAATTAATTAAACATAGCTCTCGACGTGATCAGAGAAGCACCTCAATACATGGTGCAGTATTACAGATTACTTCTCGACATTAAAACATCAAGAATACTTTTTAAATTTATTATTCATTAACCCTTTTGACCTTTGAAACCCGAAATCTTTCGTGAGAACCAATAGAATTTCGTGAAATTTTTCACTGCATTTCTGCAATTTGGCAATGTGTAAGTCAATAAAAAAATACATTATTTAAAACTAAAAAAAGAGTGCTCTTATAAATTTGTAATTTGTTTTAATTTTAAAACTGCAGGATTATACAAGTCACATGATTTTTTAAATTCTTTTTCTTGTTTAATGAAATATGTCAAATTTGAAATTCATTGTACATATTTAGAATATAATAAGATAATAGTAATTACAAGTCAATTTTATTATTTCACTTTACAGTTTGGTATAAAATGAAATTTTAGTAATTAAAATACGATTAAGCAACAAGGAACTGTGAATATTGTTGCGATCAACGACGAGTATCAACTGTGTTCTGCTAAATAATTGCTATATTATTGAGCTGAGCGAAGCGAAGCTCTTTACTGATCAGATCGCAAAAAATGCAAACTCTCTGTTCTTAAAAACTTTTAGAGCTACGTTAACGAAACTCGCCACAACGATTGCGAACATAAAGCGCTAAGCATACATTTAATTTTTAAAAAATCGTAATTCTAAATTCCATATAATTTACTAATTCAGTTTAGGACAATCTACGTGCTAGCTCCAAAACTACTCATACAGTTTAGAAACTCGGCATGGTGTTTGATGCCACATTGCTTTATGACTGTGCCAAATTTCGGATAATTTCGATCGATAGATCTTGAACAATTAACAGAACTAATTTAGTTCGATTAGTGACTCACCAGCGAGCGCCTGCTCGATGCACGAGTTACGAGTGGATTAAAATATAAGAGAGTTTGTAACTACTGTCATACATAACAGAACTGACTATAAATTCGCCAGAATGCAGTTCACATTGAACTCAAGGTACACTAAAAGAATGGTAAGTTTTTGAATTACAGCAAAAAAGTTTAAATTCACCAGAAAATTGTCCATAGACTTATCATATGTAACGTCTCATACCGGTTCGCGCCTCAAGTTAAAAGAATAGCAAAATAGAAGGAACAACTGAACTAATGCTTCAGTTGCGCGTGAGGGCTTCGAACAGGCAAGGTTCCGGCCGAATATTTTCTTTTACTTTTATTTCATCAAGCTTCCATTTAATTATTGCTCAATCTTATTATATCATCCCATTATCGTAAAATGGAACGTGGACGAGGCAGAGGAAGAGGCAGAACGTGTGCAAGGCGCATATCGCGATACACAGCAACTTTTGTACGTTCACAACAGTATCGAGATAGTGCAACCACATATATCACGCTTCCTAATATCAGCAAATTAGCGTCGATTCAATAAAAAAATTTGAAAAATTGGCATACGTTTCCTGTTCTAAATATTCAAGAACCGATTTAAAAGAAGCAGGAGTTCCCTATTCTTGCTCGGCATGCTGTCCCATTCGAACAACATGAATGTTCACCGCAGAAAAATTTATGGATCCTGGAGCAGTGCCACCACAATAACAAGGAGTGACACAGATCGAAACTGTGCCCATGGCACGCATACAACCAATTATGCGAGTGTATCGGCTCAGGGCAAACAGTGGGCCCGGACATTTTCGTTATGCAGGATTATTTTAAACGTCAAACAAGAAATTCAAACGATGGCAACTGTACTTCCTCAACGATTTGCAGATCTGCAAATAATCATTGTACGACGCGAAGCAGCAACAGACTTCCAAGACTTTCGGGTAAGACATCAGAAAGTGCTCGACGCTCTCCGGTGGCTGAAACAAAATAACGAATTCTATCAAGACATTCCGATTGATTTGAGAAAACTGGACAGGCTACCGTCTGATGATACAGATGTAACAAGCCTCCTTACATATGCAGAAGAAGGAAACAGTGGAATGGACGACGTTACCGAAGATGATAACGTAGTTGAAACTGCAGTTATTAATTTGCCATATGTTACAACTGATCAACAAGTAACGAATCGCTTAGTGTGGCCATCGTCAACTGCTCAGCCGATTAACGATTTCAGCGTGATGCCATTACGAAAAGAAGGGTGTTATGAGCAATTCTGTAGAAAATTTTACATTTAAAGACCTGAAACGAATATCAATCAAGCTTGACATGTTTGGCAAATGATTTATTGATAATATCCTATATTTTCATTTAACTCTCGTAGCGTTTGTAAGCACTAAGCTAAAGAACATCGTAGTAAATAGCCTGCCGTGCACAGAGCAAAAGTTAGCTCAGCTCACGACCCCGCTTGCGTGACCTAGTAATACTTACAACATATATGCAATACATATGTAAAAGATTTATTTAAACATAATTTTGATGCACGGTTGGAGTCGCTGATGAACGATTATTATATTTTTAAAAATAAAACTCAAAAACTACCGATTAATTAAAAGCAATATTTTATGACCTAAACTCTCGCTAACTACATGTTCACAGCTTTGAATATTTTGCATCGAAGAATTCATAATCTTAAAGAAAGAACATGTTAATTATAAAAGCCGGTCAAAAATTCTTGCACTAAGAAACAGTCAATGTTCGAGACAACGGCTAATTGAGCCGATAAGGAATTCGAAAGTTTAATGGGGAAGATTATTATTTCAGACACTGACATCTATTAAATTACCTAAAATGTTAAAAATAGTATCACTGTACTAAGAGTTGGTATGTTACAAAAAAAAAAAGTTGTTGATAAGAAGTCATTTAATATACATTGAATACATACATACAAAATTGAATATTTAAAGAGAAGTACTTAAACTTTTACAAAGATAATAAAGTAATTAGAAACAAACGCAATGTATTTAAAAATTTCATGACGCATATAATAATGTAAAGGAAAACATTGTACTATTTTTTAAAGGGACCATGTTTGACTGACGGACAAGCGGAAGGTATTATTAATTAAAACTTACTCATTTATGAATCTTATGATGTCGTATATTCGTCACTATACAAATATTTACACATGATGTTTTTATATTAGGGTATTTATTGTTATGGAAATTCGAAATATTTATCTTTCAGTAATTTTATATATATATATATATATATATATATTTATTAGGTACTATTTAATGAAACGAAATTTCTGATAGTGTCAATTATTTTCTACATATAATCGTATATCATTTTACAAATATGTTCATATAATAACACATTTATAGCAGAAACTCGAAAATAATAAAACTGATTTCATATTTGACTGGACTCGACATTGCACTTGACATAAAATTTATCTTGAATCAAAATACAAACATAATATGTCGGTGAGATCGTTAAGGTTAAGAATTAACATTTATTTAACAACTGTATTATTTAAATATTTGAATATTAGTACTAAGATGTTGTTAATAAAAAAAGAACTTTTAATAAAATTGGCAGTATTTAGCCTTTAATGGAAAGGGGTGGTAGTAATTTGTTTTTTTTTTTTAATATTGCTTTTCAAACTCGATCTCCAATAGAAAGAAAGCGAATTCAAAATTATAGAGTATAGACTAATAAAAATATTTTGTAGTAAATATTATTCGCTAGGCAGTGTATCGCAAAAAAGAATATATAATTCTTCAGCAACATTCATAAATATTTATTCCAAATAGCTAATAAAGCAATAAGGTAGAGCCCAGATATATTTGAATTACATGCCATGTGCTGAAACGGCAAGTCACAAGAAGATAAACCGTTCGTCTGTTTGTTTGCCCTTGCTTCGTCTTATTTTTCAGCGATTTCCTCTTTAGAGCTCGCACTGGTAACTAAAAAACATGTTTATGGCTAGTATTTCAGCTGTTCTTCCTTGTTAGGCTTTAACGTGTACCTCATGTTATATTTAAAATTGATAAAAAGGGGTATTTTAGTGGTAATACTGGTATTAAAAAAGGACACCATGTAAAACTACATCTCTTTGTGATGCAGATAGCCATATCCATAGTAAACAAAACTATTATCTCTGAGCTGACGTCTTCAACATGACAATGTATGACGCTAAATAAGATGGTTTTCGTAAAAGAGCCACCTTAGCTTAACTTGAAATATAATAACGTTACTGAAACTCGCGACTAACGATGTGAAACAAGCATCGTACGGAGTCTGATATATTTAAACATATTGTATTTATAATATGGGATATTTACACATAATATAATATATATTTAATTTTTATTTATGTAGCGATGTTTGAGCACTCTGACAAGAGCTATCATTTTATAAATCTTAACCGTTTGTTATTTGTACATTGTATTTGTTATATTTTTATTTGTACTCGTATTACATTTGTATTGTTTACATAAGTATTGTTGCTGATAATGCTATTTATGTAATTTCTATTTAAAATAGGTTTTTTATAATTTTATTATGGCGTAAAGAGATTTTTTATACAGGGAATATATAATTTACTGAAAACTAAAAGGAGCAAGAATATAAAGTTGCAAGAAGTTAATCTTGTGATCGGTGCGGCGGCAGTTGGTTTTAATTATGTTTCAATACATCAGGTGAAAGGTTCTGAAACAAAATCATTTTTATAACATCATTTATATAATACTGGGAATTTCCCAGATTCATGGATAATAATTCCCAGCCAATGTATATAATTATCTGAATAAAAGGATATCGTTTTTTTTAGGTGCATGTAGTTTACTAACTGAGGTTTATAACTACCTATTGTTATCTTATTAAAGGCAGAAAAATACCACTTCCATAAACTATGTAATTTCCAAATAATGTACTAAATATATGTCAAACTTAGATTCTAAGTTTAGTTATTTTATAAGCAGTTTGTCAAAATAAGTAATTTCTGGAATTGTTAATTTAAATAGTTAAAAAAGGAATAATTTAATTTGTCTAAACTACCATCGATGTGTTCATGAAACGATATAAAACGTACATACTACACACCAAATATGCAAATTCTATTTAAAAGTAATCTTTTCTGTGTGCTGAGTTCCATTGCAACGCGCTTGTAACAATAATGAGATAAATTAGAACTAAGAGTCTGAAGTTGAGAGCACTCTCGTTGGATGATTCCGCTTTATCTTATGCACAGAAGTTTCATGAAATATCCATTTCTTTATTTCTGCTAGATATTTTTACCTTTTCAGGTATAAAAATAACTCAGTGTAACAAATACTTTTATTTTCATTTTCATTCTAATATCAGGATATTTGTTACAATAGCAGTAAAGGAATTTTAAAAACGTTATTGTTATAGGATACCATATAATCTAAAAAAAGACTTCTTATTTTTTAAGTAAGATTATTTAAATAGTGTCAATAATATAAATATATATAATTTTGTAAATTATGTAACAATTACAATTATAAAGTTATATTAAATAAGTGTTTTTTAATAATAGTGTTTAAAATGTCTTAAAACGTGAAAACATTAATAAAAATATGTACGTAAATGTATTAACACTCTAGAATTTTTGTATCATTGCCAAAAAAAAATAGAAATTGATTCAAGTTACCGGTAAATTTAATTTAGGTATTAAGTTTAATAAATTAATCCTTTATCTTATATCTTTTGTATATATTGTATTTATGTATATAAATTCCAGAAAAATTATACAACAATTCTAGCAAAAGTTGTCGGCATTAAGTTCCGGGTAATACGATTTATGTCAAGGCTTTGTCAGATTCTTTTGTGTCGAAGCTTAATAATTATTATTAAGACTGAGAAATGTACATTCTGAAATAAATTGTATTAATTGTTATACCTTAAAAAATATATAACTTTAAAAAAAAAACAACTTTTTGATGACAGCCAGTGATGTTCGTGTACGATGTTGTTTAAACAATGAAACTCTTATAATTTTCGAATAAACCAACTTCTATCATAGAAATGGTAAAAAATACTATTTTACGTTAATTTTTAAAAAGTATTTGTTGTTAACATAAGTAATGTAATATTTTATTAATGAATAATACTTTTTAATTTTTTTCTGCAGTATTTAATAATAATTTAATCACTAAAAAATAAACAATTTCTCAACACTGTTAGGAATCAACATAACTTGCGATTTGTAGGAAACCGTGCTGTCTTACTGAGAATTGAGCTACCGTTTCGCTTGCTATTTTGATGCATGTTGAATTTAATTATTCCGTTCATTCTTCTCATGATGTACGAGTACATGTTTTGTAAATAATATACGATTTATTTAAGCCATTTAATGTTTTATGTTTTTAAATGAGGATGATTTGCTTTCAGTCTTTGTAATGAACCTTACCTAAATACTAAAGTAAAAAAAAATAGTTTGTTATATTTTACATTTTAAAACTCTTCCTTAATATTATGTTCCCCTTAAGAATGTTTTCAAAGAGAATATACAATTTTCAAAGAAACCGAAAAGTAACCGAATGAATAAAATATCAAGAATGCTTAAATGTAAAACTTGTGTTGACGCAGCTAAAGTTTCTGAAATTTTCTCCATTTTGTGAAGAAGTAGATTGTACTGTTTATTAATTCTTGTGTAAACAAATCTGTTATGCTATTTCTTGTAAAGTTCTGCTTTTAAAAATTTATTCCTATGTTCAGTCGCTCTATATCATATTCAATGTCAAGCATCCAGAACAAGAACAACAACAAGAACACGGGGCTCCTCATTAAGGACAACAAATTTTGCTATAATTTTTTTTCTAGCGCTATTTGATTTATTATTATAAACGTTAAGTGTATTTGACGAATTTTTAATCTTTTACACCAAGCGTATCTTGGAGTAATGCAAAAGGAACGATACCAGTCTAAACATAAAATGTCATTTTTACTTTGATGCTATACTATTGTTATTTAAACAAATGACACTATTATTTTTTTTATTTAAGAGGAGGTTGCAGATGAACGTGATCACCGCCGCCCATGAACTTTTGCAACGTACGAGGATTCACAAGAGTGTTGCCGGCCTTGAAGGTAGGAGCCCATGTCGTACCGATCTTGAAATACCGCCGAAGGGAGTTCTTTCTACAAGAAAGTGAACGGGGAAAAAGGTCCTTGAGAACCGCACAGTGGAAGATCGTCCTGCATCCAGGACGGTAGAATGGTAAAGGAGTCGATGGCGCGCTGTGCGGTGATGAAATTCGGCGGTAGGCATCAGATCGAATAGCTCATCGGAACACTCCCCGTGGTAAATGCGGTAGAAGACGCACAGAGAAGCAACGTCTCTACGTATTGCCAAAGAGTTCAGCCGTTCGTAGAGCACCGGGTCCCCGACAATTCGAACGACTCTCCGTTGTACGCGGTCAAATGGTAGAAGCTGATATTGGGGTGATCCGGACCAGAGATGAGAACAGTACTCCATGTGTGGCCGGACCTGCGCCTTATAGAGCGCAAGTCTTTGGCCAGGTTTGAAGTACTGCCTCGCTCTATTGATCACTCCCAATTTCTTCGAGGCCAACTTGGCCTTGCTCTCCAGGTGACCACCAAACTGACAGTCGCTCGAAATATCGAGACCCAGTATTTTGATACTTGGCGAGGCAATGACCCCTCATTGCCTCAGATCTCTCGAAGAGCGGTGATAAGACAAATAGGGTTTTCTTATTGGTAAAAGTGGAAACTTGTGTCTTCTCGGGATTGAACTGGACGTGGTTCAGTTCACCCTACACAGAGACCATCCCCAAGGAAGTCTCTATAGAAGACACAAGTTTCTTTCGGCGCTCGTCGACGTTTTCCCTAGAGAGAATTGCACGGCCTGAATGTACCGCATCCCCAGTGCTGTCATACGCATAATAATGTATGTATGCAAAAATCCAATATATCATTGATGTGCAGGAGGAACAAAGTTCGGGATAGCACGCCGCCTTGGGGTACACCAGCGTTCACGGGCTTGGGTCCGAGCAAAAACCGTCGAGAACGACCTGTATGCTCCGCCCAGTAAGGAAGCTGGTGATCCACTTGTATAAATTCTCGGGAAGCTAATAGGAAGGTAGCTTCCAAAGTAGCCCCTTGTGCCATACACGATCGATGGCTTTCACCATATCCAGACTAACTGCCAGACCCTCTCCCTTGCTTTCAATAACAGTTGCCCAATGGTGCGTAAGATATAACAGAAGATCACCAGCCAATCGACCATGGCGAAAACCATATATTTTTATTTTAAAAAATTATATGTTAAACCATAACCATTAATTACTACCTCTATCGATAATGACAAAACTCTATAAAGAAACCAAAAACTGATTATGTCTTTGAATTCAATAATACTGTAGAAATATAGAATTTGCGATTCAACTCAAATTATAAAGACTTTTGTTAGTTGCAGTCGCAATTGTAAAGAACTTTCACACATTATGCCTTAATTTTTTCTTAAAAAAGTGAATTTTAAGTTTTATCGTGTAACTAGTCAAAAGTTTTAAGAAGTAAACAAAGATTTATTAAATATTTTTTCGTACGTATTGTATTTTATAAAATCAATAACTATAATAAAATATTGAAACTTTTATTATATGTACCATTTTAATATTGACGAGTATAAATAAAAAATATAACTATATATATCATATATTATAATAGTGTCAACATCTTATAAATATAAGTACATTTAAAACGCTTCGTAAAGTCCTCAATCTTGAAATCTTGAATAGCTTAATCTATATGTATCTGGAATGGCTTGAAGCGTCGCCAACTTATCGGCGAACTTGCTTACTCGTATAAATCAACTATTCGTTCTTTTAATGTTACGACAGTTTTTAGTTTCTTGGCCTGACTTTTACTTTACTTTACATGTCAATGCCCTATTAATATTTATTTAGATCAAGAGTATTTAAGTAAAACTCCATAAGATTTTAAATCTTTAAAAAAGAATTAATGATTGTAGAATACTTTGAATACAAATATAATTAGTTAGCCTACATTATAAAAGAAACACCTCAGTGAACTTAACATTGTTTTTTTTTCTTCTTTTCTTGTAATTTTCTTTGTTTATCTCTTATTTTCTTGGTTGACAATGAAGAATTTTCTATTATATTATGAATAAAACTAAAAAATTTCTTTATACAATATACATTTTTACACTTTGGTAAAGTAATTTAATTGCGTCTAGTTTGTAGCTGTGTAGGATGCTGTTCCCGCAGTAAGCCTAAGGCAAGTACATTAATAAATCGTATTTTAAAATTTTGTCATTAAACACCTATTCTTACATTAAATATTAAACATAAACATTATTTTCCATTATTTACTCCAGTCTTAATATAATTGGTTTTAATATATTCCAATTTTTTTTATGGTATATTGCTTATTTATTTTGAAATCTATTATATAAAAATGAATCGCAAAATGTGTTGGTAAGCGCATAACTCAACAACGCATGGACCAATCTTAACAATTCTTTTTTTTAAATGTTCCTTGAAGTCCAAGGATGGCTCTAACGGCGAGAAAAATTTGAATAATTTCCAGGGAAACCCTAAAAAAGCCCTTTTCTTTTTCCTATACAAATATTTTAAATGTAGAATAAATAACTAAATGTAGAGTCAATTTGAACTGTATTGCTATTCAATAAAGTTGATATTAAATTACAAGCACTCATTGTTGTCTAAACAATGTAGGTGTCTTGCTAACGTCAAAGAGTCAATTCGCGCTTTATTGTCGCTGCACAACGTGCAAATTTAATCAAATGAATGTGTACCCGACCAAATTGAAAAGTCAAAAAAAGTAAATGTAAGATTTGATTGGCCTTGGAATATTCTTTCTTTTGTTTTAGTTTCGGAATGCGACATAAATTGTCATCAGTTTTCACGTCATTGCATCTGTCAAACAAACTGCGTTAAAAAGCGTTTATAATATTTAATAATTAATTTTGATTGTATAAATACCTGTGATTAATAATTATTTCATGTGAATAAATTTAGGTAATTATATACGATATGCCTCCTATAAGACGAAGTAATTTAAGTAGAAGAACCCGAAATGCTACAAACCAAATGAATTACCGATCTTATCATACTGCACATGAACGTGACGACCGAAATGAACGCGAAAGAATTCGTATATCACGAACGCGGGAAGCGAGAGCGAGAGATTCAACTAATAATCGCGAAAGTTTGAATCGAGCTACTTTCAATTACGATTTGTCAATTGACTACAGTAACCACCAATGTGTTGCTATTGGATCTATGAACTTGGTTTGCTCTTATTGTAAGGCATTGAAATACAAAAATGAAGCAAATGGATTGTGTTGCGCAAATGGGAAAGTGAAATTGATACCATTGGATCCACCACCAGAGCCATTGTACTCATTGGTTTCAGGAATAGAACCAGATTCCATACACTTTTTGTCAAATATTCAACAATATAACAATTGCTTTCAAATGACATCATTTGGGGCAACAAACGTAGTTCGGGAAAATTTCATGCCAACTTTTAAGGTATGTATTATAGCAGTTAATCATTATTATTTTAATGAACAAAATTTCCTGTTAACTAAGTAAATATGTGTCATTAACCTTCAGTTTCCTAAACCCCAAAACATATATTACTTAGTCATTATATTATTTGGTGATTCAGTATTAGCAACACTTTTATTATTTTGAAACACAATATAATTATTTGACGATGGATATTAGTTACAACTAATTATTACATATTGACATACCTAAGCATATCAATTATTATTTGGTGATTCAAATTAAGAGACAGATATACTTTTTAGGAACAAATATTATTTCTATTTGGCAAAAATCATTTTTTTTAATTTACAGATACAAGGCCAAATATATCATAGAGCAGGTTCACTGTTACCAGTGTCAGATAGCAATTACAAATTTCTGCAAATTTATTTCATGGGCAATTCACCACGAGAAATTGATATGCGTTGTTCGCATAACAATTCACTAAAGAGGTCTATTGTAGAACAATTACAAACTTTATTTCATGAGTACAATCAATTGGTTATGTTGTTTAAAACTGCACTGGATCGGATGCCACCTGATAATCACAAAATTGTAATCAGAGCTGATAAAACACCTGTTGGCCAACATGCAAGACGTTTTAATGCACCAACTATTGATGAAGTTGCCATCGTTGTAGTTGGAGAAAATTTGGAATCCCGTGATATTGTTTTACATCGTCGGAATGATCAATTACAACGTATAAAGGAAACACACCGCTCATATGACGCACTGCAATATCCCATTATATTTTGGCAAGGTGAAGATGGCTATGATTTCTCAAACAAGATGATAAATCCCATTACAGGTAAAAAAAATATTAGTTTAGCTATGAAGATATATTATCAGTCACTATATTATTATTTTTTTTATTTTCAATGTTATGAAAACAAAAAATTATTTTCAGGTTCTGAAACCAACAAAAAAGTCAGTTCAATGAAGTATTATTCCTACCGCCTAATGATTCGTGAAAATGAAGACAATCACATACTCAAATGTCGGCGATTATATCACAAGTATGTTGTAGACATGTATGTTAAAATTGAAACGGAGAGATTAACATTCATCAGGTTGAATCAGACCAAACTCAGATCTGAAGAGTATATTCACCTTCGAGATGCGATTAATACTGATGGAAATGCACAGAATGTTGGTCGGATGACTATTCTTCCAGCAACATACATCGGAAGCCCTCGACATATGCATGAATATGCTCAAGATGCCATGTCATATGTTCGTCATTATGGTACAGCAGATTTGTTCATCACATTTACATGCAATCCACACTGGATAGAAATCAAGCAGGAGTTATTCCCTGGGCAATCACCTATTGATCGTCATGATATTACAGCCAGAGTCTTTAGACAAAAGTTGAAATCTTTGATGGATTTCATTGTGAAACATTATGTGTTTGGAGAGACACGCTGCTGGATGTATTCTGTGGAGTGGCAGAAACGGGGATTGCCACATGCACACATTTTGATTTGGTTAGTTGAAAAGATAAGGCCAAATGAAGTTGATGCAGTAATATCAGCTGAAATTCCTAATGTAGAAGTAGATCCTGGATTGCATGAGGTAGTTATTAAAAACATGATACATGGTCCCTGTGGAACTCTTAATCAAAATTCACCGTGTATGGTGGATGGTAAATGTTCAAAGCGATATCCACGGACATTAATATCTGAAACAATCACTGGTAATGACGGTTATCCTTTGTATCGTCGCCGATCGACAGCAGACAATGGAAGATCAACAATTGTCAAATTAAATCAACAAGATATTGAAATAGATAATCGCTGGATTGTTCCATATTCACCCATTTTATCAAAGACCTTCAAAGCGCACATCAACGTTGAATCTTGCCATTCAGTAAAATCTATTAAATACATTTGCAAATATGTAACCAAAGGGAGTGATATGGCTGTGATTGGTATTAATGCAGAGAATTCCAATGATGAAGTTACCCAATACCAAATGGGTCGCTATGTTAGTAGTAATGAAGCAGTTTGGTATAATATATACGTTTGGTACAATATTTTCTTTTCCTATTCATGAAAGACACCCTACTGTTGTTCATTTAGCTGTGCATTTAGAAAATGGACAAAGAGTATATTTTACAGCACAGAACGCAGTAGAAAGAGCTTTACAGCCACCATCTACTACATTAACCAGATTTTTTGAGATATGTCAAAACGATGATTTTGCTCAAACATTGTTATATTCTGAAATGCCAAAATATTATACTTGGAATCAATCCTCAAGAAGATTTATACGACGGAAACAAGGAAAACCAGTTACAGGATACCCAGATATATTTTCTACCGATGCGATTGGTCGAATTTATTCAGTACATCCAAGCAATGATGAATGTTTTTATTTACGACTGCTATTAGTCAATGTACGTGGCCCAACATCGTTCCAACATGTACGAACTGTTAATGGTGATTTGTGTGGATCATATAGAGAAGCTTGCCAACGTTTGCGATTGCTAGACAATGATGCTCATTGGGATCAAACTCTCAATGATGCTGTAATATCATCACAAGCTCATCAAATACGAACATTGTTTTCTATAATCATATCTACCTGCTTCCCATCAAACCCAAAGGATTTGTGGATCAAGTACAAAGATAATATGTGTGATGATATTTTGTATCAAATACGGATTAGAAGGGGAAATCCAAATATACAAATAAGCGAAGAAATTTACAATGAAGTATTGATTTCAATTGAGGACATGTGCTTGATGATGTCAAACAAACTATTATTTCAATTAGGCCTGGCCGCACCCAATCGTCCAATGCATGATGCTTTTAACCAAGAGTTGCACCGAGAAAAACTGTATGATCTCAACACTTTGAAAGAATTAATTCAAACGAATCTTCCACTATTGAATGAACAACAGAAGTATGTATTTGATACACTTATGAAAGTAATAAATGATAAAAGAGGAGGGATTTACTTCTTAGATGCACCTGGTGGTACAGGAAAAACTTTTTTGATTTCATTGATATTAGCAACAATTCGCTCACAAAATAAAATTGCACTTGCACTCGCTTCGTCGGGAATCGCAGCAACTTTGCTTGAAGGTGGTAGAACAGCTCATTCAGCACTAAAATTACCATTAAACATGCAAAGCAACGAAACTCCAACCTGCAACATTTCGAAGAACTCTGCAATGGCAAAGGTTTTGCAGCAATGTGAATTGATTGTTTGGGATGAATGCACGATGGCACATAAAAAATCTTTGGAGGCTTTAGATAGAACCTTACAAGATCTCCGGAGCAATAATAACCCATTTGGTGGTGCAATGATTTTATTAGCAGGAGATTTTCATCAAACATTGCCAGTGATTCCACGATCAACGCCAGCTGATGAACTTAATGCCTGTTTAAAGTCCTCCAATTTGTGGAAACATGTGAAGGTATTACACTTAAGCAAGAATATGCGTATCAAGTTGCAAAATGACAAATCTGGAGACATATTCTCTAAACAACTCATTGACATTGGTAATGGCAAATTTCCTATAGACACCTTGACTGGTTGCATTAACTTTCCTCAAGGTTTTTGTCAGTTAACTAGATCAAAAGATGAACCTATTCAAAAGGTGTTTCCAGATGTTGCTCAAAATTATAGAAACTATGATTGGTTGAGCGAACGGGCTATATTGGCTGCAAAAAACATAGATGTAAGTGAATTAAATTTCAAAATTCAAGAACAAATTACAGGCGAATTGAGGATATATAAATCAGTTGATTCGGCTACTAACCAAGATGATGTCGTTAACTATCCGCCTGAATTTTTAAACTCGCTGGATTTACCAGGATTGCCACCTCACAATCTTCAATTAAAGGTTGGTTCGGTAGTAATAATGTTGAGAAATATCAACCAACCGCGTCTTTGCAACGGCACACGGTTAGCGATAAAAAAATTATTGAACAACGTGATAGAAGCAACTATACTGAAAAGAAAGTATAAAGGAGAAGACGTTTTGATACCACGCATCCCAATGATTCCGACTGATGTACCATTTGAATTTAAACGACTACAATTTCCAGTGCGGCTTGCTTTTGCTATGACCATAAATAAGTCCCAGGGGCAATCATTAGGTGTTTGTGGTATTAATCTAGAAAACCCATGTTTCTCACATGGTCAATTGTATGTTGCATATTCCCGTGTTGGAAAACCATCAGATTTGTTTGTATATTCACCAGGTAATCAAACAAAAAACATTGTGTATCATAAAGCCCTAAAATAAAAATAAAACAGATTTTTGTTAATAATTATGATTCATTTAATTTACAATAACGCGATTACTGAAAATACTTCTATACGTTTTATTTCATTTTTCTTTATTTAATAGGTTATTAACCCTATGTTAATAATAATAGTAATAAATAATTAATTATCTCTATGTTTTGTCATTGAAGCACCCACTTTATAAATATTTGTCTCCTTTAGGTTCCCACTATCCCTTTAGATTATTTTTCAATCAGGTTTGAACCTTAAGTTCCCCTCTTGGTTTGAAGCCCTCTGGCAGACATCCCAATCAGGGTTTTTAGTGGGTCTCAAAAGGGTGACCAAAGTTCGTGGAAGCTAAGATACTTAAGTCACCCGAGCTGACCTTTTTCTTTAATTCTCCTGAACAGAACCGTCACCATGATGATAGGGCGATGTGTGAGGATCAGCAGAGTAAAAACGTCTAAAGGTCGAAATATAAACTGCCACATTCCAAATCTATTTGACAGAACGAATTCTGCCGAGTTGTATAAAAATTGTATTTATTAAAAAAAAAAATCTTTTAAAATTTAAATGTTTTGAGTTTAACTTTCATTGTATGTATTAGTAAAAACCACCAAATACTTTTAATTATGAACGTCTTAATAAAATGATGAAGTAACATATTAAAAAAAGGAAAATTTTACGATTTATTTATTATAATATTAAATGATAAAAAAAATCCACCAGAATTCTTAATATATATAAATCACGTGTCGCGTTATTTGTCCGCGATGGACTCCTAAACTACTTAATTGATTTAAATAAATTTACACACCACGTACAGTTTGACCTAACTTAAAAGATATAATAATTTTCAACTCAATTCATAGTCGCAGTATTATTTTATTGCAAAATGATAAACTAATACAACAACAACAATTCTAAAAGATGGCGGTATCTATTGACTGGATTGAGTAATTACGAATGAGATATCTACCCTACCTACCTCATTCGTAAGTTTAGTGTTCCAAGTTATTTACTAAAAACTTTGTAATATACAAATAGTGTTATAAACTTGGATAAAATTAAAAAAAAAATTATAATTATTTTGTTTTGATTTTTGCTTAATATCGACTCGAAGAAAACATTATGGTTTTCATGACAGATGTACTCTGAACGTTACCCCTTAAATAGTTTAGTACAATGTAATATATCAAAAATAATAGTCACAGCAACGCGTGACCGGGTCTGCTAGTAAATTATAAAAAGACATTAGGTTTACAACTCACTGTATAAGTCATTAATACGTATTTTTTTTTAAACTTAATGCCTCAGAAATAATATCCAGGTTTAGCCTACACGTAACGCACACATAACACATAACACACGTACAACGATACGCTATCAGTAGATCATCAGTCTCTCGACACATAACTCAATATACCCCTACCCTAGTAATTATCAGACGGCCATCTCTTTGTAATTTAGTGACGGTCGTTTTAGAGGCCGGCAAATTCCTAATGTTAACTGAAAACGATTATTACCAACTGAACGGTCAGGAAGTTTTATTAAATTACATAAATAGAAAACTGATATTTAACTTTAACTTAAATATATCCATTATATACGGTGGATTTTTATTTATTACTTACATTTTTGGATTACACAGCAGACTGTATTTGTATATATTTTTTTAAATATTCTAGAAGTATCCATACAATAACAATATTTAAAGAAATAGGGAGATAAACGTAAAGATATTATCTAAATTGATATTGGGGGTGGCGAGGATATTTATTCTTCCTTGTGACTTTGTAAGAACTTTGCTGCCTCATTCATCATTACCAGTCGTCAGCTCCAAAGAAAATTCATTGTTAAAAATAAGAAAGCTAAACATTTAAAATTTAGTGATTATTTACGTCTAGTGCATTATACAGCCCAAGCTGCCTGCCTGCCTGTCGTGGCATAATAGAAATGCCTTTAACTCATATCTGATTGATTTTAAATTTTTGATGGTACATTAATAACAAAAAAATATCTATGGACGAATACTTTTAGAAATAATTTTGCATAACAATGCCGTTAAGTACCTTTTTTCTTGTGTAATACGTATTAACGCCGATAAGTAACTTTGGGAGTCAATACAGCTGCTAAAGTTTATTAATTTATATTTTTATATAATTAACGACTACGATTGCTCCATTAGATCGCCATTACACGGTCTTTTGCACATTATATAGAGATTAAAAATACTTTAACTGTTTTATTGTTATTATTTTTAAAATACAGACAGAGAATTTTTATCCATATTTTCAAATGAATATGCTACATAATGTAAATAGTGATTACAGTAAATTTTATTATTTTGATGTTTAAATAAATTATAATGTATTTTATTTACTGCACCAGCAAGTAGCCAACCAAAAAGAGTATTCATTAATTTAGGTTTATTTATAACCTATGTATTTTATGATTTCTAAAAATATATCAGCTCCAATTAAGATATTTACGGTTGCAGGGTGATGAAATCAGAAGTTAGCACAAGTTAGTACACTTAAGGCAAATTTAGACGTTGCAAAAATATTGCGAGTTTAGGTACAAACCCAGGAAATACTGGTTGTATATAACAAACATAAAAATATACAAAAGTTACTGTTTTATGATTTTATTTTAGGCTTATAACTTTCTACGGCCTTGTTTATACAATGATTGCCAGTACTGATAGATAACCTTTGGCGAGTTTATCTAGGTACAATTTAATGACAATTTCTTCTTTAACGATTGACTGATAAAATACTAGGTCACGCAAGCGGGGTCGTGAGCTGAGCTAACTTTTGCTCTGTGCACGGCAGGCTATTTACTACGATGTTCTTTAGCTTAGTGCTTACAAACGCTACGAGAGTTAAATGAAAATATAGGCTATTATCAATAAATCATTTGCCAAACATGTCCAGCTTGATATTCGTTTCAGGTCTTTAAATGAAAAATTTTCTACAGAATTGCTCATAACACCCTTCTTTTCGTAATGGCATCACGCTGAAATCGTTAATCGGCTGAGCAGTTGACGATGGCCACTCTAAGCGATTCGTTACTTGTTGATCAGTTGTAACATATGGCAAATTAATAACTGCAGTTTCAACTACGTTATCATCTTCAGTAACGTCGTCCATTCCACTGTTTCCTTCTTCTGCATATGTAAGGAGGCTTGTTACATCTGTATCATCAGACGGTAGCCTGTCCAGTTTTCTCAAATCAATCGGAATGTCTTGATAGAATTCGTTATTTTGTTTCAGCCACCGGAGAGCGTCGAGCACTTTCTGCTGTCTTACACGAAAGTCTTGGAAGTCTGTTGCTGCTTCGCGTCGTACAATGATTATTTGCAGATCTGCAAATCGTTGAGGAAGTACAGTTGCCATCGTTTGAATTTCTTGTTTGACGTTTAAAATAATCCTGCATAACGAAACTGTCCGGGCCCACCGTTTGCCCTGAGCCGATAGACTCGCATAATTGGTTGTATGCGTGCAATGGGCACAGTTTCGATCTGTCACCCCTTGTTATTGTGGTGGCACTGCTCCAGGATCCATAAATTTTTCTGCGGTGAACATTCATGTTGTTCGAATGGAACAGCATGCCGAGCAAGTATAGGGAACTCCTGCTTCTTTTAAAAAATATTTCTTGAATATTAAGAACAGGAAACGTATGCCGATTTTTAATTTTTTTTATTGAATCGACGCTTATTTGTTGATATTAGGAAGCGTGATATATGTGGCTGCACTATCTCGATACTGTTGTGAACGTACAAAAGTTGCTGTGTATCGCGATATACGCCTTGCACACGTTCTGCCTCTTCCTCTGCCTCGTCCACGTTCCATTTTACGATAATGGGATGATATAATAAGATTGAGCAATAATTAAATGGAAGCTTGATGAAATAAAAGTGAAAGAAAATATTCGGACGGAACCTTGCCTGTTCGAAGCCCTCACAGGCAACTGAAGCATTAGTTCAGTTGTTCCTTCTATTTTACTATTCTTTTAACTTAAGCCGCGAACCGGTATGAGACATTCCATATGATAAGTCTATGGACAATTTTCTGGTGAATTTAAACTTTTTTGCTGTAATTCGAAAACTTACCATTCTTTTAGTGTACCTTGAGTTCAATGTGAACTGCATTCTGACGAATTTATAGTCAGTTCTTGTTATCTATGACAGTAGTTACAAACTCTCTTATATTTCAATCCACTCGTAACTCGTGCATCGAGCAGGCGCGCGCTGGTTAGTCACTAATCGAACTAAATTAGTTCTGTTAATTGTTCAGGATCTATCGATCGAAATTATCCGAAATTTGGCACAGTCATAAAGCAATGTGGCATCAAACACCATGCCGAGTTTTTAAACTGTGGTATGAGTAGTTTTTAAGCTAGCACGTAAATTGTCCTAAACTGAATTAGTAAAGTATATGGAATTTAGAATTACGATTTAAAAAAAATTAAATCTTAGCGCTTTATGTTCGCAATCATTGTGGCGAGTTTCGTTAACGTAGCTCTAATAGTTTTTAAGAACAGAGAGTTCGCATTTTTTGCGATCTGACCAGTAAAGAGCTTCGCTTCGCTCAGCTCAATGAAGACTGACTAATAAATGACACTTAGTAAATCATCAAACTTAACCCACAATGCCTCAAAACACATTTTTCTAGCCTAATAGCTTATTGTAATTTAATTAAATCGGGCTCATTATCAATGAAGGTACTAAATAATTAGAAAATTTAGTAAACCGACCCTTAATAAATATCCGTTTTTTTAGCGTTATTTATGAATATGGTCCGGCATGGTTAGCTATGTTTAGAAAATAAAAATACAATTTAAGAAATGTCATTGTCTCACGCGATTTTTCTTGTCGAAAATTAAAACCTGGATCACCTGGACTACCTGGAACACCTGAAGTTACCATCATCATAAAAATCATGGCAATATTGATTTAAAAATTACAATGAAAGTCATGGAATAATGTCATATCTATGGATATCAATTTATAAATAAAAAAAACTCCGTGAATTAACTGAAATATTGAATTTGTAATAAGTAATAAAAATACTTATTATAAATAATAATCTAAAACCTGGAAATTAATTTAAATAATTCAATATCTTTGATATAATTAAACTGATACATATTTTTATCTTGTCTATCTGTCCATCTGTAAGTTCCCGCACGTCTTAAAATCTTAACTAATCGGCTTAAGACTTTTTGTTGGATTTTTTTTTTTGGTGTTTTCTAGTTTATAGGTTTCGTCTTAATTTCACTTATGACATATGTATATCTTCTTATATTATGTAGTGTCTCTTATATCTAATAAGATTGTGTTAAAGGTAATATAGGTTTATTACTTATCAATAACAATCAATAATTTTTAAGTAAAAATTACTTATTTAAATAATAATTTTTTTTCTTAGCAATATAAGATAAAATATAATATTTAGGTAATATAATAATATAAATATATTATCTGCACAGATAACATAGTATGTAAGTTTATTTATGTAATATAAGTTTTTATATGAATTTTGAGATGTAATTTGCCGATTTGTGCACATTTCAACAATAATATTTTTCTTTATCACGGCGATCTTCTCCCGAGACAGAACTCTTTAACCACAAGAGCTTCTATGTTCAAACTATTACTGGTATAAAAAAAAGTTTTTTGTGCAGCTACTATTGCACTTCAAATTCCAAAAAGTGCAAATAAAACATTTAATGCTTTGGAATGCAATATATTTGCAATTGTACAAAGTTTTTGGACCTAAACCAAAAGGTTTTCTGTGCTTTTGTGCATTGCGAAAAGGCGTTTGACAGGGTTGTGAGAAAGAAATTATGGGAGATACTGTCTCGGTGAAATATGAGCGGACCCCTGCTACAGGCTGTAAAGTCTGTTAACAGAGATCACTCAGCCTATGTGCAAGTAGGAGCTGGCATCTCGCACTGGTTTAACATCCAATGGGGTGTTAGGCAAGGTTGCGCTAAGTCAGCTTGGTTGTTCAATTTGTATTTGGATAGTTGTCTATAAGGCGTGAAAGATAGTGACATGGGAGTGAAAGCAGGTGACCTTAAGACCAATTGCTTGCTAGTAACAAAGTCAACGGTAATTTGGCTGCATTGGTGAGACGGCGAAACGTCAGCATAGCTGCACTTTTGGCTGCGCACAATGCCGTTTTTCTATCAACGCTGTTATACGGCAGCCAAACGTGGGTAACACAGAAGAAGAATGTAAGAAACATGAATGCTGTGGAAATGCGATCTCTTCGCAGAATATGCGGGGTCAGTCTAGGTGATTGAACCCGCAATGAAGAGATCGACAGAATGGCAGGTACTAGCGAAGATGTCATGGTGAGAATGAAGGAGAACGTGCTCAGGTGGTTTGGGCATGTCGAATGAATGAGTGATGAAAGAGTGGTAAAAAAAATATATATAGGAAAAGTGAGCGGTAAGAGAGACAGGGAGAGGCCTCGAGTGACCTTCGAAAACACAGTAAATAATAAATACAAACAATGTAGAAACATTTAGAAAATTATCTTCTTAATCTATTGGGATTATTCGTATTTATTGAAGCTTGATTGCATCGATTCAGTTTTTTATTTTGAATATATGTATATATAATTTATAAAATCTATTTAACCCGAACTGTTACAGTCTATTAATTGAAAACCACAAATGACTTTTGAATGCCTGCCTCGTTTCCAATGGAAGATAAGGTAAGCTATATTGACAGCTCGTTAAAATATTTTATGTACGCATTTAAAATTCAAAACCACGCCATTTATATTGATGCAAAATAATTTGGTTATCCAATTCAAAGTTCAATACGTGAATATTGAAATTTAAATATCAACCGTTGGATTCGTTTCGTTACGTTAAACACGTGGAGATAAATTTTATTAAAAAGTAAAATTTGTAGAAAATGTTTTTCATTTTATTCCATAAATTAATTAATTCGTGATGGCTACTTTGTATTATATTAATTTCTGTGTGACTATGTATTGTAATATTTTTTATTAACTATGATTATTTTAATCTATCAGGTTAGGTTTTATTTAATACAAAACTGTATAATTATTTAGATTTTTCTTCATAATTATTATTATTTTCTATAGAGATGCGATTATATTTAAGTTTTATTAAATATCGGTGGCACCTGTGCACTTGAAAGCGGTAATCCTTATTTTGCTGACGAATTTAACGGTGTATGGAATAAATTTTTAATTATTAATGCTGCAAGGTTAAATAATAGACACACATATGAATTTACTTTAAAAGTAAAAATATTTTAATATAGTAATGCTAGCAAGTATCGTGTTATATCTACTGTCTGAAACTAATTCGTACCTTTGTTATGTTAATCAATTAATCACCGATGTCTCTTGATCGGTCAGAATTGACCGTTGAACACTGTCTTTCGGTACTTTTCCCTTCAGCTCTTTTGCGTGAGATGTGCTTATTAGTAAAAACTGTAATTCATTTATAAGTCAGATTATTATAGTACATTCACTATTTTATGTAAATTTCACGTCATAACAACATATTTATATGTTGTAAAATCGAATAGTTTAAAGACATATAAATTTTATTAGAATTTATTAGTATATATATATATATGTGTGTAAATATTATGCGCTGTTATAGTTCCACTATGGTGTGTAAGAGAAAGAGAACTCGGAATGATGTATGTATGTAAGTTACTCGCATTTGCTCTTAAATTTTAATATTGTTTATTATTTATTTGTTACAAAATAATAAACATAATCTATTACACTATAACAACGTCAAACTATTGAAGAGCTCTCCATTCAGCGGTTAGGTTCGCCCGTAAACTTGGAGGCGGGCTTAACTTTCATTTAATCAATCAACATTAAATATAAGTATAGACGTCAAAGTAATAAAAACAATTAAAAGATATTGATACTATTTATATATTTAAAAAATTATATTATAATACATTTCTTCGTGACTGAAAATTATATCTTTGTTTGCTTTACTGTAAAAACCTTAAGGCATCAACTAACGGACGCAATAACTATTTTTATGTACGTTCCCATTATTCATAATAATTGTAAACTAAGTTTTATAAGAAAGAAATAAAAAATAGATACATAATTATAATTATTGTTTTGAGTTCTATGTCATGTACTAAACGCTTAGAAATAATTTTATTCACTATTTTGTAATATTTAAAGATAAAAGTTCTTAATCGTGATAGATTCTCAATGACAAAAGTTTTATAATTCATTTTATTATTACTACATTCTATAGATACGAGGGAACTTCCCGGCCCGAAGGGCCGGAAAGGGTCAAATGTCACGTATCAGGTTGGCACCCACCCTATTTTGTAGCCTGATTCAATAGCTTTTTTTTGATGTATGACACATTATTGTGTGATTTGTGGGTGATAAGTGATGCGCGTGCATACATAGTCAATTAGGTCATTATTATATAGTAAGGAAAGGATGATTTATTGATAGTTATTTTTTGTTCTAAGTAAAATATTTTATATAGGCCCTGTATTACGTCTGCAGTTTTGATTAAACATTTATATTATACATTTATTCCGTAAATACTAAAACCTCACCAAAGAGTGTGAGTGTGTGTGAGTGCATTGACAACAACACTATGGCAGCAAAGTACATGTTACTGGCATTCCTAAATTTATTAAAATATATTTTTTGTTAACTTATCACTGTTCTGAGGTCCTAAATATGTTATTAAAATAAAAAAGAAATGTTTATAAATCAATTATGATTTTTTTTTTTGAAGTAGAAAACTTTAATAAAGTGGAATTCTTGTCTCGCACGGAAATAACCTGAACAGATTGGCAAAAGACAATTACGATACAGCATGTGTCCGAGTACAGTGGCCTGGTCACTGCTACGGTGTTAATCGAAATAGCTTTGTACTATTTAAGTGACTTTTTCTCTTAAAATACACTTCGATTTTATTACACTATCAGCAAAATGACGAACCTGTTATCGCTTCTGAACCAGGAATTGTTGTGTTAACAATACTGCTGAATACAATTTAGATATATCTATTAAGATAAAATGAATGCTCAAAATTAATTAAGTTTCCAGAAATGTTTAAAAAATCTAAATGAAAAATACTTTCATTAAATTGAATTGATTATATCAAGCACGTGGAAAAAAGAATTAGCTTTGTTGGACGCAATCGAAATAATTCATGTAGCATTCTTGCAAAATTTTTGTTAAAATATTTAACGTTCGCTAGTATGTATTCGCGTCGTTTCCCTTCATTGAGACACCATTTTTGTTTCGTTCATTGATTTAAATGGATCCACATATTTATTAATTATCACAAAATATTTAGTACTTTATATGAGCGGAGAAATCTTGTGAGTATCTCTTACTACCTCAATTAAAATTGTCAACTTAGTTTTAGTTCTAAAATTGTATTAATAATTTAATTCTAGTTAAAAATTTATCATCTGCAATGACCAAACTTCAAAAAGTGACGTCGGTCCTGTTGTTATATAATTTTTTGTTAAAAACACACACCAAAAATCGATATGATGCGATAACATTTCTTACTCACCAAGACTTTATGTTATAGCAGTACAAGTTGTAAATTTGATAATGCTAATACATAAGATATTGGGCAACATGAAGTATGCTGATTATAGTCATTTCGCGAACTCAAATTTTTCATACAGGAAACAATTAACAGTGGCATTGTTATTTTCAACCATTATGAAGTATTTTTTTATTATTGACAGTTAAGAACACAATTTTACTATACGTGATACTTAAAAAATAAAATGAAAATGAACGACTAAACATTCGATTTGAATAATTAATATAAAAAATATTTTGTTACATATTATATCTTATTAAATATTAAACACTGTATTTACAATAATTGAATCAATTTCCTAATAAATATGATTGTTTATCAACTTGATCGATTATTGTGATCAAGCAATATTTTATTTATAATTGCACTTAAAATTGTACATAATTATTAACAGAGAACTTGAAAATCCTTAGCCACTAATGTTGAGAATATTTTGGTAACCGGTCAACAAGTTGGTCATAGTTGAGGCACGCGCTCCGTGGCAAGTCTACATGTTTGGAATAAGTTAAGACTTTAGTTTTCAGCTAGCAAAAGTACAACTCACTAACACTATATTAATTAGATGCGGCTGTTTTCGTTTACACTGATGTCAGTATTCTATATTCAGACATATTAGTTGCTTTATTACCGCGTCATTACGCGTCATTATTTAAAACTAAGGTACTTTTTTAATATTGAGATTCGTAGAAAGGTAAAATTTTTGTGTATACTTTAATCCGGGGTAGATGAAATTTCTAAAGAGTCAAAATATTTTAATTTACCTAATAACTATTGGATATAATAATTCTTCGGAACTAATTACGTATTATGTAAACTCAGTAGTTATAAATAAAAACAGTCATATGTTACATTCGGATACACCTGACTTCAATATATTCGAGAGGAATGATGACATAATTTATAAAATTCTATCTGAACTAATCAAATGAAATATTCCTCTTTTAGACAAGTTTATCACTGGTGTTCAAAGTGGAAAAAATATAAATAAATTGAGAGCCAACTGCTTTCTGTTGCATTTGATTACCAATAATAATAATGTTGATAATTGAGGGGATTATTGTTATCGAGATGCAGTAATATATATGTACGTTTGGATTAGTCGAGATTGGAAGCATCCTAAGCAATTAATGTAGTCTGATACACTATGTAATGTCTATATTAATAACAAGATTAGTAACAGAAACACAAATGATGAAGATTTTGTTACCTGTAGATATATGTAACAAAATATTAAAAATACTCGCAACGAATTAAGTACATGCCACAGATGTAAAGGGCTTATGCCCATAATAATTATGCCCTTCTGCCCAGAAAGCCTGAAAATACTTTAAAGATAAAAGCAATGAGGATTCCATTTAAGAAAATTTATTTGCTTTTGATTTTTTGCCCATTCTTTCAATTAATTTGTATCAGTCAACGTTCTTATTCTAATGACGATCAGTTGAACAATGTAAATAGCACAACTATGTATACCTTTTTCTATTTTGTCTAAAACTATATGTTAATATTTAAAGTTTGTCTTAAACTATATATTTATATTTATCATTTATATAAATAAAGTAAATGGAATACCAAAATTATAGCAATGGAATTGAAGAATAATATTTTGTTGAATTTGAGATATTAAATAAGTTGTTTTGCTATGGTGACTTTAAAATATTCGACCTATAGGATATCGTGTCGTCACCTACCTTAATGAATTTAAGCTTTATCGAAACAAATGCAATATTGAATGAGATTAACCTGATTTATAGACCATTTCAAATATGAATTTTGATACTTATGTTGCAGCTGATTTTTTTTCTATTATGCAAAGTTAGAAACATTGGTTAGAATTGTCGAGGTACGCCTAACAGACAAATAGGTAGAAAACAATAAAAGATTATTTAAGGCCCTTATTGTCAGGATATATCAGTTGTAAGTGAGTCGGGAACATTTTCGTCTTAATATATTTTTTCATTTCATACTCCTTTACAATAAAAATCTTAAAATACATTTATAAGTGATCTTTTGATAAGTGAATAAGTTAGAATACAATATAGTAAGGTATATATTATTCATTAAAGGTAACCATGAAATGCTTACGTTATGTATTAACATAGCTACGTCGCATGAGGGCTTCATGCAGATGTTACAACCCATTCCATGCGTAATCTCTTCTTATTACCTCTTCCGAATATAACAGAGACAAAAGTAATTCCACTTTAAGTGTTGTTTATTTTAGATCTATTGACGTTACTTTATCAACAATGTTATTGGTTCTATTACCACACATAGACCTACTTATTGTTACTTATGTAAACTTATTATACTTTTTTTGTACTTTGTTCTGACTTATTTGTTGCAAGTATTTGATAAAATATATTTTAAAAACTATTTCGGAAGATTTCGTTGTTATATTTTTTTCTATATTGCGTGAGTGTTTCTAACTGGTTACACAGATACAAGAATAATTTCGGCTACTGTTGACTTTTTTGTAAGCTCAAATATTAATTAAATTGGAATTTACACAGTTCTAATCCTGGGGACCAAACTGTTTAGTTAAAATATTTTAACTGTGCTCGTCTCATAAGAAAAAGATCACATACAGATCACTTCTGTTAAGCACCAGGGATTACTCATACATATTTTATAACTATAACCTATAACTATATATTTTATTCTGAGATGTGAGCTATAAATTTGTAAAGTTTGATTAATATCCATTAAATCGTGTTTTTACTATCTTTTGCTCGCGGCTGAGCTTACCATAATACCATACGATTTTATTTTGAGCGCTATGTTCAAAAAGCTATATTACTGTTAAGGTTCATCAAAATTTTAGTTTTTGCATGTAAGCGCAACAAATCTGCATTCAGACTGACAAATATTAGCATTTTAATATTAGTAGGATAATGCGCATATTAAGTCAGTTTCCAGCCACAGCTGTAACTAATGCCGTGTACTTGAAGCAATTTTCTACTGAGTCCAATTATTTCATTTATGAGATCTACAAATTTTATAGTCCTATCATATTAAATAAACATGTTTGAAACTCTATAATTTTTTGTTATTCTTCTCTCGCTGAAAGAGCAAATACAGATGAATTTTAGATTACCTCCCTCTTAGTTATATTGTTACAAAGACAATGGTTATTATTTTGTAAGTCAAGTAACTGTAGTTTGTTTCCTTCAAACATCATCAAGTATCACATCACCTCTTTTCAAATTTCAATACATAAAATTCTTTGTCGTACTTATAAATATTAAAAAAACTAAAGAGGAAATATTTATAACTATAATAAAGGATAATTATTAAGAACATTTAAAATAATAGTGATTTTCATTCGTTCTGTAATTGGACATTAACGAGAGCATTATATGGTGTTACTACATGTGTGTACATTTCTTACACGTAATGATATAATTATATTCAGTAATCAGCAGTACCTACATGAAATTCCTAAATTGTTTAAGTAAGACTGAATTTTTATTACAATAATTGAATGAATTTGTACAATTGCTTAAATGTTAGGACTTGAAGCCTATAAGACATGCACTGATCATTTCTTAACTGATAATTTAAAAAGAATAGGGTAGTAAAAAGCAATACAACACTTAAGCGGTACGCAAACGCACAGAAAAATTTTGGTTACGGATGGGAAAATTCTTACAATTGAGCAATATTTTAACAAAAAAAATGACCGTATTTATTCTGAAAGCTTTAAAGAAGCTTTGCAACTAGTCAACAGGGTACAACGTGCGCGTTACCTACCTCAGTGATGATTTGGTGGGGTGTTAGCTATGAAGAAGTGACTGAGCCATAGTTTTATGTAAAATTTATCAAAACATCGGCACAATTGCATCAAGATATCATTCATGCGAAGGTAGGCTTCTTAGCAACACCATGCCCAATGATCAAGAATGGTTCTTCCAGCAAGACTCGGCACCGCATCACAAAGCTCGATGCACACACTCTTGGAAAGAAATGAACGTTTTTATCTTAATACACTGGATAATGATTTATGGTCAGTTTTAAAGACTAAGGCTTGCTCCAAATCCATGATATTTTGAAGTTCCTAAAAAAGTCCATACGATTGGCAGTGATAAATTTTCCCATAGAAAGAGTTCGTGCTGTTGCGTTCGTATTGCTGCCAATGGAGACCACTCCAAACAAACTTTATATATCACACTAACATACTGTAGTAGTAACAAATGTTACGTACAATAAAAAATATTGTTTTTTTTTGGAACAATATTTATGGCAAGACTAAGTATATATATATATATATATATATATATATATATACATATATATATATATATATATATATATATATATATATATATATATATATATATATATATATATATATATATATATATATATGTATATACATGTATATATATAGATATATATTTGTTACTTTGACAATCAATGACTAGATATCGTTATATACCTATAATACACCGCCTAGTGTAGAACTAATAGATGATATTTTTATCATTCTGTTAAAACATTTTTGCAATTTCGATGCCAAATTTGAGTACAATAGGGGAAACGATAAAATACAAGTTTAAATTGAATTTATAAGTAACACCCCAATAGCTAAACAAAAGTTTTACAAGGCTTTCTTCGACGACCAAATACGAACTTTGAGGTCACCAGCAAATGCCTTTGTTGTCAGTTCATTGTAGATACGTAATGGATTAAAAAGAATCGGTAATAAAAATAGCCAAAAATGGTTCGGGTTCCGTTCTTTCGAACTATCAACGAATCAAATGTTGTTATTTTAGGTAAGTAACTATGCTTTATTGTACCTAAATGGAAGTTAAATTTAGTTAGCTAAAGAATTTTATTTCTTCAAAAAATGTTATTTTAATAGAATAGATACTTGGAATTTATGTTGTAGCTATTCATTAAAACTAAGCTGTTCAACTAAATTCCGTGACACAAAGCGCTTTGTGCTGTACCGTGTAACCAAAATGTTCCAGCCAATTATGTATCTCATTTATTTTGTTGTTGCAAATCATGTCATATAATACTGACATAAATGAAATGTATTTATGCTGACGTTTTCAAGAATATCTAGACTATTTTTATCATCGAACTAGCAGTAATAATTATGACAGATTATATTGCAGAAAGCGTTTTGTTTATTAAACGTGTCAGAAACTAACAAAATATCAATAAGTACGGATTTATTGGTGATACATTTAACACTGAATTACCATTGACATTTGTACATATTAATGGAAACGCTAAATACTGAAATATCTATTAATCATTATTAAAAAAGATGGAGGAGATAATCAGCCTTCATAACAAACTTTTTGTTAGTAAATATTAAAACTGAATTAGGAAGTTAAAATTCTATTAAAATTAAACAAAGGCTTGTGGCAAATATGTCGCCGTTAAGTTTCAGTAAGACGATTAATTTTAGCGTTTTGTTCGCTTTTTTAAGTAGAATCTTAATATATTTTTAAAATGAGCAGACTCGTTAAAAGAAATGAGTGCATTACTTAAACATTATATAATAATTTAAACGTTCACTCCTTGTGAAATCCTTCTAATATGATCTTTTATATATCTGACGTTGCGAGACCTCCAAACATAAAACAGTTTTTTTTTAACTAACAAGTATTTATCATCATAAATTCTTCGACAATAATTTTAGGTTAAGAGTGTAGCTAAGAAAAAATTAAACTAACATATTTATATATACTAAATCAATAATGCTTAAGAAATTTTGATTACAAATTCAGGCTAGTACACACTTCGATACGCCCGATGTAAAACTTTTTTAATCACGATCATCAAGAATCAACTGCTTATTACGTTCAGTGTCATACCAATCTTCAACCTTATAATAGAGAAATAGTGGGGTACACCATACCAGACAACTAGATAGTTATAGTCCTTTGACTGAAACTCGTATATTAATAGTGTCCATTGGGGTAACATTAATGCAGGTAACTAGATGTTTTTATCAATTGTACAATTCTTTTAGGTAGTATTAGAGTTAGCTGTCAAAACCCCTTCCGTTTCACTCCATATATCATGTATGTAGTATACTGTATTTCTTCCCAAAATATGGAAACGTTTTTGCAATTGTTGGATTTGTTGTTGTGTGGGCGACGCCACCACTGACCATCAGTCGGACCCTCTGCTATTTTTCCAGTCAATGCAATACAAAAACCGTCTTGGATAATGATTTTTATTAAAGATTTTCCTGGATTAAGATCAAGGTTATGTAAATAAAAAGTAGTATAGATATTAACCGTTTGATAGAAGACCTAGACTTGGAATTTGAATGATTAATATTTATGTTAATTTAACTGGTATAATGGGTGAAAAAAGACTTGATCAATCTCTGAAATAATATTATATTTTTTTCGCTAATTAATATGTATTTTCTTTTGCTTTTTGTCAAATATTTATTGTATGCTATTTGTTTTGCAGAGTTTTATTTTAAAGCCATTTTAACAACTTGAAAGTCTATTCTAAGTCCATCTTGAAACTTAAAACTTACTGAAATAGAAAACGTCCAGACTGATTTTGAGAAATTTTAGACAGATTTGGAGTTGTTATCTAGCGATCCTAATCAACCAGCATGTGCATTATAGCATTACGGTAATTACATGTGAATACATGCACATATATTAAGTAATACTCGTATCTCCACTAATAACAGATCTCATACCAGAATATACTCTAAATACTAAGCTTATAATACAATCAGATTCTCTCAGTAAATGTATGTATATTACTTCAGTATTTAAATTGCACTACAAACAGTTCAGATATTAATAACTTTATTAACCTAGAAATACTTGAAGTACGACTAGTACTCATAAAAAAATGAATAGTGTTTGCTATTTTGTGATGATTAATATATTACGCAGTTTGCTCTAATCATTACATATTACGAGTAGAACTGTTTTCTAATATTATTTTCAGCAAAACGTTAGTTGCTTAGTGTTTGTATTAGTAAGTAAATGTTTTAAACACTCTCATATGTGAAGGATTACAAAAGAAGAGAGCAACCGAAGAAACAATGAAGCAATGAGCGAAAAATTATATGTCAAAGAAGCAAGTTTTCATGACGATGATGTATAATAGAAGACCGTGACAGAGATTAACATATTGCGTTGATCCCGAATAATAGGTGTAAGTACAGGATGATGGTCTATATATATTACATTTAAGATTTTTTTTTGTAGTACAGTAGACAAGTTTATATTTGAAACTAAAGAAACTTTATATTTGTAATACAAGAAACGATGATTTTTTTATGTTAGAGGAGGATAAACGAGCTTGTGGGTCGCAGATGATACGTAAAATAACGTTACGCATCCAGGACATGAGGTAAATGTGTTAATAATATGACTAAGACTAAAATAAAATGCCATTTCGACAGAATAAGTTGTTTCTCAGGTTACTATTTATATTAAAAATATATATATAATAAGAAAACATTTTAATTCTGTTTTATGTTTGGATGAATACCAAATTTTAGTCTTAATTTTTAACTATCAATAAACGAGTATTGCAGCTTTCATAATATTACTACTACAGTAAAAATAACAAAACAAAAGTTATAGTGAGAATTACAACGATGTTCACTTAAGTCTCCTTAACTACTTCGTTAAAGTAATTAACTTTAAATTTGAGTCTAAATCCTTGTCTAGTGTTCAGGGGAATTAATTTACGACAAACAAAACAGGGACAACAGTTGAAATAATCTGCACATTTCTTTAATCTCGTTTGAAAATAGCGCACCGGTTTTATATATGTCGGGAAATAAAAAAAATTATAGTTGACTATAAATTCATTTATTATTACAAAAAAATAATATCTACAGAAATATTTACTAAACGAAATATTCGAGAACAATAATAATTTAGGTACAAAACAATCGAAAAATATATTAATGCAAATATGATCTTGATCTTAAAATATATAAAATTTTGTTTTTTCAGCAGTATACCAATGTTCAACAGCATACCAATGACATATCCTCCAACGAGCGAGGTTTCTGGAAGCTGTTTTCATATTCTGCAGGTATGGCTAAACAAAATAAACAGAATATTGCAGTAATTAAATTATAATAGTTTTATTAAAAACCAACTTAAAAGAGCTAAATAATATTTAGCACATAAAATAATAATGAAATTGTTTTGAAGAGTTTAAGTTTCACATATTTCCTCAAGTCTGCTAACTCTATAGAGAAGAAATCTTTACACTATGCGGAGTTTTATCCAAGCCCTCGTTGCAATAATGAAATAAATTAGAGCTAAAAGTCTAAAGCTGAGTGCATTCTCGTTAGACGTTTTCTCTTCACCTAAGAGCTTCTGTTTGCGAAATCTTATTATACGAAGAAAATATTTTGATTTAATTTTTACATATACATATATATATATATTTATAATTTGATGTATTTGAATTGTACTATATTATATTAAGGTTATCAGTAACTTCGTCTGCGTTCTACTTCCCCATTATTAATAAAGACATATGCTATACATATAATAGGTTCCAGCCTAAAATTTTCTTTATTTAATATACAAAAACAAAACGAGACAAAAATATGCTGCAAAAATCAGAAAATAAAATTTAAAAAATACTTTGCGAAACAAAAGGTTAACAGCAACAATCATATTTTCCCCACCAAAATTCCGTTACATTTACATACCACGTGTCAACTGGCGTCCTCCATCATGGCTGTCCACGGCTACGTGAAGTACTTTTTTAACTTTTTTTAGAATTTAGCTTTAGCACTACTACTATTATTCACTTAAACATTATTTGCGATAACGTCAGAGATCCGAGAATTTTCCGGAGAAACATTTCATAAAAGCTATTTATATTTCATTCACACAATATACTTACCATGAATTATTTTTTTTAGGTTATTAGAATACATTTTTCTGTATTATATACAAGTATCGTGACTTTCAAACTTTCTAAATAGTTTACTAATATAAAGGGAAGAATCTACGAAGTCTTCAGTGACACATACGCGTATCCATTGAATGGCAGATATTTTGGATAAAATAATAGAAATACCTTTTCAATGAACAAGCAATAACAATTGTAATAACACGATCATTCTCAACGGTCAGTGTAAACTTCTTTAGTATCAAAACCGATCAAAAGTAATCTACTTTTGATCGCTTTTATATTATTAATAAATTTTCTGGGACTTGTTGTTTTGTTATCATGCTTTTGTAGTTTCTTTGACATTTTAATTCGTGCTACCGTTACCGTTCCGTTACCGTTCGTTACCGTTCGTTATACCCTTACCTTAATATCTTTTATTTCCATTTACCCTATTTCCTTCTATAACTCTTCCACTTTTCTTTTTGCTCTGAGATTCTCTATATCTAGATGGAGATATTACAGATCCTTTGATCTGTATGTAATTCCCACTGTTATACAAAATATATACGTATATGCGTTTCTAGATGTAAGAGCGGTTTCCACACAACAAAATTGCTAGTAGACGCTATTAGTGAGCGTAGGAGAAGCTATTACCGTCTTCTATTAAATTAAATTAATATAAAAGTTCATATTCTAATTATTACAAAGCTGGTATTAGCTTCAACAGTTGAATCTTTATCTTGCAGTTTTAAGTAGCGTTGTGGTTTGACACCATCGTTGACATGACTTTTTGTGATACATCCTCTTAACACATGTGTAATATATTCCAAAATAATGTTTTATGTAAGTGTGTGTGTATTGTGAACACTTATGTATTTATAAGTTTAAATAAAATAGAAAAAAGGTCTTTATATATACAATATATATCAAAACATGCCTTATATAATAATTTCCTTTTCAGCATTTTAATAATCGGTGCCACAAAACAAAACACAAAACAAATAATCCTTCATGAATAGCACACCTACACAAATTATTAAGAAAAGCACACTATGGCTTTCATTTCAATATTTTACATACAAATATATCTTCACTTCACTTCATAAAACTAGTAAAATTTATATTCTTTGTAGTATTTTAGTTAAACTGGTTTGATTCACTTTCAGTTCAAATTAAAAAACGATCGAACTTCATCAAATCAACGAGGTACTTTATCTTACCTAACTTATTTATTCAATAAAGATAATTACGTAATGTAAATTTACTATTAGTATACAAAATTGTGGAAGTTAATGTTCAAAGTAATCTTGTAAGTATAATCTAAAACTTAATTTAGGAAGCGCCATTAACTCTACCTTACTTGGTGTGAAATAAAGGAAGAAATATAAAAAATTAAAAATTAAAAAATCTTTATTGAAAATCAGTTTTAACGAAACATCTTTTCATTGTCAATACTACAACCAGCTGGGAAAGTTATTGCCTGTCAGAACTGAGAAGAGTTGGCGACAGAAACTCAAAAGGTTTGCCTGATAGTTTGATAACACATAACTATTTTAATCGACCTTCTGAAGTATTTATAATTTATTTCAAATAATAAATATAAGCCAGTTTATTTAATTTAAAATAAATTTAATTGATTTTATTAATTTTATATATCCAATAGATAAAGTTAAATAAAAAATTTGTTATAAAGAAACTTGATTTCATAATGAAGGACTTTGATATATTAGCATTTTCACGATGAGCAAAGAAAAGCTTCCACAAAACTAATTAAATGTCATGAGCAGTAATAAGCTGGACAAGTTTTACTTGCGTTCACTGACAGCAACAGTTTTCTACTAAGTTTATCATCAGACGAATTTTAATTAACTATTGTTTAAAACCATAATTGACATAAGTGACATAATAAGTGATTGGTTAATTGCAACATCGGTGTGTCCGTTAGACTACAGGAAATATAGTCGGAGCACCTGCTGGTTCGATTTTTGCTTTTGATTGTAATTATCTGCTATAATATGTTAATATTGGAGATTATTGGAGTTCTATTTATAGATAGATATTTACAAAATTTTACTGTAACAATGTTTTTCATAATATTACTTATTACTAGAAAGTGATTTTTTCCATTACCGTATCGCTGAAGTCAGCTTAAATAAAGGGATATTAATGGAAGTTTTCATATTGAAAAAACTTTCTTCATATGTCAATTCATACACTGTTTTACAAAAACACAGTATATTATCGGTATAACTTTGATTATACACATATTTGTACTGAAAACCGTATAATTATTACGTTTAAACAATGTCTATACTAACCGAGAGCTATTACAAGATGAATTGACAGTTGTAAGAACACATCTCCTTTTATTCACTCTTACAGAAATTGTGACCTCCGTCACAGTTATCACTTTATTTCCTGAGGCGTTGAAAAGTACAGCAGTAAGCCCGTCTCATTTTCAGCCCCAGGCGCTTCAATCACACGCTGACTGCTTCATCCCTCTTATTAAATCATCAGGCGGCTGGTGGGTATATTGATAGAAGGTCTAGCACGTCTGATATATGACGAAAATAACCAAAATAAATTATAACAGCATAACACTATTTAGAATAACTTTTTCTTTTTTCAATATATTTTAGACAGAAAATAGTGTCAATATATTTGTGGCAACGTGGTATTTAAGTATACTAAAGATAGTAATACATGAGAATTGATAAAAATCTGATGGAAATTTGATAAATGTTTAATGCTTAATCAATTAAGTTGATTTAAGTTACAGTATAGATAGATTTAAATTTGTCAACAAGCGTCCTTTGTTTTATGAGTGTTATTTTAATTCCTTCCATATTCAAAAAATACAAATGTAATAATTATATTCATATATTAAGTCAAAAGTTAAAGTAATTCATAGTAACTTAATACAATATTCATATTTACTAACTATATATTTATTTACTAACAATAGTTTCTAAATTATGAATAGAGTTACAGGAACATATTATGCCATATAGGTAATCGACAAAAGATGTACATAATAATAAGAAACGTAACATTTCACAGTAATTCATAGTTACTACCAGTGATACATTGCTACAATAAAACAAATACCAATATGTCGGAACAAAAAAATAGCTTTTTATCGACATAATATCTTATTGCTGTTTCTCTAACAAGTTCCCTTAGTAACCTAAAACATAACTAATCAAAAACTATGACGTCTTATTGAATTCGGTAAATTGCATCACCGAAATCAGATAGTCGACTTTACATATTAGTACTGAAGATAAAACAATAATTATATATGATGATAAAAATTTCACCCAGTTGATTCCATTGAAGCACAATACTGGCCAAAATTAATAAATTTCAATAAATAAACAGCAAATATACAATTTAAGTTAAATTATTATGTTATTTACTGCTTGATAATGGCAGACATAAAAAATTGGTAAAAAAGTAATTACAGAATTATAAAAATATATAATTCAAATGTAGTACCGTCACCTCAGATAACTTGAAATACCTGTATTTAAGGATATATTCAAAGCTTCCAAGACGCGTTTGCACTTTAAAATGCCTTATCGGTTTTTGAGCTCATATCAAAGCATACAAAGGATACCACAGTCTCCGAATATATACGAGTAACACATGATGCACCGTAGACTAGTTAAAGATTTATTATAAATATAATTAATACTTTAAAAAATAGCTTCTACTTTTAATAAATGTTTGAAATATTTATAAATTTAATATTTTTTCTTTAGTTCACATCAAATAAGATATTATTATGTATCGAAATAGATGAAAAAATTATGATATATATGGTTCTGTTACTTCAGCCCGTTTACACAATTTGAAGACAAGGTATAGATGTCTAATTATCTAATAACTTTTTAGTCTAGCTACGTTTATTGAGACTTTAAATAGATTTAGAAAGATAGATTGACAGTGACATTGGCAGGACTCACGTTGAACGAAACCTCAGCTTAAGTGACAGAGCGACGGGATAGGTTCCAAGAAGTTAAATATTCCTGCAGTGTGACTTGATATCACCAGTTCGTATAATAAGAAAATAAGTCGAGCTAAGTCTTTAGATTCGTTTATTTTACCTTTCCTCGATATTTCTGAATTTATTCTTTAGAAACTTACCTACATGAAACCAACAGGTTATTAAACTTTTATAATATCAACTTTAAACCTCATTAATACAAAACATATTAAAAAATCTTTCACTTTATATAATTATTCAGAATTATATAAATAAGAATAAAATGATCATTTAAATAGGTTACCTCTTTAGGTTATAATTTTTTTTGTTTTATTAAAACTGTCTGCGTCTAATAAAAATATTATTGTATGTGGTGATTTTAACATAAACTTATTAGATAACTCCGCTACCACTATTAGATTCAGATCATTGTTAAAATCATATAACCTTATTAACTTATTCTTAGAGCCCACTAGAATAACTGAGTCTACTTCCACTTGTATTGATAATATTTTCACAGACTTTATACCGAAGAATAAGAAAATAATTGATAGGTTAAATTCTGATCACTGTGGGCAATTAATATCTTTTAATTACAAATTCAGCAAAGAAAAACAAAAAATTGTGTTTGTTCCTATAACTGTAAGGCGCATGGATAAGTTTAAAAATAATATTTATTTATTTATTTATTTATATCTTTTCCACTTTGAATCATTATCAGTGATCACTTGTGTACGTCAAAATGGAAGTGTCAGGAGGGCCTATTTCGATACCAGATTTATCGTAATAAGCCCTTCTGTAAAAGCACTGTCCAACTTAATGTTAAAGCTATGAGGGTTCCAAACGCGTCCTGGTCTGAGAAGAACCACACAACAAACTCAGCCGGATATATATTTTTTTATATTGTGATCACTGTTTCACAAATGTCAATCTTAAAAGCTATTTTGGAACAACTAGAACCGTCGCAATATAATGAAAAAAATAATAATAATGATAATAATAATAAAAAATAAAATTAGGCCTGCTACACAACCAGTCACCGCAAGCAGCACCCGTTCACGAGCATAACGCAAGAGCCAGCCATCACCCTCTTCGCGCATATTTGAGGGAGGAGCGCAACCCGACTCCCGACGCTACCGCAAGTAATGACTTCTAAGGAATCGGTGATGCAACAAGTCGATAAAACGAAATTAATCTACAACAAAAAACAAATTGCGGAGATTACTAGTTATTCGCAATATAATACAATTCATTCCCAGGCCATACCGTCGTTAATGTAATCCTGTACACTATAGTAGGATTTTTTTATCAAATTTATTTTTATATATAATTTAAATTTATTTAATGATAAACTTAAGGCTTCATTTGGGAGCTTATTATAAAAACGTATACAATTAACCTTAAAGGATTTACCTATTTTATGGAGCCTAGTGTTGGGCATAGCGAGTTTATTTTTATTTCTCGTATTAATTTTATGAAAATCACAATTTTTTTTGAATTTAGAAATATTTTTATGAACGTAAATTAAACTTTCATAAATATATTGATGATAAACAGTCATTATTTTAAATTCTTTAAATTTGTTTCTTAAGGATTCTCTAGGTCTCGTATTATATATTGCTCGAACAGCCCTCTTCTGTAGTGTGAATATGGTATCGATGTCGGCTGCATTACCCCATAAGAGTATACCGTATGACATTATACTATGAAAGTAACTAAAGTAAACTAATCGAGCAGTTTCCATATTTGTTAATCGACGTATTTTTTTAACCGCGTATATAGCAGAACTAAGTCTACTTGATAAATCAAATATATGAGGACCCCATTGCAATTTTTCATCTAAGGTAATGCCCAAGAAAGTAGTAGATTTGACCAAGTCCAATTCCTCATTGTTTAATTGTACATTGGTTTTAACATTTTTAACATTTGGTAAAGTAAATTTAACACATTTCGTCTTTTTTTTATTGAGCAACAAATTATTGGCGTTAAACCATTGTACAACATCTGAGAGAGCATTATTTACATCGTCAATAACAGATTGCCTTCTGCTAACTTTAAAAGTAAGAGAAGTATCATCAGCAAACAACACTATCCCATGTTTTTCCCTCACTAGGTGAGGTAAGTCATTTATGTAAATGAGGAACAAGAAAGGCCCTAAGATAGAGCCCTGAGGCACACCTATTTTTACCAAAGAACCGGGGGAACGTATTCCATTTACGTCTACTTTTTGAATTCTATCATTAAGATATGAACTGATCAAATCTAGGGACTTATTCTTAACTCCATAATGTTCTAATTTTTGTGTAAGGATTTCGTGTTGAACGCAGTCAAACGCCTTAGATAGATCACAGAAAATGCCAAGTGCATCCTGGGATCCTTCCCAGGCTTCAAATATATTGAGTAATAGCTCGACCCCAGCATCTGTTGTAGAGCGACCGGCAGTGAAACCAAACTGGTTTTTGTGCAAGAGATTGTTTTTACTGAAAAAATCAACAAGTTGATTAAGAATTATTTTTTCAAAAATCTTGCTGAATGTGGGTAAGACTGAAATTGGTCTATAATTACTAGGATCTAATGAACTGCCAGATTTAAATAATGGAGTTATTTTACTTTGTTTCATTAGATCAGGAAATATACCACATTCTAAACAATTATTAAATATCAATGCTAAGTCTGGCGCTACAATGTCAATTATGGACTTGAGTACGTCAACAGATATTCCCCAAAGATCACTAGTTTTTTTAACGCTAATTAATTTAAATACTTTGATTACTTCTTGAGCATTCACTTTTTTAAAATTAAAAATGTTAACACATCGATCTACATTATCTCTAAGTAATCCTATAGCTGCAGCGGGAGAAGAATTTAAAGATAACGTTGTAGTCATTGGAATATTAGTAAAAAAGGTTTCAAAAGCAGTAGCAACCTCGAGGTCAGACGTAACATATTTATTATCTATATTTAATTTAAAGTCGATCCTCTGGGATTTAGCTCTTCCAGTTTCCTCATTAATTATTTTCCAAGTTGTTTTTATTTTATTATTGCTATTTCCTATTTTTTTATTGATATGTTGAGATTTAGCTATTTTACATTGTTTTTTAAAAGATTTGGAAAATAATTTTACCTCATCCCTAAACTCATTACTAGTATTATACATCAATTCACTATACATATTGTATAATTTCTCTCTATTTTTGTGTAACTCAGCAGATGCCCACTCACTAAATACTAATTTATCATTAACAACCACTGTTTTTGTGGTAAATACAAAGTTAAATAATTTAATGAAAGTATTGAAAAACTCATTATACATAACATTTGGATTTGATTTTTTCAACGAGGGCAAATAGTGTATTAAATCATTTTTAATTTGACTAATACGTTCTACAGTCACTGGTATAAAACTTACTTTCTGTTTTGATTTTTCTATCTTGTTACAACTGAATTTAATAAATTGGCCATAGTGGTCAGAATCTAATGTATTGAATAAACATTTAAAATTTGGAATAACACTTGTAAAAATATTATCAATACAAGTGGCACTAGTGCTTGTGATTCTAGTAGGCTCCATAAACATGTGTAAAAGATTATAAGATTTGAATAAATTTAAAAATTTTATACTTGTTGAATTTTTTTCAAGAATATTAATATTGAAGTCTCCACAAATGATTAGCTTTCAAATTGTTCAAAGCTAGATGACGGTGGCCTATATACGTTTACAATTATTAATTCCTCTAATTTAACTGATGCTAGTTCAGCTGTTCGCTCAACAGAATGGCTCACTATGTCCTTACGTTCTTTGAATTTTAATTGTTTATTTAAAAGAATTAAAGAGCCACCATGTATGGAATTAACTCTGTTGAACGAACTACCAACCTGGTGGTTATTAAAATTAAACATTATTTCATCATTTTTAAGCCAGTGTTCAGTTACACAAAAAATATTAATATTAAAATTATTCAAAAATAACTCTATTTCTAATTCTTTATTTCTCATACACTGGATATTCTGATGCACCAGGCTGATATAATTTACATTATTATTTTTATTACTCATATTGACAATATTATCTTTTCTATAAAAATTATTGTGATTGGACATTTCATTTATTCGGCTAGAGAATATCTCTTCTGTCTTAGAATCTAGTTTAAACTAATGTTGTTTGGGATAACATCCAAACTTGTCTTACTTACATCTATATATTGCTCAATAAAAGCAGTTTGTTTAGCCAAATTATTGGCTGTCATTGTAAAAAAATATGATAGCGATACAGCTACCTGTCTTTTAATAGATGAAGATAGATAATATCTATCATGAATCAGTTTACAATATTTACTAACAGTATTGTTAGTGTCAATAATATGAATTTTTTTATTATATAAACATAAGTTATATAATAATAAATTAATCTTATATCTAATTTCATTTTCAGTCTGTGGCAATTTTTTATTATAGGGTAATGTAAACCACACTATTTTATTTACATTTAGTTTACTTAAAATTTCAAAACATTGTTTAAATTCTAATTGGTTTAAATTACCCCTGTTTCCTACAAAAATTATTAAATTTGTTAAATTATTAAAAAGTTTATTGGATTTATTAATTTGAGAAGTAATATTTATCAAATTAGAGTCAGGTAAACAGCTGTTAAACACCCTTTGTCCATTAAAACAAGAATTCATTACTGAGCCCATTCCCTTTCCAATATTATCACTATACATATAAGTGTCATATACCATATTTGATTTGAAGGAACTATTACTATTTGAAACAGGGATATCAAGCCTGTCACACAATTTTTCTGGTGCAGTAGGAGATTTTATTATTGGACTGAGACTCTTTTTTTTATTACTTTTATACAAACACTTATTTATTTGTGAATCAGCACATTCTATATTGCACTGTGATGTTTGTGTCAATTTATCTATTTTGAGCTTATGCTCGCTAAGCATATTTTGTGTGGTCTCATATTTATTTGTAATAGATCTTAAAGAAGTTTGCAGGCGGGCTATATGTGTTTCTAATAATTGTGTGTCAGTTTCATATCTCCTATTTCTATTATCTAATTCTATATTACATAAATGTATTTCTTTTAATAGAACATTCTTTTTATTGATAGACTTTGTATAGTATTTATTTTTTTTGGTCAACTTTTCCATTTTCTTAATGTATTTATTAATTTTTATGTATCTTTTTAGTTTGTTATTGCTACAACTGATCAACCTCTGTGTAGGTAGCGTGTCATTAGTTAAATCTATTGTGACACAAGGGCTTTGAGTTGCAGCAGTAACCAACTGAGGAGCGTTGTCAACTAACTCTTCAAACAGGCTATGAGTGTGAAGTGAGGTTGCGTTGTGAGCGGCCTCTTCCAGCTCAGAAATTTGTAGGTGGGCATCCCTCAGCTCTAGCTCCAGGGCAGTGGTACGCCGAAGGGCCTGCTCATACTCAATGCTGCACTCATCAAACCTATCCACTAATAGCTGTAACCTATCACGCTCCTCCTCTATACTATTACATTTAACATGCAACATAGACAGCTGTGATTTTAATTTATCATTACTTTTTAAAACCTCTAATAGTTCCTTCTCATTAGCATCCCGTTCACTGTTCAGTTGGGCACACAAATCCTTGCTCAACTTTAATTCTTGTAATGCCAGTTGGAGTTTGTTTTCCTCCTGGCGAGAAAGTCTTCTACGAGTCATCATATTATAATAAAATAAGGGACCGGTGTGACAAACCAAACAAAGAGACTTAATTAATACCTAAAATAACTGCGATTTAAACGAGTCAATAGGCAGTTGCAGTCAAAATATCACTTAAAATTATTGTAAATTAGTTTAGGCAGTAACAGTTTACAGTAATACGATTTATAAAACACAAATTATTATAAAAATAGACTTGAAAAATTCAAAGTACATTACCTATCAACTGTCACTTTTTTCTTGACGATTTTGAACTATTATAAACAATTTAAACACTTTACTTATTATAAAATCACTTTAAACACACATTAAACAAACGATTTTATTGGAATTAGGCTCAAGATAGACAAAATTAAATATTATTATGAAAAAAAATTTCGGAACAATTCAATTCAGCTGTTAACCTCAGTGTTGCCACAGACCAAAAAAACCAATTTGGCCAAATGTTCATATCTGGAATATAATAAAAATTCTTCACAACTGTTTGATAAATTTTTCAAAATTATTAATAATGAATTCAAATCGACATTCGCCTCTAAAACTTGCACTTTGAGAAATCACCTTTCTTTTAATGAGTGGGCGACCCCAGGAATTCATAAGAGTAGACAAAAACTGTTTGAACTCTACAATGAGAGGGAGCTCAATCGCAGTGACTCGTTTGCTCAACATATTAGAAATTATTCTAAATTATTTAATAAAGTTTGTTCACAAGCCAGGTCATTACATATTAGAAACTTAATTAGTAATTCTTTAAATAAAATTAAAATGACCTGGAATATTATAAAGTGCGAAGCTGGTAAAAGCAAAGCTCGCAACTCCAAATTTTCTCTTCAAATGGATAATCAAGTAATAAAATCAGATAAGGAAGTTGCCTCTGCTTTTGAAAATTATTTTAAAAAAATTCCAGCTTCTACCACTTCTTCTTTAATTTCTTCTCCTGTAGTCGCCGAGTCATTACTACAAAAAAATGTAAAAAAATGTAACATTCCTTTTAAATTTAAGAAAATTGAATCCAATGATATAATTAAATGTTTTAGGACCTTAAATATTAAGAATACTCCTGACTTATGGGGAATATCTGTTAAGGTGATTGGCTCAATAGTGGACCTCGTTGCGCCTTACTTAGCGACCATTTTTAATGACTGTATTTCTTGTGGAGTATTTCCTGACCTAATGAAACACAGCAGAGTAATACCACTCTTAAAATCAGGCAATAATTCAGATCCGTCTAATTACAGACCAATATCAGTATTGCCTTCGTTTAGTAAAATATTTGAAAAAATCATGCTTAATCAGCTGATAGACCATTTTAATAAATATAAATTGCTTCACCATAAACAGTTCGGTTTTACTAGAGGTCGCTCTACTACGGACGCCGGCGTCTTTCTTATAAAACATATATATGAGGCCTGGGATCAGTCACAGGATGCTCTTGGAATATTCTGTGATTTATCTAAGGCTTTCGATTGTGTTCAGCATGAAACATTGGTCAGGAAATTGTACCACTATGGCATTAAGAACATTGATCTCAAACTCTTGATTTCTTACTTGTCTAATAGAATTCAGAGGGTAGAGGTGAATGGAAAAAGATCGGCTGGGGCTCCGATTGATATGGGGGTCCCTCAAGGTTCAATTTTAGGTCCATTTCTCTTCCTGGTTTATATAAATGACCTGCCTACTTTTGTAGACAAACATAATGAGATAGTATTGTTTGCTGATGACACTTCTTTAATATTTAAAGTAAAACGGCATCAGGTAATGTATGACGATGTAAACAAGGCTCTCTCTCGAATAGTGCATTGGTTTAGTGTTAACAACCTGTTGCTTAATAATAAGAAGACTAAACTTCTTAGATTTTCAACTTCTAATATTAAACAGGTGCCAACTAATGTACTTTTAAATGAGGAAGCGATGGAAGTGGTGGAATCCACAGTTTTTCTAGGAATCACTGTTGATGCTAAGCTACAATGGGGCCCTCATATAGCTGGATTGGCTAGTAAACTTAGCTCCGCCGCGTACGCTGTTAAAAAAATTAGATCCCTAACTGACGAGACTACTGCTAAGTTAGTGTATTATAGTTATTTTCATAGCATAATGTCTTATGGTATCCTACTGTGGGGTAGTGCTACTGATATAAATACCATTTTCGTTATACAAAAAAGAGCTGTCCGTGCAATTTACAATCTGGGCCCTAGAGATTCTTTAAGAAATAAGTTTAAGCAAATTAATGTACTTACGGTCGCCAGTCAGTATATTTTTGAAAATCTTAAATATGTACATAAAAATACTGTCAATTTTATTAAGCATAGTGATATACACACTATAAATACCAGGAACAAACACAAGCTCGCGCTACCTGTTACTCGACTTAAAAAAGTGAGTAAATCTTTCATGGGGCAATGTATACAGTTTTACAACAAAGTCCCAGCAAACGTTCAAGTATTACCATTTAACAAATTTAAGAGAATAGCTAAGGAACGTTTGTGTGCAAAAGGATATTACAGTGTATCTGAATACTTAGAGGATAATGCACCGTGGGTATGAAGCGATCGCTGCCAGGCTGCTTCAAGATTATTTATTTAATATTGTGTAATGTATTTATGTTATTTAGAATTTAAGAAAAAAAAAAAAAAAAAAAACAAATCATGACAATCCCGCTGAGTTTCTGTCGCCAGCTCTTCTCAGGTCTGTGGAAATAATTTTCCGAGCTGGTGGTAGCTTTGACAATGAAAAAATGTTTTGTATGAAACTTATTTTCAATAAAGATTTTTGATTTTGATTGATTTTGATTTTGATTTGTTCACTGGTACATATCAAAATAAAAGCTCAAATCATACATATTTTTATACAATTCTTTCTTAGCTATTCTCTCTTTAATAGCTATTTCTTACCCATTGTTTAGTAAATAAACACCCAACTTATTTAATTTCGTGACGTGACAACTAATGCGTCTTTATGACGGACCAATTAATTAACTACATTGCTTTTGATTTTTTCTGATATTTACTATTGTTAAATATGCTCATAATGTTCTCTATGAAACGTTTTATATAAAGATAGTAATTCCTAATTCAAAGCAAAACATCATAGTATGAGTTTCCCAAATTTGATCACATGTAAAAAAAAATTGCTGAAACTAAAAAGGACACAAAAGGTAAAACTGTAAAATAAAAAATAAAATAAGTAAAATAAAAAGCACCAATAAACGTAGCATACAATTGAGTGAATCGTTCCGCGACAATCGCTCGGCACTAACTGGCCATTTGCCGTTTCAGATTTTATTTCCAGAACTGAACTGTAATTATTTCCATTAGTTTCTTTCAAAAATTTCGATTACCATAAGTCCATATATTCCTTTATATACTTTATTCTGTAGTTAATGGACGACAGTAGATGAACTTAAGGAAACCAAACATAAATACTATTACTATAGCACGGGTGTACCCGTTTTTCAATTATAAATTTTATTAAACACAATTATTTTGCACCTGTGTGTTGTTTTTATAATAAGGTTGAATTTTTTTTATGAAAAATAAAAAAAAAGTTTATAGTATACTGCACCTAACGTTGGGTCATGCAGTATAATTACAGTTACATGTAGATTAAGTTTTAGGTATCTTTCATCAATAATATATTTATTATAATCATAAATTTGTCTCGGTCACAAAATGACAATCAACTTTTCAAGTTAAAAGACTTAAATATTTAAGATTTAATTCTCTAGATTTCTTTTATACATTAACCTAACCTGGCTTTAGAGAAAGTACAAACCATAATCAAATCAGATAACACAGATGATTTTTTGTAATGTGTTCAAATTATGTCATGAAACCATTATTGAGAAAAAGATATTTTTCTCCCTGTGATAACAAATTGTGATATTAATAACAAAGTATACATCAATGAATATTAATTTACCGTAACACGTTCAATACGTTCAACATGTTCAAGGCGTTTGAGTGGAAAATTAAGAAGGGGCTTCAAGTTTGCACGCGCTGATTTAATTTGGCGCGTTTTGGTTGGCGATTTACTTATTATCTCATCTGCTTGACGCTCCGATTGAAGTCACTAAGATGGCGGTCCCTACATTAGATTTTAGATTACACTGATTAGGTTACTTTGAACGTTTACTTGAATAAATTTTATGGTTATAATAAATTTATAATAGATATTTAATATTATAAAACACAGTTTTAGCAGTTAGGTAATATAACTTATCTCAGCGATTTCGATAAAATTGATACATTTTTTATTTGAACTATAAGCAAATTAATAAAATTTGACTAAAATACGCAGAAAAATATAAACTCCACTTAATTTCGCTTTTTTAAATATTTTATGCGGGTATACTGTTTGTGAGTTTCATTACAGCGAATAAAAGAAACTGCAAAAGAAAATATTGTGTAGAATACGCTTTGAAATAATTTATAAATACACAAAGCTTTTATTTTGCCCTATTCAAACTTATAAAAACAAGTTCACACAAAATACATTCATGGACAAAACATGATTATACAAAATACTACATATTTGTTAATAGGATGTTTAGCAAATAATCTGAAATCTATCTTACTTAATACTAAAATATACAGAGAGCGAACTCCCAAAGCTAATTCCAGCTTTAAAATATTTAGAATGTATATTTAGATTACACTGAAGTAATATCTTCTCATACGTACTGAACGTACTACTAATTGCGTTTGCACGTAACTTTGTTGTTTGTAAACTTTAGAGACGGCTCTTGAAACGTACCTATTTATATATTTTGTATAAATAAGGGAAATTCAGAAGAGTTATAGAACACAATAATATCAGAGGAAGATACATAAAGATACTAAAAAGTAATTCCGTTCGTTGTGGTTCTATCTATAATGAAATAAATATAGAATAAAGTGACGTTTTGCAAGCGACGACGACGACGAGCGACGAGCTGTTATAACTCCTGTCTTAGCTTCCCATGCATTCTTGCATTCTCCATGCAACATTAATGCTTAATCAGTTCCTTTTTTTCTCACACAATTCGACCACCTTTGTATTCAGTTCGCTCTCTTACGCGATACTACTTTTACCGCATTCTCTCACTGTGTTTATTTTATATCTTAATATTTCAAAAAGGACATTAAAGGTGTTTTAAATACATCTCTTTTTTTTCGGGTTGTCCTTACAGAGCGATACATAGCTAAAGTTGTTGTCAAACTTTATGACAGCTACTATCCAGGTGGAAGAACGTGTAAAGGATGTTGCTGGCAACGGTGAATGAAAGTATATGCTCTAAAATTGATTTATGATAAAAGCTAGTGCTCTTTTGCCATGTTAATCTAACTTATAATAACTGAGAGCGCTTAGAGGCAGAAAACCTAACGCGGTTTAAACTTCCCGAAACTATCAAACTAAGCTAATCTATTACGAATATAACTATTACGTTTTAAAATCTCAGACAAACTGTAAACGTGAATGACAGAAAAAATCCCAGAAATGTAATAATGTACAAGCGATTATATGTAGGCTTTTCTACGAAATAAATAATTGTGATTTACGCTTTACTGTTTGTATTATAATAACTTAGTTTACACTAGCTGTTGAGATTTTTTTTATATTATAATTGTTATTGGGTAAAAACTGCTTGTGTATTAAAATGGTTATTATATTTCAACCTTAAATATCTGCCTTATTTACAAATATAATCCTGTTAAATAATACAGAAAAAAAATGTATTCTTATTATTAAAATGTCTTGTTTGTGTGCTTTGCGAGTGTCATTATTTCTTCTGATCCGTAATTATGACGAATCGTATTTTTTGCTTTGCCACGGTTGTAATTCCTAAAACAATGGGTTAGGTAACTAGATAGTTTTCTACTATACAGATTATAGTATTTTCATTGTAATAAGTGATGATAAGACTTTAAATAATATTTTTAAGTATTAAATTCATGAATCCGTTCCTGGTGGACGATACCTTCAGGACTTTATGGCTTTATAAATATAAAAATAGTAACTTAAAATAAGCACGTTTTTCTTCGCCAGCTCTTCTCAAATATATAGAAAATAAGTTTCCGAGCTGTAAGTGGTAAAAGAGCTTACCCAGCTTTTCACAATAAAATCCATAGAACTTTAAACATGTGTATTTATATTTTTATTAGTTTTTTTTTTAACATTCGAGCGCTTAAGTACTGCATAATAAGTAATATTTGTTTTTATTAATACAAAGATAGTTTTTATAGGATCTCTCTGACGTTATCGTAAATAACGGTTAGAATCAAAGCATTCGTTACAGTACCAAAGTATTACCAAGAAAGACACTTGATTGGCTATGAGTTGAGAAAAAAAGTTTAAAAAATAACTTCACGTAGTCGCTGTCAGCTATGATGATGATGGATGACGTCAGTTGACACGTAGAATGAAGATGTGATTGCATTTTGTTACAGACAAATATGATTGTGACTGATTAACCTTTTGTTTTGAACTGCTTATACATTTTTTTTGGTTTCCAGTAAATTTTTAACGTTATTTTATAGTTAAATGAAGAATATGTAAGGCAAGAAACTATTAAATGTGCAGCAAGCATATTCAATTAAAAAACATATTTTAACAATAACGGGAGGAGAGAATGCAGACGAAGTCACCGACAACCGTAGTATATAATATAGTACAAGGTAATATACGAAATTGTAATGATCAAAACCTTATGCATATAAAAAAACGGACTTAATATCTCTTCTTCATATAATAAGACTCCATAAACAGAAGCCCTTAGATAAAGTAAAAATCTCCAAGGAAAATGTTCTCAGCTTTAGACTCTTAGCTCTAATTTATTTTATTATTACAACGGGGGCCTGGAATAAAATTTCATACAGTGGAAAGATTTCTTCTCTATAGAGTTACCAAACTTGATATAAACCAATAGACTATATGAATATATGAAGTGTAGTTAAATGATTTATCTATCTGTCAAGTAGTCGACCCGACCTGTAAAACCTCTCTATCATAAAAGATGAACTATTGTTATCATACAAAAAGAGGCTGATAGTTGATTTTCTGATTGGTAATTGCATAATGTTTTAGATATATACTTAACAATAAAGTATACTTAACTGAATATTTTATTATATTGTAGAAGAACTTTTTTTAATATTTGTATTCAGACAAGTCATGTCGAGTTGTCATAAGGTCTAAAATAGATAGTTAATTCTATTAACAACCTCTTTATTATATTTTATAAATTACTTTTAGATCCAGTCCATAAATAAACACTTTTGCCATTTAGAAAGAAATATCATGTGTGTACCATAAATTGTCATCTGTCTCATAAAACTTGATTATCCTTCGGCTCTCCTTTAATGAATTATTGATCACACATAAAGGATCGCTCACTCAAAGGTTGACTAAGAATAGTCGACTCGACCTTATTAAGAATATGGAAATATTATATTGTTACCAGAAGTTAGAAAACATGTATAAGAAAAAGTCTACTTTTTACTTAAAAAGTAAAACTTTAGTAAAACTATAATTTATTTTACCAGGAGTAAGAAAGAAGAAAATCACAATACAAATTTGCGTATTGTGATTTTCTTCTTTCTTATATAAATATGGTTTTCCTTTGTATTTTTACATTATCTAAAATTTAAATACCCTTGTAGTTCCAGAAATGTCCTTTTTTTAATCGTTAATCCTCTATTCTAACTTTTAATTATGGTCGTAGCCCCTAAAAGACGAAAGTGTATTATTACATATTTTGTTTATTTTTATTATTTATAAATTGTAAGTTTATTCAAACAATTTTAATAGTACAAATCGTCATTGTCTGTCCTTAAAAATCGTATGAAACATTACGTCCGTAACGCGGAATACGTTTGCGTCTCCCAAATACGAATTACAAAGCGCAGGATATTAATTTACCTACAAAAGGGAACAAATTATTTACGTAAGCGGAAATTGCTGTTCATTTCGAGATACATTTATATATTTTTACCGAATAACGAGGTACTTGCCACGAATATCAAGAGAAACCTTTTTTAATCTAGAAGAAAAGCTTTTAGATATTTATCTTTAATTAAATATATACTGTTATATATTCGATGTCCTACCTCCAAGGCCAGCGGCGCTCTTGTGAAAACCTCGGATGTTGCAAGAGTTCACGAGCGGCGGTGATCACTTATTATCTGTGACCCGCCAACTCATTTTTCCGCCTTTTGATATAAAATATATGTTTTATTACTTCTAAGACATTATTTTGTTTTCGAAAAAGTCACATTGTAAAAAAATGAAAATAATAAAAAATATTCTTTCATATTGAACAATATATCAATTCGTAAATATATGAACTTCAAATGACGACGGCAGAATAAACACGGCAATGGATCTGATAATGATCGATCTAAATCCATATCTGATTAAATTTCTGAATAAAAAAATGACTATTTTAATAAAAAGTATTAAAGAGACTATTCTATGACTTACAACAATTCAAATCTACCATAATCAAAGGTTATTGAAATAAATTTGGTTAATTTGGTTTATTCGCATACACCTGTAACTTAAGAAAACCCCACAAGAAAAAGTCTAGCGGGGTAAAATCACACGTTCTCGGTGGCCAGTTCACATCAGCTCCACGTGAGATGACCATGCTTTCAATTCTCTCATGTAGAATATTCAATGTGGCATGAGCTGTGCAGCACGTAGCGCCGTCTTGTTGAAACCACATATTGTTGGTGTACAGATTATAAAGTTCATGCCAAAAAAAGTTGGTAATCATCGACCTATACCGCTCGCCGTTGACAGTGATGGCCTGGCCAGCGGCGTTCTCAACGAAATATAGCCCGATGACGCCGCCAGCCCAAAACCCACACCAAACTGTAACTTTTTCGGTATGCATTCGACGCTCTTGGATCTCATGTGGATTGATTGGTATCGTCCCAAATTCTACAATTTTGTTTCTTTACGTACTCATTCATCCAGAAATGGGCCTCATTGCTGAAGATAATTTTTCTGTGAAAATTACGGCCAGTTCCAGTGCCCATTCAATGAACACACGTTGTTGTCTATGGTCGTTTACCTTGAATATTTGGGTGAGTTAAATTTTATACGGGTGCAGGCCCAAGTCACGACGCAAAATTCGCCAACTTGTGGTTTGTGAAAGGACGAGTTCTTGTGAGCGACGCGAAATCGACTGCCTCGGTTTCTCCTGCACACTCTCACGGACAGTGGCGATGTTTTCGGCAGACCTTGCGTTCGTTGTCGTACGGATGTTAGTCGATCATTTACCGAACCAGTGCTCTCAAATTATAGTCCTCTCTCCATCACCACGCGACGAATAGTCCTCTCGGTAGGACGATTAAGGCGACCGTAAAATGGGCGAAGCGCGCGGTGCGTTGCCCGAACAAAACACTCATTTTGATCAAACAATTTTATCATTTGCACGTGTTGTTGAACGCTATAGCGATCCATAATGATTTAGCAAAACAAAATGAATAAATGACAAATAATTTAACAGATGTAGCTTTAACAAGATGGCCGCTACCAACAGTCAAATTTCGGACGTGCCTATGCGAAAACCGTTTATATATTAAAATAATGTATGAATCTTAGTGCTGGGCGATACAGGCGATGGATGAAAAGCGTATGCATGCAAAGGATATGCGAATACTAAAGATGATGTGTGGGGTGACAAGAAAGGATTGGATAAGAAATGAATATATTACGGGAAGCTTGGAAGTAGCGCCAGTGACGGAAAGAAATTGAAATCTGAGTATCTACGCGTAAGAGCAGTTATGAAGATTTTTAAGTATGGAAGTGGAGGAACGCAAAGGACCGACGGCTGAAAAGAAGATGGATACGTTGCGTCAAAGGAGATATGAAGAAGAAGGGATGTGTGTAGAGATTACCAATAACAGAGGAGTATGGAAGGAAAAAATACGCAGCCACTACTCTAAAATTGGGGTAAGGGAAGGGCGATGATAATAAATATTATAACAACGTTGCCGTTTTTTGACAGAAGAATAATAGATATGCAAACACAACCCTTAATAGATTGCTGAATAAATTACATAACTATATATAGAATAATAATAATCTAACTTAGATTATAATAAATTTCGGGGATACTTCTCATATAGGATTGGAGTTCTTCTATCATATTAAAGGTATTAATAAAAATTGATTAAGAATCAATGAATTATGCATTGCGAAAACCTTTTATTTAATTAAGTACCACCTATATTATATGTTTGCATAACAGTAAATGTATTAAAGAAGGAAACATGACGGACTGTATTGAGCTATCTTTTAAAAGTCATTGTTAGGATTAAAAATCACATGAACTCTGTTTTATATCTCCCATATACGTTTGATTACTTTTATAAACTCTGGTATATTATTTATTAAAATAAATTTATACATTAAAAAAAAATATTTCATTTTTTCTTAAACATTATTGCATATTGTATATATTGTACTTTTCACTGCTCTGCTATTCGAGATAAGATAAGAAGTTAAATGTTTGAGGTATGGTATTCATGTATTAAAGCCATGTCGATAATAAATTGACGCTTTTATATTATACATTGAGATAATTAAGTTAAATTAAATTAAAAATATGGAAAATATAAAGTAGAGAAACATGGTCTACGGTCGTCATGTCGGTTTTATCTACACTTGCTTTCAATTAGGATAGTTTACATTCGCGAAATGTGAGTTTAATTGAGCTAACTACTACTGAAATAGTGTAATTATAGGGGAAATCACAGTCCGGGGAAATTGGAATTACATTGGGATACGTAAGGTCACATAAATGACATCTATTACACTGTTAAAATTATTTTATTATATTTACTATTTGTGAAGATCTATTTTTATATTGTTGTTTAATGATATACGGTGTAACCTCAATATTACAGTTTTCTCCATTTAATAGTTGAATTCTGGAATCGCCAATTAAAGGTCATATAATATGTTATTCCTTACATTAATACATTTGTAATTTTTTATAACATTAACTTTTTTATAACGAATTTTCGAATATTGCAAAATATTGGTAGAAGGTACTGTCCACGTTTTTATACTTATTCAAAACCATCTTAATCAATATTAACGGTAAATTATTTTGTTTTAAATTAATTAAATGAATTAAACTAATCAAATATAAGTCAAATAGGTTTGATTAAAATCATAAGTTATATAATCTTAATTTAGACTTTGCACTTAGACTTTGTTAAATTTGCACAATTTCGTTGAGACTCATTTGGTAAATTTTAACAAACATTAACATTGAACATCAAATCTTTTAATTTTTTAATGTAAGTGGTATTTAAATGAGACATAAAATTATAGTTTTAATTCTTAGCCATAAAATTGTATGCAGCTTATAATATTTCGTATATACGAACGGTCAGCCCGAGCAAAATCCGAGAATATAACCCCTGATTTTGCTCTTGGAGGGTTGCTCTGTATGCATGCTAATAGTATGCCGTATGACATGACTCTATGAAAGTAGCTAAAGTAAACTATTCTAACTGTTTCAACATTTGTTAACCAATTTATATTTAATAGCGCTTTAAAAAAGGGTACAAGTTATATATCTCAAAATATAAATTATAACTTTTATTTTGTCCAGATCTTTAGGATATCTCTTATAATAATTAACGTTAAAGATAATGAAAACGTATTTTTTTACGCTTTTCATTTGAATAAAGTTGAAAATTATAATTTTGTGCTCGAAAATTCTTAGGCATTCAATAAAAAAAAGAAAGCTCCGAATAACTTGGTATCTTCTTCTGATTTGGTTGGCCATTTCCGAGTCTGAGATGAAAACACACAATTTGTTGCCACCCCGCGTATCGAATTCTCACAAACACCCGGAACGTGAAAACAAGAATATTCGTTTCGGATATGGATGTAAACAAGAAAATGTCGACTCGATAGAACTAGCCTGATAATTTGATGAGTCCGTGTTGCTAAGGTTTCATTTCTTAATTAAATAATGAATAGAAAACAGATGTTTTTAAGTAATTTTACGGATAAAAATCTCTAAATCTAAATTCTAAATATATAATTATTCTAGGCGAATCGTGAATTTACAACCTTTAATTTAATATTATGTTTTAAATGTTATTTTAAGGAACTAATATTTTATATAGTTAATTTATGTAAATTTTCGGTCTTTACTTTTTAAAAGTAAATATTATTAGTAATTCAAAAAGACTTAGTACTTAGACTTACTACTTCAAAATATTATAATTAAATTCCAAGTTCATTAAATGCTTTCCACTTTAAAATTACAACATACAATTGATTTATTTATTAGAATGTGTATTATATTTTTTATTTGAGATTTTTTGAGAAAGATATCTATAAATAGAAATACCAAATTTATAATTAAGTAGTGATAACTGTTAACCGAATATTAGATTGAAAACTACATTAGCTTTCGCAAGCAATTGAAGTTTGTAAATAAATAATAAACTGACAAAAGTATCCTTACTGTAGTATTATAAAGTTTTTAATATATACAGTAAATTTGCATGTCTAACTCAATTCATAAACTTTTATACTTTCAGTTATCTATTTTTTATTACACTTTCAGCTAGTTATTTGTATTACAGTTTAAAAGTCAGTTTTAAAGGATGTTGCTATCTTTCTGATCATTTAGTTATTTCTAATCTAGTACGATAGAAATAAAACAACAGATATAACAGACTGTGTAAAAATCCTCAGAAATAAATTCATAGTACGCCGCCATTGTTTCAATAAACAACAAATTTTTACAAACGATCAATAAGAATTAGGCTCCATATTTTTTCATATTCATGTTTAATTTGGTAATATTTTTGGTTTACAAATATCTTAAAACTATTTCCAAAAATATAAATTTGCCGGTTAGGGCGACCCAAATCAGTCATCAAAAATATTATTTATACATTAATTAGCATTCTCTGATAATACGTTAATGTCAATTAAAATATTCAAATCATTATAATTAAACTAAAATGTCAAAAAGTATTAAAAAAAAAAATACTAAAATCAGAATAATAAATTAAAAATACGTGTGTTATCAAATTATTTATGTCAATATTATTTAAATTACACTTTAAATATTCGTCATAACTATAATGAACCTTTGATGTCAACAGTTGTTTAATTTTATTATAAAAAAATAGCGTCCTTTTTAATTTCTTTAATATTATTTGGTAACATATTGTATGTCTTTATAGCCATACAATAAGTACCTTTTTTACGAAAGCCATCATTTTGTCACGAGGGTAATCTAAATGTTTTTTTCTACGACTGTTATATGTAGTTTCATTTAAGTGAAACAAGTGGCGTTGTTTTCGTGTAAACATTAACATTTCTAAGATGTAGATGGAAGGCATTGTTAATATTTAAAATTTTTCAAACCAAGGCCGGCAGCTATCAGTAATTTTTATACTTGCTATTGCGCGTATACATTTTTTTTTGAGAGATAAATATTTCATGTGCATTTGTTGCATTTCCTCATAAAACAATACCGTATTTAATCCAGGCGTACGCATAAGCATAATACGCTGAAAGAGCAACATTTATATTCGTCCCCTTTTTTATTTCTCTTAAACCGTAAATGAATTTATTTAATTTATTTTTAATTATGTCAATGTGTTAATTCCATGTCATATTACTATCTAAACCTATACCTAACAAATTAAAATTGGCAACAAGTGAAATGTCATTATTATTAAAATTAAACGTAAAATTCATTGCTGGTTTTTGGTTTGGATGAAATTGTATTAATTTAGTTTTTGTAAAATTTATAATAAGATTGTGGTGGGATAACCGATTTATAATAATTTCAAAAATTGATGAAAGTTGAGTAGTCAAGTTTAATTCATTTTTTGTCTTAAAAATTATTGAAATGTCATCGGCGAATAAAATTGTATGTGCATTAAATAATAGAGAACAATCATTTAAATAAATTAAAAATAACACACTTCCTAGTACACTACCTTGCGGAATAGATTGAGTAAGTGTTGCTTTTCTCAATTTCACTTGTTCTAAAGTATTATTACTTTTATTTTTGTAATCTATACAAACGAATTGCTTTCTATTAGTTAAATACGACTTAAGCCACTCGTAAGCTAATCCCCGAATGCCAATGTTCCAAATTATTATCAATAATGTTTTATGACATACCCGGTCATACGCTTTTGTCATGTCAAGCAATATGCCGACGGCATAGTTTTTCTCATTTAGATATTGTAATATTTAGTTAATAGTTCGTACAAAGCTGCCTTGTTTGAATAATTTCGACATCTTATGTGGTGGTCCAGTTCCTCCCAAAGATAATCTATCGGATTCAAGCAAATAATTGAGAGAGAGGTTTCGACTCGTAGCACAAATTGGTTATTTGTCCCTTGTTTACATTCTTATAGATCAGCTAGAAGGTGGGCAGAATGCTTCCTTTCTCCAAATTAGTTCATTAAAAATTCTTTCAAACTACTTCATTTATAAAATTCTTTACTAGAACAAGTGACTTCTGTTTTTCTGAACTGAACTGAATTAAAATATATTTAAAAAATTAAATTATCTTGTGAAGGAGAGGCTAAGGAGAAGGCATTGTTGCAATTATTTATGAGAGCATTAAGTCTTTCTCTGAAACCATCACATTACAAATTTAATAAGAAAATTTAAACTTCAAATAATATCTTCTGATACCTCCTTACACTCTTTTTTTATTTAGACATTTAAAATATAATTTTGAAATAAAATAAAGCAAAGGTAACAATGATTATAAAATAATGATAATTTTAAGAAGTTTATAATTTTTTTAAGTCTCTTATGAAAGTAATTTAATATTTGTTTGGCTCGGCCATCTGCCAGGATGATAACTATATACATAATATTATGTTACACTTTAAGATAGTTTAGGAATTATAATTACGATAAAATCATAACATAAATAAAATTGAATAACTGATATGTAGTTATTAAGATATTTTTTTTTTATAACAAAAGTGTTCTATGTTAATGATTTTAAAGTGAATGATTTTTGATTTTAGAAACTAGCAAGCGTAAAATAACTTACAGGATATTGATTCTTAAAATAGTTGAAAAATAACACATTTCGGGTTCAGAGGAGAAGATTGATGATGCACGAGGATGTCAGCGATCTCGTCAGCAGCAAAGCACTCGCTTGAGTGAGTGCAGATATCCGAACATCTCCCTGAAATGGTTGCCGAGGTTCAGCCGCTACCTGCCAGCTGTTTGATGAGTTCAGCCCTGGATTCCCAAGCTAGGATCTTGAATGCTTACACTTTTCTTGATTGCAACAGTTTTTTACTTGCGGAATAAATTGTTCTTATTCACTGTGCTTAGAGGTGATCCAGAGAATAACGGAACATTCCCGGGATTCTACCGCTGAAACCAAAATGACCCTCCGACATTTAATGTCCTTTTAAAAGATCAAATATATAATTAATCAATTAAAAAGAGTGAGAGAATTCGTTAAAAATAGTGTCGCGTAAGAGAGCTGAGACTGAGCTTAACATCAGAGTGGTTAGATTGTACGAGAAAGAAAAGGAGCTAAGCATGAATGTTAGAAATGGATGGCAAGGCTGAGAGTTAGGTCAGCCATAAAGAATACATCTAGGATTATAACAGAACGCATCTTTAATTTTGTAACACTGTTCGATTACTAAATAAACAAAAACACAAAAAAAAAAGAGTCCAATTGTGACTGTCTTAAAAGTCAAAAATTATAAATAAGTTAAATTCTTCTCCATTAACCTATTCTTTGGAACCATGCACAACATTAACAAGGTAATTTAACATATTTGTGCAATGTAAATTCAATAACTTATTAATTATTATAAGATCTCTATAAAGAAAATTATTTCTTAAGTTATATTTAAGTTTTATTGGTTTATATTATAATAAATATTGTTATTTTATCTTAATACATCGTTGTATTGATGTCAATATTTGTGTGACCAAAGCATAATATGATAAGTATGTATTAATTAGGAGTTAAAATTTAACTCTTTGATATCCCCAGAAATTACAGTAAGTATCATATTAAAGAAGAGGTAATATGTGAATAATCACGTATAAAAAAAATCAAGTGTAAATATTATTTTTTTATTATTTATTGTTTATAGTTTAAATTAAAATTATTATTAATATTAATAAAACGATTATTACAAATACCATTAATTGTATTCGAGTTTAATCAATTAAACTTTCCTCTTTCGGATTTTGCAATTGTCAAAATAAAATTATTATAATTTATATACAAATGAATTTACTTATTTGATTATCAAGTATAAATTCAGATAATTTGAAAGTATAAGCAACTGTTACTTTATATATTATATAAATAAAAAAAACTATATTAAAATTCTCCTACAATGTACAAGCTCTTTACACTATTCATATTGTATCCGCTAGACGTGCTCATACAAACGTTATATACACGGACTCAGATAAGGCAAATATAATATAGTGTAGTCATATATATACAGGGCACGCGTCGCATTGTGCGCCAAGCCTTCAATAAATCTCAAATCTTTCACGCTCCATCTAGTTTTATTTAAACTCTGTGCATTTTATCTACATCTACAATATCGATGAGCAACAAAAGATATTGGAATATTTGAAAAGACTTTTTGAGAAAGACCTTTAAAGACTTTTTTAGAAAGTATGCTTACTTACCGTCAGTATTTTGAGGGCAATCATTAGAAAAGAATAATAATACTGCAGATGGAGTCATAAGATCAAAAAAAGTTAGTTTGGCAATTCATAAAAGTTATGTAACACTAAATATATCAAAAGTTTGTGGTTGAACTATTTCTATAACCTAATAATTAAAGACTTTTAAATTTGTTTCAGCATATAAATGATTAAACGATTTGTATCTTTCAATTTCAGACTTTTTGAAAAATGTTTTGTTTTTACAAATATTAATATTTATTATTACAAAATTATATTACTTAAACTGTTAATAAAATATCTTTATAATTTATAAATTTATTTGCAATCTTTCTTGTGTATCATTTTATATTCATTTTTTATCACTGCTTCTGCGTCCATGTCCTCAAAACTTGTTTTTATTGAAAATAAACATACATACATACATATATTAAATGAAACAGAAGTAGACTAGAAAAATATAAAACCACCCTCACACCCGACATCATCGAAAGAGGTAAAAGTAATTAGGAGATTAACTGGATAATCAACAAAATTCTTTACACTACTATCCGATTATCTTCATTCATTCTCATGGTAATTTAATATAAAGATAAAAGTTGTCATGATTTTGTGTAATGGGTTACAGTAACAAAAGTTTTTTAAGTTTTGCCTTACTAAAAACAAGACAGCAACCTGGGAACTGACCTTTGTTCTCATAACTTTGATTTAAAGTGTTATTTCAGTGCTATTATTTATTCATAAAACAAAGACTAAAAGTTTATTAATCATTTAATCAGACCACAGCCTCGGAGACAGTTATAATGATTTCATTATCTGTATATTTAACAAACATTATTATTCTTGTTATCTCTTTGTATTTACGTAATTAATTATCGTGAATGGTAATGATAGGGTTGTTATTTCAGAATCGAATTATTAATAAAGTGTTAATAATAATTAGAATATCCTTAGGTATATTGCTAATAAATTTATTAAATACGTAGAAGATTTTCTGTTTAATAATAACTACTAATACCTTATAAAGATAATAACTGATAATTTTTGTTCTTATTTCATTGGATAAATATTTGTTAATAAAAAAACTGCATGCCTTTTAAAATAATTTTCTTGGAAAACAAAATATTTTGAATGTTTTACAATATATTGAATATATACAATATATTGAATATCAGACAAATTAAAAACTATATTTATTATCCCAAACTCCGATGTACTACAATCTCTTTAACTACAAATTCTAAATAGAATCATCTTTTTTAAACCAAATTATTAAATATACAATGAAAAGTTATGAAACCGGACAGGGCTTGAGCATCTGACCTCTGGTGTACCGCGTTGATGTATTTTTCTTTCTTTTCTGTTATTTTATATTACATTCAAGACAACTTGTACCTTTCTAGAATTACGTACAAAGTTTTGATAAAGTTTCAAACCCTTTTTGAATTTATTTTCTGTTATAACAGTAAATATAAATATGCAGTTCATCCATTAGAGAAAACAAAGAATGGAGGAGAGTATAAAGGTGGATTTAGGAATGGATATTTTTACAATAATAAATTAATTTATTATTTTAAAAACAAATTCGTTGTTTTAAATTAAGGTTTCAAGGAAAAATTATATAAAACATATTGTTCAATGAGAACAATTTAAGAGCACTATATTTTATGCAAAACGAGATTACAAGGTAACACTTTATCATGGATTTGAAGGGGTTATTTAAGGGATTTTTAACATTACTGTTGCTGAATTCAAGTGAGCTCTGCTTTGGTGGATTTAATTTCTACTCTATTAAGAGTTTAGTCTTAAATTTAATAGGAAAAATAACCGAAAATATACCAAGTGCACAATTACTCAATAAAGAAAACAAAACTAAAAACAACAAATTTTAGTGGCTAATATTATTCTAAAATCACTAGTCTTTTAATCGTTTACTTGAAAATAAATTTTCTTCAGATTTTATGTTAATTGTCTTAAATTTAATGTTTAATGGAGCCTGAAGTAAAGTTTTCACAAGACGCAGGTTTAAATTTTACACCATTTTTTTTTTAAAGACCAAATATAAGCAATAAGGGAATGTATCTTATATTCAACATGATTACTTACTAATTCAATTATCGTAAATGATCGTAAGATCGTTATTTTACTCTAGTATAATATCTTAAATACAAATATTGTTATATTCTCTTAAAATGCAGAGGTACAGGTTGTTACCTGTCTCGGTATCATAAAGTGCAAGGATATTATCAATCTCGATGTTATGACCGTCCATGTAACGGATATATTATATATAATATATTCAACTCTCATTTTGTTATTTGTGATAAATGTCCTGTTAAGGTCATCAACCTAACAACAACAAACAACAATAATCACACACCTACTATCTTCTAACTTAGTGTGCACTGTTTATTAAATTTATATAAAACAAGTAGTTACATATATTTTGAACCAGAAAAGATAATAAACTAGATATTCATTATATTATTTGTAAGTCCTTGTCATTTATTTGCAACTTACCTATTTTCCTCAACTCCATCCGTGTTTACATAAAGGTAACCATTTTTAATAGGTCTCAATGAAAAACTGTTTTACTAAATATATTCGCTATCCCGAAAAAATATCGGGATCAAAAGTAGTAGTTTCTCGCTAATAATTTAACTTTTGAATTGTAAACGAATAATTAGAATTCTTCCAGTAGTTTTTTCCAAAGCATTCAAATATACAACCAAACATTTTAAAGATATTAGTATAGATTTAGAGTTATTTTTCGTTTTGTCCTTTACATGATTGCACGCACGTCACGTGAAGATGGTTGTCACGCAGTAAAAGCTTTTATCGTTTTATTCACCCTTCGTATATTTTCTGCTACGTTTGTGTTACTCAAATCCAAGGTACGTACTTAACGTAAGAGTTGTTATTGTACCACGTTACAATTACATAAATGTCTGAAATAGTCTTGTCGGTAAAAAAAAATATTACGTATTTCTTTCTATTATAAGATATTATTCAAGCCAAAAAGATTTAATTGTTTTATAGTTACTGTTAAAAAAAAAAAAAAATAAAAAGACGGCAAGAAAATCTATAACATAATGTAATGAACCGTTTATTACAATACACGTAGTTAAAAAATTAATGCTAGTCATATTTTAAACATTTTACAAATGTTTTCTGGGTTTGAAGCTGTGTTCTCCAGAATGATGATTCTGTTATAAATAAAGATACCACGCCGCCAAAATATTTTAAAAACGATATTTATTTATTTATTTACCTTCACGTCCTATCCCTTGCGGGGTAGGCAGAGATGACGGAGCGCCAAACGCTACGGTCCCTGCATACCTCTTTCGCCTCGGCCACAGACATCAACCTCTTCATACATGCCCTCCGGGGGGTCCTCCTGCTTTTTACGTGTCCTTCCTCCAGTATCATAGATACTGTTTTTTCGAAGGTTACTCGAGGCCTCCCCCTGTCTCTCTTACCGCTCACTTTGCCTGTATAAATCTTTTTTACCATTCTTTCATCACTCATTCGCTCGACGTGCCCAAACCACCTGAGCACGTTCTTCTTCATTTTCAATTCAAAAACAATATTCTTATTTTAATCAAATTTTGAATAAATTTGAAATGGAAATTTAATGATAAGCAAAATATTACTAACATGTTTTATGAAAATGGTAAATAATGATATTTCACTTGAAACATGTACATTCAAAACATCTAATTTTCACAATCATTTGCTCAAAATCACTATCACTCAAATCGATTATTTTTTGCCGGCAAATTTCTGTGTAGTTAATAAATTATTTAAAGAAAAATTTCATGAGATAAAGAAGTTTTATAGAACATTATGAGGAACTAGACATTCGTACACCTGAGGACAGGTTTCTTTGACTAACAAAGTGATTTGAAACATACTTTACTTATTACATTAAAATGAGATATTTTCCATTACTTTTTTAACTTTCAAATTTTTTTTCTTAAATATGTTGCTTTAAATCCTTTTTCGTTTTTTTTTTTATCAACAGCCATAGGTGTCGTTATATCCATCACTAGTAAAGAATACTTCAAACTAAAGAAGTATATGAGAAGGATAAGCAAATAAATATTTTTAACATAATGTGTTCCATGAATATTATATTCGATTATGGTTAGTTTGTTCATTCTATCCACAAATAGGCTACTTTTCTAACATTAAAATGTATTATATATGTAATAGTAAAGTACAACAGACAACAACTATATTAAGATGAGTTCTGAATAGAATTGCTTATTATTTTTTATAATAAGTCTTAAAGACAAAGAAACATTAAATACACCCGTAATAATTATTATCTTTAGTCTGATCTCTTTGGACGAACGAGGGAGTCCGGCTATCTCTAATTACAAGCCGACGGTCATGCTGGGATAAACACTTACTTACCGAATTGGATAAGACTATTATTCAATTGTTCATTTGAAATTAAAATTTCGACAAAAAATAAGAATTTTATTAAAGAAGATAAATTAAATCTATTACAATGTCGCACACTACACGAATTATAAAATGTTTCCCGGAGAGTTGAGGCAAATAATAATACTATTTAACTTTCAAGAATAAAATTATGTCGTGTTAACTTTAAGTTATACGGCGTTAATATAAATCCAATGATAACTGGTACAAAATAGTTGAAAGTTAAAATTTTTGTTCTATTTTAAATTAAACTTATATTTAAAAAAAACATATAACTGGATGAAATATCCATTTATTTTAATAAAAATAAGGAACTATAAATAAATTATAAATTAAGCATAATATAAATCTAAAACCAAATTCTTGTTTTTCCATTAAGGGAACAATACGTCATTTAGTAAAATAATATGTTCCTAAAAGGAAAACAAAATAAGTGTGTTGAAAAAAAAAATAGACATTTCTATATCTATTATATCATTTATTTAAATTCCTTAAAAAACAATATGTTTTAGTATAGTTTCAAGTAATTAATATTAAAGGTACATTATCGTTATCCCAGGGGTTATGGTATCATAATCCTCCTGTTAACCCGTTTCTATATTCATTAGTTACGCTATATTTTGTAATTTATTACTTACTTTAGTAGTTATTGATCTAAGCAGCTGATTTTATTAAAATAAACCTTATAATAATTATCTCAAATTAATAACTAGTTCAAGATCCTTTCATAAATTACTTTCTCAGTTTCTTTACTACATAAGACGATTTATCAATCGAATCCACAACTATTGGACATTATGAAACAATTTTTAAAAAATTACATGAATATATACACACACCCATGCCATTCTTGCTATTGGAGTAGATAGATGCAGTAAATAATAGTTCTTTATTTCCCTTACGGATTATAAACTACAAAACTGAGCTTCTATGAATATTTTGAACAGAATAGAAGTTTAAATTTAATACGTCGAGGTGTCCAACTTTTTCGTTGGAGATTGGTATCCGTGAGTTACAGTTATACTCTGGCTTCGAACGTTGTTCAAATTGAAGCTAAATTGACTTTTGTTTAAAAATAAATCGAATCTAACACCAGAGTTTCACACAAACCAAACAATAAGATACTATATATAATTAACAAATAAATCCTGTGTTAAGGTTGTTGTTAGCGGTGTTGCAGTTTCATCTAAATATATATTGTAATTAAAAATATTTTCATTAAATTAGGAACTTATACAAATTAAACAAACTTCTGAACAGAATTAGATAAAACTCGAACTACTTTTACCTTACCTGATGTTTCAAAGAAGATGGACAAATAAGGATTAAAAGTGTGTATTAATTTACAATGTTACAACAGATTAACATATTTAAAATTTTGAGAAGATACAAGACATTTTAGAAACTTTGGGAAAAAAAAACTTATGCTGGTGTGATAGAAAATTACTGTCAAAATTATATGTAACATTTATATTCCATATTTATCATTCTTTGTGTATGTTATGATAATCGAAATAACATAATCTACAATAAATTCGATAGGTGGTCTTAAGGTCGGTCTATTTAAATTATGGCTAACATGTTTATAGGTTATAAAATTAAAAATAATTATTTCGATCGCGATATGTTTTACAATATTTAACATTAAAACTTCTCATCAGATCGCCAAAAATATATATTTCATGAAACATGAGAATCTATAAAAATGCAGTTACTGCATTTTATGTTTTACCTTTATCTTTTACCTACATAATACGTTGTTACAATAGTTAATTATTCTTTTTATACAATTTCTAATATTCTAAAGGATATATTAGGACATATATTTCGACTATATATATAGTGCGAAATCTTGTGACATGTACTGCATAATGTCTGGTCATGTGGAATCTATTTCCTAATTAGCTGGTAATGCATGTTATGTTCGTAAATACGAATTACATTGACAGGTACTTCGGATACATAACCATAAGTTGTACAAGTATATATATAATATATAATAATCAACTTAACAATATAATCAATACATACTCATTGTTTGATTTGTTACATTTGAAGCGCTCAGACGAAATTGAGCATGTGATTCCACAAGGTTGGTTGAACGCCTTAGGAATAGATGAATCGCTAATTACTTTATATGTCCTCGGTTTGAAAGGATTTTTATGAGATATTTCAAGAGATATTATGTTAACTAATACTGTAATAAGAGATAATGAAGTTGGTTTATTAATAAGATTTATTGAAGCTATATTATGATTTTTATTATTATTACTTGTATTGTCAATTCTTAATTACCTATTCATTTTAATATAAAAAAAATTATATCTACTTCAGATGTACATAGTTCTATAATATATTATGAAAACAATATATTTAATGTACATAGAGATCATAATTCTCATTATATTCATTAATAATGATATTTTTAACAGATTTATATATAAATGACATTTTTTGTTGTTTAATTCGTGAGGGTGTTATTAGTATGACATACACACATACATACAATTGGTATTTTCACACGTTCAAATGTGTAATGAGCACTTGAAGAACGATCATTATAAACAATAAGATGAAGCTACTGCACTTTGGAATATTTATTGCATTTCATTACGTCATATAATACATTATTACGAATAAAATAACAAACTTGACTTACAAGAACATATAAATTTTAATGTTATTATATAGTATTGAAACTACGCTATTAATAAGATAATATAAATCACCAATTTGTTTAGACGATACGTTGTATAGAAATGTTTATGAGGAAGAGTTTTGACATGGTCCATTAATCAGATTTCTTCCTCTACACCCTTCATTGCACTTCAACAACGTCGTATAAATGCTTTCACACTGAGACAGAGTGTGCTTCGCGGTAATATTTTTACTCCCATATTTTCCATGAAAATTTACATAAAGAATTTAAAATTTAATTATGAATTATTATGTGCTTTAAATAAATACTACTTGATTTAAGATTAATCTGTTAAACGGCTTATTAGATTAATATAAAATAGTGGTATTGATATTGTTATATCACGTTTTACAATCATCAAGTAAGAAAGCAGAACCAGCAAATTCTTCATATAAATAAAGTCTGAACAAGGTCGTTGATATAAATTACTCAAGTAAAATCAATAATGATAACTTTTAAACATTCTTTCAAAAATATAACGTTTTTTGTGCTTTATTAAAGGAAAACCTATTAACTTAGAAACTTGGAGACTCTCAAGAAATTATTACAAAACTTGTCAGCCATACAGCGTCATTTAATTTCAAACTTTACTTTTATAAATTGCCGGATTTTTTGTGATTCTATTGCGCCATCTGCCTGGGTCTTTTTGGAAAACTTGCGTATAAAATATCTAACATTACTAACGCACATAAGGTAGATGGAAAAAATATATAATTTATTTTAATAAATATTGTTAGTTAAAAGCAACAACAGGTGCTCGAGGATTAACTAATTGAGATGAAATAACCAATTAATTAGTAATTAATTAATTACTTTTTTATGTTTTAACTTTACTTTAACGATTAAGTAGTAAAATGTAAATAACTTAAATTATATAGCATATTTCATAACTTTATTTTTAGTATGGTAATTAACTAGTTGTTCTAAAGACTACAGATGTTAATATAATATTAGTTAAGTTCTAATAAATAAAAGCGTCTTTCTTTTATCTCTGTTAGCTGCAGGCAGGACATAGCGCTCGATCTCTGTTCAAACAGACAGTAAACCGACTTTTGTTTTAAAAAACGGAAACGCACTATGCTATGTATTTTATATGAATAAAACGGCTTTTTCTTTTCCTCCGCGTGAATTGTGTTTATAAAATCAAATCCATTACATAATAACACTGTGCCATAACAGACATACTGAAATATCAATCTTACCGATAACTATTCCTCCTAAACGGTGAATAATTTTGAAAATTATATTATTAAATCATGTTATAAAAAAATGGATTTGAATGATAAGGTCCAATATTCTAATAAGGTTGATACAAAAATAGCAATCAGCACAATAATCGGTCGATTATTTTTACAGGTATTTATAATAAAACTTATTTTGGAAACATAAAGAATGGTAGCCATTAATAATAGATATTTATGTCTTTTTTATTTGAATTGAATTGGCTTTACCTTTTGCTTTTCATTTGGTTCACAAAAGAGTAAGTTTAAAAAAATATTGTTATATTCAAAAGTTTATATTTTTGATGAAATTACGAAACTTTTACTAATAGACCAATCTTATTGAAATAGAAAATTATTAATTCAACTCAGTTTTATAAAATCTTGATTAGAGCACTAACACACGTTCATCATATTTTACATAAAGATATGGTATATTTGAAAATAAAAACTAATTATTTTAGTATAAGTATAAATTAACATAGGTTTTCAACTTCTAACAATAGACAGAGTTTGTAGTAAGTATATTTTAGTAAATGTAAATAAATCAGGTTTTTAGTTTTACAAAAAAATATTTATAAAATATATCAGTAATATAAATAATTATTTAAATAAGAATATATAACAAATTAATTATTAAATAGTGTATTTAATTATAAGACTTTTATTTTTTTAAATATTTTTCCGAGAAGCTTGTAATCCGTGATGCGAATATTATAAATTGTATTCAATGTTAATTAAGGAAGACCTAATTTACCAAAAATTGTTACAGTATCCGAAGCAGAACCCTGTTACAGATAAAAATATGTTACAGATTAGGACAAAATTATATTACCGGCCAAAATATTTCATAAACCACAGGTTAGAATAGAGGTAGGAATGAAGGTCGATCTAAAGGATTAAGAAGATAAGTTAATGCTAACAAGTGCATTCCTATAGACATATCCAAACGTCTTCACATGTTGTAGAAAACAATATTATTAGTATAATGGTAAAAATTTTGACTCATTTAGTTTCCTAAAATGATAAAATAAACAATACTTAGGGCTTTGAAGAAATTACTAACAATAACAATTTAAATAATGTATCGTCAGGCTGTATTTTCTGTTAGTCTTCAATAGAGGGAATGTATTAATAAATATTTAAAAGACAAATTAATATAATTTACTTTACCTGGGCAGATATTTATTTTGAAAAAGGTCCAATGAATTATCTAAAGGATGTATCAAATGATTATTTATGAATATTAATAGTTAAATAAACAGCTGGCTAATTGGGTTCCTTCTTTCATGTAGTAATTAGTTGATTGTTGTTTATTTCTTAACCGCCAATTATAAAAACAGATGCGGGTTTCATAGTTTATAGAACAATTAATTAGCAACTTAGTGACAAAATTAATTCAATTAATTAGAATAATGCCAACGTTATTTTTTTTTATAAAATAAAAACATTAAATAGACAGTCCAGACAGAAGTACCGAAATTGATATCATATCAAAATTATTTAGTCAAATAGCATTTTAATAATATAACAATTAAGGTAATTGTATAGTATAATTAATAAGCACTTTGTTTTTAATTATATCATTAGAAGTTTCGTTATTAATATATCAGTAGGTACACGACCGGAGAACTTTGTTCTTAAAGTTTACAGTCAGTCAGTAAGGTTACAGTCAGTTTAAACTTGTAAACAACAAACCAGATCTTACCTTAGGATTTAGATTTATATTTTAACTATCAATTTCGGTATCGACATTTATTTTCGATACGAAGACTAACTTTCATATTACTCATACGTTATTTGGACTACTCCAAACAACGTTTAAATTCGTAATTGATTTGAAAATGTTAGTGCAAGATTACTTTAAATACAGAAGTTCTAATAGTAAAATACGATGTTTCGTATGTTCATGTTATGTCCACGTAATTAATTAATTAAATTGTTTTATTAAAATATCTAAAGTTTTAAATCAATGTCCTCGGGGCCTCGTTCAATTAGGGTTCAGAGGATAGCAGCACTTTTACCGTTACCGAATGTTAAGATTCAAGGAATACAGCTTCCTAAATTACCAAAAAAAAATTATTTAAATTACGAATAACAAAACCAAAAGAGTATTTTAATTTCATCTTGTAATTTTTTCTTATTACATATCAAAATGGGTATCATAGCTATCGATTTAAAATGAAGGAAAGTATTTCTAAGGTAAGTGCATTTTGTTAAATATCTTACCGGCTGAATTTTATTGGCTGCACAGAATATAGTGTATATTTGATTAGACATTCTTCAGCGATGCCGCAATTTAAAGCATAATATCTCATCATAATATCATAATCTTTTAAATAGTTATAAAGCCACTACGATCTTAAAAATGGTTTGTTTGTACTTTAGGCTTGGTTATAAAAAGTAAATAGAAATAAATTCATAGAAACGTCCACATTGTAATCTTATATCTTTATTTACTTTTTATTGCACACACTTTAGTAGAATACAAACAATTTAAAAAATATAAAAAAGTGGGGCAAAAGTGGCCTTATCGCTGAAGCGATATCTCCAAGACAACCCTTGGTGAGAGGTAATGAGAAGGGGCAGGTGCGGCAAGCACTATAAAATAAACAACAAGGCCTACACTCTAATACTACTAGATACAAAAACACTGGAAGTTTTAAATGTTTCATAAAATTGTATTGAAAGTATAAGCGGGGATTCCCTGAAGGCCGCTTCGCCTACAAATTTTAATTTATAATAAGCATTTCACTATGATAAAGAACACCCTTACTTCCTCTCGTCTTTACTTTATGATAATTTCCAAATCACTGTGTGTTATCGTATTTTAAGCTACGAAGTGAAAGTTGAAAAGGACGATTACAATGTATGTATTAAAAATAGAGGCTTAATTCTATTCTACTAAAGTCCACAAGTAAAAACTCAACTCAAAGTACTCAGAAGTAATCAAAGATTATAACATGTATATGGCAATTACAATAAGTTATGTACGTGGTATAACCTAGCTGTAGTCTGTAGATTGCAACGTATATGAATTAACTTGATGTGGGATACCGGGGTTGCGGGTTAGTACCCTATGAAAGACCAAAAGTAGCTAATGTAGGTTCCGTATCGTGAGTGAAGGAAGCTATGAAGTGAAAGAGACGGAAGTTCAATCACCCACCTTTACTCTGCCTTTCCTAGCTTCCTTTGTCCTTTTGTCAACGTAGTCACATGAATGTATATTTTTAATAAATCCCTCTAGTACCAACAAGTGGACCATCTACTCACTTGCCAACCCTATCCCATAAAAAAATGAATGAATGTTCAATTTTTACTTTCAAAAGAATATAACAATACTCTAGTGTAATTTAATATTTAAAAAATTTAATAATTAAACTTAGAAAAGTATATTGCACCCTTGTTTTTGGATATTGTAATTTAGAGGTTAAATCTGACACAGTACTACAATTTTGTGATATCTATCACAAAAAAGTAATTTAGACAGTTCTTACCTACTTGTAATACGCATAGTACGTCTATATGCGATAATACTACTGCGGAATTGCCGTCGCTACAATTAATTCAAATGATATTCCAGAGAGTTAGTTAGAATTTTTCGGATCAACGTGACGAAATAGACTTACACAACGACCTTTCAATAGCTGTACGAGGAAGTAAGACACCCCAGGAACATTGTCGTGGTTCCTTTGTATTGGGAGGTAACAATCTGGTTTGGAATTATTATAATAATATTAAAATAAAAATCCTGTGATTATATAAAAGTATATTAATGAAAAAAGTATTTTTTATATATTAGCTTACAACAAAATACATATTCTAATTTTTTATTTGTTTTCGCTCATAATAAGATGTGAATGTGATAGTAAAATGAAATAATGAACTTTTACGTAAAATAATTACCAATTAAGGGGGGTTATTGTTAAAGTTTAATCACTTCGTAAGTTGCTGGTTTTAATTTCAAGCAATTAAAATTTTAATACTTTGAACCACGGTATACTTTGATTTACCAGTGAACCAGTAAATTGTGATGGTTTTATGTATGTTGGCAAAACTAATACAAAAACACGATTACGTTTAATTACGGTGTGATCATTTTTTAAATTCAAACTATTATGACATGTTACAAAATCCCGACTGCACTATTATATGACATAAAAAAGCATACATACATGACTAATTAAATCAAAACTTAATTATGTAATCAGGGTTGTATAATTTAAAAGGTGTTGCGGCACAATGAGGCTCTTTAAAAATACTTATTCAGTAAAAGTTATAGCCGTATAACTAATTAAAAGTTAACCATCTGCGGCCCCTTATTCTGTTTTGACTTTGCATTTATTACACGCTTTTTAGTTTATTTTTGAATCGTTATCATTATCTTAATATGTATAAATTACGCGTCACGTTGTTTGTCCGCGATGGACTCCTAAACTACTTAACCGATTTAAATAAAATTTTCACACCACGTGCAGTTTGAACAGACTTAAAAGAAAGGATAGTTTTCATCTCAATTCATAGTCGTTACATTATTTTATTGCAAATAATTTGTTTATTATTCTAATGGTGCCGTCGATGTGTGAGGGAATCGGAAAGCAAAACTCCCCCACCCCAAGCATAACAACGGTGCCTGTAAAAAATGTTCTGTAAAAAACATACTCGGGCCACTGACCAATATCAGTAACTCGCACGTTCGATTACCTTCCTCTAGGATAAATAAAAAGATTATAAATTTTCACGACTTTTGTCAACTTTGACAGGTAGGAATGAATGGGTGTGTTATGAATTACTCCTTTATAAGTGATTATATTCTTTGTAAGCGATTATAATTACAAACGCTACAATCATTAGACTGCTTTATCTGCACAATTATTAAATATAAGATTTCATTTATCATCTTTACATTTTTAAATTTAGTAGTGAAAGTTACTAGAAAACATCAAAATAATGTATGGTCTGAGTTGTTCTATATTCTCAAACTTTATCTTTCAATTTCATTCACATGAAACCAGTCACATGCAGAGTTTTTCTAAAAAATTAACGTTGTTTTATCTTCTCTGTCTTTACAATGCAACTATAATATTTTTTGTTGTTTGTGTCTGTAAAGTTTCTTGTAAATATTTACTGGAGAGTATAATTATATTTGCTAACTATGAACGAAGTCTTAATTCTTAAACGGCCAGGCTTGTGAATATTCCGACCAAAATTGTTGTAGCGATGAAATTGCTTGCTTTATACAAGGAACACGAATAGTGTCCAGATTTAGCAAGGAAAAGTTTTGTTTATTGTATTCATTTAGTTGACAAGGATTTTGTTTTTACAAATGTTTTAATTTTCTGTTGAAATTATAGTAATAGATGATTTCGAATATTTTAAAAATAATCTGCGCTCTTAATTTTTTAAGATACTAATAACACAGGCACACAAAAAAAAAAAGTCATGAACCAGAGGGGAGACCCCATTATTCTAAGGTTTTTGGGATCGCTGCAACCGAATATGACAATAAAAACTAATTTTAAATGCCCGTTTTCCCGCTAGCACCCCCTTACTACCTCTTAAGGGGAAAAAATTGAAATTTTTGTATAAAATCAAGATAGCTGTGTATTTCTATGTTTTTTGGGATGCTGAAACCGAAAATGATAACTAAAAATAAATTCATGACCACTATCACCCCCTACCACCCTTTACAGGGGGTGAAAATATCAATTTTTCTATAAAATCAAGATAGATGTATATTTCTACGTTTTTTGGGATGCTGAAACCGAAAATGATAACTAAAAATAAATTCATGACCACTATCACCCCCTGCCACCCCTTACAGGGGGTGAAAATATCAATTTTTCTATAAAATCAAGATAGATGTATATTTCTACGTTTTTTGGGATGCTGAAACCGAAAATGATAACTAAAAATAAATTCATGACCACTATCACCCCCTACCACCCCTTACAGGGGGTGAAAATATCAATTTTTCTGTAAAATCAAGAGAGATGTATATTTCTACGTTTTTTGGGATGCTGGAACCGAAAATGATAACTAAAAATAAATTCATGACCACTATCACCCCCTTACCACCCTTTCAAGGGGGTGAAAATTTCATTTTTTCTATAAAATCAAGATAGATGTGTATTTCTACGTTTTTTAGGATGCTGAAACCGAAAATGATTACTAAAAATAAATTTAAGACCTCTTTTACCCAATAACACCCCTTACCAACCCTTACGGGCGGTGAAAATTTCAATTTTTATATAAAATCAAGATAGATGTGTATTTCTACGTTTTTTGGGATGCTGGAACCGAAAGTGATTATTAAAAATAAATTTAAGACCTCTATCACCCATTAACATCCCTTACCAACCCTTACGGGGGGTGAACATTTCAATTTTTATATAAAATCAAGATGGATGTGAATTTCTATGTTTTTCGAGATGTTGAGAGAAAAAATGATTATAAAGTATATGGTAACCTTATTATATGCATATATTTGTTATTATGATGCTAAGACTGAATCATGATTTTTGTCATATTTTTAACAAGTTTTTTCATTTTTCATTTTTTTTTTGTTTTTTATTTAATTCTACTTATACTGTAATCCATCCGGCAGTCTTGTAAAACGCTTAAAAGATGCTGAACCTAATTTTATGCCTCGAAAATAGAAGGAACTATTTTCCTGACAAGGGGACTCACTTTAATCCAGCACCCCAAAAGGTAACAGAAATCTACTACGTCCACGCCGTTGTTCCTGGGTTACGCTAAGAGTAGAATTAAATCATAAATATATATCAGATACTTCTGATCGATAAAGCATTTGAATTTCTAATATAAGAGCTAAGAGTAACCTCAAACTAGTTTGATAAACATGTCATTTACTGTAAATCGTTAAAATTTCTACATACATCTTGATTTTATACAAAATTGAAACTACCCCCACCCCCCCGCTAGGGGTGGTTAGGGGGTGGTATTGAGTAAAAGAGGTATCAAATTCACTTTTGGTTGTCATTTTCGGTTTCATCATACCAAAAAACATAGAAATACACATCTATCTTGATTTTATACAAAAATTTCATTTTTCATCCCTTAAGAGGTAGTAAGGAGGTGCTAGCGGGGAAACGGGCATTTAAAATTAGCTTTTATTGTCATATTCGGTTTCAGCGATCCCAAAAACCTAAGAATAATGGGGTCTCCCCTCTGGTTCATGACTTTTTTTTTTTTGTGTGCCTGTGTAATTAATGTAAGAATTGTACTAAAAACTTCAATGATTTCTTTAATTAATTATTAAGCAATTAAAATTAATTTTCTTATTAAAGATAATATTTTAAAAATAAAATTATTTACAATTTGTTATATTTCACCTATTTTATTGAATTTATTAGTTATTCTGGAATGATAGACTACGTAGGGTGCATTGAATTATAAAAATATTAAAAAAATATATTGATTGTAAAATTGAGAAAAATTTTACCCACTTACGCTAACAAAGTAAGTGATACTGACCTTTAATACAATTCGTAGATAGGTAGGCTGCATTGACCTCTCTTATGAACAATATTTTATCTTTCTTTGTAAAAAAAATGTGTTTTTACATATAACATCTCTCAATCAACATTAAAATAACATGCTGTGTATTTTAAGTTGGAAATATTGTATTGTATTGTTTTGCATTATGCTTATGTTATACATGAACGAATGCGGCATAGGGCACCGCCATCCAACACGCCATGTTTCGAACGGTGGCAGGTGGAGGACGGAGCTACGGAACGGACGGAGCTACTGGAATGTAAGAGGAGGAATGGAACAGAAGATGAATGAATTATTAGATGTGATGGATGACAAAGATCTGGATGTTATTTGTGTGTCTGAGACCAAACGAGAAGGCAATGATGCCACCGATTTGCCTGGCAACGGGTCGCTTTCTGGGCTGGGGTTCCAGAGGATGAGGTTGCCAAGGTGTAGGCGTGTTGTTGTCTTCTCGAATGGTTAATGCAATGGTAGAATACAAGGCCATCAACCCGAGGCTTCTTTGGGTTCGCTTTAAGCTGGGGATAACAAGAGTATTCTTGTAGGCCATTTATGCGCCAGTATCCTTAGCTCCAGTCAGCGAGCTCAAGGAGTTTTGGAAGAGTGTCAGGGATGTTCTAAGTAGTGTCAGAGATAATGAAAAGTTGATAGTATGTGGAAATATGAATGGATGGGTTGGAATCGCGCGAAGTGGTTACGAAAGCGTGCTAGGCAAGTACGGTGATAAGAGAGTAAATGAGGCTGGAAAGCTAATTTTGGAATTTTATAAGGAGAGAAATTTGTTTGTGGCAAACACGATGTTTGATCATAAACAAATTCACATGTACACATGGGAGCGACCGGAAGAAAGAAGTATGATTGATTTATTCCTAGTGGATCAGCGTATTCGAAGCCAAGTTATGGACACGCGAGTGTTTAGGGGTGCTGATCTGGGAACGGACCATTATCTAGTCGTTTCTAATATAATAAGAGGTCTATTTGCAGGTTGGCGTAGCCGCATGACGTGCTTGAAAGCTTGAAAGCTGTGATTCTGGAAATGAAAATGTTGAAGTATGCTGGCAAAACCTTAGGAATGGTATGGTGAAAGTAGCGACAGAAGTATGTGGTAAAAGGAAAAGAGGTTTTAGTAAAAAGCGCGATGAATGGTGGGATGATGAAGTGAAAGACGCTGTAGAGTTAAAGAAGAAAGCATGGCTGGATTATAAAGCCTCTGGTAAGGATAAAAGTATGAGAGAGATAAGAAAAAGAGCGTACAAGCTGCAAAAGCACAAAACGAAAGCACTTATAAAGATGAAGCGTGAAAATTCTGAGAGAGAAAGGGATGAAATGTTGACGAACAACTTTCGGGAAAACACGAAGCTTTTCTGGCGAGAAGTTAGTGGTTCCCGGGGTTGTTCGGTAATCTGTAGAATGAAAGGGGTGCTTTCGAAGAGCGGTGAAATTTTAACTGAGCAAGCACACATTTTGCAGCGGTGGGCGGAATTCTACAAGGAGATGTATGAGTGATACGTGAGGACGCCTCGGCCTTGAGTACCAGCGAAATGCTGAGTCCGAACGTAGCCGATGATGAAATCAGTTTGGAAGAAGTGGAGAACGCGATTCGAAGTCTGAATTGTGGTAAAGCTGCGGGAGCAGATGAAGTTACTGCCGAGATGATCAAATATGGTGGGCCACGCGTCTGGGACTTGTTCTGGTTTTTGTGCAATTTATGCTGGAAATCAGGAGAGGTCCTAGACGATTGGCGAGGTGCAGTCATCGTACGTTTGTATAAAGGCAAAGGTTCACAGATAGACTGTGCAAGCTATAGGGCTATTAGTTTGATTAGCTTGGGCGGTAAAGTTTATGATAAAATACTAGCGAGAAGAATGCAAGCGAGATCTGAAAGGCTGTTGTGGGAGGCCCAAGGAAGAGGGTGTATAGATCAGATTTTTTCTCTCCTCATGATCACGGAAAAGTTTTTGGCCCTAAATCGAGAGGTTTTCTGTGCTTTGGTGGATTTGGAAAAGGTCTTTGACAGGGTTGTGAAAAAGAAATTATGGGAGATACTGCCCCGATACAATGTGAGCGGACCCTTGCTACTCGCTGTAAAATCTCTTTACAGAGATCACTCAGTCTGTGTGAAAGTAGGAGCGGACATGTCGCCCTGGTTTGACATCCGATCGGGTGTTAAGCAAGGTTGCGCTATGTCAGCTTGGTTGTTCAATTTGTATTTGGATAGTTGTCTCCAAGGCGTGAAAGACAGTGACATGGGAGTGAAAGTATATATCGCTTGCTATATGCAGATGATGCAGTGCTCATTGCATCATCAGAATGCGATTTGCAGGCATTGGTCACAACTCTGAAAGATGGGTGTGAAAATAATGGTCTAAACCTGAATGCAAATAAGACGAAGGTTCTAATATTTGAAAGAAATGAAGAAAGAACAGAATGTAAGATCTACGTGAATGGTAAGATAATAGAACAAGTGAATGAAGTGGTATATTTGGGAAGTATGTTTAGCAGAGACGGAAGATACGAAATTGATGTGGAAAGCGTATTACTGCCGGTAAAAGAGTCCACGGTGCTCTGGCTGCATTGATGAGACGGCGAAGCGTCAGCATATAGCTGCACGTTTGGCTGTACACAATGCGGTTTTTCTACCGACGCTGTTATACGGCAGCCAAACGTGGGTAATATAGAAGAAGACTGTAAGAAAGATGAATGCTGTGGAGATGCGATCTCTTCGCAGAATATGCGGAGTCAGCTTAGCTGACCGCATCCGCAATGAAGAGATCCACAGAATGGCAGGTACTAGCGAAGATGTTACGGTGAGAATGAAGAAGAACGTGCTCAGGTGGTTTGAGCACGTCAGTCGAATGAGTGATGAAAGAATGGTAAAAAAGATTTATACAGGAAAAAAGCGGGGTAGCCAGAGACGACAGAGCACCAAACGCTACGGTCCCTGCATACCTCTGTCGCCTCGGCAACAGACATCAACCTCTTCATACATGCCCTCCGGGGGGTCCTCATGCTCATATAAAATTAACAAATATTATCCAGTCACAAGAATTAAACTTAAGTTTACTATTTTAATGATGAAAAAAAAAACTCACATGGACTAAATATAAAAATATGATTCCAATTATAATTAAGATTTTTAATTGGAAAATAAAAATCATTGAGTAAAAAAAAATATATATTTGTCTATGTAAGAAACTACATAGATCGATAATCAGGCGAAGCAGGAGGATTTGCGATCAACATTTCTGAACTTGCGCCAACTTTCATCGAAAAAAAAAATCAAAAATTAGTTTGACGTAATTTGTTACGTATTTTCTTTGTGCTCAATATTTTGTTTTAAATGACCACTGTTAACCAATTCATTGAAATTATTATGCAATCTAATCGTAAAATTTATCTTATTATAATTGTTAAATCAATAAACAAAGTCGTTCTGTGCATAATATAACTGTAAAGGATATCCTTTAAAGTTCAAGGTTGATTTACAAGCGATTTTAATGGAAACTCCTAATGGAGATGGTGGGTACTTTGCATAATGAGGTCCTGAAGGTGATTCGGTTTTAACTATGTTCACTTCTTTCGAGCCAATTTTAGATTATCAGACAAACATCACCTGTGTTACTGAATCTTAAAGTTCATATTCACTTGACATGTGTCTTGCCTATCGGGTTGTTCTTTCTAATTTGTATGCTCGAAGCCTCCAGAGGCGTCATGTCTGACGAAAATGATAATGTATTCTGCGTAGACTTTGTATCGCAGGCGAATATTAAATGAAGAAAATATAATTGTATTTTCTCTGATACCTCTTTATTTCTTTTCTATTTTAGGATTACATTTCATATATTGGATGTTTATTCTTCAAAAACTGTAACTTCAGTTATTCCGTTGTATGAGGTAACTGAGATTATTATTAATTTAAATTCTTCTAGTATAACACGATGGAATATATGTTCAACATTATAATTTTTTGTGAGAGTAAAAAAATAATAAAATATAGGAAAACCATTTCGCATATCTGACCGAATCAATCAAAAAACAGTCGGGGCCCAACCGACCACACAGTTTATAGCGCAACAGCTCGAAGAGGGTCAGGTTTATTGAGTTTCGACCTTACCTCAAATAGAGGAAATTCTAGGATAAAAAATGGTCTGTCAATTTACTAATCCTTCAAAGATGGTTTTGTATATATTTGTTTTCTATATATTCGTAATATTTATATAAAATCGACTTTTAAAGATTCTAAAATCTTAATAAAATCTTAAAAATAGGACTAATCCTATGGTATTTTGTTAAGCAGTTTCATGTTTGTAAAAATAGATTTAAAAATTATATTTATACATCCTATTGTGTGTTAAATTTCTTCCTTTCCTTTAAAATATTTCTACTTATGTTAGTATGAGTAACATCAATAATAATTTATTTCGTCTTATGGTTTTATTGGAAATAAGGATAAAGAAATCCCTAATACTTGAAATAATGAATGTAAATTGTAAACTCAAGTATTTTATAAAAAAAAAATAAAAACAGAAAAATAACTTTACTATTCAACTTGACTTTATAAGCTATCTTCAGAATTTACGAAAAATACATAAACGTATTCATATAGCAATGCCGCAAGTGCCGGAGATATTCACTTTATCCAAGTTCGCCTTAAATTTCTCGTCGATATAAAATTGTTGCTCTCACTTCAACCCTCTAATAAACTGTCTTAACTTCTACACGGATTCAGCTGGACAAAGAAAAGTGAGAATCAAAATTTCCTAATATCTATATAAAAATTTAACAAAAGGCAAAGTATTATTTATAATAGTTTATTTAAAATTTATAGGATTTTTTATATAATATACAATATAACTATACAATTTGTCATCATTAAATCTCAATGTATCAAATTTACATGAAGATTAAATGTTAACGTAAAGCAGACAGTAAATTAGGCAATATTAATCATTCAATCTCAGAACCAGACATTTAATAATACAGCTTTCAACATTATGTAGTTAATGTCGTCCTGATAAAGCTCAACTTTTGTATAAAACCTTGTACAAAAATTGCTTTTAAACAAAAACTTTATATATATCTGAACTTATTATTTTTTACTTTATTACGAACACCATATTTAAAGAAAATTGTAAAAAAATATTTTTATGCTAAAATTAGAGTATATGCATATACTAGCTAACTAATACTTAATGTCGAGAAATTCTCAAAGAAACTTTAATCTGTGATAATACCGTAAGTCTTATACAGTTAGTTGAGCACTTTGTATGCAGTTTATAATTTAAGCTTTGTATGCAGTTTACAATATGAGGAATGAAAATTTTCAGAAAGTTTGTTAAAACACAAAGAAACCTGATATATTATTTAGACCATGATAAATATTGTAAAATATAACCTTAATAGATATATATTATAATACGAATTAATTCGTATATATAATATTAGGATTAGTTTGTGAACTTTAGTATAATGCAAATATTATTCTAACTCACAATTCCTGATACAACTGTATCATTTACTCTTAGTGAGAACGCAAAAATGGAACGTAAACATACTACTGTTAAACACACTTACGTAATTCATCGCCGCACTCTCTTGATATATATTACAATAGGATGCATACGGGTATACTTAGACATCATAAGTCATATAAAACTAAACCTTTTCAAACTCGATCTACAATTACATATTAAGACAATTGTATTTTAAATTATAAGCATTAAATAGGTACGGAGTCGACTATAATTATGGCTTTTCATACGGCTTATAATTGGATTTAAATATATATAACATGTAAATACAATAAATAGATAAACCGAAATTGATGAGATTTCACATTTGTGGAACCTTTTAAGGTTTTGAATATATTGTATAGGGGGTAGAATCCGATTGGGATAGGTTGCAGATATCGACGGCTAGAGAGCGCTTGCGAGAGTGTTCATAGCCATGATCCTGGTTGTAGTGAACAGCGGGCAATATATTTTGAGACACATTGCTGAGACAACTGTTATGGCATTTAAGGTTCATCCTGTTACTTTAAAACCGAAAAATAATTACAATTGTACTTAATGAACAATTAAATAATTAATTTATTATTTTTTTTTATTGCGGTAGAGAGTAGCTGTTGATATTGGAATAGAGCTCAAACATGATGAATGTGAAAAATGTTGTATGAGAGTCGTAAGTCCAGTGTAAGAATTTCAAATTACTCTTTATTAAAATGTAAAATGCATGCCTTTATATTTGCTTATTAAGCATAGAGAGAACTACAGAAAAAATATGTAAAAGTATAAAACAATTTCTAAAGCAGTCCTTATAGATATATAAAGTAACTAATGTACACAAAATGTAAAGTCCGACACTCAAATAAATTTCCTTTCCAATAAAATTTCTTTCTGTAGATCCTACTTAATGTTAATTGACTGCGAGTGTGACATAAAATAGTTACGTTGCAATTAAAATAAAAAAAATGTGACGCAATCACAGCAGTTTGTTTATTTTAATTTAGAGGGAAATGTATTAAGCAAAGGATTTTTTATGGTTTAATTAGGCAAAATTTCAATAGAGAATGTTTAAAAGTTAGAATGGGGAGAAATATTCATTTTAAATTTACAGGAAATAATTTAAAGAAAGAGCAAACAACACCGTGGCATAGAATTATATTCCCGTAATAATGATAAAAACTGTTAGCCATCATTTCCTACAAATATTATACAGCTCGAAGTGTCAAGTAGACTTTATTAAGAGAACAGTTCTGGAGACGAAAACAATGAATGTTTCTGAAAACAAAAAAACTTGTTCACTAATTCTTCTAATTATACTTAAATTATGAATAAAATATTATATTAAGACATATCTTATATTTTAATAAAATATAAATACATTTTTACCCGCTCTCTATTTTGTCTAATGGTTTTGTTGTAAATGGTTCATAAGTCGTTGGTTATTATGAATATATACAACTTAGTTTATTTTCCTATCATTATATAAATATAGTACTGAATATGATATACTTAAAAGTAGAAAAGGAGGATAACAAGTAATATAATATCTCTGATAAACAGCAAACTTAAGATAATAAAAATATAAATTTAATATTTTAAAAAAGTAAAAAAGATATATCATCTATAGAAATATAATTTTAATAAAATGAATAATAATTTCAAACAAAATTTTAATTATTAAAACACAATTTTTCTCTTACCTTTTATATTTTTATTAGTTCCAGTAGAAGTGGAACACATCGCAAGTTAACAAGCGTGTCGGCTGTTACAGGAAAATACACTTCACTTACACAATAAAACTATTACTATATAACTTTTATAATTACAAATTAAATAGTCGCTTTATATTCAGTTTTCATAAATACTTATTATTATTTTTTATTTTTTTTATACTGTCTAGGTTAGTGCTTGATTACATTCCACTTGATGGCAAGTGAAAATGTGAAAGTGAAAATAGGTGGTAAAGCGCATTATCCTAGCAACTTATTCACTCTTCTCTTGAAGACACCCACATTTTATTGGGACGGAAATAACGACGCAAGCAAGCTATTCCAGCCCTTAGCTGTACGAATTAAGCAAAGTGCTTCGATCAGACAGGGGGATTGTCCACAACGTAAGGATGAATATCTGCCGTGCGTCGGAACGTCCTGTGATGGAAGGGGCACGGAGGAATTAAATCGTGTAATTCCTGCGGACACTTACCAAAATATAACCTTCGTAAGAACGGCAAGGTTTCTTGCAGCTGCTTTTGTTCTGGACTCAATACACCGATCAAAGTTGAGGTTCGAGGAAATCTATAAGTTGTTAAACTGAAGTCGGCCACTGTATTCCAAAGATACACTCTGGAAAGTTGGAGCCAAGGTGAAAGGGCTCCTTTTGGCGATGAACAGACGCGTCTACGTTTTGGTTGCGTTGAATTTAACAAGATTACCATGCCCCGTGAGGAAACTGCCTTAAGTTTGTCATTCAAACGTTGCACCATGGCTTCTCTTTCAGACTGTACTTGATCTCTACTAGTCCGACTACTCGGTAGGGATCTTTCTACAACTGCTCTGTCGTCTGCACACCCATAGATACCGGGCTTCAGTAGATCGTTAATGTGCAGCAGAAAGAGAGTTGCAGAAAGAACGGACCCCTGAGGCACTCCGGCATTTATTGTCAAGGGTTCCGAGGAACACCCGCCGACAACTACTCCGACAGATCTTTGGTTCAGAAAATCCGTTACCCAGCCGTCGGTTATAGCGTGAAGAAGAAAACGTGGTGTCTTCAAGGTGACGGAGACGCAGGGTACAGAGATCGTTCCGTGCGTACACACAGACCCTGGCACGTGAGCGAAAGTTGTGCTTTAACGAGTAACCGGGATAATCCAGGTACGCAGCGCTCAAAGGACATTGTATTTGCGTCTCCGTCAAGAAGAGCAAGTGTGATTGCTCTGTCTCCAAGTGGTGGTGGACAGGTAAGATATAAGAATGCAAGCCCCTGATGTTAGTGAGGTGCACTTTCAATGAGGATAAGTGCAACCGGTGTGCAAACTTGTTCTTTTTATTGGACTTTTTCATTAAAAAAAAAAAAAAGAGTGAATAGGATGAGAAATGGTAGTTGAACGAGGCGGTACGTATCAAACCCGGCGCCGAAATTGGTGATGTCATGCCACTGGAAGGCTAGTCTGGAGACTGCGGGGACGCCCGAACCACCCCATTCTCAGGAATCATCATCGGGCCTCCTCATCTGGTCGCCAACCAGCACGATGGAGCCACCCTGGGATTTTACACAGTTGGCGGCCAGCGGAAAGCCGTCGCTTCGGATCTCGCTATGCTCCTCGACTAGGCACCCGACACAATAAGCACCAACTCAACACCAAACAGGTTCGCGAACGCAACGCATCTTTTTAGAGCCATTTCCCATAAATACGGTTTCATCGAACAACGTGCCGGAACACGACAAGGTCGCTTTGAGGGACGACTTTGCCCGATGTGTGATAACCTTGCCGGCGACCTGATGTTATGGTCTACCACCGAGGAAAAATAAATAATCAATAATAAATAAATACAAGAAAGTACATATTAACTAAGTAAAATATAATTGGGACTTAAGTCCTTTAGTGCAACTTAACTACTGTTGGACGTATTACTATTTTTTGAAATTAACACTTTACAAGCAGAATAAATTGTAGTTTGATTAATATCCAAGGTTACTTAAGAATAGTAAATTATAATATAAATGTTCAATGTGTTCATGGCAATTAGAAAATTTCCTACAAGTTTATTACAAATAACTCAAAAGGCGTTAAGTGTGACTACAATAAATTCTTCACAAGATTTACCCGGCCCCGGTGCTTAGCGTGAATTTATCGTACTTTTGTCATTCAAATACGATGAATAAATGGGTTTCATTATAACTTTTAAACGATTGATTACGATGGCTTTGATAAGTTTATCAAAGCGGGCGTTAGCTAGCTCAGAGTGACGAAAGCACCCATAGTGCTGAAAGTCTAACTCTGTATATATACGCGCAATATCGATTTTTTTATACAGGAGACCTTCTGGTATGAGTGTGGTATTTTTAGAAAGCCCTTGGCCCATAGACCCAGAAAATGCATTTACACTTAGCAATATACCTACCGCCTCACCTCTACGGCCGTTTGAAAAATGAGACTAAAATTTAGTTTTTGGCTCCGCACCAGTATAAAATCACTTATTGCCTCCTTGAAAAAGATTTTCCTAAAGGTCCTCGTTGAGACCTTTTCAACAAGCCCAAAAACGCCAAAATCCGACCACCGGTTGATGAGATATGATATTTTGAAAATTTTGACTGGCGCCTCCATCGATGATTACTTTGTCTGTGTGTGGGTATATTCGTAGTTTCAACTGATTTTGTTCAAACTTTCAGGGATTGAAGTACATCAAAAACTAAGACTTTTTTGTTCTACGACATTTCGATTTGGCCGCCATGTTGGCCGTGGCCAGCCCTCGAAAGGCCAAAAATGGCCATTTTTCGTACAGGGACTGTGGCCAAACTAGTTGACGTACATTGACAAATTGGGCATCATTGGAAAGGTCTCAAGCTTATCTTTTGAATAATGTCCATTTTAATGGCAAAAACATTTGTTGGCGTGACATTTTTGGTCAAAAGGCAAAAAATGGCAAACTGGCCGGGGACAGATCGGCCATTTTCTCGAAAACGGCGCCAACGATTTTTTCGAAAATTTCCTCATTCGTAGCCCCAAATTAGAGCTAAAATTTGGTATATAGCATATATCTGGGAAAACTCGTTATTTCGAGATATGGCCGTGAGAAGTTCAAAAAATCATGAAAAATGACCAAAAATGGCCAAAAAATGACTTTTAAAGCCAGAATCGTACTCACAACACGGTTAAAATTCAATGCTAGTTGCACAGTGAATAAAATCACTAACGCATTGCCGTCTGTAACAATAAAACAAAATTTACAGAAAAAAATCCGAATACTGAAGAAATTCTGTTTTGAAGCAATGAATTAAAAAAATAAATGGAAACTGAAAAAATCAAATGAAAAAAAATCGGACACCTGTGGGAATCGAACTCGAGGTCTCGTCTTTGTCATTACAACGCTCATCCTCTGAGCCAAAACACTCTCATTTTGTCAGAGGCAACTATTCCAAATAAATGAGTATATATTTGCATGAAAAATAATCGCACAGCATTTTGTTTCCAATCCTTTTACAAAACTATTGATATCAAAACAAAAACTTCTCAACGAAGTAAATACCGAGTGACGAAAGCGAATCCACTGACAAAACTCCTGATATGAATTTTGCGACGAAAAAAACCACGAACATTTTTATTCACAAACGTAAACAAACACAAAAAATGTGAATGTGTTCGGAACGTTGCCAACTTGCCTTGATCAATCTAATAAAATAAAATCAAAAATGCATTTTGTGCAACGTTTCGAGCACATTCACATTTTTTGTTTGTATTTTTTTTTGTTTGTTTGTTTGTTTGGCAACGTTCCGAACACATTCACATTTTTTGTGTTTGTTTACGTTTGTGAATAAAAATGTTCGTGGTTTTTTTCGTCGCAAAATTCATATCAGGAGTTTTGTCAGTGGATTCGCTTTCGTCACTCGGTATTTACTTCGTTGAGAAGTTTTTGTTTTGTAGCAAGTTACGTGTAATAATAATTGTAGAAAAGAAGAACTATTAAGTATCCTTTTTCTGGTCAAAGAATTGTTTTACTATATGAATAAAATAAATTAAATACAAAAACACATATACATAAAAGTCAAACTAAACAGAATTGTGTAAAAATGAATTCTGGACAAACGTCTTATAAAAGTTAATAACAAGACGTTGCACATAAAAATGTTATTGGGATGAACGAAGATTTGAGGAAAAGTAAATAAGTCAACTGATCTGTTATATTTTGTATAAATAATATAATGATTTATACGAAATGCAAAATATATGTTTTCCAACAAACATGTCATTTTTGATTTAATTAATCTTCATTTTTATTACAAGATATTTTTGTCTGTTAATTTTGCCAAATTAAAAGACAAAAATATCTTAAAATAAATATCTTAGTTAAAATCTGTATAACTATTTTTACATAAGTGATTTCAAGATAAATGTAATTAAAATATTATTTTCTTAACGTCGTAAAGCTGTTTAGAATAAATACTTTAATACTAGTAAAATATATAATTATAATGTTCTGCTTCTGTATTTCATTATTCTGTCATAGTTGTGTCTTTCGAGATTCCTTTAAATAATGAAGCGTCGTTGGAGAGAAATAATTCATTGTTTTTTAAATTTACACCTTAAGAGTATGAAGATGACTACAAATTATATAAGAATAGTAAATTTTAAAGGAGATCTTATATACATATAAAAGGATTTTTGTTTGTTGGTTTAGATTTTACCCCATATTTGCAAATTCTAACTATTTTGATTTTCAGTATATAATTTAGATACAGCTTTGAAACAAACAAAGTACCCCCTACTTTGTTTTACTGTTGTTACTATATTAAAAAATATAAATATGATTTACTTTATACAATTCCTTTTATTTAATCAGAGTTATTTCATCGTCCATATAATTTGATACAAGCAACACTAATTACATTGTGAGTGCGCTGCATCAAAAAGTATAAACGCTGCAGTAACGACGCTTTGGGAAAGAAGAGAATAAGGAAGAGAGATTTTGGAGTTTATATTTTTTGAAACAGAATTTCTTATTTTTTGTTGTACATTGAGCTGGTAGCATTTAAAATTCAAATTAAAATTTTAACTTATTCATAATCTATCTTAGCTATGTTTTGTAACCATCCTAGTTTAGTTTCTTATGTTAAATAATAGGATGAAATGTTTAAACAGTGTTGTGACATAATGCATTCTTTTACATTTACGTTACATCTCAGATGAGATGACATTAAGGAAGTCTCTTATAAAATTTATATCATATAAAATATTATTGTAATAAAAATGGATTTTATGTTCACTTTTCTGATACTTATAATTACTCGAGTTTCAGACCCAGTTTGTTTATAAAAATTTTTATAAAATAAATATGTTTTTATTTGTTTGTTAAGTTTAAATAAATATTTTAAAAATTAGTATAAATACAAATAAAAGACAGACATACCTCATGGTTCTTACACCTGAGCAAAATATTATAAAATATTTTTACGTATTAAATAGTTAACTCCATCTTTAAACGATCGATATGTATGTAAATATAATATCATAAATAATAATAATTTATACAATATCATAATTTAAATAAGTTACAAGTCAACACATGCAGTTGACTTGTAACTTAACTTAACATAGAGTGAGTTAAAGCTCCGGCCCTCTAAAGAGACTAACAGACTTATGTCGTCGTGTTGTGTCTGTGTTATTCTAGTACCATATCAATCGTATGTGGACGAAAGGGACGACTGGTGCTCTTTATCAGGTGTTTAAGTTAAAAATATTAAAATAAGGTGAAAATGTTTAAATATGTTTATTGGCGATAATAGCATCAGATTGATCTTTTAGTCATAACATAAAAAATTAAGATTATTTGAAAGTTTTTAGTAAATAAATGTATTATTTCTATTGAAGCTACTCTATGTAGATCTTAGCAAAAGTTACAATGTGACAGCAGACTAAGGAAACAATAAAAATATACTATGATAACAAAAACACAGATTACATTTCATTTCCGCTAAAAATTACTTTGCGTCTTAAAATTCAATAAACATCTTCAATCGGTCACTGAAAAACTCGCACAATTTGTATCACCAATAAAAGCAAACCACACTCTGCGGCTATTTCTAGTAGTTTGTGTTCCACTATGACAAACGATATACCTTCATGTGCCTAGAATAAATTTATTTGGGATATCGATTTCAGAAAACACGGAAATGGTACAAAAATATTTTCTTTTATTTTGTGAAATAAATAATTTACCCAATTTATTTATTAAACAACACATGTTAAATTTGATCTGCAGCAACTGTACAGTTGTAAAGTTCAAAGTAGAAGTTTTCACATTTAATACCAACTGAAGCATCAATTAACCACTTTATGAATTTAAAAACTTCATATAATTTTAAAAATATTTTTAGACAGATATTTAGTAATATATAATTACATTATATATTACTAAATATTTAATGTAATTTTTTAGATTAAATCAATTTAATGTAATTTTGTTCGTTTTGTTTTTATTATTACATTAATAAAATTGTTTATTATAAATATTGACATGAAATTGTAGTAACATTTTTAAACAATGAACAAAGTTTTATTATTCGGTCCCTACTTGCAATAATCGAGAGTGAAATGATTGCTATATTAAAATGCTTGGCTTAGCTTTTGAATAAACGGGAGTCATAACTTTAAAATAAAAAGTGTTATTGGTTGAATTCATTCTAAAAAGTATTATATACATTGTGAAATAAATTATTTGCTACATTTTTAAATCACTAAAAGTACATAAAATAGAAATTGGCTTTGATTTTTCGTATGCTGTACACATTTAATGGGGCAAATATTGAGATCATAAATATATAGAAGCTTCTTCGTATTCCGTGTCAGGTCTTGAACAAAATCATAAGGTTTTCACACTCCATCTAGTTTCACTTATGTCCTACGTTTTTGATGTTGTACAATGTTGACAGAAGCTTACACTTCTACAAAGTAATAAAGTTGTGCTTGCTTATTATCAGTTATTTATTTTTCTTTTGTCTTAAAGAGGCAAGTTGTTCATTCCAATATTGAACTATTCTTTAAATTGCACACTTAATGGGAAACCAGTGAAAATATCTTTTGGAATTGCACTGACCTCTAAAAAATATAAATACCTATGAATAATAAATTGATGATAACGAGTGGAGCTCACAGAGTTAAATCCCCCTAACAATTGTTTTTATTATCCAAAGATTATCCATTTGTTTCGTCCTTAGATATATTATAATGTTCGTAAAGTATCCGGCAATAAAATATATGGAAAAAATATATAAAAGAAAAGAAAGCCCTTATATCTAGTAATAAGTAATATATTTTCAGGCCAGTAAAAAACATAAGAAACTAAAAGTTGAATAAAATTGAAGATTGATACGAGTTACGTCCGCTTTGAAATCATTATTTCAATCTCATTATAATTGGTGGTGGTTCGTAACTTCTTTTCCACTTCGACTGTAAGCGCAAATTTATAAAAGAAATCTAATAAAATCTAAAATATGAAATAAAACCATATTACATTAGACGGTAAAAAATTAAATATTTACAAAAAAACAAAAAATATTTAGAAAAAAAAAATACTTGTAATTGTTATATTGTCATTTAGTAATGATAATATACAAACGAAGTAATGATTTTATATCTTAAGGTTTCATTGTCGTGAATATTCCGCTTCGGAGAACCTTTGAAAACCTTAATGACTTTTGGAAGATTGATCTTATTTAATAACTTACATAGGGTAAAAGGATATGCAGAAACTTCTACATGATATCACGAATTCTGTATAAAATGTCAAATAGCTGTTAATTTTTTTATTGCCTTTATCTGGCTACTACTAGTATAATTACTAACATAATTGCTAACGGTACAGTTATTTCAGGAATTCAATACAAAAGATATTGTACTTCTATAACTTTCTTTTTGTAGAAGATGATGAACCATACTGGTCTTTGATATCGTTAGAATAGACTTTCTCAATTTATATTTGTCATTTGGTTTATTATATGAGACAATAATATGATAATGCTAGTGTTAGGACTAATTATTTTTAGATGATATGGATAATTTTAAACATAAACTTTTTTTTTTTAATCTATGGATTTGTTGAATATGATACTTAAATATTACAACTTTAATGTAATATACGATTTAATAATCAGTCAGAAACACGAAAAATAAAGATTTGGCGAAATTAAGCTTTAGAATCCTTTAAAACAAAACAAAACGGTCAAATCGAGTGTTGGTAGTAAGCAGTAGTGATTGTGATCGTTGATAAGGATCTAATTCAAATACTAAATGTTTAACAACTGAATTTCGTTGCACACACTTATGCAAATTAACTAAAATTTACTGAATCAGGTAACGTAGGATCATAGGATTAGGTTACTTTAGCTACTTTAGTACAAATTTATAAAAGATTGATTTCTTTCTAATATTTTCTATTAATATAATTATCATTTAAAAATAAAATTAAAAGCATAATATTAAGTAAAAAAGCATTTTAAATGAGTAATGTTTTTCATAACTTATTCTAATATCAAATCACTATACACGTCTTATTCTATTTTAGGCTTAGTTTTTTTAAGCTACTAAATGGGTTTTGATTCTTTTTATATATATACGTTGTAATTAAAAATGAAATAGATTTATAAAAGGTTGAGAATTTTTAATTTCTTTTTATTTTCGGATTACATGGCTAGTGCTTGATAAGTATTTAGGTATGAATTAAATAAAAGATGTTATTTGTCAAACATAATAAATTGTGAAATAGTTAAAATCACCAAAGTAATATTAATGCTTATCCAAATTAATTTTTAAACACATTTCTGAAAAAAAAAAATATACGAGACTTTACTTCTTTTGACCATAACAGTATTTAGCTTCACGCCATATCCCTTGCGAGGTAGCCAGAGACGACGGAGCCCCAAACGCTACGGTCTCTACATACCTCTCTCGCCTCGGCCACAGACATCAACCTCTTCATACATGCCCTCCGGGGGGTCCTCGTGCTTTTTACGTGACCTTCCTCCAGTATCATAGATACTGTGTTTTCGAAGGTCACTCGTGGCTCTCCCCCTGTCTCTCTTACTGCTTACTTTCCCTATATAAATCTTTTTTACCATTCTTTCATCACTCATTCGTTCGACGTTCTGACCATAACAGTGATTATTATTATTACTTATCCTTACAATAGACTTTAGATTAAATATCACAATAATTCTCTGGGTAGTACAATTTTATACATTTGTAATAATTTTGTATAAATGCTTACATTTAATTGAATAATTAAAAAAATAAAACAATAAGCAACAAAAAGAGAAAATATGAAATTTTTTCTTGCTCCAATTTTTTTCAATCATCGTATAGTGACCACGGATGCTAGTAAACTAATATGGATTGAAGTCCTAATTCTTAGACAAAAATCCTTGGAATTCCTTTTCCATACATTTGTATATTATATATGTAAGCTTTGTATATTGTATGTTGTGTACATGGACTAATGTACGAGTATCTGAACGCTGCCTAATATCTATGATATGGCAATTAACAAATGACAATGACAGCGGACTTCATATGGAGATTTTAATCCTGCTCATCAAGTAATATAATTGTTATCTCTCATTGCCTGGATAATCTTGGAAGTAAAAACCTTTAATTGTCGATTTTTCTGTTTTAGGTTAGTAGATAACATTTGTTTTTAATTAATTTTAATGTTTAATTTTATAATACTATTAAATTTCTGTTTTAGATAAATGCAATTGTGTGTTTTTTTACTCCGGTATCATCCATCATATTACAAATCGACAATTGTCAGAGTTTGTTTGGATAATCATGGCAAGATTACAATTTGAAGTTGAGCTGGCAGCAGATGAAGATCCGAAGAATAACATTATAATTATAAAATCAGTAACAAAAGAGGATGGAATATCTTATCTCATACCGCCATGTTTTCAAGCAACAAAACACCACCCTCAATTGACAAAGTTACCAGAATTTTTGAAAATAAAAAAAACATTACAGAGAAGAGGTCATAATAGAAAGGTGTGGATGTCCATGCCATGTGATGTTTTAGCACTATACAAAGATGATGCTGGAAATATGGTGTTTAATGATTATTTATTACAAGAAAATACTCAAGTCACAAGCCAGGTTATAGATGGAAAATTATTGGAAATTTTAGAGAAACTAAGTGAAAAATCTAATGTCAACAAAGAAAAACATAATAATTTAAGCAAATTAAATGAAAAGTTTGTTTTAAAAAAGTTTGACAACAAGAACACTAATGCCAAACAATGGTTGCAAAGTTTTGAAAGTGAATGTACTAGATTTGATTTAAATGGTGATACAGAAAAAATTAGTGCTTTGAGATTATTTTTGAATGACACAGAAAGTGACTGGTATGGGTCTATGTTAATTAAACATAGTTTAAACTCGATATGGAAAATATGGCAAGAAAGTTTTCTTAAAACGTTTGCAGATAAAAGTTGGTCTTCGGTAGTGTATGCACTCAGTTTCAAACATTTAAATGGCTCTCTGCTAGAATATGCATTGAAAAAGCAGAGATTGTTACTAGAGTATAACAGTGATATAGATACCAGAACTCTTACTGACTTAATTGTTGCAGGATTGCCAACTTATATTACAAGTAAACTTGATAGACAAGAGGTGACAAACCCAACTCTTCTGTTTAGTGCTCTACGGATACATGAAAATCAGAATAAAAATGTACAAAAACATTTTATGGAGAAGAAAAGCTCCACTAAATCAGAAACGGAATGTAAACAAAAAACACCTTGTCAAATATGTTACAAAATGGGAAAGAAAAACAGATTTCACTCTGAAAATTTGTGCTGGTTCAAAGAAGACAAGAACAGTAATGACAGTGTAAAACACTGCAAAAATTTAATGTTAGAAATTGATCAATTTCAGGATACAAAAAACTAGATATTCCCCCACTAATAGAAGTTACAGTTATACTAAATGACACATTGAAATGCACAGGTATTTATGACCCTGGCTCAAATATAACCTTAATAAATTCCAAATTAATAAAAGTAACAAATTCAAAGAAAAATTATTTTGAAAATAAATTCAACACAATTGGTGGTGGGGGAAAAACAACAGGTTTAATAAGATTAAATGGGAAAATACTAAATATTGAAAAGGAAATAAATGCATTTATTTGTAATGATAAAAATTTTACCCATGATTTGCTTTTAGGACTGGATACAATAAAGCGGTTTGGGTTGACCCATGATGGGGATTTAAACATCCAACTTCAGAAAAATTACAGCCTAATTGCAAATGAATATATCAGCCCTAATGAAGACAAAAAACATGGTAATCAAGAAATTGAAACCAAAGAGTTTAAGTCAGAAATATTTGATTATAAAATAAATTTTAATGAGGGCATAGATGTGAATAAATTTAATATAGATACAAATCACTTGGAACACAACCAAAGAATAAAAATTAGTGAATTATTATATGATTATAAACATATATTTGCTAAAGATAAGTATGATGTCGGCCAAGTAAAAAACTATGAAGCATTTATAGATCTCCAAGTAGAGAAATATTGCTCAAAAAGACCATATAGATGCTCCTTAGATGATAAAGAAGAAATCGAGAAGCAAATTGGACAATTGCTAAAAAATAAATTAATTGAAGAATCTTACAGCCCCTTCGCAGCACCAGTAACATTAGCATTCAAACGGGATGAAGATAAAAAGTCGAGATTATGTATTGACTTTAGAGATCTTAATAAGATTATTATCCCACAACCACAGCCATTTCCTTTAATAGAAGATCTAATGGTAAGGACTATAAACTGTAAGTATTTTACTACTCTTGACATTAACTCTGCTTTTTGGTCTATACCGTTGCGGATCAGTGACAGAGAAAAGACAGGCTTTGTTACACAAGAAGGTCATTATCAATGGACTTGCCTTCCTTTTGGACTGAAAACATCCCCAGCAATTTTTCAAAGAATCTTGACCAATATAATAAAAAAAAATAACCTGTCGAATTTTGTAATGAACTACATTGATGATATTATGGTGTTTTCAAAAACATTTAGTGAACATATTAACCATTTATCGAAACTGCTGGATGCAATTGCTGAAGAAGGATTCCGTCTGAAATTAACAAAATGTAAATTTGCAGCACAGTCTGTAAAATTCTTGGGACATATAGTAAAAGGTAATACAATAACACCTTTAAAAGATAACCTCAGATCTATAGCAGAATTTGCAGCACCACAAAACAAGAAGCAAATAAGACAATTTCTGGGTAAAGTAAATTTTTATAATAAATATATTCCTAATGCTACAATAACTCTTGATCCAATACACAATTTACTTAGAAAGAATGTCAATTTCGATTGGTCGCCTGATTGTGAACAAGCTTTTCAGACAATAAAAAAATATTTATGCTCTGCTCCAATTCTAGCTATTTTCGACCGAGAGGCGCCAACTTTTATATACACTGATGCAAGTATAAAAGGAATTGGTGCAATACTAAAACAAACTCAAAAATGTGGAGAAATCAAACCAGTGGCGTACTTTTCAAAGAAGTTGAATGAATCACAAAAAAAGAAGAAAGCCATATTTCTTGAATGCTTAGCCATAAAAGAAAGTTTAAAATTTTGGCAACACTGGCTAATAGGAAACTTATTTACAATTTATACGGACCACAAGCCACTAGAAAATTTAAACATAAAAAACAGAACAGATGATGAATTAGGAGACATGACTCATTACCTATCACAATACAACTTTGTAATAAAATACAATCCAGGTAAAAACAATGCAGAAGCGGACTGCTTAAGCAGAAATCCTGTGTATGAAAGCCACGAAAACAAAGAAGATAACTTGAAAACAGTAAATATTGTAAAGATTGAGGAAATATTGGATGACCAGAAAAAAAATCCAAACATAAAGAACCAACATAGTTTTATTCGAGAAAATGGTATATATTACAAATGGAACAAAAAGAAAAAAAAAATCGTTTTGTCCGAAGACTACAGTAAGACATTAATAAAAAAGGTACATGAGCATTTCTGTCATATAGGAATAAATCAGATTGAGTCAAAAATAAGACCTTTCTACACAGCACCAAGGCTACTGGATAATATAAAATTGATTTGCCGGCAATGTGAAGTATGTATAAAAAACAAATCACGATTAAATAGAAATTATGGACTCATGTCACAATTAGGACCGGCAGAAAAACCTTTCCAAATCATGTCTATAGATACGGTAGGGGGATTCGGTGGTAACAGGTCTTCAAAAAAATATTTACATTTATTAATTGATCATTTCACACGTTATGCTTACATTTCATGCTCAAAGACACAACTGGCTAATGACTTTATAAAACTGTTAGATCAAGTGATCAAGGACAATGACGTTGAGATATTGCTCTCCGATCAATATCCAGCCCTGAATTCGAAAGAATTTAAAAAATATTTAAAGGACCACTCTGTCAATTTAATTTTTACAGCAGTGGATGCTCCTTTTTCTAATGGTCACAATGAAAGGTTGAACCAGACACTAGTAAATAGGATTAGATGTGTCTTGAATAGCAAAGAAAAAAAAACAGCTTGGACAACCGTTGCAATGGATTGTGTGAAAGCTTACAACTCAACAAACCACACTGTGACAGGTTATTCGCCTCTGTATCTGTTAAATGGAGAGCAAACTGATGTATTACCAATAGACCTAAGAAAAAAACAAATGGAACCTGAAATACTGGAAAAAGACCGACATACAGCATTTCTCAGATCAAAAAAATCACATGAATTGAACAAGGAAATTTTTGACAAAAATAGAATGGATTACAAGTTTGAAAAAGGTGATATGGTTTACATAACGGACTGTAATAAGTTAAACAGATCTAAAATGGATGAAATTAGAATTGGTCCTTTTGAGATAGAAGAAATGATATCAGATTCTCTATGCAAAATCAACACTGGAAAGAATAAAAAGTCCTTGGGATTATATCATGTGACAAAGCTCATTCCCCAGTTTGATTACTCAAATTAACCCCAGCTAATTTGCACTTTTGAGGGGGGGAGATGTAAGCTTTGTATATTGTATGTTGTGTACATGGACTAATGTACGAGTATCTGAACGCTGCCTAATATCTATGATATGGCAATTAACAAATGACAATGACAGCGGACTTCATATGGAGATTTTAATCCTGCTCATCAAGTAATATAATTGTTATCTCTCATTGCCTGGATAATCTTGGAAGTAAAAACCTTTAATTGTCGATTTTTCTGTTTTAGGTTAGTAGATAACATTTGTTTTTAATTAATTTTAATGTTTAATTTTATAATACTATTAAATTTCTGTTTTAGATAAATGCAATTGTGTGTTTTTTTACTCCGGTATCATCCATCATATTACATATATATATATATATATATATATATATATATATATATATATATATATATATATATATACACCTAAGTCTGTTTTTACACGGTCTTTTTTTACACGGTTTGAAAATAAAATATTTTTAATTTTTTTTACACGATTTTATTCCATTTAGCACGATTAAAAATTTTTTGGGCTTAATTTTTTTTGTCAAATTTAATTTCTTTCAAATTTAAGTTCATATTACAAATTTAGGGGAATTCCCTTTTTGTGCATACAAGCAAAGAACAATGGCAATTTTTTACCTGAACCTTTTATGAAGCGTCTAAAAACAAGACCAAAGCGAAACTTAATTGTATCATTTAGTCGTTTTTTACACGGTCTTAGATTTACGTGGGAAAGCCACGAAAAAAACTTTTATTTAATAAGCTTTTAATTTCGGTTTTTTGTGCATTTCCGGTTTAATACAATTAAAAAATAAAAAACTATTTAAAATGATAAATAGCAATATTAATTTTTCTTTGTTGTAATTACTACATAATAAAGAAACTAAATAATTGCGTTTGTTGTATGTATTTAACTATAAGATTAATCAAATATATTATTACAGGTCAATTTAAATGACTGATAACTGACTAATAGTTTGACTGACTTTGACAGTACTGGAAGCCATTTTAACTAGCTTTGCGTGGTCTATTTTCTTTTACGCTGTCATTGCGACTTCTGTGCAACTATTCATTCTCGGACGCCTTAACGGATTTCGATTGTCTTTCTGTTCTGAGTGTTCTTTTATCATGGATAGCAAGCGCAAGCACATATTGTGCGTGAATTTTAATATTTGCGTGAATACTCTTCGCCGATATCGGATTTTAGAACAAAACACAAGTGTGTACGATGTTCTGCAACTCGATTTATCCACAAATCGTAAGTTCTTAAAAATGCTATTGCCCGTGTTTATCCCTAAATTATATTAAATTAACTCGTTATTTATACTTTCAAACATAATTTGTTATAATGCGTTAACGCTTATTACAAATTACTTTCAGATAACTGATGAGGATTATGTTTGCGAAACATGTTAGAAACTTTTAATAGATGCAGTAAATCGGAATCTTCAACAGAATACTGGTAATGAACCACAAGCTGGACCGACACCAAGTCAGCGTGGTCATACCAATGTTTGTATTTTATGCGGATGTTCCCTCATACAAAGGCAGATGATAGAAATAATTAAATGCAGTAAGGAACCACATCAGGTGTGTACATCTTAGTTTAAGTTCTGTTTTATGCTATTATTTTTATGTATTCTATACACATTAAACTTATAGGGTTTATTCTTTCAAAATGTTTGTTTGATTTTATTTATTTTAATATCTAATCTTCTTACAATTATTTAGATTGTGAAAGTTACATAAATACATTTATATTATAAGTTTAATTTACCCTGAATAACATTAATCCTAGATATATGTTTTATATGCTAAAGTCAGAAAGATTTCTTATATTTCTGCCAGGTAACAACTTCAGACAATGTATGCTATTCCTGTTGGTTGCGAACAAAAAGAGAGGTCCTATTCCTATATATGAATCGCCTTAATGAATTAAGAGTTGAAGAAGCCATTCAACATGGGGATGATGATGCCTCGCATACTGAGCCACCTAATGAGCCTACTGTTGTGGAGTATATCTTAATGCCAATGTTGGCATATCTTTGAAGGACAACCAATCTCATGAAGATCCACATGAGCAAGATATTGTCAGGCCCTCAGGCATTCGGAATACAGAGAATGGAACTATAGTATTACCAGATTACAAGAGAGCCGCCAATACTTGTAACCATTGCCTCTTTCCTGGCTGCAATAATAATGATATGCAGTGATTAATATATTATGTAATTAAAATACCATCTTGTTTTATTTTTACTATAAATACCTATATTCATTTTTTTTTCTTTGTTTATAGACCTACATATGTCTGTCCTATATTATCCTTATCTAAATAAATGTATAACTACATTTTTCTAAACAAAATATTTTTTTTTTCATCTGTATACTATACTATATGATCGCTATAGAATAGCGGTGATCTTGTCGATTGGCGCTGCCTATACGATGGTGTTCGCGGGTTCGATAGTAGGCAATTTGCTAGCACGCATTGGACCATCGGCTATTAAGCTGCGATTCTTTTCCTATCTGGTGAAAGAGGCCTATGCCCAGTATTGGAATGTTAGAGGTTGAAGCTTAGTAAATAGAAATAGCTATCTGACATATTTGCAAAGAAGAAAGATCGGTTTTCTTATATTTAGACAAATATTATTCATTGCAAATATATATTGGCGTTAATAAACGCGATAAAATCCGTTCAAGACATATTCTAACCCTTTACTAAACTAATAACTAATATTAAAAACATCATTTAGGAAATCTCTTACGTATTTTTTTATGTTTGTATAGACTATAATTACAATCAGTGACAACTAGTATTGACAGGTAACCTCAAATTATTGTTAAACAAAAACTGAAATATCTTTTTTTTGTGGCTTTCTAAAAAAGTATTTGTTTCTGATTAAGCTTATGCAATGTTACCCCTATCGTTTAAATATTTTTTTTATATTTAGACGCTTCCAAAAAATGTCAGGTAAAATGATGTATGGAAAGCTGCCATTGTTCTTTATTGGTCAGAGCAATTGAAATGTGTTAATATTTTGTGAATAATCTTCAATAACTATGCTTGTAAAAATAAACATTGTATATGTGATTTACTTAAATAAACGTGAATACTTGTTCTTAAAAAATGCTTGTTTTCACTAATTTTAATAGGTTTTAGAGATTAGGAACCAAATACCTATTTTTGCATACGATCAATGTCTTTTTTTACACGGTTTTTTCTGGAACCAATTTTCGTGTAAAAACAGACTTAGGTGTATATTTATAATATGTATTAAATATGTATTTATTTTTGAAACAGATATAAAAATACTAATGTAAAGAATTTATTACAAGCTTCCATATGAACAACCGTCACAAAAGTCCAACATATCGGAATTTAAACCATATAGTGAGTGGAATTTGTAACTTGTTAAGAATCAAAAATATATATTAATTTCGAAACGGGGAATTAAGGTTTGTTTTGGAATTTTTCGGCAATAAAGTCTAATCAAATTAAAAAACATAATAAAATTTACTTTGAAATCAAAAGTAATCTACAGTATTTGAAAAGGAATTAAAAAAAGTCAAGTGCGTGTCTGGCCACAAGGCTTTCAAAAATACGATGCAAACTAAGAGCTGTAGTAGTGTAAGTAAAAACATTTAATAAATTGTAGAAACTGTTTGCTAAATATAAATAATATACACAAGCAAGTTTAATATATATTAATTGAATAAACAGCTCTTATTTTTAATGAATTAAATTCTTTGTTTTTCTTTTCAAACGCAACCAAAATATCAAATATTTTCACTTTTAATAATATATATGCTTGACGTTAGTGCCTGGGTATTGTTAAGCTCCTAAAGCGCGCAAGAATAAACTGAAAAGCGTGTGAATTCACTTTTCAACTTTATTGCTTCGCGATTTTGCTATGTAAAATACTCGCTGGCGTAACATTAAAAGGAAATTAATAAATCTACAAAAGAATATCATTCCATAAACACGTCGTTATGTGACTTACATTTGGATTTAAAATTTAAATGACTTGATAAAGACACTCCTAGTAATATCGGAATAAACAGGTAATTAATAGAGTAGTATTTAATAAGTTCGTATGCGTGTGTATCATCTGGGCTAAGATTAAATCGTGAAGTTACTTTTTTTAATATACAAGATATTACCGGTGATAATTAAAAGCTGAAAAGATTTTAATAAATAAATTATGTATTGTCTGTGAAATTATTATTTTTATTATTAACGTACGTTCAAATATTAAAATAAAATATAACCCACGAGACCTACACGAGTATTTTTCAAACTTGTAATGGCGATCCGAGTACTTATTATAATGAAGGCTTGAATGCGATCAGATTTCAATGATAAGGACTTTCTTTGATCTGATTAAAAGTATCAAATAAAATATGTTTCTCTGGTGTAATGTTAAAAAATTAAAATCATTTGATATCTGATCAGGAATACCTATTTTGTTTTTTAATTATATTCTCGAAGCCTCCAAAGGTCTTAAACTTGGTATATAAAATTATGTATTCTGCGTTGTTAAATCGTAGATCGACATTTAACTCAGGAATTATAAATGTTAAATAAAAAACCAAATATTCATCATATAAACATTATTAAAAATATTTCAACATATAATTTTATGAACTGTTATATAATAAACTAAAAATTGTATTATACCATAACATCAAAATTGATTATTAATTAAATATCTTCAAAAGCCGCAGTTTCAATGTGTATATGAAGGTATTAATTGTATGTATATTTAAAAGAGAAGACATATGAATCAATAGTTCATTATAAAAATCATAAGCCGTGAACTAGATTAAAATGTCAATAAATAAATCTAATAAAGCAGTAATACAATTATAATATCAATCTGCTAATTTAAAACACTTATTCCATGATTAAATTTATACAACATTATAAGTTATTTTAACTATTAAGTTAAAGTTTGTTTTAAAATGAAGTATTGCTTTATATTAATAAAGCAACAATTCATTTTAAAACAAAACGCTAATTAATATAAAATCAAATCATCTTAAATAATGATAACAAGATGAAAATACTTTCCAATATCCCGGCAGCGATTCAGCGTCTTATTTATGAAGGCACTGGAGCAGTGCTTTGTCCAACGGCAATATCCCAGGTGCGATTCAGTATCTTATTTATGCTAGCACTGGAGCAGCGTTTTGTCCAACAGCAATATCCCAGCAGCGATTCAAAGTGTTTTTACGCAAACACAGGAGTGGCGCTTAGTCCAAAGCCTCACTCTGACTCTGACTCACTTCTGAATCTTGGAGTGTTGGAGTGGACCTTTTATACTGTGAGATCAGAGCAACATACCCTCCGACACTGAAATAACGGTGTTATTTTAAATCAACAAATGGTTCACAAAAGATTGCGATAACTGATGCGCCGATATATATACATATATACTTAAAAAAGATTAGGTGCATTATTAGTGTCATCATAGAATTACGTAAAGACAAGAATATCTTTTATTTTACTAATGTTTTTAGCAAGGAATTACCAACATTAAATCGTCAACATTTGGATCGTGTAGTACGTGTAAAGTGATGTAACACATCGGTTGCTTTCATACCTAAATTGCACTCAGCCGGGGTGCAATTAAATAACACTGTATAACTTAAGTTTCTGTAAATTGACATCAAAGCCGTTTGATTTATTCCAATATTTATTGATCTATAACCGCCTTTATATTTAATAAAAAACATACACAGTAACATTCATGTTTTCAAATCGCAATACGCATTTGCTTGATATGAAAAATATTTTATTCAATTCCGCGTTAGAGGGTAGTCGATATTAAATTTTTGCCTTCATACTGCTCTTTAATACATCGGCTTTGTAACTCGGTAACAGCAAGTTGTTATATGTTTACTGACATAAATTGCCTTGTTATATGGTATTTTAAATTTTAACTTAATCACATGATTATTTTTAAATGTCTTGTTTATTATATTTGTCATTTAATGTTTTAGTATTTACTACATTTCATATTTGTTACTATAATAAGGTGTTTGTTATTTTTTTTTACTTTTTAAATGTTTGACTATACAAGAACATTAATAACTTTATTACAATACTAGCTTTTGCCCGCGACTTCGTCCGCGTTTCCATCGTTTTTCGAAAAAAAATTAGCAGATGTCCTCCCTCAAAGTTTTGACGTAACAGGCAGATTCACTTTCGTATTTTAGAAGGGCAATAGTAATATAATATGCCAATCCACAAAACTGTTGAAAAATATAAGTAACCGCAGAATAGGGAGTTCGGTCGCAACTGTCATTGACATCTGACCTCATTTTTGTCCTCTTAAAATTTTTATATATAAATAATAGTAATAGTGCTGCTATTAAGTGTTATTTAAGACTATTAGTGAATTGCTGTCATCATCAGTACTGTACAATATAATCTGACGAATATTTAGTTCTATTACGTCTGTTTTGGTGTTGTTCATTTATTGACTATCAGCTGTGTGATACAATATACCCACACATAATTTTTATGACATTGTGCTCGGCTTGTGATGAGTGTTTAGTGATAATCCTTTAATATTTTATTTTACTTCTTCAAATATTTTTACAAACGAACTAAATTAAGCTAAACCTTTTATTAACATTATAATCATACAAAGATTGTGAATAGCTCCATCTAGTGTCCATATTCAGTAACCGTCTATTATATTTTATACGGTAATATATAATATATAATCGAATATTGTTATCTAGCCATAATGGCTAATAAGTGTAATCATTGCGGTAAATATCTTGCTGCATCTGAAGACGCTAAATGTGCCAAATGTTCTTCACGATTTCATCGTAGTTGTGTAAATGTAAGCCCTGATGCTCGTATATCAGCCAAATGGGTATGTCAAGAATGTAAGCATAACAATAACAAACGGCACAAGCAATGTACGCCTGTCAAAGGCACTGAACAACATTCTGGGCCTGGAGATGACGACCTTACAGATTCCGAGACAGTTGAGGAATCTGAAATGTCCGTCCTAATAAACGAAATCAGGTTGTTGCGTAAGGACATGACCTCGGCTTCTAAAGAGATGACTTTCTTTCGTGAAGAATTGGCGCGTTTTAATAACGTTATAAGCGATTTCAACAATCGGCTTTCTACTTTAGATGACAGGGTAACAGTATTGGAATCCATTTCGAATGACCGTGATTTGATTAAGGATGCTGCTATTAATGATGAAATTGTTCGATTACGTGCTGAATTTAACGAGCGTGAACAAGATCACCTCTCAAATGACATCGAGATAGCCTGCTTGCAAGAAAAACCCGGGGAGAACATTCTAACTATAGTTGATCTTGTGGCTAAAAAGTTGGGAATTGTCCTCGGCGTACAAGATGTGGTCAGCGCAGAACGAACTGGGCGTCGCCGCCTGGCTGAAGAAGGTCGAGATAAGCCACGGCCTATTGTGGTTCGGCTAGCAAGAAGGTCAGTGCGTGATAATTTACTGCAAGCGGCGAGAGTGCGTCGTAACACTGATTCAACGGGTGTTATAGAAGGAGAATCACGTCGTATATATATCAATGAACGGCTCACTCCTCTAAACCGTTTTCTCTTATACAAAACAAAAGAGGAAAGTAAGAAAAAAGATTGGCGTTTTACTTGGTCGAAAGGTGGACGTATTTTTGCTAGGCGTGATATGGCGACTCCTGTTCATCGAATTCGTACCGAATCGGACATTTTAAAGGTTTTTGGCGTCAGTACCTATTAGTGCATACAGTGTTGGTTTCATCGGCTTGGTTACTAGATTTTATTATTTTATATTTCTATTATTTAATTTGCCGCAACTTTATACTAACGCTTTTTATTATCTACTACGTGTTTAATACTTGTTTTACCTTTTACAACACAAAAATAAGCTATCTAAAATATATATACCTGATTGTTATAAAACGGGCTGTCAATCTATGTATTTCATTAAATAGTATACCATATCGTTTTATTTTATTTTACTTAAAATTAATGTATTTTGTTATTCTTATTACTTTTTTATTTATGTTTCTTATAAATATTTTGTTTATGTCTTATTATAATTATCCTTCTATACTCGTATTACACAATTATTACATTATTTTTATGGCACCTATAATAATTAGAAATTACATACAAAAATATCTACTGCTGTTTCACAAACTAATTAATATTACTATATTCTGTAAATTAATGCAATGCCTAGCTTGAATAAATTGAAAATTGGATTCTTAAATGTCGGTTCTTTAAGTACACGGCACGATGAGTTTTTAATAGCTCTGAGACGTCATGATGTGGACATCATGGCCTTAAATGAGACATGGCTTAAGGAGGGAGAAGACGGTCGCGCTCCTATTATACCTGGCTATCGCTTGCGACACCGGCCGAGGCCTCCGTTAGTTCGCGCTCGGGGTGGAGGTGTTGGCTTTTACATCAGAAATAATATTACTGTAAGTACACTGTCTCATCCAGTCACAATGAGTGTGGAACAAATGTGGCTTCGTGTTTCCGCTGGAGGTAAAAAACTTATAATTGGTACAGCATACAGACCACCTTGGCTGTGTCCTCAATTATTTATAGATTCGATAACGGAAACATTCTCTTCACTTCCCTTTCATGATCACATTGTTTTAATGGGTGACTTCAATATTAACTTTTTGGACACTAATAATGTACATATGCAGAATTTACTTGACTTTTTGTCATGTACTAATTTACGCCAAATAGTAACCAAGCCTACGCATTTTACGAGTCACAGCGAAACTTTAATTGATCTCGTTTGTGTAGACAGTACAGTGAACAGCAGTTGTGTATATGTAGACTATATAGGTGATCTCGGTAGCCATGCCATGTTATCATTCGTTCTCGACATTCATAAAGAAAAAACAAAACCCGTACTTAAGTTGTACAGACAAATAGACAAGATAGACTTGACAGATCTTAAAAGTGTCTTAGACTCTTATGAGGTACCACTTATCTACAGTGATGATGTCAATACAATGGTTAATGAATTTACGCAAAATATTCTACTAGTATTTGATTTATTTGCCCCTTTAAAAAAGGGATATTTCAAAACTAACCAATATCCATGGATAACATTTAATATAAGTCAAATGATGAGGACGCGGGACGTAGCGCACATTAGGGCTCGACGAACGACTAAAGATAGTCATATTTCATATTACAAGGAACTAAAAGGCATAGTTGAAAATGCAATACTTAGTGAGAAAACAGCCTATTTTACATATTTTATTAATAACAATGTAAATAATACTAAGTTTATGTGGAATCATCTTAAGCGACATATTGCGTATAGGAACAGACATGATTTTCTACCTGCTAGTCTAAGCGACCCAAACGCTTTTAATATTCATTTTCTTAATATACCCGGCAATGTAATAGTATCACAATCAGTTATAGATTCTTTTGAAAATAACAGATTTAGTGACATGATATTCGCTCTTAAGCCAGTGGACGAGTTAACTGTTTTAAAAATATTGCGCAGTATTAAATCAAAAGCTGTAGGGGCTGACGGTATTTCTTTAGACATGTTAAATAAATGTTGTCCTTATATCGTTAATACTATAGTCAAAATAATCAATAAATCAATCGGGTCATGTACTTTTCCTACATTGTGGAAAAAAGCAATAGTTAAGCCTTTAGCTAAGAAGGATAACCCAGAGTCTCTTAATGACTTTCGACCTATCAGTATTCTACCTTGCTTATCAAAAATTTTAGAGAGAATAGTGTGTAGTCAACTTACGAAATTTCTAGAATCTCATAATATATTGCCCGAGGTTCAGTCTGGTTTTAGAAAGCGAAGAAGTACTACTACTGCCCTTGCAAGTGTAGTTGACGACATATTATGCGCGCAGGATGCTGGTAATGTCACTGTTCTTGTGTTATTAGATTTTTCTCGCGCATTTGATACCCTTAACCTACCACTACTTTTGTCTAAATTAATGTTTTACGGCTTTAGTAAAGAGACTATTAATTGGTTTAAAAGTTACTTGTTTAATAGATCTCAAGTAGTAGAAATTTTGTGCGAAAACGGTTCAAAATATCTTTCTGATTGTAGCACTGTTTGTAGAGGTGTGCCCCAAGGCTCAACTCTTGGTCCAGTGCTTTTCACTCTTTACTGTGCTGATATTATTAACAATATAAAACATTGCAAATATCATATTTACGCAGATGATATTCAACTTTATATCTCATGTAAACCGTCAGATTTCAATATCTTAGTTAATAACCTTAATACTGATTTAAAATATATTGTAGATTGGTCTGTTTCAAATAATCTTATTTTAAACCCTAATAAAACAAAATATATGATACTAGGAAGCCCTTTTCAAATAAGAAAAGTGGCTTACTTAGCACCATCCATAAAATTACATAATATGGAGATAGAACGCGTATCTGAATGTAGAAACCTAGGAGTTTTAATGGATGAACAACTAAGATTTAAAAATCACGTGAAGCAAACGATTCGTGCTTGCTTCTATCGCCTAAAGATAATGTATCGCATAAGAAAATATTTAAGTACAAAAGTACGTATTATATTGTGTGAGTCTCTTATTTTGTCAAAGCTAAATTACGCCGATGTTGTGATAGGACCTAGACTTTTGGCATGTACCAAGCGTCTCATTCAGTGTGTTCAAAATGCCTGCGCAAGATATTGTTTCAAAATTCCTCCGCGTTCTCACGTTACACCATTCTTAAATAATGCCCACATGCTGAAGATGGACTATCGTCGACAGTTACATTTTGCCACACTACTGTTTGGGATAATTAAATATAAAATGCCTCCATATCTTTATCACAAATTAAAATGGGTTGGTGAAGACCGGCTTACACATTATACAAGGGCTACGTCGAACATGCTGAGTATGCCTCATTTTAATACAGCAGCTTTTCGTGGTAGCTTCAAATATACGGCAACTAAGTGCTGGAACAACCTGCCCCCTCCTCTTCGTTTATTAAATATGATAAACGCATTTAAATTAAAATATAAATCATATCTTATCAATTTACAATTAAATAATAATTAATTTTTTGCTTTGACTTAAACTTTATATAATTAGTATTGAAGTGGTTTATATCCTTTATGCGATCACGTTGTTCCTTTTATCTACTGGTTATATTTCCTTATAACATATCAAATATTTTTTTTTACTATTTTGTGATTTAGGTTCATCTTAAGATAAATACATATTCTATGTATATTGTATGTGTATGCGTGAATGTATATAGATATATTTTTCTATGTTCTTACTTAAATTGTGTGTATATATGTATCTTTATAATATTATTATATTATTTTTCTTTATAAAATACTTATTTTAAAGTGACAGTACCTGTTTTTTTTTTGTTTTTCTGTTTTGTTTTTAATTTATAACTATTGTTAAGTTAATGTTATATGGTTATTGTCATTTTCAATGAAGGCACAGTGCGACCTGGCTCAATAAATGGCAGCCACAGAATACCAGCGTTGAGAGTTTTCTATTCTCAACATATGCTGAGTGGTCATCCAATTCGGATGATATAGAAAATATTTTATTTATGTTAATTTTACTTTTATTTAATTTCTAATATGTGTATCTAATAATCTAAGTTATCCGAATAAAGTGTTTTGATTTGATTTGATTTGAATATTATAATATACCCACGCTATACCCACGACTCGGTCAGCGTGTAACTCCTTGTTTTTTATTAAGATAATATATTGCTAATATTTTTAGATCAAATTAAAATGTTTCAGCGCAAAGCTTCTGGGTAGACTATGTTAAGAGTCGACCCGTCCGGCACGTGAACGTAAAGATTCCTAGAATTGCTAACCCGGGAAAGAGCGACGTATAATTGACCATGCGAGAAACAGCTAACACCGAGATCTACTCCAGCAACACGAAAAGTCTGCCCTTGAGCTTTATTGATAGTCATGGCATAGCACACCGATACTGGGAATTGCGTTCTTTTAAATTGGAATGGAAAATTATTTGGTATTATGGGAATTCTGGGAATAAAGACGTTGGACGCTTATCGGCATTTATAACAATTTTATAATTGTTATTACCATCTTGAGAAAGGGCTTCTAATGCCGATTTAAAACTGCATACGTACGAATTAACCTGATGTAACATGTTCTGAAGTTGTGAAATGAGTTCAGTATTTAAATTCGGAAAACATTGATTTCTTATATTCGACTGTTCGTTGTAATCGGATACAAAATATATTTGAAGAAATTTAGGTTGTTCTTCAGGCAAAAGGGACCCTATCAAATGGTAAACCTGACCTTGTACCTTAAAAGTAGGCATGAAAGGGCCTTCTGAGATTTGTTTAGCACCAAAGGATGTCATTTGGAATGCACTATTATAAGTGCGCATATTATCTAAAAACTGTTTGGATTGCAAATGTTCCCCTAAAAGTAGTGATTTTAAAGGTTCCGGTGGGTCTTCGAACGAAGGCAAATTTATTTTACCTCCAGAACAACAGAAACCAGCAGACTCCTTCCTCCACTTCGAAGCATTACAAAAGGAACATACTACGTTCATATCGCCTATTTCAGAAGATGATCTGTAATCAATTGTGAGGTTATAAGCAAACCCACTTTTATATTTATCGGACCACGCCACCGAATTTGTAGATTGATCTACCACGTGTATATCTAAGTCATTAAGACCATGTCGAAATCTATCTGCAGTAAGACGGGCCTCTCGCTGTTCTTCTGTTTCAAGCGACCGAATATTTTCAATTCTTAATCTTTCATTAGATAAAGTAATCAATTGTTCTTGTCTCAAAGAATTGTAATAATCGCGTCCCGACTCTAGTCGTTGTTCATGCTCATGTTCATCTTCAAGAGATCGAATCATGTTATGGTGCGCCCTATCATTTGTCAAACGGTCTTGATATTGAGTAAAAGTTTCAGATTCTCGAGACAAAATATGACGTTCGCGATCAGCTGTAAGCCGTAATTCCCTCTCAGTGGAGGTTTCGGACTCGCGAGATAAAATATGACGTTCGTGGTCAGCTGTAAGCCGTAATTCCCTCTCAGTGAAGGTTTCGGACTCGCGAGATAAAATATGACGTTCGCGGTCAGCTGTAAGCCGTAATTCCCTCTCAGTGAAGGTTTCAGACTCGCGAGATAATGTATGCCGTTCGCGGTCAGCTGTGAGTCGCAATTCTCGTTGTAAAGCAGTTTCAGCTTCTCGGGATAACGCATGTTGTTCCCGGTCAATGGAACGCCTTAGCTCTCGTTGAGAAGAGCTTTGAGAAGCCCGTGTTGTAGCTCGTCTCGCTCTTTCAGCTGCTAATCGCATCTCTCTTTCTGGAGAGCTTTCATTAGCTCGAGATGTTGAGGCACTAACTCTCATAGAGTTTAACCGATGTGCTCTTTCCTCTTCCGATTCTTGAGAACGCGTCATTCTCATTCTCCTAGCTTGACTCGAAGTTCGAGATAAAGATGGTCGTTTTTTAGGTGGCATCGTTTATTTTATTTTTAATCGACGGTAACTTAAATTCTATTTAGTTACCCAACAAAAAACTTACGTCAGAGGTCCTAACTATAGCTAAGTATATAATAAATAGAATATAAATCTAAGTGCCTATTAAAACTAAAATAATATTCTAATCGAATTATAAATATGTACGTAGGTACCTACAAATTACAAAAGAATAAAAAATGAAAATAAAGCTATACTTAATGCGTGTGCAATACTATCTACACTTACCTACTTCACTTAAAAATGAATAATAAGAAATACCTACAACTACTGTAATTAATCAAAGTACCTATGCTAATACAAAAAAAAACCTTAGATGTTCTAAGTACAGCTGCTATATAATAAAAAAATATAAATCTAAGTGCCTATTTAAACTTAAATACCTAATATTCTAATAGAATTAAACTAAGAAATATGTACCTACCTACCTACAACTTAGGTACAAAAAAAAAAGAAATGAAAATAAAGCTAAAACACGTGTGCAGTATAGGTAGATAGTAGGCAATATCTACCTATACCTACTTCACTTAAAAATAAATAAAAAATACCTATGAATACTATAATTAATAAAAGTACCTACCTACGCTTTTATCTACTCAATACAAAAAAAACTAAACATAAAATGCCCAAAACTAACCTATCAGTAACTAAAAATCTAACAATAATCTAATCTATCTATCTATTATCTAATCTAAAAATCGAATCTAAATCTACTTAAAAAGAAATAAAATAGGAACTATTAATAGTTAAGAATTTAAACAAAACTAAAACTAATTTAGAAAATAACAACAAAAGAAATTAAAATAAAATATTTAAAGACAAAAAGTCGCGCTGATAAGCACGGTTTATAAAATAACAATTATTGTCTGTCAATAAAGTTCAACACTCTGAACGCATCAACAGCCAAATATTGAATGACGCTTGCGCTCGCCTCCCGCCCCTTTTATACTCTGCCGCCGCGAGCCCCGTCGAGCGCGGCAACCGTTACGCAAAAATAATCCTTATAGCTTGATTCACTATTCACGCGCGATGTCTTGTTGGCGTATTTCATGTAAGTAAGTATAAGTTTGGTGTTTCTATACCGATTTCAATGATTCTTTTTTTATTGAATTGGTGCTAATGTTTATTTTTTTTTTAATTAGGAATGATGGTGAGCATTATTGGTTTTATAAACGTAAAAGTAAACAAATATAATAAGAAATCTCCGAACTGCTAAGCTATCGAGAGTTATGCGTGTTATTGTGAGTTAACTATAAAAGGTAGATATATGCTGTCTTGGAATATTTTTCGTGTATTTTTATGTAGAATATTTCCGTTATACATAGTTTCTATGTAGCTCTAACCATTAAGGCTGCACACGCGACGGAAGCTTAAAAAATCAAGCAACTTCTCCCATTTTCTCAACATTTCCTTTCACTGCTCTGCTCCTATTCATTGTAGTGTGATGAAAAGTATACTATTACCTGCCCAGGAGTATAAAGAATAATTGTACTAAGTTTCGTTAAAATCCGTCGAGTAGTTTTTTTTTTCTATAAATAACATACAAACAGACAGACAGACAGACAGACAGACAAAAATTTTTTTAACTGCATTTTTGGCATCAGTATCGAACACTAATCACCCCCTGCTACTTATTTTGTAAATATATTTCATGTACAGAATTGACCTCTCTACAGATTTATTATAAGTATAGAAAATGACTTCCAAGAAAATTCAAGTTAATTCATCTGTAGACGCCGAGTTTATTATCGTTGATGGTAACAGATGTTATTCCCAGAATAAAGCTGAGTCTTCTTGTAATGTTGAAGCAATTATTATGTGAGATAAACGACTTGATAAATCTTTTTAAATTTAAATATTTGTACCCTTAAATTATTCAATATCTTAATTTTTTTACTTATCATTATTAGATTTAAGTAATATAAATATATTTTATTTTACATAACTTTAGGGGTAAAGGGCTTGGGAATTTGAAATTCACAACATATTCAGTTATGTCCTCGATATAAATATTTGCAAACATCCAAAGTTAAATGGCTTGCCACCTTTGACGACAGAGAAAAGATCAAGGAGACTAAGATAGTGGAAAAGTTTAACTTTAAGAGTTTGAACATTCAACTTTCATTACCATGTGACTAAAGTTAAAGTCTAAGTTAGCAAATTCCACGGAATTTGATAGATCTGTATAATTATTTAATTCGGTTACAATTTTAAAATCAATCCAAATTAAATACTATTTACGGAACTATGAAATTGTATCATCATCATTCAAGTTATAAAAAAAAACATTTTTTATTACCTAACGGCGCTAAACCATGAAAACATTTTTATGAGTTTACGTTTTTACTCTCATTATTAAAAGTCTTTAAATAATTTATTGAGAAAGAATAAGAATAATATATTTATACTTTACGCTGTGTTTTGGCAGGCTACAGCTTATGATTAAACAACTAATTTGATTTAGAGCTGCAAAAATTACAATTCTCCAATGGATCTTGTTAGAACCTTTCTGTTTACTGTTATAAAGCCGTTTAAGAAAAATAATCAGTTTTATGAGGTCCGTAATTAAATAATATCTTAGTATATATAGAAAACTAATAACAAAACTATATTATCTGTATAACGAAGATCACCTTTTATTTAATATTATCTTTGTACCTATAATATTGATTTTTAATTATTTTAATTAATATAAAATTATGAGGAATTACGTAATACGAAGCTACTCTGAAGGAGTTACTTTCTTACTTACGTTACTTGACGGACAAAAAAACATTTTCTTTATGAATGCATTGTTACCCTTAAGAAAAACATTGCAAACAAAAAGTGTTAGAAGTGTTATGTGTCACAGAGTTATATTTTAGACCTAATGTAACAAGAAATCGTAACATCAATTTTTTTTTTAAATATATATGTGGTCAGAATCTAAAGCTGTTAAATAATGAATATCTGTGTCATTACGTTTCATAAGTTGATAATTATCGATACCATTAAAATGGTTTTATACATAATAAATGTTTTTAATTGTTGTATAAATCTGTAAGTAATGATGCGGTTTGTAAAACGATTGAACTAGAATAATATGGATTCGCTAATATGAATATATGTACGCAATGGTTTATACAATAATTGCATTGGTAAGGTTTTTCATATAATTTATTATATTATAGGACATTGACTTCCATTCCCACCTATTAATAAAAATTTGATTATATCTTTATTATATTAGTTTATTTTACTTCTGGTATAGGTACACAAAGCAGCTACCCGTAAATATCCTACTTAGTATCATATATAAGAAAATTAAATCACTTTGTTTTTACTTGTACATAGATATATACTCTCCGAAATATATTTACTAAAACTTTAAAATAATAAAATTTTCTCATCCTCTAAGTGCAATTAATTATATATCATCATCATCATCATCATCATGTTAGCCTACAAACACCGACTTCAAGGCATAGGCCCCTTTTTTATCCTAGACGAGGGCAAACGAGCTTGCGGGTCCTTGATGAGACGTGATTTCCGCCGCCCATGAACTCTTGCAAAATCCGAGGATTCACAAGAGCGCTGCCGGCCTTAGAGGTAAAACTATACGCCTTTTTTTAAGGTAACCAGGTCATATCGATCTGGGATACTGCCAAATGGAGTTCGTTCCACATTAGAGTGGTACGTGGAAAAAAGGTCTTTGAAAAGCACAAAATGGAAGACCACGCATCTAGGTGCTACAGATAGTATTGGAGGCAATGACATGCTGTACGGTGAATGAATTCGGCGGTAGGTTGAGCCAGAGCTCAATGGCAATACGGCTAATGGGATTTTCTTAGTAGTAAACGAGGAATTTTGTGTCTTTTGGGGGTTCAGTTCACCTCATTCTGAGACTATCCTTAGTAAGGTGTTCATCGAAGACATAAGTTTCTTATGGCACTCGTCGACGTTTTCCCAAAAGATACCTGCATGGCCGGAATATACCACATCCGCAATGCTGTCATCCGGATAACTATGTATGTTGTCAATATCCAACTTACCACTGATGTGCAGGATGTACAGTGTTGGAGAGAGAACGCAGCCTTGGAGTACACCATTCATGGACTTGGGGTCCGAGCAAAAACGGTCGAAACCGATCGGTTTGCTGCGACCAGTGAGAAAGCTGGTGATGCACTAGCATAAAATCTCGGGAAACCCATAAGAAGAAAGCGAAGGAAGCTGTACCATATACCTCTTACGAAGATCGCAACCACGACAGGTCTTGTGCTGCCCATATCCAGCGAGCGATTCTTCGATGTCGGTAATCTTCGTTCTTCTGCGGATCTTCTCGTTTCTTTTTCGATCTCGCAGCGAAACACTAAGCATAGCCTTTCCATTGCTCTAAAAATATAATAATAATAATATGTGTAATTATGTATATAGATATATGAATCGTTTAATTATTATTGTTTTTCAATAAAACTATAATTATTTTCTTTACAATGGGATATTAATAAATGAACACTGACTTAGATAAGACTGACTGACTGTCTCTCGTTAAGAGAGTAAATGAGTCTGGAAAGCTTATTTTGGAATTTTGTAAGGAGAAAAATTTGTTTGTGACAAACACGATGTTTGATCATAAACAAATTCACATATACACATGGAAGCGAGCGGAAGAAAGAAGTATGATTGATTTATTCCTAATGGATCAGCGTATTCGAAGTCAAGTTATGGACACGCAAAGTTTAGGGGTGCTGATCTGGGAACGGACTATTATCTAGTCGTTGCAAGAATAAGAGGTCTGTATGCAGGTTGGCGCAGCCGCACGACGTATCCAAGCTTGGAGTCGAATTATCGCATAAGAAGCTGGAAGCTTCAAGATCAACCGATCAGAGAGGAATATCAAGAAAGGGTTTCCAAGAAGCTTGAAAGCTGTGATTCTGGAAATAAAAGTGTTGTAGTATGCTGGCAGAACCTTAGGAATGGTATAGTGAAAGTAGAGACAGAAGTATGTGATAAAAGGAAAAGAGGTTTTAGTAAAAAACGCGACGAATGTTGGGATGATGAAGTAAAAGCCTCTTTGGAATTAAAGAAGAAAGCACGGCTGGATTATTAAGCCTCGGGTAAGGATAAAAGTATGAGAGAGATAGGACAAAGAGCGTACAAGCTGCAAAAGCACAAAACGAAAGCACTTATAAAGATGAAGCGTGAAAATTCTGAGAGGGAAAAGGATGAAAGGTTGACGAACAACTTCCGGGAAAACACGAAGCTTTTCTGGCGAGAAGTTAGTTCTGTAGAATGAAAGGGGTGCTTTCGAAGAGCGATGAAATTTTAACTGAGCAAGCACACGTTTTGCAGCGGTGGGCGGAATTCTACAAGGAGATGTATGAACGTGAGGATGCCTCGGTCTTGACTACCAGCGTAATGCTGAGTTCAGATGTAGCCGATGGTGAAATCAGTTTGGAAGAAATAAAGAGCTTGATTCGAAGTCTGAAATGTGGTAAGGCTGCGGGAGTAGATGCCGAGATGATCAAATATGGTGGGCCACGTGTCTTGGACTTTTTCTGGTTTTTGTGCAATTTATGCTGGAAATCAGGGGAGGTTCCAGACGATTGGCGAAGTGCAGTCATCGTACCTTTGTATAAAGGCAAAGGTTCACAGATAGACTGTGCAAGCTATAGGGCTATCAGTTTAATTAGCTTGGGCGGTAAGGTTTATGCTGAAATATTAGCCAGAAGAATGCAAGAGAGATCTGAAAGGTTGTTGTGGGAGGCCCAAGGAGGTTTTAGACCTGGAAGAGGGTGTATAGATCAAATCTTTTCCCTCCGCATGATCACGGAAAAGTTTTTGGCTCTAAACCAAAAGGTTTTCTGTGCTTTTGTGGATTTGGAAAAGGCGTTTGACAGGGTTGTGAGAAAGAAGTTATGGGAGACACTGCCCCGATACAATGTTAACGGACACTTGCTACCGGCTGTAAAGTCTCTTTACAGAGATCACTCAGCCTGTGTGCGAGTAAGAGTTGGCCGGCATGACATGCATGGGAGTGAAAGTAGATGACCTTAAGGTCAATTGCTTGCTATATGCAGATGATACAATGCTCATTGCATCATCAGAATGCAATTTGCAGGCATTGGTTACTACTCTGAAAGATGGGTGTGAAATTAATAGTCTAAACCTGGATGTAGATAAGACGAAGGTTCTGATATTTGAAAGAAATGAAGAAGGGACAGAATGTTAGATCAACGTTAATGGTAAGATAATAGAACAAGTGAATGAAGTGGTATATTTGGGAAATACGTTTAGCAGAGACGGAAGATACGAAATGGATGTGAAAAGGCGTATTGCTGCCGGTAACAGAGTCAACGGTGCTTTGACTGCATTGTTGAGACGGCAAACCGTCAGCATAGCTGCATGTTTGGCTATACATAATGCAGTTTTGCTACCGACACTGTTATACGGCAGCCAAACGTGGGTAACACAGAAGAAGAATGTAAAAAAAATGAATGCTGTGGAGATGCGATCTTTTCACAGAATATTCGGAGTCAGTCTAGCTGACCGAATCCGCAATGAAGAGATCCACAGAATGGCAGGTAATAGCGAAGATGTCATGGTGAGAATGAAGAAAAACGTGCTTAGGTGGTTTGGGCACGTCGAACGAATGAGTGATGAAAGAATGGTAAAAAAGATTTATACAGGAAAAGTGAGCGGTAAGTGAGAAAGGGCGAGGGCTCGAGTGACCTTCGAAAACACAGTATCTATGATACTGGAGGAAGGTAACGTAAAAAGCATGAGAACCCCCCGGAGGGCATGTATGAAGAGGTTGATGTCTGTGGCCGAGGCGAAAGAGGTATGAAGGGACCATAGCGTTTGGCCGTCGTCTCTGCCTACCCTGCAAGGGATATGGCGTGAAGCTAAATAAATAATAAATAAATAACATTGACTGACTATAGAACAGAAAAAATCTTTATAGACTAAATTGGTTTTTATTTTCCTTATAAAAATCTTGTTGTTCATTACTTTTAATATAAGAGCTAATAAATCAATTGCAAACATTGTAATACTGTATATTAAACAACTTTAAAATAACGAAGCTTTTAATAATAGTTCCTTTAAATTTAAAAACTTTAAATTTAAGACCTATTATTTTATGCCTTATCTCATTCTGGATTCATTGGAAGACACTATTTTTACACGTTTTACTTAGCTCGTCTTCGTCACGTCTCTCTGTTTGTGGCGATCAGATCTTGCAATCGAAATTTCACCCACTTTCCAGCTAGCTAGAGCGCTGAAATTTTCACGATCGCTCAGAAGTCGATGACAATGCAATATTCAAGCATAAAAAAAATTTAAAAGTAGAAAATAATTAAATAATAAATAAAAATTAAAAACCCACGTTTTACAAATGCACTCAAAAGAAGAAAATAATTTAGTACTATGGCAGTTCTGAGCTCCACGTCTGTCTCACTCCATCACCCCTTCTGCAGCCAGCTTTTGCCTTAATTTGTGTTACTTGTAATCTTGTACTAAACTGAAGACTGAATACGTGGGGCGCATCCTTTGGTGATTTGGCTTATATATGTGTATTGATTAGTTCTAGTTCTAGTTTATATGAGAGTAGAGATGTGTGTTGATGCGCCCCATGTTGGGGTAATGGAGTGAGGCAGACGTGGAGCTCGGAGCTACCATAGGGCAAAATTATTTTCTTTTTTGAGTGCATTTGTAAAACGTGGATATTTAATTTTTTTAAATTATTAATAAGTAATACTTCTCCATGTTTTTTTGCATTTGCTGAATTAATCTTGAATTGTATGTATGAATTGTAGTATAATATATGTACGCAATGGTTTATACAATAATTGCATTGGTAAGGTTTTTCATATAATTTATTATATTATAGGACATTGACTTCCATTCCCACCTATTAATAAAAATTTGATTATATCTTTATTATATTAGTTTATTTTACTTCTGGTATAGGTACACAAAGCAGCTACCCGTAAATATCCTACTTAGTATCATATATAAGAAAATTAAATCACTTTGTTTTTACTTGTACATAGATATATACTCTCCGAAATATATTTACTAAAACTTTAAAATAATAAAATTTTCTCATCCTCTAAGTGCAATTAATTATATATCATCATCATCATCATCATCATGTTAGCCTACAAACACCGACTTCAAGGCATAGGCCCCTTTTTTATCCTAGACGAGGGCAAACGAGCTTGCGGGTCCTTGATGAGACGTGATTTCCGCCGCCCATGAACTCTTGCAAAATCCGAGGATTCACAAGAGCGCTGCCGGCCTTAGAGGTAAAACTATACGCCTTTTTTTAAGGTAACCAGGTCATATCGATCTGGGATACTGCCAAATGGAGTTCGTTCCACATTAGAGTGGTACGTGGAAAAAAGGTCTTTGAAAAGCACAAAATGGAAGACCACGCATCTAGGTGCTACAGATAGTATTGGAGGCAATGACATGCTGTACGGTGAATGAATTCGGCGGTAGGTTGAGCCAGAGCTCAATGGCAATACGGCTAATGGGATTTTCTTAGTAGTAAACGAGGAATTTTGTGTCTTTTGGGGGTTCAGTTCACCTCATTCTGAGACTATCCTTAGTAAGGTGTTCATCGAAGACATAAGTTTCTTATGGCACTCGTCGACGTTTTCCCAAAAGATACCTGCATGGCCGGAATATACCACATCCGCAATGCTGTCATCCGGATAACTATGTATGTTGTCAATATCCAACTTACCACTGATGTGCAGGATGTACAGTGTTGGAGAGAGAACGCAGCCTTGGAGTACACCATTCATGGACTTGGGGTCCGAGCAAAAACGGTCGAAACCGATCGGTTTGCTGCGACCAGTGAGAAAGCTGGTGATGCACTAGCATAAAATCTCGGGAAACCCATAAGAAGAAAGCGTCGAAGGAAGCTGTACCATATACCTCTTACGAAGATCGCAACCACGACAGGTCTTGTGCTGCCCATATCCAGCGAGCGATTCTTCGATGTCGGTAATCTTCGTTCTTCTGCGGATCTTCTCGTTTCTTTTTCGATCTCGCAGCGAAACACTAAGCATAGCCTTTCCATTGCTCTAAAAATATAATAATAATAATATGTGTAATTATGTATATAGATATATGAATCGTTTAATTATTATTGTTTTTCAATAAAACTATAATTATTTTCTTTACAATGGGATATTAATAAATGAACACTGACTTAGATAAGACTGACTGACTGTCTCTCGTTAAGAGAGTAAATGAGTCTGGAAAGCTTATTTTGGAATTTTGTAAGGAGAAAAATTTGTTTGTGACAAACACGATGTTTGATCATAAACAAATTCACATATACACATGGAAGCGAGCGGAAGAAAGAAGTATGATTGATTTATTCCTAATGGATCAGCGTATTCGAAGTCAAGTTATGGACACGCAAAGTTTAGGGGTGCTGATCTGGGAACGGACTATTATCTAGTCGTTGCAAGAATAAGAGGTCTGTATGCAGGTTGGCGCAGCCGCACGACGTATCCAAGCTTGGAGTCGAATTATCGCATAAGAAGCTGGAAGCTTCAAGATCAACCGATCAGAGAGGAATATCAAGAAAGGGTTTCCAAGAAGCTTGAAAGCTGTGATTCTGGAAATAAAAGTGTTGTAGTATGCTGGCAGAACCTTAGGAATGGTATAGTGAAAGTAGAGACAGAAGTATGTGATAAAAGGAAAAGAGGTTTTAGTAAAAAACGCGACGAATGTTGGGATGATGAAGTAAAAGCCTCTTTGGAATTAAAGAAGAAAGCACGGCTGGATTATTAAGCCTCGGGTAAGGATAAAAGTATGAGAGAGATAGGACAAAGAGCGTACAAGCTGCAAAAGCACAAAACGAAAGCACTTATAAAGATGAAGCGTGAAAATTCTGAGAGGGAAAAGGATGAAAGGTTGACGAACAACTTCCGGGAAAACACGAAGCTTTTCTGGCGAGAAGTTAGTTCTGTAGAATGAAAGGGGTGCTTTCGAAGAGCGATGAAATTTTAACTGAGCAAGCACACGTTTTGCAGCGGTGGGCGGAATTCTACAAGGAGATGTATGAACGTGAGGATGCCTCGGTCTTGACTACCAGCGTAATGCTGAGTTCAGATGTAGCCGATGGTGAAATCAGTTTGGAAGAAATAAAGAGCTTGATTCGAAGTCTGAAATGTGGTAAGGCTGCGGGAGTAGATGCCGAGATGATCAAATATGGTGGGCCACGTGTCTTGGACTTTTTCTGGTTTTTGTGCAATTTATGCTGGAAATCAGGGGAGGTTCCAGACGATTGGCGAAGTGCAGTCATCGTACCTTTGTATAAAGGCAAAGGTTCACAGATAGACTGTGCAAGCTATAGGGCTATCAGTTTAATTAGCTTGGGCGGTAAGGTTTATGCTGAAATATTAGCCAGAAGAATGCAAGAGAGATCTGAAAGGTTGTTGTGGGAGGCCCAAGGAGGTTTTAGACCTGGAAGAGGGTGTATAGATCAAATCTTTTCCCTCCGCATGATCACGGAAAAGTTTTTGGCTCTAAACCAAAAGGTTTTCTGTGCTTTTGTGGATTTGGAAAAGGCGTTTGACAGGGTTGTGAGAAAGAAGTTATGGGAGACACTGCCCCGATACAATGTTAACGGACACTTGCTACCGGCTGTAAAGTCCCTTTACAGAGATCACTCAGCCTGTGTGCGAGTAAGAGTTGGCCGGCATGACATGCATGGGAGTGAAAGTAGATGACCTTAAGGTCAATTGCTTGCTATATGCAGATGATACAATGCTCATTGCATCATCAGAATGCAATTTGCAGGCATTGGTTACTACTCTGAAAGATGGGTGTGAAATTAATAGTCTAAACCTGGATGTAGATAAGACGAAGGTTCTGATATTTGAAAGAAATGAAGAAGGGACAGAATGTTAGATCAACGTTAATGGTAAGATAATAGAACAAGTGAATGAAGTGGTATATTTGGGAAATACGTTTAGCAGAGACGGAAGATACGAAATGGATGTGAAAAGGCGTATTGCTGCCGGTAACAGAGTCAACGGTGCTTTGACTGCATTGTTGAGACGGCAAACCGTCAGCATAGCTGCATGTTTGGCTATACATAATGCAGTTTTGCTACCGACACTGTTATACGGCAGCCAAACGTGGGTAACACAGAAGAAGAATGTAAAAAAAATGAATGCTGTGGAGATGCGATCTTTTCACAGAATATTCGGAGTCAGTCTAGCTGACCGAATCCGCAATGAAGAGATCCACAGAATGGCAGGTAATAGCGAAGATGTCATGGTGAGAATGAAGAAAAACGTGCTTAGGTGGTTTGGGCACGTCGAACGAATGAGTGATGAAAGAATGGTAAAAAAGATTTATACAGGAAAAGTGAGCGGTAAGTGAGAAAGGGCGAGGGCTCGAGTGACCTTCGAAAACACAGTATCTATGATACTGGAGGAAGGTAACGTAAAAAGCATGAGAACCCCCCGGAGGGCATGTATGAAGAGGTTGATGTCTGTGGCCGAGGCGAAAGAGGTATGAAGGGACCATAGCGTTTGGCCGTCGTCTCTGCCTACCCTGCAAGGGATATGGCGTGAAGCTAAATAAATAATAAATAAATAACATTGACTGACTATAGAACAGAAAAAATCTTTATAGACTAAATTGGTTTTTATTTTCCTTATAAAAATCTTGTTGTTCATTACTTTTAATATAAGAGCTAATAAATCAATTGCAAACATTGTAATACTGTATATTAAACAACTTTAAAATAACGAAGCTTTTAATAATAGTTCCTTTAAATTTAAAAACTTTAAATTTAAGACCTATTATTTTATGCCTTATCTCATTCTGGATTCATTGGAAGACACTATTTTTACACGTTTTACTTAGCTCGTCTTCGTCACGTCTCTCTGTTTGTGGCGATCAGATCTTGCAATCGAAATTTCACCCACTTTCCAGCTAGCTAGAGCGCTGAAATTTTCACGATCGCTCAGAAGTCGATGACAATGCAATATTCAAGCATAAAAAAAATTTAAAAGTAGAAAATAATTAAATAATAAATAAAAATTAAAAACCCACGTTTTACAAATGCACTCAAAAGAAGAAAATAATTTAGTACTATGGCAGTTCTGAGCACCACGTCTGTCTCACTCCATCACCCCTTCTGCAGCCAGCTTTTGCCTTAATTTGTGTTACTCGTAATCTTGTACTAAACTGAAGACTGAATACGTGGGGCGCATCCTTTGGTGATTTGGCTTATATATGTGTATTGATTAGTTCTAGTACTAGTTTATATGAGAGTAGAGATGTGTGTTGATGCGCCCCATGTTGGGGTAATGGAGTGAGGCAGACGTGGAGCTCGGAGCTACCATAGGGCAAAATTATTTTCTTTTTTGAGTGCATTTGTAAAACGTGGATATTTAATTTTTTTTAATTATTAATAAGTAATACTTCTCCATGTTTTTTTGCATTTGCTGAATTAATCTTGAATTGTATGTATGAATTGTAGTATCTCTTTTCTGAACTTGTAATTTTTTTTTAAGTTCAACGCAGCCACTGGCCAAATCTAGTCCAATATATAAGTACATTATTGTTTACAAATTACGCACCACTTAGAATAGCTAACATATGTCATGTATATATAGTACATCATTTAGTTAACAATGTTATTTATGATAATATATTCATCTAAAAAACATAAATTTAAAGCTTATGGAAATAAAAAATGAGAATCTATATACACCGATTAATATTTTGTAATGAATTTACTAACTCTAATAAAATATTTTTATCTATAACACACACAAAACAATACATATTATAACAGAACAGAACAACCAAAAAGTTATAATGCAATACATTCATTCTTCGTATTTGCATGACATACATATGATAAATTCCCCCTAAGCACGGGACCGGATAAATTGTGTGACGGATTTATTTTTGTCACACTTAACACCTTGCAGTCGTACTGCTGTACGCTGTATTCTAATTAGCGTAAAGGCTGTTTCATTATTAATTGGTCTTCATTAACAACATATATATTGTCTAAATTCTCTAGATACACATATAAACTATAAACTATTAGGTTTTGATGTATTCTGGTGCAAATAATTAATACCAATGCATGCATGCATTTGTAATTTAATGTTACATTAAATAATAAAAAGGATACTTAATCTACTTTCGGCTCTGCAAAATATCCCTTTTTCAAAGTAACTAACGTATAGTGTTACTTACCTTTATTTCAAATAACAAAAACATTTTATTGTAGCCAATAAATACTACTTACTTTATATTTTTTTAACTTTATCTCTCTTTCAAATTAATATCTAAATAATTAAAAAAATTATTCCCTTGTGAACTCTTAGTACTCCGCCAGACTCACGATATTTAGTATCAAAAAGCTAGATTGTGATTGGTTGTTCTTTTCTCATTCTTTTACATTATAGACGAGCCAGATCCGAATAGATATTTTTTTCATTATTTTATTAAATATTTTATTATTTCCAAGATTATAATACAGCTAAACACTTAGTAACAGACGATAAAAACGTAAATGAGACATTGTAAGTGTTATCACACTTCGTCGAGAGTCCAAGAGATGCCTTGATGAAACTTATCGCCTTAAGCTTGGATGCGGTACAAGACGTTGGCATTAGTTATAATATATTTAATTTTCGCTTGAACTAAGAGTGATGTTTTATATAATATTAATTATATATTTTATAGATATTTTTTTTTTTCTATTTTTAACCAAAAAATTGCAATGAATCCGAATCGCATGGCAATGTATGTCATATTTTAATCTATAATTTAATGTATTTAATACATTATAAGATTTCTGTACTTCTTCTCCATATAAATTTTAACTCTGTCATATTTCATATTCCCCCGCCCCGTGTTTTTTGTAAAAAGCGTACAAAGTTTTACTTCATGTATATAGATTGTAAACATCGTAAATGAACGCATATTATGCTGTAGAAAGAAGAGAATAAAAAGATTTGGAAAATTTGTTTAAAAGTATTAAAAATGCAGTAATCTAAAAAAAAAAGTTAAGTCAATAAAACACACCCACTTACACACAGGTTCCAACAGGCATTGAACAGTTCTAATTGTGGAAATATTAACAATGAGTAAATATGAAAATAATGTATTTTATTTTAATTAAAAATGTAATGTTTATTTTATTCACCCACGTGTCGCCACACTTATGATCATTGACCTTGTAATGCTATTATTTGAAATAAATTATACTGTTTTTAATAAAAGAATACAATACTATAAGAGTGGTTTAAACATTAACATTATTAAATTTATTATAAAAAAGTTTAAGAAGGATATTGCTTTTCACATATGTAAGTTTATTCCTTCCATAAAATATATGTCAGTACGTAGTTCTTCAATTCAATAGCAATTAAACCATTATTACAATTGTAGAAGTTTATAAGGAAATATTTAGTTATGGTATTAAAACAACTTGAGTTTATATCAGTGTATTATATAGTCTAATTCCAAAGAACGAAACTCCATAAGCTAAGACTAAGTATTTGATCGCGTCCAATCAGAACCTTAAGCTGCTTATAACTGAAACATAAACAAGCCTTGTAAGCATTCTCTCTCAAACACCAGTACCAATTCATAGTTTATCCGAGTTAAAGATTTCCAAATTCTTTGAATTGTTTGGACACATGAAAGTAGGAGTCAAGTGTTATAAATGTCTAAATAAATGTGTTATTCTTATTACTTGATAAGTATTTGATGAAGTATGTAAAAAGATTAATGATTTATTAAAAATAATAAATAAATATATTGAACTATCATTTGTTCGAAATAACTAAGAAAACAAGGAGAAACTTAGCAAAAAAAGAGTTAAGCATGGAGACCTTTTTTTGCTGACCTCCAGAAACTTTAAACGCTTGGAATTCGAAATATACTTAAGGGAATAATGTTATATTAACACCTAGTGGTTTTCTTTTACTTTATTATTTTCAAAAGAATAATCTTTATTTATTTGTTGAAGTTATGTACTGTCATTTTACTAAATAATAAATTTCAATTTTAAACTAAATTTTTCCGACATAAGATGATTTGTTGTCCAAGTCATGATAACGAACGAACGAACGAAAGGAACGTTTATAACGGCTTTTAAATTCTCACAGCAATTCTGACTTATCCAATGATAGTCGAACGAAACAATGGACAAACGCTTTTTTAGAGAATGTGTTAAGAACATAAATCTTTTAATTGTTGTTTTATCTCTTAAAATTGTAGTTCTTATAATTATATAGAGTAATTTTAATGAAATCCTATTGAACTCCTATCAATTGTTATAGTATTTCAATAAGCCATATAAAACAGCCAAAAAGTAGATTCTCTTTTGTTAACTTAGCCACAGATATTGAAACTCTACGGTTTTGCTCGTAACGTTGACAAAAATAGAAAATTAATTTGAGAGAATCTCTAAGATCTGCGAATAAATAAAAAAATAACATTAAGTTTTGGAGATAAAACTTGATAGCATGCTTATTCTTTCCTTAAATATTATTATTACTATAATAAGGCATTGTAGCTGAAGTATAATGAAATGTTTTCCTAAGGGTTACTAAATTATTTAAAGCATGTTTATCACTAAAGTTTTTTATAAGAACTGGTACAGAAAACGATTATCTGTCTTGTGTGTTATATCTTTTATGAAATAATAACTTTTAGTATAAAATAGAACGTTTAAAGAAAAATTATTGTAAGGAGAGTATTGTAATTTATATTCTACAAAGTGTGTGTAAATCATCTAAACTTGAGGTTGCAATGTATTTATTTGTATTATTTTTTTTTTTTAAATAATCCTTCAGCTTTCATCTGAACTCGAGACCAATAAAACTTAAATTATTCCATTATCATGTGCAGACAGGCTGTATTAATCAATTAATAAACCGTTTAAAATAACAGTGTTTAAATAAAATATGTGTTTATTTATTTATCATTTAAAGTTTTAAGTTAGTTAGCCCTGTTTTTATATATTCGTATAAAAACAGCGTTGAACGTTTCAAATAAAATTTAATATATTTAATTATGTATTAAGTAAATTTAAAAATAGCATACTTTATTTCTTTTTTGGACGCTCTTATCTATAAATGCAACTGAGGCTATACTATATTTTCAATAGGAATTTATTTTCAAAGGAGAGGTGATTTAATTTCAGAGTTTTCTCCCCTAAGTATTGAAGCTTAATTAAGAGGCAGTGGTGTCGCACTGTTTCCTAAATTGACTTTTACTACGTTTATTTTTGTTATAGTAATGAATTGTTTAATTAAACTATCTTATCAATACTTTTAGTACATAAAAAATATAGTTCATAAATACTAGGCACTTATTAATTAACAGATATTCAACTATGTGTAAAACTTGAAACGCTTGTAAAATTTTAGCTATTGTAAAAACATATTCACTGATATTAACATTATTATGAGACATTATCGTTAGTGAAATATTTGTAAAAATATCTGTTAGAAATAAAAAAAAATATATCGATGTCTATTTAATCCTGCGTTACTACATTCAATTGTGAACTCAAAAGACACGGGAAAGTCGAACCAATAATGAAAAGGTCGATTCGTTCTTTGTCAGTTGGTAGCTGTTAGCACCAAACCTTTCCAATTTCGATATGTGCTAGCTGTTACGAAATTGAAAAAAAATACAGTATTTTTAATTTTTAAGTCGAAATTATTCGTTGAACGAGATCATGTATTTTAATCCAAAATGTATTTTTAAATTCGTTCTTACATCTCTTCATATTTCTTAATAAATTATATGTAAAAATAAAACCTCATCGTTACTAAAGTTCTTTTATCTAATGCATTTATGTTTTTTAATCACACCGTTTAAAATAAGAGAAAGTACTAAACTTTTTTCTAATGATAAAATAATCATTGAAATCTATAGTTTCAAAGTTTTGGAAAATTCCAAAAGTAATATTTTGTTTATTCTTGATTGTAACAGCACTCATGGCCAGACTAAGTATATTTTATATATTAGAAACCGTGATTAATAAACTTCAGTAGAATTACAATTTCTACAATATTCAAGTTCTTTCATGTTTATTAAATACAGAGATGTAGTTATAAGAATGCGATTTGTCTGAAAGTAATAAATAACATAACAATCGCTAAGGATTCTGTATATTGCAAAATTATGGAACATATATTGTTGCAATAAATCAATGGACGATATAACGGATAACATTCATTATTTCTATTGATATATTAATTTTTCTTGAGATTTTTCACCTCGAAAAAACTTAAAAACCTCGCTAAAACTTAGTACTATTGTAAAAATAATTAAATATTAACCTAAAAAAATATTATTACTAAACGTTTTTATTAGTTTTTAATATTCGTATAACAATGATTTTGAAGACGTTTAATATACCTATATAATTACGTGGATTATAATATTTTATGATATAGTTTTCGTGAACGTAAGACCATGTGATTAATTAGAGTGTTCTTACCTAAAAAATACAAGATTTTTATATAGGAGAGGTTTAAATAAAAATAAGATAAACAAAAGTTTGATAAATAAAAGTAATATTTTTCAAGAACGGTATTTATATAATATTTAATATTTTTTCTACATAATAATTTTCATACATTTTTCCTCTATAAAAGGGCCCCTAAACCTACACCTGGGTCGCAAGTCGCTGGCATTGTTTGCGTTCCTCTTCTTGCAACGCGATGGGCCCGGCACCCGCACGGTGAATCCGTGGAATGCTAAGAAGCTTCGTCTCTGTCACAAGAATTTTAATTTCAGCGTTAAAATTTCAGATTCCAATTGCCGGAAAACTTTTATGAAAAAAAAAACTATGGTGAGTTACCGTAAGACCGATCTTTGTACTGGTTTGTTTATTTTTAGTGACGCTTCAGTATCATATGAACAACTAAAATCAACAACTATGTATATTTATATTCGTTGTTTATTAGTAGTAATAAATTCGTAGTTTCCTAAGTGTAACGGAAATAAATAAATGGTACTACGTTATTACCTTGTGCTTGATAGTAACAAATCATAATATTTGTTAAAAAAAAAATATATTTTCTTACTTTATATCCTTGTTGTTAACTTTCAGTTAAGCTCCAACGAAGCTCTTATCTTCTGAATGTTAAAATCATAAGACATTAACTTTATTTAATTTTTGTATCCACACTAAAAACTATTCAAGAAGGTTAATAAGTAATCAACTCTGTTATTTCTTACATACTTAAAACTCTTGAAAAGAGATTAAATTAATGGCTGTGGATTTTAAAAGTAAGCGGGTTCCAAATTTACAATTAATCCTTTCTTTTTTATATAATTATATTTTTTTTGTAAAAAAAAAATCAATTAGTTCGTGTGGTTGGTTTGGTGTTTTTGTTGGAATGTAATTACCAGAACGAGTGTACCAGAAGTAGTTTGATCAAGTACTTAAATTAAATTAGTTCCATTCGTACTTTGATACAAGGGTATTCGTTCAGTTCATAATAAAAAAATTAAAAGTGATAGGATCTTGTAATAGATTTAACTCTCTTTTAAATCCAGAAGTCTCACAGCTATTCATTATCATCGCTAAACATTATAAAATAAAAATAAAGTTATCTAGGTACGAAATGAAATAAACCATATTTAATGCACAATAAACAAGTGCATTTCAAAATGGTTATACTCAAAAGAACTTAGCAGTCGGTCACTGTCATTGTTGTTTAGACCACCAAATCTACATCTAGTATTCCTATGAACACTACTGCTGCCTTTTTAATTACTTGAATTTAATTTAATATGTGCAATAAAGGAGTCTTACAAAAGACTTAGCAAACTAAGAGTTAAGATTAAAACGAATCTATTCAGGGTTTAGTTTAATATTAATTCACTTAATATTTCATCGACAGTGCTTGTAGTTCGTTCAAACTTATAATCGTAGATCACATGACTTGTTAAAGTTAAAACTTATCAAGTTGAAATATCCCTTGTTATTTCTTGAAACACCTTTAACCTGTTAACTGGGTATGATGAAGTATTTCGTCATACATAAAAACCTGCTGCAATGGACATGACGACATTTTTCATAATGTAAATTAATCGTAATACATTGAACGCATTACGTTCTACGTTGTTCTTATTTTAAAAAACGGTATTCTTTTATTATTTAAGGTGTGATGATATTACTTATAAATATGAAAAAAAAAATTCTCATTGTGAAACGAATTGAACTAAAGTTTATTCCCCGGTTAACAGGTTAAATGTGGCCAGAAATAAAAAAGGACAAATTTTGGATGCATTCTTGAAATATGGAAGTAAATTGGACAAACTTTGTGTGTTGCTTTATTTTGAGAAACAATTTTCATTTTAGATCTTCTTAACATTGGTGTAAAAAGTTGTACTAATTAACATATAGCTATTGCAAAAACATATATTATTATTTTAAAAAGGACTGTTGTATATTAAATAAAAAAATGTCTATTAAACATAAACATATAAATGTCTATTAAACATAAATTTATTTACTTTTTTTGACTTCACTAAGTTTCTTATACTCTAGTAATATTTTAGTATAATAATAGTAATAATAGACAGGAAAGTTTTAAAAGTATATTATAACAATTTCTACAAATTTTAAAGCGACGCTACATATTTTTTTTCGACCTGCTGTCACTAGCAGCAAGTAATCTTTATTTAAGCGACGTGACAGGAACTAAAAAAAATATTCTGAACTTTGATGCATTTAAAAGTCTCTTACATAGCGTACGTGATGAAAGGAAATTGCACTTATCGACGTCGGCTCGCTTCCGACGGGTTGACGTTCTATGTCTATGAATACATAGAACGTCACTACTCTTAATAAAGCACGCCGTCAGATTTGAATAAGCCGACAAGATTATTTCCTGTGTTCACTTTTTTGTAAAAATATATTCTTAGTAAGTAGTGTTTTAACTCTTTAACATTGTTTGTTTAACCAACACTGAAAAGTCGTATTAACTGTATTAAATAAACTTCAAAGCATTACAACTATTAAGTAAACTTGTCTTAACTTTACAATTTTAAAGCAAAATCGATCTTGAATACTTGCTTTATTTCAAAGTTATCCGACAACAAAATGCCTTTTTGTCAATCTGTTACTCTACTAATCTCACTCACACAACTACAGTTGCATTTAAATTCAACCTCCATTGTAATTGAAACACTCCCCATTTATTGGTTAATAATTAAAAACATATATTTAATATTTTCCTTTATAGGAGTCATTACAGAAATCATTTCTGATATTAATATTTTACAACATTTACCAACATTTAATAATTAATTCGGTCTTTTTCCTTCCACAATCTTAATAAAATATAATGAAGTACTAAAATTACGTACAAGGCTCAAAGCGGTCTAGAGTACGTGTGATGAAAGATAATACGTCAGCCATTACACACGACTCTTAAGGGTGCGTTTAACTTATTTTGTATATTATGCTTCTTCAAAACATCACAAATACAATATCGCTAGATGAATTAACTGAGTAAGTGATTAAAATATTTTATACGTAAAAGCATTTTTATTGGAAATATTAACATCCTATATAACATTGCCATGAATTAATTGTTTATCTACAGCGATCTGTAATTTATTAACCAACTAGATTATTACAAAAAAAATCACAAGTATAATTTATCGTTATTTTTCTGAGATATATACAGTGTACTTGTTATGTGAAATGAAATTTACATTGTTAGGGTCTAATATTTTTTTAATAATCGATAGCTTTTATGGGGTTGTGTATCATACAACAAAATGTAAATAGTTCAATTCCAAATAAAAAGAGTTCCATCTAGATCAATAAATAATAATAATATATACTTAATGTACAAAAATAAAAAGAACACTCAAGAATCCTTTATAATGGAAATAAAATAAACCTCAAACTATTTATTAGTACACAATAATGTGGCATTGTATCTAGATAGCGAATTCTTCTACACACCTTTATTCCAGTAGCATCGAAGTGGCACCAAATATAAAGTATACAATAGGAATAAAAGTTAAATATGAAAAAGCTGACTAAAACCTTTCTTTACTTTTCCCTATATTACATATCTATATAAATAAAAAGAAGTATCTGTTTGTAATTTCAATTTTACATATTTTCATATGAAAATATAAATAGTACTTATATAAAAATAACTAATTTTTTTGTGTCTGTGTCTGTCTATTTTGGGACGGCCAATTTTAAAACGATTTTAACAGAACTTTTATTCTTCTTCTTCTCTTCTTCTAATTCTTGTTGCCATTTATTTAAATAACTTTTTAAAAACTATTATGTTAAATTAACTTCAAAATAATGTTCAGGATTGCCTGAGCTTCTCTGATATTTGTTAAATCTTCTCTGATAAGAAAGTAAAAGCTTTCTACAACACTTACTTTTATAAATCCAAGACATTCTTCAAAGAACGCTTTCTTTTTAAGTAACCCACAACTTTGATAATCTAAGGTCTATAATTAATAATATAACTAGTAGTATGATAAAGATGTGAAAGCTAGACCGGTGCATGTAATATTACATCCGCTTTAGAAACACGGCTTAACTTAAACAAGCAAACATGACATGACATGTGCACTGCGTATAAAATATAACTATTATAGCAGTAGACTACAAGCAATGGACATGTTAAAATCAAGTTTGATTATATATAATAATACTGGTATAAACTTACTGTGAATAGTGAATTTACAGGTATAAAGATTGTTGAAGAAAACTGTTGTATTTGTATTGGCGAAATACATTACATTATTTTTGTACTGTTTAAAATAAAAAAAAACAATATGAATCTTTCAAAAATAATAATTTAAGGAACGAAAACCTTAGCTCAAATATATTCTACAATATATCAAATTACTGACTTTTCAACACTCGACTCAACAACAGCAGTGTAATCGTTATACCATACTGAATTTCTATTATTATTACAATTATTAAAACTGTAAATAGAAAACAACAATTGAACGCATTATAAGTAAAATTTATGTTTGTAAAATAAGCCTCACGGAGTACTGAAAATGATTTCTTTTACTACTTATTTCAGATTAATATTTAATCCTTCATGGACTGTATTATTTATTGCCTTATTATTATATAAGAAACCTCTAAAAATAGTCTATATGTAAGTTAAGTACTTGTTTATACGACAGTCTCAAAACCAAAGCCATTTAAGTATTTACTACTAGTTTACAAAATACAACGTCTTTAAAAAAAATATTTAATCTATAATTTACATTTTAGAAACAAAATGTCTGGTCCGGCACTTTGTTAGCACCACTCTGCAAATCTCTGGATCTTGTCATCTGAAGTGTAAACGCCGCTGCAGCCAAGTTTTAATTCTATTTTGGTTTCCAAAGTTATGTCTGATTTAAGCATTTTTCTGTATATTTTTTATTTTGAAATCAACCACACATCGTGAGAACTATTCAAAGATATTTCATTTTTATATTAAATCATAAATGTTTTCAACCATCTTCACAACAAAAATTTGAATTATTTTTCTCAAAAGCACTTACGTTTTTACAATAAATAACTCTCACATTCATGGTGATCTAAAATGATTTAAATAAAATCTATCATATCTTACAATCTGTTGCACTGTATGTAAGTACATATGAATTAAATATAATCAAAAGAAAAGAAGACTTAATATAATTTATACAATTCTTCTTGAACTTATCGAATAAATGTTTCACATTTACACACGTGATCACTGGTATCGAATGAAAATCGAAGATACATAAGTAAATAGATTGTAAGCTAATTGTTTTTTGCTGCATTTAAATGCCGATGAGAATAGTGTTGACAATTGAGGGATAATTGCTATTGATATAGAATAATATGTACGTTTGGATTAGTCAATTGGAAAAGTGTTTAAAACTTAATAAGTAATCTTTGATAAATTGAAATATTTTACATATTAAGACATTACAGTGAAACCCGTACAAAGTATTTTAGTATTAAATATCATTAATATATTTTCACGGACGAGCTAACACTCAATATTTATATACTAATTTCATAAATTTATAAATATTAAACTGTATAATAATGTAAGTATTAAACTGTATAATACGAGGGTGACCTTTCCAATTACATTTTATTATCTTTCAAATGAGAGGTGATTTCGTTGGAGTATTTTTTCGAAGTATTGAAGCTTAATTTAAATCCGGTGGAACCACACCGTTTCTTAAATTGACTATTCGGAACTTGTAATTTTTTATCAGCTAGTTTTGTATTCTAATACATTTTACGTCCTCTTTCCGAGTCCGGGTTATAATAGCTGTATCGCTAGGTTGAAATATCTGCGTCTTCATCAAAAAAAGATACAAGGCCGGCTTCACCGTCTCTAAGTAGGAGTGGACAGCGTTCAGGTTACATTGAAATCCCCGAATGTTGCAAATGGTCAGATTTAGAGAAGAGCAGGGTGCTGCTGTTTGCCGCCGTTTGCCCACAGAAAACACAAAACGCGATACTTTGGCCGCCCCAGATACGACGGGCAGCCCCAGAAAAATCCGAGAATCATTTCCCCGATTTTACTCAGGAAGGGCTTTCTGATGCATCGTTTTCATGGTCGGCGGGGAAGGGGGTTTGAGCTTCCGTATTCTCCTACGCATCGATGAAACATAAGTAATTGAATTTGATCACTACACTAGATGGTCTCCACCCAAGTCCTCGTGAGCTAGGCCAGCCATACCGTTTTATACTCTATCGAGCAACACTTCGTTTACGTGCTGGAAGTTGTCGCTAGTGTTATATATCTATATATATGTATCTTTAAAAATTTGTACATTTTTATAACCTAAAAAAATATACATTAATAATAAAACAAGGCAACAAAAAATATGAATTCAATATTTAAAGCATTCGAAAAGCAATCATGTTCATTGAAATATCAATATCTGAATCCATTGTCTGTCAAGAAATGAATCCCAATTATGTTCGTCGCACTCCAACTCAACGTTTCCATTGTTTTTATCAAATGAAAAAAAATGCTACAGCCTCCATTAATTAGAAGTATCGTTTTTCTTTATTATTTGAATCTTAAAAGTTGCTGTAAAATTGATTTTAAAATAGTTTTTTTAATTATTCGTAATAATGCAAATAATTATATTAATACAACTTAGGCTCATAACTTTATAAGACATCAGATATATATATATATATAAATGTATAAATAAGGTGATTATTTATTGAATTTTAATAGTAAGTATACTATCGCTATAAAAGCGATTTTTAATTTTTTTCCTTCTTTTACTAATAAAATTTATACTAATTCAACCATTTTTTATTTTATGTAAAGCTTAGTATAAACCAAATTGTTGTGGTTTTGAATGAGACATTTTTTCAAAAATCTATCTTATATTCAGATAATAAACCCCTCGTAAGTGATTTTGTAGTGCTATAACTATAACCCATGCAATTTTTTTCTGGATCTTAAACCAAATTACTACCATTTATGTTCACAATAAAAACCATTTTAAAAAAGATATAAAGGAATGAGTGTAAACAGTACGAAAATCAAAGACATTGAACTAAATAACTACAAGATCTCATTAGTAGTTAAATAATAGTAAAGTGCATGGACAAAGAAATATTATTTTATTGGTTTATTTATTTTTTATTAAAAAATAAATAGATAAATAACTTAAAATAACAAAAGCTAAAAGTGTCAAGTGTTTAACTTACCACATTTTCAAATGCTATGTGTCAGAGCGCCACCTACTGGATACTTTATTAACTGTCTCTAAACATTTAGTTCCGCCGTGATCTGCCATCTATCGGCAATTAACGACTACACCTAACACGCTTCCATACACCGATCAATAAAAATGCTAGAAAACGCCTATAGGTGGCACCTCAAGACTCATAGCGAAATAAAATATGAAGGATTTAAAAAAACATGAAATTTAGCTTGAAGCAAAATATAAAACAACACAGTCCAGATATGTTAAATATGATATTATTTTACATTTTCAAATAATTTTTTAATTATAATATATAAACATTTTCATTTTTACGTTTAAAAGTGGTACAAATACAAGCGGTATTAAGATACAAAGGCATTACCATTGCTATTACCTGGTTGCATGGAAGGAATTTACTGCAACATACCATCAAGTTGTGAAATGAAATTCCTTAGACAGCATATTCAGGTCGATAGGGCTACTTTTAAAAAAATACGCACATTTCCTCCTAAAAGAAAGAAAAATCTCTTGTCTATTCTCTGCTATGATAGGAGTTTATGCATTTGCATAGCTTACGAGTACATAGAAAATATTAAGTTCTGTTACCAATGTGTATGTTTAGTCAGTATTCTGTTATTTTTTGTTATCTGAAAATATTTAATTGGTTATCCGATACCCTTCAATTATAAGTTAAAAATACTAAGAATATGTAATTTTAATAAATGTCATAAAAATCTAGTTGGTGATTTTGAAAATTAGTATACTTTCACTATATAGGCAACGTAATATTCAATGCCATATCACATATAATATTAAATACTATAAAGTCCATAACCGTAAATGCATTTTCTTTGTTGACAGTAAATTGTATCGTGCTGCCAGTTAAGGCAACGATATAATACATTCCAAAATTTTTGTATGGTTTATTTGAGCATAAATACACAGATATATAAATGTTTGATTTATATTTATAAAATAATATAAAACAGACTTTAATATTTTAGGCGTATACAGACATAAGATCTTATGTCGCAGTAAAAAGTAGTTACTAGTTAATACCCAATCACAACATCGTATACTACTCGTAAGCTACTCAAGCCTTGATGAGTTTTAAATACCGTAAGTATATTACAAGTATACTTAGTCTGCTACATATGACTATTTATTATGTATTTTGAGGATAATGTAAAATGGTTATAATGTTATGACAGAGTATCGAATTGTGGGAACAAAAATTAATATTATTGAGATTGAATAGACTGTGTTTACACTGATTAATTATGTTTACAATTTAAACCACCTTTTCATATTACAATAACAAGATAATTTGAAATGGAAACGAGAACAAACCTTTAGAATAATTAATAATATATCTAAATGCAATAGTTTTTTTAATATTTAATTTCTATTAATGTATTTGTTTATCTGATTATTATGTATGAAATATTGATGCAAATGTAGTAAATTTTTATGCTTTATTATACTTATTTTCTTAGAAAAATATAAAACCATCAGGGTCACCAGACACGGAATCAAAAATTAAAACACTATAAAAGAAATATAACTTAAAACAATTTCTTAAGTAGATATATCAGCTATGCGTGTACAAATGACTTATTTACATATTGTCACAAAATTATTAAGCAAATTTAGGAAATCCATTACAAATATCATTTTGTAGGGAGTAAATGACTATGACGGTTGTTTTGTAAATACAATATGATATCATAATCCTTCTTTCCTGTTTCATGATTCTATATTACACCAAAAGGCTTTTGTTGATTGAATATTAGCAAATTATTTAATATGCAGTAATATTTAATATATCTGGGAATCTATACAGTGTTGTATTTATGTAACCTGCGGCAGGTTTAAACCAGTCGAATGACTCTTATGATTAGAAAACATAGTGAAAAAGCTGTTTGTTCTTAAATAATATTACACCTACCTTATTTTTTCTTTTTTCTCCTAGCTTCTAACTTGCAAAATTACTGCTTATTGGATCACGACCCACCCAGGGCTTAATTAGACACGATTTGATTTCACCCTAACTCTATCAAATTCGTGCCAAAAGTCGCAGACTGGTTACAAAGCAGTTGCTTAATCAAACCATTATTTTATATGTAAAAATGCGAAGTATCAGTTTATAGAAATAAGTATAAATATATTTTATGAGGTAAATTATATAGATATAATACAAAGTAGAAATATATTAAATTTTGAAATAGAATTTGTAAGGATGTTGTGTGCTTAATTAATATCAAATAGAGACTTGATTTCTTCAGCTTAATAAAACTAGCAATTCGTTTCATTATTCATACAATAAAAGATGAAACCAAAATAATAATGCAACCAGCTTAATAATTCAATATCCCTGTTAAAATATAGTATACTTATTTATCATGACCACATTTCTCCCCTTATTTTCATTCTATAAGATTAAAGACACTTCTATTAACGTATTTTTTTGTACTCTAGGAAAACCATAACATTTACAAAAAATATCCCAAAAAATATATAAACAAATAAAAGATATCAACACATATCTGACTTATATTAGATCTTATTTGTCTACGAATATTTTTATGTGACTATATAGGTTTATAGACAAAATTTCTAAATATTACTCTTTCTAATCTGAGAAAAGCAGAGACACTAACTAAATCTGGCTAATCTTTTGAAGTGTTGAGGTACTTTTCTTCTCTTGTGAATATGCTCGTCATTGACACCTGTAATATTATTATATGATACGCATATCATTCAGTTTCTAAACCAATATCTACATTTCTGAATATATCAAACGTTAACGTTAACATCTCCGTACTTCCGTAATAATATAACTCCATATGCGGACTCAATTAGAATATGAAATTTGTCTCCTCAGGCGTAGAGGGTTCTTTAATGAAGGTATTTATAGAAGCCTTTGTAATTAACCTATTTTTCCGCTAGAAGCGAACTTTTATAAGGGGTTTATCAACATGTATTACAAAGTAACAATATAAATTACTATATTATGAGTATTACAATGTAACACTATAAATTCCTATACTATATTTATATATATAAAAAATATTTTGAAATTATTTCACGCAAAATGTTCTAACAGGTACGTAAATTCAATTTTAAATGTAATTAAAATTTGACACATTAGTATTTGTATAGAAAAGGTAACAAGAATAATATACTTTATCATAAAAAGTATTGGATACAATCTTTAGAGTATGCACTTAGTAGAATTATAATCACAAAGAAGTAATATGTCAAATTGCACCATGTATGTACCGCAGCATTTACCAGATCATATCGGGCGCTATGTTTAATCAATTACTACATCACAATCCTCGGAGCGACAGCGACGATGTCTAACATATGAGAAATGATGCTGTTAATTAATTCTGATTTAGTTATGTAATGTTATAGAGTTTTAATTTAAGTACCTTAAGTTAATATTACGTAGAAATATATATAAAGAATATATTTTTATATACATTTTTAAGGGTATAAAATACGCGGGATGAATTCTCGAATTTCCAAAGGAGAAATTTATATCTAATTTCTTTATAATAAAAATATATTTACATAATAAACAATAGTATGAATTATGTAATTACGAGTACACCAGTGCGGCATCTGTAGAAGAAAGATTGAAGTAAATTTGTTCCCCAAAAGGTGATACTGACCGTTGATGAACGTTACCCTTTTTCTATTTCACCCCTAAATTATGTTAAATGTTAATGTTAAACAGTTAAATGGCCTGCTATGTTATATGAACGTGGATAAAAATGCACTAAAATATGCTATTAAATGCGTCGACTCCAAAAAATTGTTAGAGGAATATAAGAATAAAGAAACAAATGCACTAAACAGATGCTTCTTCTCCTTGTCAGACTATAGACGCCCACTGCAAGATATAGGCGTCCCCCAAGAATCGCAATCCATGATACGGGACACGCCATAATCGCCACGCTTGGCAGGCGGGTTGGCGATCGCTCTGTGGTGTTTTGGTACGCAGAAGACGGTGGTGCACATCGTCCGGAACTAAACAACTTAAGTAAAGAAAACTAGAGAATTCTTTAATAAAATATAATTAAACCAGAAAAAGTTTTGCACGAAATTCAATAACAAGATAAACGTTCACAAATTATTACACATCACTTTATTTTACGTCATTCGAAAACCAAAAGATATTGAACATAATTTAATTACAGCGACTCAAAAGCTACGGTCTTCAATTGTTTAATCGAGCCGACACTTATTTACAACTAAAGTATGTTTTATATTAAAAAAGTGATGCACTTTTAATAAGATGTTATATTTATTACACTTATTAATTTACTGCGTCATATTACAAGAAAATCTAAAAATACTTTAAAATAGAGAGTGATGTTAATTCCATTTAAAGAAATTAATGCCGCTTTAAATTTTCAGGCCCCGTTCAAGTGCGATAATAAGTAAATTTTAATCAAAAATATAAAAGCAATAAATAATTACTTTTATATTCAGATTTTTTATATATATAAGGTTACCATAGACTTGTAGTCCATGCCATTTTTAATTTGTTTTATAATTTTTAATTTGATTTCTTTTTTTTGAGATTTTTGCCTGTGTTGGCACAAGAATTACTTTAAGCAATACATAAATAAATATTCTATTCAATTGTGGTTCTTCAATTTTTTTTCTAGGGGGCTCCTTATTTTCTTAGGGCCCAAAGTAGGTACTCTTCATTGTTTGTTATTTGTCTGTTTCGGTTAATTTTGTTATGACCTTCTGGTCTCGGTTGTGTATTGCTAATATTATATTATATTTAGAATTTGTAATAGGAACTTTATAATTTTACATTACTACCAATATACCGCATCGTGTGGAGAAAAATTGCAACCATTTATATATTTTTTAATGTTTACAAGTTTTCTAGTTGTCAACCTATATTAGTCAGAAACACAAGATATCCTCCAAATCCAGCAGGAAGCAACCACGGGGTTAATATTACCTATAATAGATGAATTAAGTATGTTTAAGTGTAGTTTAGTTATACTGGCAGGTACTGGCAGAAACTACCGTGACAATTGGCGGAGCTGCCGACTCCGGCTTGCTACCTGCTCCCTCTATTTTGCTGTACTATATATTATATGTTTTAAGCTACCAACAATACAATACAAAAACAATGGATGATAAAAAAACTATTTCATCACCCAAATTAAAGTTTGAAAGTATTATTTCGATCGGTAGAACAGATAAGCTATATATCTTAATATATCTATCTATTTATCCTAAACTATTTTTTTATGCAAATAAATTAAATCCAATTCGAAGATTACAATCACACAATAGTCACATTAGAATTTAAGAATAATGTTTTGGTAAGTTTGAGATTGTCTTTTAAAGTCGCACTTAATTTCATATGCGTGTTTAATTATAATTATATATAACCTTTATTTCATTGCTACAGTGACTATAAAGGGAATTATACAATTTGATCAAGTAATTAATAATATGTTCACGACTAATGATACAATAGCCTATTAGTTTATTGTCCCGTGATTTTTCTTTAAAATTCGTATGTTTAAACTCGAAATAATATCATTAATATATTTATATGGTTACTATAAGTATAAAATGGTTATTTACACAAAATAGTAAGTTGTAAAAATAGAAAGGCATAGTATTATAAACATTTAAAATTATTTTGAAAAGTTTTCGAATGCTATATTTTCTAACAATTAAAAATAAAGTTTATGAAATGGAACGACTTTAAGTTAATTTTATTTTTAGAAACAGTTTAAATTGAGTTTTGAATACAAGTAAGGAACTCGCACAATTATCTTATTTAAAGACCCTAATATTTTTTGCTATCCACGCAACGACTAATATGGTTACATAAAACTAAAAAAAACTGCTTCCTTTGTTCGAGTTATATAAAACTGTTTATTGATTCAAAGAGTATATATTCGTAATGTGTTTCAACATTTTAAATCTATTCATAGATTTATCGTTAACTTCTTTATTTGATCATACTAATAAAGAGAATATATATATCAGTACCACATTTTGGATTTATTGAAACGAAAAGAAATCAATACTAAATAACATATTTAATAAATATAATATATAATAATAATAAAATGGGTTAGAATTTCCCATATTTATTATAACAAACGAAAATATTATAAAAAATTAAAGTATAATGTACTTATCGTATCAGATCTCCGAACAGGATGTTATATTGAGTGGTAGCCACCAAAGCCGTATACAATTTATTTACAATAAAATACAAGTTTAAATTGAAACTATTTGTAACATTCTGATCGCCACCGCAAAGTTTTACACAGCATTGCCCAGAGCCTAAATACTCACTCCGAGGTCACCAGTAAAGTGATGTAACTTACCTTTGATGTTAGTTCGTAGCAGACGATATAAATGTATACAGAATTAGTAACGTAAATTAAAACATATTTTATTTTTAATAATACTTTTATGAATTAATATACATTCATCTAAATAATTCTTAGACAAATTCTTTAATTTTATTACTTTTCTGATGAAATATAATTTTCTTATCATCAGAAACACCGGCTATTATTAAGGCATCGTGGAATAGTTATACTATCTTTTCTGCAGGGTCGGGCATATCAAGGAAAACATCTTCACAAAATATGGTTCGGGTTTGGTCCTTTTGAACCATCATTCAATCAAAAGTTTTTACTTTACTTAAGTATGTATGCTGTACCAAATGTACTATGGAAACGGCAGTTAATCTTAGTTTGTAAAGAATTTTAGAAGAAAAAATAAATATTTAAATAGAATTAATATTTGTAATATAGGATTGTCCGTTATTCATTAGATCTAATCTGTTCTACTGAATATCCGTAACACAATGCGTTTTGTGCAATGCACACTGCATAACACAATGTTCCAGCAAATTATGTTTCTCATTTATTTTGCCGCAAACACGAAAATTATTTAACATTCTAGATTATAATACTATCTATTATTTTACAGCCAAAATACTGACTTGAGCGTTACAAAATTACTCTGACATTTTTAAGTATATATTACTGATTATTTCTATTACAGTTCTTTTTATAAAAAAAAATATGAGATTTTATTTTTTATTTTTTTTAAGTTAGATTTTCATTTTAATGTTGAGTGTAAAAATTCAATATAGTAGGGATACAAGGAAATACATGTATAATTTTAAACTTCTCTTAACAGTTAAAGTGAAGAAATTATCCCGATAGTTCAGGTTTGAGGTTCACAGCAATGTTCAAAACCGAAATACGTAGACCCAAATACTCAAATACCCAATTCATTGTAGGCGATATCAATTTGTATATTATTATAAATATAGTATTAGTAAATAAACACAAGAATAATAAATAAATATTCTATAAATTAACATTAAGTAATTAGTCTTTTATGATTTTATTTGTGTGTAATTTCAAAAAAAAATATTAATTATATTAATTTTCTGTTGCGATTATATTTTACGTTCACGTAAAATACTTTTATATCATACTTTTGCCTTTTCGTTTCGCCCAATACATCCTCTGTCACAGTTCTAATCTATCCCGCCATTTCGTTATAACTTATTCATAATTTTGTCTACACTGTTTTTTTTTAATTTATTCTCACATTCTTCCTTCTCTAACAAATACCATTTTATTTTAGGTGGGGGTCGTTTCTTGAACATATTTGTATGCACTATATGTTTAATTTTCACAATCCGGAGCCTATGCTGTGAGACTACAATTTCGCCTGGCAGTACCTTGCAGTTTTTAATGCAATTGATTTTATTCCTTCTTATTAAGAAATTATCAATCTGCGTGATATGGCAACCACTTTTGATTAAGTGTTTATCTCTCTTTTTAAACCAAGTATTAGATATAGCTAAATCGAAGACTAGCGCGGCCTTTCTCAAGGCTTCACCCTCATCATTACCTTAACCCACACCCCAACCACCATGTACACTTTCATAACCATCATTCATACATCCCACAAGCCTATTAAAGCACCCCCCACATATATCTGCTCATTGTCCGGAATATCCATCATCATAGGATCTAAATCTTCCCAAAACTTTTCTTTCATCCTATCATCACACCCGGTTTGAGGAGCATACACACTTAATAATTACACACAATTAAGGATTACACCTTCAAGAACAACTTTAACAGCAACGATTCTATCAGTCATCCTCTTCAACCCAGTCACACACTCTTTTAATTTCTCATCAAGGTCAATTCCGACACCATTGCTTTTTTAAACATTTCCGCAATAATAAAACTTGTATCCTTCACCAATCTCTCTCGCTTTTGATCTCTTGCATTTGTCTCCTGTAAACATGCTACATTTATACGTTTTCTCTTCATCACATCCGCAAATTCTCATCTTCTGCAAGTCATCGTACCAACATGTTTAATTTATTAGTTATAATTTTAATAAAGGTTATTATTACTACTACTTTTATAATAGTCGACGGAAATAAACACAATAAATTAATTTTTATATCAACATAACATAATATAAGAATACATAATAAAATATAAAGGACAAAGTTTAAATATCCTGATGAGTAAAGATTTAACATTGGAAATGAAACATTGGTACATGGACTACTACGACTACACATGTATACAAGTATTTGACAATAATAACAATTGCATGCTTATTTATACAACACAATATCAAAATGTTATTTACATGCTTACGAGTACGTATATCCAAAGTTTAGGAAATTAAATATCATATTAAATTATATAAAAATTTCCTTAAGTCTATTAATAATTGTAATTAAATTCCATTTTTAATGTCTTCTTTCTTCCTTAATATATCTGGACTGTGTTGTTTTATATTTTATTGCATGTTAAATTTCATATTCTTTAATTCCTTCATATTTTATTTCGCTATGAGATTTGAGGTGCCATCTATGGGCGTTTTTTATCATTTTTATTGATCGGTCTATGGAAGCGTGTTAGGTGTTGTCGCTAATTGCCGAGAGATGGCTCATCATGACTTAACTAAATGTTTGGAGATAGTTAATACAGCTTCCGGTAGGTGGCACACTGACACATTTCATTCGAAAATGTGACAAGTACATTTGACATTGTTAGCTTTTGTGATTTTAAGTTATTTATTCATTTATTTTTAATAAAAAAAAAGAAATAAAACGACAGAAAGTTATATAAGCAGTAATATTAAAACACGCAATATTTGTGCGTGTTATTATTTCATTTATTTTGTTGTTGCAAGTACGATAATACTTTTACCGACCAAATTCTAATATAACTTGCGTTAAAATAAATTAAAAAAATATATTAAATTATGTATGACTATATCTATCATTAGACAGCACTAGTGTTTTAAATTTATATTATTTTTATTAAAATCGTAGTATGCTTTAGAAACTATCAAAGTGTACATGTTTTAGATAGAAAGTAAAGTAAATTAAAGAATCTAAGTCTATCTCTGTATAACTATAGTAGACTTAGACGTCGTAACAAATAACTGTGATGGTTCACAAGGAAGTAATTTATAAACTGTTCTTCCTCTTCCGTACTATCACTATTGTATTATATATGAGATGTTTATTAGATATTATTTTATACCTGTTTGCCTGTTTATTTGACTGCTTTCACAGTCTCTCCGCCGAAGTCGTAGTCCTTGGGGCTTCAACGAGCACAATACCAAATGGTTAGGGTCACGTGCAATCGACTACGCGGGGAGATCTGTCCTCTGATCACTGTCTGGTACGGAGCGTAGTGCCCACTCAACGTCCGGCTCGCATAAAACCTAAGATTCGACACGTTTGGCACTACAAGTCACCGGATTGGAAAGCAATGCGGTCCTTTTTTGCATCCTACACATGGGGGCCGATTTGTTTCCCTTCCAATGATCCTAGTGACTGCGCTGCGGCTGTAGTTGGTGTGTTTCTACTGGGCATGGAAATATTTATACCAAGCTCTGTGGTACCACTTGGTGGCAGGTCGCGGCCTTGGTTTGATTCGTCGTCAGGGCTGCAGCAGCTGGCAAACGGCAGGCTTATCAAGTTTGGGCCAATTCTTTTGTCACTAATAATCCGAACTTTAGAATTCTGAAGATTAAATACAAACCTTGCCTCCAGATTCTTCAAACGGCAAATCTCTAGAGAAAGTTCAAGCATGTCGACAAAATTTACGATCACCTGGCAAAGTATCCGCCTGGCACGCGCAAATTCTGGGCGCTTTCAAAAGCCACTCTGGGCAGCTGTAGTCCCTATCGCCCTTGCACATGGGGAATGACTCTCTGGCCCATACGACAAAAGAGCCAGCCGATCTCATGGGCAATTTTTTTGCCTCCAACTCGACTTTGGACGACAAAGGAAAGATACCGCCTATCATCCCGCGGTGTCAGAGCTCAATGCCGTAAATAGTTTTTCGGCAAAAAATTATCAGGCAGTGTCTATTTTCCTTGGACGTTCATAAGTCGAGTGAGCCGGATGGCATTTCTCCATTGGTGCTACGAACGTGTGCCCGTGAGTTGACTCCAGTGCCAACGCGTCTATTTCGGCACGGAGACTCTTCCTATCTTAAAGACGTAGTCCCGGTCTCATGGAAGTGTGCCCTTGTCCATCCGATCCCTAAAAAAGGTGATAGCTCGGACCCAGTTAACTACAGATCTATCGCCATGACCTCCCTTTTCTCCAAAATAATGGAGATTATTATCAACCAACAGGTCCTAACGTCCGACAATATGGCTTTCGCCATCGTCGATCAGCTGGTGATTTTCTTTTATACCTTACGCACCGTTGGGCAGCGGTTATTGAAAGCAAGGGAGAGGGTCTGGCAGATACTCTGGATATGGCAAAAGCCTTCGATCGTGTATGGCAAAAGGGGCTTCTTTCGCAGCTACCTTGCTATGTGCTTCCCAAGAGTTTATGCAAGTGGATCACCAGTTTTCTCACTGGGCGGAGGATACAGGTCGTTCTCGACGGTTTTTGCTCGGACCCCAAGCCCGTGAACACTGGTGTACCCCTTAGGGTATATTCCGGTCGTGCAGGTCTCTCTCGGGAAAACGTCGACGAGTGCCGAAAGAAACTTGTGTCTTCAATAGAGACCTCCCTAGCGATGGTCTCTGAGTGGGGTGAACTGAACCACGTTTAGTTCAATCCCCTAAAGACACAGGCTTGCGCGTTTACCACTAAGAAAACCCCATTTGTCGTATCACCGCTCTTCGAGAGCACTTCTCTTATTGCCTCGCCAAATATCAAAATACTGGGTCTCGACATTTTGAGCGATTGTCAGTTTCGTGGTCATCTGGAGAGCAAGGCCAAGTTAGCCTCGATGAAATTGGGAGTGATCAATAGAGCAAGGCAGTATTTCAAACCTGACCAAAGACTTGCGCTCTATAAGGCGCAGGTCCAGCCACACATGGAGTACTGTTCTCATCTCTGGTCCGGATCACCCCAATATCAGCTTCTACCATTTGACCGCGTACAACGGAGAGCCATTCCGATTGTCGTTGACCCAGTACTCTGCGAACGGCTGGACTCTTTGGCATTGCGTAGAGACGTGGCTTCTTTGTGCGTCTTCTACCGCATTTATAACGGGGAGTGTTTTGAAGAACTATTTGATCTAATGCCTGCCACCGAATTTCACTACTACACAGCTGGCCATCGCCTTCTTTACCATCCATACCACCTGGATGCGTGTCGATTTTCCACTGTGTGGTTTTCAAATACTTTTTTCCCACGTACCACTCAAATGTGGAACGAACTTCCTTCGGCGGTATTTCCATATCGATACGACCTTCAAAAAAGGCTTATATTCCTATTTCCAAGGCCGACAACGCTCTTGTGAATCCTCGGATGTTGCAAGAGTTCATGGGCGGCGGTGATCACATATTTACGGTGACCCGCAAGCCCGCATTGAATATTAAAATATATTGAAATAGATAAGACAGTTGTTCTAAGTAATGTTATTGTCGCTTGATGATTTAATAAGAGGGATGAAGCTGTCAGCGTGTAATTGAAGCGCCTGGAATTGAAATAAGACGGGCTGAACTTTTCAACGCCTCGAGAATTTAAGTGGTAAATAACTGTGATACTTGATAAAAAAATTTGTTATAGTGATCTGGAAATAACCATGAGGTATCACATTATGGATTTTACACAATATAAGTAAAATAATTAAGTAAATTTAATTAATAAATTAAGCGACCAACTAGACGACGGCCATGAATGTACACAATCTGGTAACGAGCTTAATTACTGAAACTAAATTTGAAATGTATATTTTCAAGGCGTGTAACGGTGAATAAAAGGAGATCTATTCTTGCAACTGTTAATTACTCTTGAAATAGTTCCTCTCTCACTATCAGTTAGAAATATGTGTATAACCAAAGTTATAGCAATAATATACTACTTTTTTTAAACATTATATTAATTGACATTCGAAGTAAGACTTAAATATGAAAACTTCCATAAATTTCCATTTATTTAAGCCGACTGCAGCGGCTCGGGAATGTGAGCTGAAATGTTTCAAAGAGTGACAAGAATTACTTTCTCGTTATAAATAATATTATGAAAAACATTGTAAGAGTCAAGTTTTTAATTAAATGTGGATGTATAGATGGAACTGTAGAAATCTCTAAATCTTAGGAAATTATTACAATCAAAGATATGAACTGAACCAGCAGGAGCTCCGACTTGCATCGCCTGTGGTCTGATGGTCACACCGATATTGCAATATAACAATTACTATGACTATACCTGTGATTTTAAATAATAGTTAATTAAAATTATCTCGGGATAAACTTATTCCAAAAATATGACGTTGAACACAACTTAAATTCGTCCAGCGTATTACTGCCTAGATATTTAATTAGTTTCGTGGAAAGTTATTCCTTGCATATCCAGAGGGTACACGTAGCATCCAATTTCTCAAATTGCTAAAAAATCTAAGTCTTTCATTTCGAAATCAAATATTTCAATTTTAATTCTCATTACATTTTTCCTATTCCAACGTTTACTGAAAGAGTAATATCATAGAAAAATGCAGATTTAACATTTATTTATTCATTCTTTTTTTTAATTTTATGTTAGAGAAAGGCAAACGCACTTGCGGGTTACTGTTGATATGTGATCCGAGGATTCACAAGAGCGTTGCCGGAAAATTTATATGATATCTGCTTCAGTTGTGTTTCTGGTCCGTTGTTACTTAATAAAATGAATTTAATTAATATATACAAATTATATTATAATAATTGACATAAATTATAAATACTATACAAGGCGACATAAAATATTATGTTACCAGGGAATATAATAATATTCTGTTTACTATCCTATTAGTTTAAATATACATTATTGTATATACATATATTTCCATCAGTCAATTTTTTCAATAAAACCGTATTTCATCCGAATTATCCCAGCATTTATATAAGCGTAATAAGTAAGCATTTATTCAATAACTTATTTAAAATCAATGTCAATCAATAAATACCAAAATATATAATTAAAGTTAAATTATTATATTATTTAGTGTTTTGTAATAGTAGATTAATTAAAAATATATATAATTTCAAATATAATAGTGTCACCTCAGATACCTTTATTTAAGCACGTGTTCAAAGCTTCCTACAAATGTTCGCACTTTAAAATGCCTTGTCGGTTTCGAGACCACATCAAAGCTTACAAAGGATACCACATTATCTCCGAATATCTAGCACATGATGTACCGTGGATATTAATCGCTCGATGCAGACTACTTCAAGATTTACTATAAATGTAATTTTAACTTTAAATATGGCTTTAACTTTAATAAAGTGTTTAAAATTATTATTATTTTTTATATTTTTTTATCTTCTTCAATGGTTCAAATGGATCAAATTATTGCGATATTTAAGAGTTTTGTTACCTCAACCCGCTTACACAATTTCAAGACAAGGTATAGAAGTTTATCCATGTTACGCTTATTGAAACTTTAAATTCCTACAGCGTGACTTGAAATCAACAGTTCGTATAATAAAGGAATAGGTCATTCTAAGCCTGTACATTCGTTTATGTAACCTTTTCTCTATGTTTCTAACTTCATTGTTTCGAAACTAACATGGGATTGGTCTTACGTTAATTTCGTAACAATGAGTTATTTTACTTTTGTAATATCAACTCGTGATTTGTTAAAATACCAAAAAATATTTCACTTTTTAAAAAGCTATACAGAATAATATAAATAATTATTATATTTTAACCGAAAGCAAAGAATAGAATTTAAAGAAATGAGTATGTTAATTTAGAGCTGGAATAAAATGATCAATTAAATATGTAATCTCTTTAGTTTATACATTTATTGTTCAATTGTAAATATCAAATAAACAGCACATCTGTATATTTTTATGCGTTTCTTTATATCTTTAATAGCTATTTCATATCGCATAGTCAGTAAATAAATTCCCACCTTATTTAATTCCGAGACAGCATGGAAGACGGATCTGTTTGCTCCGACAACTAACGTGTCTTTATGACGGACCAATTAATTAACTACATTTTACTTACATTACCTTTGATATTTTCACATATTTACTGTTGTTAAATATGGCTATAGTGTTCTCGTTTATCTTATATCCTCGTATGTATTTATGAAATTACTATATAAAATTTATAGAGTATGTAATTACTATTTCGAAACAAAACAATAAGGTATAAGTATCCCAGATTTGATCACATGTAGAATCAGAATTGCTGAATTTAAAATGGAAACAAAAGGGCAAACTGTAAATAAAGAGTAAAATAAGTATAATAAAAAATAAACATAGCATACAATTGAGTGATTCGTTCCGCGACAATCGCTCCGCACTAACTGGTCATTTGCCGTTTACAGATTTTATTTCCAGAACTGAATCATATTTATTTATCCATATATTTTTTTCGTAAATTTTAATTAATTCCTCCAAAATGGTGGAATACCATTCTGTTATAAAATTTATTCTATAGTTAATGAACGTTAGAAACTGAATTTAAAGAAACAAACTATAACTCTTAAAGTAGGTTTAACCCGTTTTTCCAATTATAAATTTTATTAACCAAGTTTTGTTTACTTGATTATTTATGATATGATGTTATTAGATAACCCCATGTCGGGGTAACTAACATAAGCGGTTAGTAAACAAATCATTATTGTTGCACATGTATGTTGTTTTTTTTAAAATAAGGTGGATTTTTAAAATTAAATACCAGTATAAAAACGCATTAATTTAGCCCGCTCACGATCGGACTGGGACCATCAAGTTTTCAAGTGAGGAGACTTCCATCTTTTTGTTCCGATATTTAGCTATTTTTTCACTAAATTCCATTTAAACATTAATATAACCTAACGTTAGAAAAAGTAAAACCATAATCGATTCAGAGAACATAGATAAGCTTTCCAATTTTGTCAAGAAATCATTATTATTGCGTAAAAGACATTTATCGTACGTCTTAAAACGGATAACAAAATATAATATTAATAAGAAAGTACATCAAAGATTATTAATTTACCGTAACACGTTCAAGTCGTTTGAGTGGAAAATTAAGAAGGGGCGTCGAGTTTGCACGCGCTGATTTAATTTTGCGCGCTTTGGTCGGCGATTTACTTATTATCTCATCTGCTTTACGCTCCGATTGAACTCACTAAGATGGCGGTCCCTAAGTTGGATTTCAGATTACACTGATTAGATCACTGAACATTTTCTTAAATAAATTTTATGGTTAGGTATAATAAATTCATATTGGGTATTTAATTTTATTTAACACATAAGTTGTAACAATAATCTTACCTCGGAGATTAAATAAAATGTTATTGATTTTTAAGTCAACCTGTAAGTAAATTATTCAGTTTAATGAAAATACCCAAAAAAAAATAAACTTTTACTTTAATTTCAGCTTTTTTAATAATTAAGAAAATATGCTGTTGTGTTATGTTTGTTGAAGTTGTTGAACGCTATCTTATTTATTACTAAAAAATAAATATAACCAATTCCCAAAGCTAATTCCATTCTTACAATATTTGGAAAATGTATGTATTAGATTAATCCGAGGTAATAGTAGACGGTAATATATTCTACGCTCAGTAACTACTAATTGCGTCTAAAAGCAAGTTTTTTTTTTTAGTAAGGCAAGTTTGTTGTTTGTAAATTCTGGAAATCGCTCTTAGAGAGACGAAGCTTCTTAACATACCATGGATTCACCGTGCAGGTGCCGGGCCCATCGCGTTGCCAGAAGAGGAGCGCAAATAACGCCTGGGACTTGCGACCCATGTGTAGATTTAAGGGGCCCCCTTACTATGCGCTACGTAGTAACGTATTTATTTTGTATAAATGAGTAAATTACAGATCCCTTGCTAGATATCGAGGATCCAAGATAAGAAATAGTAGAAAATAGTATTTTCGTCCATTAATTGTTATTATCTATAAATATATAGAACAGTGAAGATTTGCAATGGATATCTTAGAGGAAAGGGAGAGGAAATAGAAGACTATAAACGCTGCAAGGATGGTAAAGGTTGTCGCTGGCAACAGCTAATAAAACATATAAACAAGGCATATCGCCTTAACATTTAAGTATGATAAAAACTAAAAGATAATTTAATAACTTTTCATGAACATAGCACGTTTTACCATGTTAATCTAATTTATTACAGCAGGGACGCTCAGAGAGAAAACCTAATGCGATATAAACTTTCTGAAACTTTGCTAGTTCCACGTAATTTCATCATGAACTGTCAGATGAATGAAACTATAATAGCATATTTAAATGTCAGAGAAAACATTAAAACCATAGCAGCAAAATATGGAAACATTTTTTTACTAATATAAGCGATATGTAGACTACTTTATGAACTAAACAATTTTAATTTACGCTTTACTGTGTGAAATTATAATAACTTAGTTTACACTAACCGTTAAAAATGTGTCGGTAGCCACGCCATTTATGTGCGGCTTCAAGAAACAGCGTCCAATAGGCGCTAGTAGAACGTACACCGAACGCAAGTTGCGGGTACTCCGAGAAAATAAAATTTCTCTTTCCTTGAGATTCGACTATAAAAGCAGCCAACTCCGAGTAGTCGGCACGCATTTCTAATGATTGCGTCTCGGTGTACGATCACTATCTCTTGATAGTCGAATATATCATATAGGGATTGAGCGGCGAAAATTGTCTTTGACAATAAGTAGAGCTTGTATTGCGGTGGGTGCCCGAACGTCCCTGACAGTTAGTAGGCCCTATGTGACCGTCCGACATAACCTTACTGATTTTTAATTATTGTAATTCTGTTACGCGTTATTTAGTAACTGTTGTAACAATTGATCAGATTATTATTAATATTTTATGTTTAATCTTACTAATTCTTTTGTTCTGTGTGTGTGTAAACAGTAAATAAATTATGTTATTATATTTGAATTTTCTTTCTGATGTCTAAGCAAAACCCGACAAATGATTAATTATGTTATGGTTTATTGATGTTAGAATAAATATGTTACATATGTAGCCAGTACTTATATTCAAATTCCACCTCTGTACTTGTTGTTTAGAGTAATTGATATATGGTATTGATGTAGATCAATACTTTATATCAATTACTCTAAACAATTCACCTGATCAATAATATTAATGATTTTAACTCTTTATATAAAAGGAAATTTATTAAAGCAGTCCTTATTTTAAGATAATTATTGTAATTATAATTAATAAATAATTAATAATTAATAATTATTCGGTTTTTTTTTTCAAACTTCTGACTGCCGCAAACGTAATTAACTTTTCTTTTTTGTTGTAATACACCTGATATAATCAACATAATTTGAACATGTAAAGTGAATATTATTAAATTTAAATGTCTTCAGAGTTACGACGTTAACCTCATCAATCTTCAATTGTCACATACAGCATATGATATCTCACAGACTGATATAATTAATGTTGGCAATAAATTTAATATTCGAATAATATAATAACATAAGCTATTGATTATAATGACATATATTAAAATTATATGTAAATACATATATAGTGTAAATTTAATCTCGCCAAAGTAGAAAATAACAATTATTATGTTATATACCTATAAATATAGATATAACACTCTCCTGTTGTTTGCACATTGATTTCGACCAAAGCCAGAAATAGTAAGAGTTTAATTATATACGGTAAGGTATTACAGGGACATTTTATTGTTTGACAAGCTTTCAAATAATAATTATTGTGAGGAAAAGAAAACACCTAGAAGAATTCATTCGAAATATTAGTTGTGTATATAATAACTAGTTCAGGAATAAAATATAAGAAATAAAACGCTTCGATTGAAGTATCTGTATGATATACCGGACTACTACAAATTAAGAAAATTAGACAATTAGCGGACGTTAATACGGCCGGCTCGACTTGTTTATTTTAGTTTTTTTTATAGTTTTGTATCTTACGGTATTTTATTATAGGGCAGTGCTGCCGACATTAATTCTGTATTTTTATTACAAAAAAGAGCTGTACGGGTGCTATTTATAACTTAAAAGCTAGAGACTCTCTGAGAGATGTTTTTAATGAAATAGGTATTCTTACAGTCGCTTCTCAATACATATTTAACAACACAATATATATATATGTAAAAATTTAAATAGTTTTATGAAAAACAGTGACAGACACGACAGACACGTATTTATCGCGTATACTAGAAATAAAAACAAACTCGTAACGTCAATATTTCGTTTTCAAAAAGTTAATAAATCCTTTATGGGTTTGAGTATACACATATATACATAATAATTTTCCACAAGATATCTTAGACCTAACTTTTCTTAGTTTTAAATCTAAAATAAAAAGTTTATTAATAAATAAATCTTATTATAACGTTCTAGAGCTTTTAGTGGATCCAATTATGTGGTACTTAAGTTGTTGATTCGTTTGCAATATTTATATTATAATGTACATCATCTAAGATTGTTATATTTCTTTTAAAAAGAGCACCTGTTGAGTTTCTGGCCGGCTCTTATCAACAGAGCAGCATTCCGAACGAGTGGTAGTTTACTTACAAACTGACTACACTGTCCTTTTTTTGTATTGTAATAATTTACGATTCAAAAGTGCGTGTAAATGCCCGCTTGAATACAGATATTTTGAATTAGGAAATGTATAGAAAAATAAAATAATTTAACATTATGTATTAAACCTGTTAATAAAATAATACACGAATTGCCTTCCATTAATGTAATTGCCAACCAAGACTCTTTAATGTTTATTCCTTGAGGTAAGGTCGTGGGAGCAATTTTGTCACTGTCACGGACTTTACTAAAACTAGTGAGTCACTAAGTAATGGCTGCTGTATATCAGTGTATTGTTGAGTGTGCTCATTTGATAAGTGTTTTTTTTCAGGATACGGTACTTTGATATTTTGTAAGTATCTGTATCGGGTTTATTGATTTTAAATGTAAAGGTTTATCTTATTGGCATGTTAAATTTAAAATATTCATATTATTCTAATATATCCAAAATCACAGCGTGGTAACGCATTTTAAGCGATATTTCATTTATTATCCTAACGGTCGGAAACATATTACATTAGCATACGGGACCACTTCAACTTAAGCTATAATATACATGAATTTGTTAATAAAATTAAGTACGAAATTATTAGAAATATTTTGAAATAGGAACATGAGATGAGCAATCTAGTGCCAGCTATTAGCTACAATTCTCCTATTATTAGGAATATTTTTTTTTTTATTGTTATAAAGTGAATATATTTATAAGAGTGTACAATTTACAATATTTACCCAAAGAAAAAGAATAAAGTTTCTTAGGGTAAGCTTTAAAAGGACTGTATTTGCCAACCACCTTTCAAGATCTGACAATTCCCTGAGCTCTTTGCGAAAGTAGTTGAGAAAATGTTTGCTTATCAGTTGCGAGCTTCAAGATAAGAATGTCATGTAGTGACCGAAAGATAACTCTCGACAAGTCATTAGAACAATTTGATACTGATTGGTTTTTTTTTATAATATTTTTATTTGTTCTAGCCTAAAGTACATTTAAAAACTTTTTGATTTTATTATTTATAGTTTAATAATATATATATGACTTCGACAAGAAGCATATGGAAATTTCTTTTCGGGCAACCATAATGATATTCGTATAGAATATCATTATGGTTGAATAACCTGAATATTATTACTGATTGAAAAGAAAAGGCAATAAGGGCAGTGCTCTCGAAGAGCGGTGATACGACAAATGGGGTTTTCTTAGAGGTGTTTACCTCAAACTCAAACTTGTGTCTTCAGGGGATTGAACTGAACGTGGTTCAGTTCACCCCACTCAGAGACCATCCCCAGGGAGGTGTCTATAGAAGACACAAGTTTTTTTCGGCACTCGTCAACATTTTCCCGAGAGAGACCTGCACGACCGGAATATACCGCATCCCCAGTGCTGTCATCCGCATATCAATGTATGTTGGGAATATCCAACATATCATTGATGTGCAGGAGGAACAAAGTTGGGGATAGCACATAGCCTTGGGTTACAACAGCGACTTCTACGCTCCGCCCAGTGAGAAAACTGGTGATCCACTTGCACAAATTCGAGTATACGCGCCAACGGAAGCATCGAAAGAAGAAGAACTGGAGATTTTCTACAATATTGTTGACAAAGCCAAAAGACTTTCAGGAAATAATACAATAGTCATGGGTGATTTTAATGCTAAAATTGGTCAACCTAAACAAGCGAAACCATCACTGGAAACTACGGCTACGGTAAAAGAAACTTTAGAGGAAATAGGCTCATTGACTTGACGCGCATAAGAACAATCTGGCCATTATGAACACTTTTTTCAAAAAGAACAACAAGCAGAGATGGAGTTGAAAAACACCTGACGGCAACACAAAAAATGAAATATACTACATTGTATCAAACCTACCGAGAAAGGTAGACAATATTGTCTACCTTTCTCGGTCTTAAATATAGGTCTTAAATATCAATAAAACAGGTCTTAACTATCATTTACCCTTCGGACCACACCTTCGGATCTGTTAGGGCAGCTTTCAATATGCTTTCTAAGTCAAAAAATCGAAATAAGTTTGGTCAATGCCCCAAACCCCAGATAATACAAAAAGAAAGTGCAAACCTATATTGAAGCGTTGAACAATTATACAGAAAATTTGCTAGACGACTGGAATGACAGAGAAACAGTTTAGAATTGCTACGATGAAATAGCTCACGCAATAGACATCACCCTGAAAAGAGTGCAAGACTTAACAACTACTACAAACACAGAGAAAAATCAAATCATATCAGCACACACTAAGGCACTAATCAGCAGAAGACAAGAATTAAATAAGAATAAACCCAAATCAAGGGCAAAGAAAAATTAATTAAAATTTCTTTATAAACTTCCAAGTAAACGAGTTAACCATGACTATAAGATACATCGCACACAAACTATTAAAAAGTGTCCTCAGGCTACAGGTAGCGCAAAGAATTGACAACACATAAATCATGGATTGAAGAGTTAAAAAATAAAACTGAAAATACTCAAAATATAACCGAAATACTCAAAATAGTAACATTTTTCTATAAAAAACTGTATAGTTCGCCAAATCAGCATATAAATTACCGAGTAATAATAGAGAAAGAGCGAAAGCTATCATTACAATTTCAGCAAATTAGCGATTTCGAAAGAAATGGCTTTTCGAAAAAAAATTATCTAAAGTAAGTAATACTTGTAAAGCAATGGCCAGTCGAAGGATGAAAATAGTCTATATATTCTGAAAAACGTCAATATGAACTCATTTCATTTGTATCAGTATTATGACAGATGATTTGCAACAACAAAATAAATTAACACATTATGTGTTATGATTACACTGCATAGCACAAAACGCATCGTGTCACTGAAATTAGTTGAACAAATTACTTTTAATAAATAGCTACAAGCCTATATTTCAAAATAAATTATAATATAATATAATTTGAACCAATATTTTTTATTACCTACTAAATGCAACTGCCACTTAGGCACATAAAAGTATAGTTACTTACGTAAAATAACAACCGAACCCGAATCATTTTTGGCTACTTTTGTTACAGATTCTGATTTCGAGGTGTTTTCCTGTGTATTCCCGACCCTGTAGAAAATATAGAAGTAACTACTCAATGATGCCTTAAATATAGCCATTGATTCTTTTGATAAACTACTTATTACATTTATCCGGATAATAATGAAAAGAAAGGATATGTCTAAGACTTATTTTGATACATTTATATTAATTCACAGAAGTATTATTGTAAATACATTATGTATAATTTACCAAACTAATCGATCTATCTAAACAAATTTACAATGAACCGACAACAAAGAAAATTCATTTGCTGGTGACCTCAAAGTACGTATTTGGGCTTCAAACAATGTTACGTAAAAGTTTACGTTAACTATCAGGATATTACGAATAGTTTTAAATTCTTGTATTTTATTGTAGCTGTACTCTACTGAAAGTTTGAACACCTAACATACAAACAGTATATAATAAGAAAAATGGTAAAAAAATCGTAATTGTTAGACTAAGATATATTTAATTCTTTTTATCGGAAAACCTTAACGTTACATACCTTTAATACCTACCTCATGTGAGGTAAGTATCATATACCAACGTTACCACGCCCAATCGGTACTTAGTCATTGTTTATTGAATATTAAGCCTCCCATAGTAACGGAAAAGTCACATAACATATAGTCATCGAATACTGACATCTATAGTTCTTAAAGCTTTATTCTGAATAACTTAACTGGACCTAACTAATAATTACGAACATAAACAATGTAACATTCCACGGTGTTTGAAATCTGTTACAACTGACCGTCATTCCATCTATATCCTAGTTCCATACACAGGTATGCGCTAATCGAATAATTACAATTAATGTACAGTAAATTATTTTGTTATTATGAAATATTCCATTTGAAAATCGTTGCAAATAATTCAGCTTAAATAAGCATTTTAGACCATTAAGTACGATTTTTCATATTTTCTTGTAATACAATCTTCTCATGATACTGGATAAATGTAGGCAAAAATATTAAACAATATCATATTACTAGTGATCGTGTTGTTAGTGATAATAACTTATGCCCGTACCCGTAAACTAAATTTCATCTATTAAATTCTATTATAATTCTAAATGTGACTTTTCTCATAAATATTTTACATAATGTTGGTAGATTATTGTAGTTATAACTTTTATTAACGAAATCAAGATAGCCACCGGTGTCAGTCACGTTTCGTTAGCGTCCAAAATGGCGTCTGCGATTCGTCTGTCATCGTCATTTTTAGAATTTAACAAAATACTCGACAATCCGTATATAACGGATACAAAGCGGATAGTTGGCGATTCGAAATTTTTATTTTTTTATGTTTTATATTGAGGCGAAGTTTTAATCGAAATTATTAATAAAGATTTACCTCTGTGAGTGAAGGCTTCGGAAAAAGCAGTATTTTGACTCTTTCTATTATATGTTTAATTGATTAAGTTCTTTGAATACTTAAGGATTTAGATCACAGCAATTATAGCGCGATCTATTGAGATATCAATCACACCATACCACATGCGTCTGAGTTACAATACACCTACAATAAATCTTTATCAAATATTTAATACAAAATTACAAATTTATAAAATAAACAAAACTCGTATAAACAGGAGGATATGAATGTATTTAAATAAAGCCAAATAATTAATCATTTTCCCTTTTTTGTATTTTATAGACATGAGGTTGATACAAAAAAAAGTAAATCTTTATTGCATTTATCACTTGTAGATTATTTAATACTATAGATTTTATAACATTATATTATTCTTTATTTTCTCTGTATTCCATCATTATACCAATACCTTCGAATGTTTGTCATGTTAGTTGTAAAGCGCGTTATTCTCGGCTCAGTGTATCACACACTCGTTACTAATGGGCACTAATAGTGTTAATCGTGGTGTATATGTTCTACCTAAATTCAAGACATGTTCCCAACATTCATTTATTAATATTATTAGTGCCTCACCTCACTTCATCAGAAGTGATCTTGTGCGGACAATAGAGTAAGTGAAATGACTATAAAATGAGGAACCTTACGGTGAATAAAGGATATGAGTTGTATGGATATGAATTTATTAACACTATTTAAATTCCTTCTATTTAAATACTTTTAACAAAATAATCGTATATAAATAAATTGGTTATATTATTAAATGTTTTCAAAGTTATGACGGTCAATCGTAGTTATTAGATAAAATAATTATTCCATATATAATTGTTTTTTTGAGATAAGCTTGTCCATAAAAATATCTAATAAGCCATCCAGAATTCTGATGAAAACTTACAATTTCCATCCATTATTCAAGACAATCATCCCCTGATCATCAAAGATCAGTCATCCCGTGACCACGGCTGATGAAATTCGTCTCTGAAAAAGATGTAAACGATCTCTCGTCAATAATGTTTTGGTAAGTATAGAAACCTAGATAATAATATTTATGTTATGTTACTAAAATAATTCTAAAGAATGTATATATAATTTATTAATTGGTGTTATATTTTTATTATTTTAAATTCTAATAGGTCAAAACATATCCTGCCAGTTTTTTTAAATCTACATTATTAAAATGTAATTGTAAACTTTCTTGCCAATTTTTTTGAGCGTAACATATTTAAATATTCAATTTACCTGTTTAATAAAAAGACGCTTCCTTCTCCTTAAAAATAGCTCGAACTTTTCTCTTGACATTTGTGACAAAAAGCATGTAATATTAAATATATAAACAAGCCAAACCCAAAATGAACAACATTATCCTTCTGTAAGTCATTGGTCCCTTGGTAGACGAAATGTTTATTTCGTAATACTATTATATTAAACTAGTCTAATGGCCCGTTCTACAAACGGGCAAGATCTAGAAACGTTTCAGAGCTTCGTCAACGGTAGTTGTATTTTTAAATTAACACAGATAAATTCCAAAAGATGATATTGTTACTACATTGTATTTACTAAAGTAATGTTTGTATAAAAAAAGTATATAATGTATTAACCATTCCTGTTTGGACCTGGATCCTACTGTAGCGATAGGAGCGTGCCCATATAACCAAATAACCGTAGAGAAGTATTATAGTATAGATAGATCACTTATTTAAAAAAAATACACACATTTTTTATTATTACTGTATACATTAAGTTATAAACTATTGAAGTATGCGGTCTCAAATAGTAAATTGGTTAATTATTTGATTAGTTTACTTTCTCAAGCATATATATTAATTTATTCATAGCTGATTATAATTAACTTATTAAATAGTTTTATTTTATCAGTCTGTAATCGTTTCTTGCGGCGTCTCAATATAATTTTAAGATAAGAGAACACCGAAAGTCATCTATCGTATAATGGTATATATATAAGATATATATTAAATGGTCAGAAATTGATTTATGTTACTCCAGGAATATTATCCGTAAAGTTATTTATATTTATTAAGAATGATAGGTGCGTGTTTTAAATTATTTAATCAGGTTTTATCAATATTTGTATACGCGGAATGGAGATAAATTTTCTGTTTTTTGTCACTGACTTGAAAATAAGTAGTGAAATTGTAACAAGATAAATTGTAATTTGGAGAACAAAATTATCTGTTCCGATTTTTCTTTTATATATATTAACGCGATAACCCGTCACTTGAAAAAAAAGCATATATTTTGAGTTTTGAGGTCAATCTGCGATCCTTTAGTTTTAGATCGTCCCACTTATAAGCCAAAGAATCTATATTAAGTAGTCATGTTAATTTTACTGATTCTGTTAGAGATATCTCAGATTACTATTAACATATATGTGGTTTGGTAATGAAGGGTCACATGGCAATGGACGTTACTGATAGTCAACGAGTTTGTTAAAATTCAGATAATTTACATTCTTATTATTTTGATCTCAGCCTTTCCAGTTTTGCTATAATTATAATCCGTGTAATAACTTAAAATAAGCAGCGAATACAAAAAAAAGCTGGCATATTTTAGATAAAATAAAATCAGATATAATTTAAAAAATGTATAATCTTGACTGTTATAATATATTATTAAGGATTAAGACTGACTATGACTAAGACTGAGTTAAAGTTGTAAAAGACATAGGAAATAAATATTAAAAAAACTCGATTAACTTAATGGAAACTAGTTTTATCGCTGCTATTAATTTGATTCTAGTCAGTTGGTATAAATTATTAGTTACAGTTATTAAATTCTTTATAAAATTCTATCCTCCTAAGGCCCAAGCATGTTTTTCTTTAGGTCAGAGTAATAGCCCAATGTTCTTCTACAAGTACATAATGTGTAAAGTGCTAACCGCCCAAACAAAAAATGTCTTAAAAGTCTATATAACCGTAGTTTTTGTGTCTCAATATTTTTTTATGGTATGTATGGCATGGTAAGCGATATATATAAGCAATAAAAGTGTTAAATTATTTTGTACTCATAGGAGAACATTCGGCTGCTGGTCCAATAGTAGGTATAATTTTTATGTTCTCGTAGGATGACATTGGGCTGATAGACGAATAAAAACATTTTTTGTTTTATTTATTTTGAAATCAACAAAATCAACAAATACAAGTCTTACGAGCTAAGAGATCTTTTTTTTTCAATATCTATTAAATCTACTTAAAGAGAATAAAAGTAGTCGCTCATCAGCTGAATAAAAATCAAGAACTTTAAAAAAATTATCATTTTCATTTCAAATTAGTATTGAATAACTTATAAAGAAAAAAAATCAAATAGTCGCTCATATCGTTATCAATATGGGCATATGCTCAAATATAAAATATTATTTAACAAAAATCAGTTTGTGAATATAATTATTAAAATCAACTAGAAACTTAACATCTAACCCAAGTGAAAATCAAAAAAAAAACAGTTTCTCTCAGAAGTAAAACATAAAGTAATATTGCATGTATTACATTGAACACGAGATTTTTTGTAGTGACACTGTCGGCACCTACACTGCTTTACTTTAAAAAAAGGCTTGTGGTCTTTCTAATGACTTGTGGTCAATTCACAAGCACATACCGCCTCTCTTGTTTTGACCACCTATTACATACGTCCATATCTTCGCTGGCCTCAACAGAAGATAATAACGTAACAGCTTTATTGTCATACCACTTTGTGAGTGCCATTTTTTTATCCTTTTTAACCAGCACCTGGACATTTCCTCTGCCACGATTTTTAAGGTCACGGTCGTCTAAAAAACTATGGTTGGAAGGTGCAGGTATCATATTTTTCATAATAGTACCAGAACATTATATTCTACTGCTTAAAAGTTCATCTACCAATTTAACGCTACTAAAATATCTATCGATATAAAGTATATGAACCGGAACGAGATTATCAGCTAACGTCAAAACGGCTTTTTCTCTGGTAATAATAAATAATATCGACTCGCCACCTTTTCTCTCAATACATGCGCAAGTTTGGGTAGTTTAAAATAGCCATTATCATAGTAATTGCAACATAAATATAGCATTCTAACAGATCAAAGTTTAGACTTTTCCCAGTAAATTTAACCGCTGTTTGATTATGTATATCAAATAAAGGATCGCCACATCTTCATCAGAAGGTGTTAAGTCTTCTATATCAGATTCTGCTATCTGTATTGCGTCCGCAAACCTATAACCAAGTGTATTTATTAAGAAAGACAACTGAAAGGCGCTGACTGATTGGTGAAGACGTTACGTAGCATATAAGGGGTAACATAGGAACAGTCAAACTAACATATATTTATTCCAATCTACATAATGTAATCTGATAACTGCCCATTGTCCTTTAGCAAGAACATAAATATATGAGCAAATGTTAAACTTCCGGTCTGTTGTTCTCACACAAGAACATAATCATGGAATGAAAGATAAATATAGGTTGCATTGATTTTAAACAAAGATACATACACACATGCATGATTTTATATTTTATATTGAATTTAAAGATATAACATGAACATGAAACCAATAGATTATTAAGATATTTTTATATTTAACTAACGGACACGACGCTTGCGCTCCATGGTTGACAGATAGACATCGCAGGACACCTTAACTCCGATTGGTTCAGCTCAAATGCCAAAAATAAAATGTCACTACCTATCCAGCAATCAGATAACAGAACCAAAAATGGTCAAACGGCGGCAAGTTCTGAAATATGAAATAGTTTGTATTATGTCCTCACTTGAGGACACTGGGTCACGAGGCCGTGACAGGATAATTTGAAGTTGGGCGTAAATCAGTTCCTTGATATGTACTTGAGAAAGTACATTGGGCCTTAGGAGGCTATATTTGTTTTTTTATTAAATATTTTTATTTGTAGTAATTTGTTTTCTGCGTCTATTTATTTTTTTCGGTATCAATCGATGTCTAATACAAATACAAATAAAATAGATTATGCTAATCCTAACTAAATAAAAGACAATCGGTTTACAATATCAGAGTTAAAAGATTTCGTACGCTAAAACATCCCTTTTCTTATAAAAATTTTCTTCAGCTAAAGATTAAATGGTCATAAACGTCGCGCAAAGTCAACGAATAAACTTTTGTTAAAATTATTGAAAGATTCGTGTAAGTTGCACTGAATTATGAAGATTCACATCAAAGTATATTAATTTAATCCATTGAATCAATCTACCTCGCCGAGAATTCTATTGTAAATACTCTGATGGTAATTCAGATCGTGAATAGTCGACATAGTAATGTGAATAATGAAATTTCATAAGAGAAAAGTAATATACTCGTATTTCGTACTCACATAGACAAAAATATTTGTTTTAAAAATGCAATCACATTTAAGAAGCAAAATGTAATTGTAACTGGAAGCGGGTAAAATGTGTCATGTAGTATCGCCGCTATGATGGATGACGTCAGCTAACACGTTGAAGCTTGAACTCAATGCAATTAAGTTCATTTTGTTTGAAAAATATGCTTGTCGAGAATAAAAGGGTTTTATTTTATTTGTTGAAACAGCAATGATTTTATTTATTGTCAAAAAATAATATAATAATTATATTAAAAAGTCTGACTCTTGGTCAAATGTATTGTATTCATACCTCCAACAATAGTATATATGTAATATAATAAATAAAAACTGTATGCAGCCATATATTGAAGATATTTTCAAGAAGATGTCTAGTCGTAGAGTACATAATAAAGAAAAGTTTAGTTTAAAAACAAATATCCTTCTCTGTGCACGCATCACGCAATAAATACTGTATCGATTGGTATTCAATTGTTCTCAATGAATAAATAAATTTCCAATATAATAAAAATAATTTATCGAAATTGCACAACTTGCTTTTATTACTATAATATTTTAGCACATCTTATACTTATAATTATATATTACTTAATAACACGATTTATTTTTGGTTTTACAAATATTTATGTAAAAATAACAACTTACACTTGACAATAGTTAGTTTTACACTTTTATTAATTTTAAACTTCTATCAATTCTATCATAACGTCTAAACCATATATGGACATATATATGGATATAAATATCTAAACCATATATGGAGATAAATCTTTTTTAACACATTAAATACAGAGAATTTACATTTTAATTGTATGGATTGCCATGACGTGCAACGAGAATGCTTTCTCCTCTATCCTCTTAGGTTGAGTGTCTATGCCGTCGGAATTGACAAATACCCTTCCTATATCCCATATGAATACCTTCGGATTTCCGATGAATTGCATGTCTTAGATTATTAAACGCCTATAAATGGATTATTTTAAAAATTTCTTTATGAAGTTTTTATTTACATCTTTTGCTCATTACTTATGTTTGTTAACTTATTTAATTATCATATCATCGCCATATTCTTGAGAAACTTGTATATTTTGAAAATATATACAGTAATAAGAAATACTCGTTTAATGGTAAAGCTATTATATTGGTAGATGTAAATGAGCCATTTAGCGTGAACCTAAATGGTGAAGTCTAATTCCGCTGTTTTGGTTAATGTGAGGTTATTAAATAATCTTCTATTATTTTTCACTTTCACTGGAACAAATATTTTATTCCGATTAGATTTGTTTTATTAGTTCTAAGGCCGTAGTTTCTATAATATGCCATACCATTGAAAATAAAAAACAAATCCGACTTCTGGTATCAGAGGTTTATTAAATCTTTTATTATATCTACATATAAACAAAATGTATATGTATGTGTAATTAGGATATTAAATTTATTTTGTATAGTTTTAATTCAGTTTAAGAAAGGTTTTAAATAGTTTGTCAAGTATTATTTTTAGTTATTATGTACCAATGCTATAAAATCCACATAGTCAGGTAAATATAAAGTGCTACATGAGGGGATGTTATTAAGTTATGAGATCACAATGTTCTAACTGAAAGCCTCTCTGATTAAGCTCAACGTCTTGAACTGGAATCACAAAGTTGTTTGTTTCAGTGGAGTATTTTAGTCCAAGAAGTACATGTTGGTTTACATTTTAAATTTTATTTTTTTTAACAATATAATAACATTATTTTGTTAGCTGTAACGCGAATTTTTAGTACAATAATCTAATGTCATTATGTAACTTGGTTATTAAAACATTGCAATGTTACTAACAAAAGTGAATTTAATTTTATTCACCTCTGTACTATGTTTTGAAGTACATTCACTGTAATAATAATAGAATGGAATTTGGCCATTATTTGTTTATCCTAAAATGGATTGTCATGATTTCATTGTCTATTTGAGTTATATTGTTACGATCATTGTTACGATGTATAGTGAAAATAGTATGTTATATCATATTTTAGTCTGCTGAATGTATAGTTTACTTAAGTAGAAATTATAAAAATTATAAAATTATAAATTATAAATTATTAAGAAGAAATTATAAATTATTCAAAGTTTGCATGTGTTTTAGTGATTTACTATGTTCTTTAATTTACATGAAAAATGAAGAAGATATGTATAGAAGCTAAAACAAATGAGGTTTTGCCAATGGGAAATGCAATAAGGATTGCGATTCAGGTTTGAACATTTATATCTCAAATTTGAAATGAAAAAGTCGAATCAGTAATCAGAAAGTCGGGGAGCTGTGTCAGATGCTGTTAAGAACTTGATAAACATATTTTTTATGTAATTTTTGCAATAACAGAATTATTACGTACTAGTTGAGAAAAATATTAATAATTATAAATATAGTAGTATATGTAATTACAAAGTTATTTTGAGGATTTAAATTTAACAATACAAATATATTTATCTTTTTAGGATCTTACTTACTATGAAAAAACTATCCTAAAAATATTAAGTGAAAACGAATTAAACACCTTCTAATATTATATTTGTTATTGTCACATAATAAACATCATAGTTAAGTCTTTCCTCATTTGACATATGTATTAATAATTTGGAACGAATCAAGTTAGCGATAATTGCGTTAAGCCAGGACAAGGCCCTAACAAACAGTAGGTAGGAAAATCTATAATTACTTTTAGGGATATGCTCGGATGGCTTTTCTCGTAAGACGAAAATAGTTAAAATATTTACACCGATTAGCTGGTTCCCCAGGTATAGAACTGCAGAGATCCAACCTAATTAATAACTGAGCGAACAACAAGAATCAACAGTAGCCCAAGTTTTTGTAGTATTTGTATAACCAGTTAGAAATACTCGCACAAAGTAAGTATAAGGAAAAAACTACAAGAATTAAGTCTTTAAGAACGAAATAAAAAAATAGTATAAGACAGTAATAAAATAGTATAAGGTAGTTTACATAAGTAATAATAAGTAGGTACGTCTAAGTTTATTTTTCATTATAATGTAGATCCAATGATATTGTTGATGACAAATAAAAAAGTCTAAGACAAAAAAAAATGTAAACGGTACCTATCAGTCACATAATGATAATAACACAAGTTATCAATTATACATTCTTAAATTTTCAAATTAAATCCTACCAACTAAACAAAGGAGTTATTGTACATGTAGTTTACTCTTTTGGGATCCCATAACATATCTAATGTAAACGTTATTAAATCTAAGGTTAACAAGACAAATAACAGTGGAGTTATTTTTATTCCTCTGTTATAATTGTATGAGGTAATAAGAAAATATTATGCATGGTGCGTGGTGTAACATCTGCATGAAGCTCTCGTGTTATACGGCTATGTTAATCCACTACGTAACCATGTAACAGTTAACGTATAATATAAAAATTCTTACAATTTTATATTTAATATAATAATTTACTATAAATAGATTAATGTATTGTTTTGCTATAACACTGTTCAACCGATCGTCATCAATATAAAACTTCTAAATATTTATTTGGGTACGGAAGACGTTTTTATATCACACATTGTATCTTACAGAAAATTCTTTTATTGTATCAACTTTTACAAAATAAACAAAAAATTTAAATCGTAGAATAGCAAAAACAGAGGAGTACTAAGAAACTAATGGAAGTAAGAGATAACGGTAACAACATCATAACCAAACCAAATATCAACTTTAACTGCGCCCTTCGACGGTTCATATGAACAGACGGAGGCGGCAACCCAACCAGTTGTCGCTGTGCTTCGCTGCTCCTATCTAACAGTATAACTAGACAAGATACTCACTCTAACGGTGACACTATCATGGCCAGTACGGCTAACAGCAAAGAGAAAAAAAAATCTCACCCTTTCTCGGTAATAACGACCCCGGTGTTTCTTTCAGTTATGTCTAGAGGAAATCTTGTAAACCAAACTTGCTATATTTAATAACGTAGGCCCATTTAAGGAAAAACAATAAGACTTTTCAAAATAAAAGTAATTAACTAAGAAATGTCATGTTTGTATAATTATTACAAGTAAATCATTTTGTTTTTTATTTTATAAAAACATTCCGTAGCTGTAACATGTGCCCACTTGATTTAAAGATTTGAGGACAGTAACTTTTCAGTCGCTGTAATTAAATTATCTTCCATGCGATATCTTTTGGTTTTCGAATCACGTAAATTGGAGTGCTGTGTAATAATTTGTGAACGCTTATCTTTGTATTGATTTTTGTGTATTTTTAAAAAATGTTTAGTTTAAAGTTATTTTATCATCTTTTATTGTACTATATATATTCAGAAAAAGTTTTATTATAGATTAATGTCTTTTATGAATAAATTTCAATTTTGTAATCGAATTTTCTTTTTAAAGTAATCTAAATTATTTTATATTCTTGTTTCTGTATATTCAATCCAAGAGGATCCCTGAAGATAATTTTCTTAAATAACGTTATTTAGATTTTTAACATTATCGTCCTATTCGTAACATAATTACTTAGGACTGGCAGAGCATGTTATTTGCTGCTACTCTGTCGTATCACAGATCATATAGATGAAGTAATAAGGAATAGACTGGAATGGAAAAGATCTAGATCCATAGAACTTGGTAGGTCGTATAACTGTTTTATAATTTTTTCCCTGCAGTGTAGGGGAAAAAAGGATTTTAAAGCGTTCGTCAACATTGCGATCATCGCACTGGGTTTGTGAGTCAGAATTATATTTTGGAGCTCCCACCATCAAAAGCCTATTTCAACCTATCCTTCTTTTCATATACAAATCTTTATGCTAAATAAGATGCGACTTTTTATTATTTTAGAATATTATTCTTCTATTAACTTTTAGGTCATAATTTTAACCAATATTATTTCTTAGGGTTCTCCCTATAATTAACAAAAGTATCAAAATTCCACTTTATTGTGATTAACAGGTATTGACCAAAGTTATCCTTAGATGGTATTTAAATATAAACAATTTATTATTATTTAATAGCTGGGCTTAGGTATAGATAGATCAATAAACAATCATCAGAGCTTTGGCTTTGCGATATGTGACTGATTAAAATATGATATATTAATTGTGTTATTTATTTCAATAAATACCTCGTTAGTTTGTAACATTTAGTAGTATGTTGGCTACAAAATCTAGGATAATAGTAAATAAAAAATTTGATATTGACGACGACTTCTTACTTTATTTTGTATATTAACAGTTCATAAAATTTATAAAGTAAACAGTATAAGTATTTGGACAGAATTGACAGCAAGAAATACATTTAGGGTTTAATTATTAGATCCAGGAGTCAATAAATAGAGTTTATTATAAGCTTAGGTATATTTTATATTAGTAGTAATATTATTTTAAACATTAAAAGAGATTTTATAATACAAATACTTAAACCTAAATAAAAAATAATTAAACCTAAATATAATTTAATTAATAGTTCTCATAAAACCGGGCACATATGCAAGGACGCGTCTTGAGATTATTAGTTGAAAGACAAACAAGCCAAAATTTAAACAGACTAAAGGGATTAAACGGGTAAATGATAGCCTTGTGTGATAATAAAACTGAATTTGCAATATGGTTATAACTAAAATGTTTTATTATATTAAATGCACAAAATTGCAACGCTTTTGCGATTCTCCGGATGTTGCAAGGTTTCGTGGGCGTCGTTGATCACTTATCACCTGTAACCTGCAGGCTCGTTTGCCTCCTTTAACATATAAAAAAAACAAATTTTATAATTTCTAAGGTAAAGTGGTTAATAATAGTTCTACATCATGAACTGCTAAAATGAAATGAGCCGGATACTTCAAAAGAGAATAGTGGTGTTATAAAAAAAATAACTACTGAGCTGAAATATTAAATTTGATTGAAAGTTAAATATTTAAATGCAATTTAAAACATTTTGAAAATAACATAATATTTTAAGCTTCTATAATTACTAGAAATTTATTATTGTATTTGACACAAAATATTCATTTTAGAAAATGTCGTTGATTATCTATACATTTTATAAATATTATTAATGTTTCAGTAATTTAAATCCTACAAATTAAATTTATTCATATTTTAAAAACTTTCATGATGAAAAGAAAAGATTAAATTATTATTGTTATTTAAACCACACAAATTTTCCCATAACTATTTTTTTTATATAACGACGTCGAGAACCTGAGTAATGCGTATAAAAAGGTATGTTTTATTTGAAGAAAAAACACATAAAATAAATTAATTTTAAAGCACATTATGAAATGTCCAGAGATTAGTGGTTTAGAAACACTCAGAGCATCTCACTGTGTACAGTTTGAACGTGGCATTTAGGTATGGTCCTTTTACATACATTTCCCTTTTCGAAAAAAAAAAACATTATTTGCGCTGGATTTGTTAAGAATAATACATAAAATGACAAAGTTGAGTTCATTTAAACTCAAATTACTTAATCTGATTAAAGTTATTATGATCTTATATCTATTTTAATAATATACAGTTACGTGTTCTAATATTTGTATATAAAATTATCTGCATGTTGGCCATCCTGCATTCAATGCTTAATTATTTTTTATAGGATTTAAACTTAATATCAAAACAGTTTGTTTTATTGTATTAGTTTTCGATTTACTTAGTGTTTTACTTAGTGTAAGTTGCTTAAATTAAGTGATGCTTATCACATGTATAGATATACTTAACATTGTAATAAGTTTCGTAATCTCTTTTATGAATACTAATATGTATTCGGTTTTTATTTTATATGCACTTCTCTAAGGTTGCTTCTGAATGAGTTGCTCTGTTTTGCAAATGATCTTCATAAATATATGACAGCGCTGTTACTAAGAATATTAAGAGACATTACCTAGAAATGGAATTACATGATAATGACACTCAAAATTTCTTCACTCTGGCACAACTACGAGTGCTAATGGCCAATACGTGACTGAGTGAACGACATCTTATCTTGTCAATCGAATCTCATCGAATCTATACATTACTATCAGTGGGTAGTTTCTATGAAATAGTCAATTAGACTATGAGATTACCTTTCTGTTTAAAGATATTTTCTTTAAATTGTAAAGATTACGGATGCTGTGAATAATTAGTGAAGCACTATGCAGTCTACTAGCCTGATAATTTACGCTTACTCTCATATTAAAAGCAGTTAATTACAGTGGATGTACTTCGGTACATATGTTTTATATATCAACGTTATATAAAAACCACAATAATTTTTTCTTGGTAATTATACAGATAAGAACCCACGTGCTAACTCTAAATCGGATCCCAATCTACCACCAATGCTTGTTTTATTCTTATTTTCTTTTGTTACGACAATATATTTTTCATGATATTTATTAAAATAAAAACATTATTTTTTCTATGACCATACGTCTATATATCGGATCGACATCGTTATTAGGTCCTTCCTCAGACATTACGTGGGTGATTCGTTGGGTAATCGAGCAAATGAATTTAAATGTAATACGTAATCTTCAATATGTGCTCTTCTCTTCAATAAATGAATCGTATAACAGTTCCTAGTGGGACAGCGCTGGTCTTGAGCGTGCCTCGAAGGCAAGTATCCCTTCTTCAGCAACACTCTACAATGTAGGCTCCGTCGTAGCACGAAATAATGAATTGGTGAGGTAATCGCGATGGTGCTGCCAGCACCTGGACACTGTGTTGTTGCTCCTTGAGAGTCCATACTCATGATTGTCTCCGACATATACATATATTTTTATTGTCTATGTATCTTCTTTCAGGTAATAAAATTATAGTTTATAACGACAATATAAAGACTTTAGAGACAGGACGAAATACCAATTTTTTGAGACTTCAATGTAATTTATTCTTATTATAGGTACACAGTAAAATATAAATTTTGAGCAACTTTTTCTAATTGTTTATATGCAATAGATAGTATAATGCATTTAATTTGAAAATTAAAATAAATATATATATTTTTTTCTTTTAAAAATATAGGTACATATGATTGAATTCTTGTAATAATTTACAAAATTTTTTATCATAAGTATTTGAAACACTAATCCAATCGGTAAAAATTAGGTTTATCAATTAAAAAGTGTCTAAGTGTGAAGTGATGTAGTGACCGTAGGTCATAATTACCAAGTTCAGTTTACTGTTGACTACACTAAAACATATTGGTATTGGTCATCAATATAAAACTTCTAAATATTTATTTGGGTACGGAAGACGTTTTTATATCACACATTGTATCTTACAGAAAATTCTTTTATTGTATCAACTTTTACAAAATAAACAAAAAATTTAAATCGTAGAATAGCAAAAACAGAGGAGTACTAAGAAACTAATGGAAGTAAGAGATAACGGTAACAACATCATAACCAAACCAAATATCAACTTTAACTGCGCCCTTCGACGGTTCATATGAACAGACGGAGGCGGCAACCCAACCAGTTGTCGCTGTGCTTCGCTGCTCCTATCTAACAGTATAACTAGACAAGATACTCACTCTAACGGTGACACTATCATGGCCAGTACGGCTAACAGCAAAGAGAAAAAAAAAATCTCACCCTTTCTCGGTAATAACGACCCCGGTGTTTCTTTCAGTTATGTCTAGAGGAAATCTTGTAAACCAAACTTGCTATATTTAATAACGTAGGCCCATTTAAGGAAAAACAATAAGACTTTTCAAAATAAAAGTAATTAACTAAGAAATGTCATGTTTGTATAATTATTACAAGTAAATCATTTTGTTTTTTATTTTATAAAAACATTCCGTAGCTGTAACATGTGCCCACTTGATTTAAAGATTTGAGGACAGTAACTTTTCAGTCGCTGTAATTAAATTATCTTCCATGCGATATCTTTTGGTTTTCGAATCACGTAAATTGGAGTGCTGTGTAATAATTTGTGAACGCTTATCTTTGTATTGATTTTTGTGTATTTTTAAAAAATGTTTAGTTTAAAGTTATTTTATCATCTTTTATTGTACTATATATATTCAGAAAAAGTTTTATTATAGATTAATGTCTTTTATGAATAAATTTCAATTTTGTAATCGAATTTTCTTTTTAAAGTAATCTAAATTATTTTATATTCTTGTTTCTGTATATTCAATCCAAGAGGATCCCTGAAGATAATTTTCTTAAATAACGTTATTTAGATTTTTAACATTATCGTCCTATTCGTAACATAATTACTTAGGACTGGCAGAGCATGTTATTTGCTTTGAATTTGAATTGAACTATGTAACATTAATGCTTTCTTTTGATAAATATTGATAAATATCCTAATATATAATGTAGAAGATGAGAATATGTTGGAAAGAAGGTACGCATGTTTTTATTTATATTATAGAGATAGAAAACGGACATGCCAGTAATAATCGCCGTCTTTCAGGGACTCCTGTAATAGCTGAGGTTGCATAAGAAGGTCGCCGTTCTTTAAGGAGGAAGTGAACGTGTTTCTTTAATGTTACAGAAAATTTCTTTAGAAATGCTCTGCTGCAAATTTCCTTCCACGCATCCAGGTAATAAAATACGCACAAAAATTAGTAATGGTGCTTAAATATATAAATAAAAAACTTTCATATTCAATAAAAAAATCAAGTTAAAAGTGGCTTGAAATCACGTTTACACTATGATGACGTCATACACGATGGCCGACAAAATTTTCTTTGCGTAAAATATACCTGTCTTTTTTCAAAAATGAATATTTTGAAATTAAAATAGTGCTGGTGCTATGTGCAGGTCACAACTCGATTTTATTGTCAATAGATGGGTTCTTCTTATAATTAGCAAAAGTATCCGAATTCCACTTTGTTGTGATTAACAGTTACCAAAGTTATCCTTAGATGGTATTTAAATATAAACAATTTACTATTATTTAATAGCTGAGCTTAGGTATAGATAGATCAATAAACAATCATCAGAGCTTTGGCTGCAATATGTGACTGATTAAAATATGATATATTAATTGTGTTATTTATTTCAATAAATACCTCGTTAGTTTGTAACATTTAGTAGTATGTTGGCTACAAAATCTAGGATAATAGTAAATAAAAAATTTGATATTGACGACGACTTCTTACTTTATTTTGTATATTAACAGTTCATAAAATTTATAAAGTAAACAGTATAAGTATTTGGACAGAATTGACAGCAAGAAATACATTTAGGGTTTAATTATTAGATTCAGGAGTCAATAAATAGAGTTTATTATAAGCTTAGGTATATTTTATATTAGTAGTAATATTATTTTAAACATTAAAAGAGATTTTATAATACGAATACTTAAACCTAAATAAAAAATATTTAAACCTAAATATAATTTAATTAATAGTTCTCATAAAACCGGGCACATATGCAAGGACGCGTCTTGAGATTATTAGTTGAAAGACAAACAAGCCAAAATTTAAACAGACTAAAGGGATTAAACGGGTAAATGATAGCCTTGTGTGATAATAAAACTGAATTTGCAATATGGTTATAACTAAAATGTTTTATTATATTAAATGCACAAAATTGCAACGCTTTTGCGATTCTCCGGATGTTGCAAGGATTCGTGGGCGTCGTTGATCACTTATCACCTGTAACCTCGTTTGCCTCCTTTAACATATAAAAAAATACAAATTTTATAATTTCTAAGGTAAAGTGGTTAATAATAGTTTTACATCATGAACTGCTAAAATGAAATGAGCCGGATACTTCAAAAGAGAATGCGAGTAGTGATGTTATAAAAAAAATAACTACTGAGCTGAAATATTAAATTTGATTAAAAGTTAAATATTTAAATACAATTTAAAACATTTTGAAAATAACATAATATTTTAAGCTTCTATAATTACTAGAAATTTATTATTGTATTTGACACAAAATATTCATTTTAGAAAATGTCGTTGATTATCTATACATTTTATAAATATTATTAATGTTTCAGTAATTTAATCCTACAAATTAAATTTATTCATATTTTAAAAACTTTCATGATGAAAAGAAAAGATTAAATTATTATTGTTATTTAAACCACACAAATTTTCCCATAACTATTTTTTTATATAACGACGTCGAGAACCTGAGTAATGCGTATAAAAAGGTATGTTTTATTTGAAGAAAAAAGACATAAAATAAATTAATTTTAAAGCACATCATGAAATGTCCAGAGATTAGTGGTTTAGAAACACTCAGAGCATCTCACTGTGTACAGTTTGAACGTGGCATTTAGGTATGGTCCTTTTACATACGTTTCCCTTTTCGAAAAAAAAAACATTATTTGCGCTGGATTTGTTACTTAAGAATAATACATAAAATAACAAAGTTGAGTTCATTTAAACTCAAATTACTTAATCTGATAAAAGTTATTATGATCTTATATCTATTTTAATAATATACAGTTACGTGTTCTAATATTTGTATATAAAATTATCTGCATGTTGGCCATCCTGCAGGCAATGTTTAATTATTTTTTATAGGATTTAAACTTAATATCAAAACAGTTTGATATTAGTTTTCGATTTACTTATTGTTTTACTTAGTGTAAGTTGCTTAAATTAAGTGATGCTTATCACATGTATAGATATACTTAACATTGTAATAAGTTTCGTAATCTCTTTTATGAATACTAATATGTATTCGGTTTTTATTTTATATGCACTTCTCTAAGGTTGCTTCTGAATGAGTTGCTCTGTTTTGCAAATGATCTTCATAAATATATGACAGCGCTGTTACTAAGAATATTAAGAGACATTACCTAGAAATGGAATTACATGATAATGACACTCAAAATTTCTTCACTCTGGCACAACTACGACTGCTAATGGCCAATACGTGACTGAGTGAACGACATCTTATCTTGTCAATCGAATCTCATCGAATCTATACATTACGATCAGTGGGTAGTTTCTATGAAATAGTCAATTAGACTATGAGATTACCTTTCTGTTTAAAGATATTTTCTTTAAATTGTAAAGATTACGGATGCTGTGAATAATTAGTGAAGCACTATGCAGTCTACTAGCCTGATAATTTACGCTTACTCTCATATTAAAAGCAGTTAATTACAGTGGATGTACTTCGGTACATATGTTTTATATATCAACGTTATATAAAAACCACAATAATTTTTTCTTGGTAATTATACAGATAAGAACCCACGTGCTAACTCTAAATCGGATCCCAATCTACCACCAATGCTTGTTTTATTCTTATTTTCTTTTGTTACGACAATATATTTTTCATGATATTTATTAAAATAAAAACATTATTTTTTCTATGACCATACGTCTATATATCGGATCGACATCGTTATTAGGTCCTTCCTCAGACATTACGTGGGTGATTCGTTGGGTAATCGAGCAAATGAATTTAAATGTAATACGTAATCTTCAATATGTGCTCTTCTCTTCAATAAATGAATCGTATAACAGTTCCTAGTGGGACAGCGCTGGTCTTGAGCGTGCCTCGAAGGCAAGTATCCCTTCTTCAGCAACACTCTACAATGTAGGCTCCGTCGTAGCACGAAATAATGAATTGGTGAGGTAATCGCGATGGTGCTGCCAGCACCTGGACACTGTGTTGTTGCTCCTTGAGAGTCCATACTCATGATTGTCTCCGACATATATATATATATTTATTATCTATGTATCTTCTTTCAGGCAATAAAATTATAGTTTATAACGACAATATAAAGACTTTAGAGACAGGACGAAATACCAATTTTTTGAGACTTCAATGTAATTTATTCTTATTATAGGTACAGAGTAAAATATAAATGTTAAGCAACTATTTCTAATTGTTTATATGCAATAGAAAGTATAATGCATTTAATTTGTAAATTAAAATAAAATATATATTTTTTTCTTTTAAAAGTATTAAACCTTGTAAACATTTTTGAAATGTTCTATCATAACTATTATATTTGAAACACTAATGATGATCGGGAGAAAATCTTAGGTTTATCAATTAAAATGTGTCTAAGTGTGAAGTGATGTAGTGACCGTACGTCATAATTACCAAGTTCAGTTTATTATTGTCTACACTAAAACATATTGATAATGAAGTAATTTATGAAATGGAACTAATTGTGAGTATTTTAAAAGAAAAGATAAAATTCTTTTCAGTGTATATAAAAACTATAAGAATACTATGCAAAATCTCCATTATGCAGCTGCACCGTAATATGCTATTGAACTACTCGCACATTAGGTGTAATGACGAGTGTTAAAGGTATCATATGTTACAGTCAACAGCATAATGTATCGATGCATGTATCCTTACTTTTATTTAATTCACGTGTTTTTTAAACCAAAAAAAAATCAAATATAAAAAGAAGGGTTTCACTAAAACATTTTATATAATATTTATATGGTTAACGTGCGAGATTATTTTTAGATAAAAATTCATAGAGCATATTATAAAAAAAAGTGTTTAATTAAGCTTATTGCTTTGAAAACATTTTGTTGACAAAAGTGGCAGACTTTTATTATAGATAAAAGGAAAATAATCCTTTATTGTTATTTGATTAAAAAGAATTACTGTACTTTAAGAACATCTCTATTTTTGATCTATACATATTTTTACATACATATACTGTGTGTGTGTCTGTGTATATAGAAAAAATGTATGTTACGGCTGAAGCCAGTTCAACTAATACGAATACTCGTAAAATTAGATATATTTTATGAGGATTTGAAAATTTATCAAAGATATCTTTATTTCTGAATTACCTTTCAATCAGAGCTTCATGAGGCGAATCTTAAGTAACTAAATTGATAAAAAGAATTATTTTAAACATTATATTTCCATAAAATGTTTAATAATTTATTTAAATAAATTTGAACTTAACCATGCATTTCAAAGTCGTTTAATAATAATAAAAAAATAACTATGGAAACTTAAAATACCAGGTTTAGAGAACAAAAGAGGTCTTCAATTTCAATATAAACGACATTTATGAATGTTGGCAAACGTTCAGACGCTTTTAGTTGAAAACGAATAAATATAATGCACATTCTCCGTGGCCAGTCAACGGTAATAATTAGTTATAGCATATAATAATATTTAGTAATAACTTGCTGTGCATATTGTGTATTAAATATGTTGGTTTAGTCTTCACTTAAGGTTTGCTAAAGTAGCAAAGTTAAAAATACTATTTAAAACGATAACTTCGAATATATAATAACATAATTTTGTTGAATAAATTGATTTCAATTATATCCTTTGCTGCTATTAAAACATAATTCAAACACAAACAAAAAACAATATAAACAAGACAGCAAAGGGTAAACTCTGATTAATATTCTATGGTCGTACACTTATAAGACTTAGAATGGAACATTATTAACAGTAGAGGTAGAAAATTCTCAGCCATTGTTATTGAGAATACTTTGGTAACCGGTCAACAAGTTGCTCATACTCGTAGTTGATGACGTGCTCTGTGACAAGTTAGCACTACATGTTTTGAATAGATTTATGTTTACCTTATAGTTATTACAGGACAAACTACGGTCTAGAACTACGGTCAAGACCATATGAAACGCGGAAATACTTTTATGTTGCAATTCACTATTCTATTAGAAACATAGATAGTCATTACCGGGTTGTTTGTTTAGAAGGAACTCAATGGCATTTGACGTAATATAATGATTTAGAGTTGCGTGCAAAAGGAAAAAGAGACAGTACAATTATAACATTACAATTATATTTTAAGAGAAAAAAATCTAATAAAATGCTCATTTCAAAACCATTAAAATATTCATCGCAATTAGGAACGATATGATAAATTTAGTTTATAATTGGTACCCTATTATGTTGTCACTGTTTTAATTGCACTTGATTGCACAAAATAAAATATAAGTATTAAATATATACTATTATTTAAGTAGCTCATTTTAAGACAGCGTGGAGTTGACTAAAATATATACATCAGTCGTACTTTCTGTTTGAGCTTTGCTTGACAATTATTCAAAATGTTTGAACTAAATTTAGTGTTACATACTCGTAAGTGACAGAAATATATATTTCTGGCGTTGAATCTTTGAATTAGATTTCTGCAAAGAACTGATGTTATATTTAAGGAGGAGGTACACAATAAGAATTACTTAGTGATAAAAGAGTTTTATGGGCGTTTATAGTAATATATATGCAAGGCTGATATTCTTATTTGCCTGCTTTTCTTGGTAAATAAGGGAAAGTGAAACACGATACGACATAAGGAGGTAAAAGCTTGTAGTTTCGATCAGTAGTTCGAACGTATTTTGTAATTTATTGGGAATACGTAATATTTACCTAAGTAGAAACTTTGGTCTCCATACACTTTTATATTGATAAGGTTAAAGCATCCTCGTTTTATAATAAATAAATATTATTAAAATATAATACTGTTTTCTTCCTTTGACCGAGCACTAAGTATATAGTGCTTTTGGTAGATATTATATTAGTTAAAATAACAAAATTACACGCAAGGAAAAACGTTATTGAAGGAGAACCGTCATAAATCAAATCGTCACAAATAAATGAAATCGAAAAAAAACATTTCACAATATTAACTATATTGTAATTGAGGAATTAGACGGTTAATTCATGTGATATGCGACCCTATGCAAAATAGCAGAACCACAGCCTAAGTTCTTTCTGGCTTTTCATTTCCAATTTATTCAGAAAATCATCCAATAGTATGTTGACCATGCATGCATGCATTGCACCGTGAATACATTCATCACTTTTGCTTAATTTCCTTTTCACGTTCGATTTAACTGCATAAAAAGTAAAATCGAAGAAGATATAAAGCATGTGATCGTGAAAATGATTGCGGTAAATAATAGTTTAGTTTGTTAGATATGATTTATTATGATGATATACATATATTTATGTGCATCGTTATATTGTTATAGATCACTCCATTTACGATTTACCAGGAAAATGTAGAATTTCAAATGCCAAAATACATATATATGTTTTATAATTAGTTTGATATTAAAAGATATTTAGTTATGTTGACAATTCACAATTTGGTTCAAACCTTGTCAATTTGCACAAATTTATTATGAAACTTGAATTTGTATATAATTCCATTTCAACCGTAAATTTTAAATTCATCATTCATACATTTGACAGGTATAATTTTATTATCAATCAAATTAAATTTGCGTCTTTATTGACGTAATATACAAAAACTATACCAAGAACTTAATTTTTATCTACTTTGTTTTCAAACAAGTAGTTAAAGTTAAGATTGCCAAAAACGTAAAACGTATTTTCAATGTTAGTGTGTATGTCATAATAGTAATGTTACAGAAAAACCTGAATTGCCATTTTACAAACTAAACTTATATCGTATCGGGAACCTTTTCATATTTTTTTATAAACTTATTTCAAAAACGGACAGTCGGTATATAGTGATTTTTACCATATATTATGTATCACCACAATACATGACATTTAAATACGGTCATTTCTAATGTTCCCAATCCACTTAAATTCTGTCAGATTCCATGATGTTACTTTGTAATTAACTTTTTTCCTATCTTTGTTCAGTGTCTTTTGTAAAAGGAAGATGTGTCTTCTTTTATACCCGTAACTCATGTATTGAGACATATATTTTTAAAATGTCTATATATAGATAATTCGTATCTTTACTTCCTGATGTATATTTTAATTTATATATTACTTATTAGATGATGATATATTTTTACTATTACATTATAATAAAAAAATGAAAAAATGAAAGTAGGTAATGCAACACGGACACAGTTTAAATGAAAAGAACTGAACCTATTTTGCTTTGTTGCCAGTAACTTTGTGAAAAATTTTATAGTAGTGTGCAAAAGATTTACTTGTGCATTTATATTTACTTTATACATTGAAAATTTGTAAGAAGAAATTACATTGCATTATAAAACTATTTCAATGTACATATTCAACCAATATAATAAAAAATATGTTGAATTTCAATGACAACGAAGATCTATTGATCGTTACATTTTGTATATGTAATGGCAACACAAAACAAACTTGACAGTTGCATTGCAAAACATTACTGCTAGACGTTATTGTAAATTAATATCATCTTTAGATCCTGTCTTTGTTTGTCTTCTCTTCATAGTGATTTTTACATTTATTTTATTAAAAATAAACGTTTCTGATCATGAATACTAACTCTGACGGTTCTCCTATAACTACGACGTCAATCTAATATTTTACCTCCGTTGTCATTTTTTGATGATATTATATTAGTGTGTGCAGATACTTTTCATGAACAAAAAGTTGACTAATTATCTAGTGTTTTATTATCCCATATTAGATCTTAAAACGTACATTACCTGTAATTATGTTGTGTAGGAAGAGTCAACAATCACTATTTTACTATTGGTTGGAAACTTTTAATAAAAGCAAAAGTCCTTAATTACAGATGGGGATGGTGTATTGAGTTTATTTAGTACCATTTGTGATTATTTATTGAGTATGGTTATTTACTTAATTATATTAACAATAACTGTCATTAGTTCACTATTGTTGTATTTTTTTCTATTAATTATAATGATTAATTCCTATTTACTTTACCTCAGTGAAAAAAAAAACAAAACCTGCACTCTTGGTGTAAGGTAAAGGAGATACTTTTACTTCTCTGTAATATCTTATATATTTACGTACAATGTTACAAATTCACAATAAACAACTCAGACAGAGTATATTTTATTTTTCATGGAAACTTGAGTCTAGAGATCTTTCAATCTGAACACAAGCAGTTGGTACTATTGAATCAATCTTTGTTATTTTATTGATTTATTAACAGAAGTTCCTTTTTAATCACGAGAAGTCATAACAAACTTTTTAGGGGTGTCTTTTAGAAAACTTAAAACATAATTTGTTATTGTTTTGTATAATTAACAAAATTTTTATCAATAGCCTACAACTGAATATCAAAATACAACGGCTATTTATATAAATAAGTGACGTCAAATTTGTCAGCGTTTTTATTAAATTGATAGTTTCTCTAAAATCTTTGTTGGCAACAATCGTAAGTAGTTTTTTATTCTCAGCAAATTCTTGGATGCTTAAGAATTTTTTTGTTTGCAAATGTTTTTCTAAGCTTTCCGCTGGATCAGCACTTTTGATCAGTACTATTTCCATTTAAGAGCCGAATAAACAAACCTATTTAGATCAAGGTCTGCTCTTTGGAATAACTAATCACATGCTAAGTTGAATATATTACGTAATAGATATTATTTTAACCACTAGCAGAAACATTGTGATGTTAAATTATATATATACAACCTGTAATGGCACTTATTGTTAATGCTTTCTAAAAATTAAAGAGACTTCTAAGAAATACAAGTAGAGAACAGAGAAACTTTTGTAATTTTCGGTGATTATAAAATATTTAAACAAAATGTAAACAAATAAATTATCCCATACAAATACTTTTGGCACTTATTCAATCAACTAGCTCATTTTTTAAATTAATACAAAATTTAATTTTTAACTCAATTTTAATCTATGAATATTTGAGCCCATTAATATTCTTTTAATCACATTAGGTTAGAGGTTCTACCATAATTACTTTTCACCGCTTTTTTGTGAGAAATTGTTTCTACTTCAAGGAATGAGTCCAGTGACTATAGCTAGACTCTACCACGTATAAATAGATATATTAAAAAAAACAAAGGATTTAATTGTCCTTCCTAAGCACAATAAAAAAAAATATTTTTATATTAATAACAAAGATTGTTTTTTTTTAATTTCCTCCATTCACAGTTGGATTCTTTACTTTGTTCAATTGAAGTTTTTTTAACTTGACTTTTCTTAGTTTTGCATAAAATGGCTGTGCTTAAAATAAATATATATAGTTATATTCTTTATTTTTTTTAATATTTGTTAAAGTTTTGATAGTGGTAGATGGTGGAAAAAAGAGTTCACATAATATGGTATTAAAATAACCGCATAAATATATTAAATATTACTAACACAATAGAAATATAATTGTCTTATTATTTATAATATACATTGCACTTTGTTTTTTTTTATTTTAACTCAAAAAAATATTATTTAAATGCTCCATAGCACTTACTTTTATTATTAGTAGTGCGTTATTTGAAGAATTTTTTAGGAATAAATACGGGCAGTGTTGGCAGAAACAATGGCAGTAACACAGCAAGTTCAACAACAAGTTAACAAGCAAGCAAGTTTCAAAATGCTTTGAAATCTCGGAAACATTCAAAAACAAGAGAAATTCTTGCCATACGCGTTGAAGCCTAAATTCTTTGAACGTAGATATTTTTTGCTTTTGAACAGCTGCTTGAAATTCAAAAAGTAGGATAAAGTCTACATCCCCATAAGAAAATAATAATTGTTTTAATATCATAAGCTTCAGTCGTTTTATAATTCCAGAACATTCCTTTAAACATCAGTAAAATATAAAAATATTTATAACTAAACCTCACTTTTACTTTACAAACTACTAGACTAGGTGCGAACTGGGGCACTGTTTCCATCGCTGGTGATGGTGACCCTTTGCCCCTTTTAACTGCTAACTACTAAAAACTAACGCTGTAAATTCTAAAGAAATAAATATATTATTAGTATATTATATAATATTTAATGCACTTTATACTGTTTTTATACAATTAGATATGCTATTTATTTTAATAATTAAATTCTATCAAAAACAGTGAACTATGTGACTCTTACTTTAAATTAGATCTATTGACTGATGTACAAATTGATTACGTACGACTAACTCTTATAAAAAATTGATTTATTGACTGACTAGATATTTAAAAATTTAAATTATATCTAGTCATAGCTCTAGGCTATACCATACATATATCTAATTCTACATAATGTGCCGCAATTCAAAAGAGCTTGCGCAAGCATCAAACTTTATCTTGGATTAGAATCCACCAACTTCGGCCATTAGTTTCCTAAGACCTATTCACTATAGATTTAGTTTTCAGAGACAAATTACGCTTCTATATACCTTAGATAATAATAATAATTATAGTCACATAGTATAAAGGATTCTATAAAAAGTTATAATTTACTTGTATCTACATATAATAATAAATAATAGAAAATAAACCTCGTGTCTGTACATTTAATAAATGAATCCAAAAATTTGTTCAAGTAATAAGGAGATAAATATAATCCATTTTTTATATTATTATTTGTTACGTCTGTCTGTCTGTTTAGTTAAGCAAAAATTAAGTTTTGTTCAATAAATTTTTTATTTCAGAAAAAGTTACCGACATGCAGAAATATTATATAATACATTAACATCACAATAAATAAATCTGTCTATAAAAATACGTTGTACACTGACTAATTTGTTCAATTCATCAAACAATTATTTAATCATACTAAAAGTTAGTGGGGGAAGTCGCTATAACCAGTTATTGATATAATGTTCACAAAGATAAATAATATTTTAATAGCTTGGAAGGTTAAGCTATTTTATTATATATTTAAAAGCTAGAGCTTATAAACATATAATAAAGTAATAATGAGGAAAAATATGTAAATTCAACAAAAAAAAACAATTGCTACTGATACAGTGGTGTTAGTACATGACGCAGAATTCAAAATGTCATTTTGTTTGTTTTTGCATATATTCTTTTAGTTTTGTTTTTAAGAATTTCGATATAGTTTATTTAGTTATGGTACCGGTCAACAAACTGTATGTTATAACTTAGAAAAATTGACATTTTAAAAGCAACTGATCCAATTCAGAATTTCTTTTTAACATTTTCATTAAAATGGTCCAATTATTTGAATCCATACATTAATAGAGGATCGCCATCGCAGTAAACGTTGAAAAACGTTGTTATACTTAAAAATGTTATGTTTGTATGTATATTTTCTTATCTCAGTTTAGATAACATTGAAATTGTATAAAATTGGAAAAAGCCAACTGTAGTTTCACAACAAAATATACTGTTAATTATCTTTTAAAATTTTACTCTTTACTGTCTTCAATAACCTGTTGCCACAAGATTGAAGTCTTACCTAATTAATAATTAATATTTTATATTTTTACGTCAATTACCATTCTAACTCAGATGCCTGTTATTAATAAATTATTTAATCTATCAATATTCTAAAAAAATTACTTGTTCTTAAGAATTTCTGTTATGTTTGTTTTTGCCTGCCGCCGAATTTCATCACCGCACAGCGCTAAATCGCCTCTAATACCATCTGTACCACCTGAATTCTTGGCTACTTTCCACTGTACGATTCTCAAGGACTTTTTTCCACCTACCACTCGAATGTGGAATGAACTCCCTTCGGCGGTATTTAAAATCGATACGACATGGGTAGCTTAAAAAAGGCGTTTCCTCCTACCTCCAAGGCTGGCTCTTGTGAATGTTGCAAAATGTTCATGGGCGGCGGTGATCAAATATCATCTGTGTCCCGTGAGCTCGTTTTGCCCTCCTCTTACATAAAAAAAAAATTCTGTTATTAATTAATTATGGAAATCACTCCAATCAATTATTACGTCACTCTAATAGAATCCAAAGAATAACGAGGTCTAAAAAATAATTTAAACATTGATTAGGAAATCTTTTGTTTGAAGATTTATGATCCATAGTGCATTTGTTTTTTGGGTTTAAGATTTTTAAGCATTCTGCTACCTGATCTGTGTCACTCGTATTTTTTTATAAAGATGACTTAATTGGTCGATGTTGATAAATAGTATGTATAACAATTATGTCCAAAGATATAATTCTCCAGCGTTCTAGTGCCTGATGTCTGCTATTTTACTTGAGTTATCCATATCAATATGCTCTTGTAATTAGTATTACCACTTTAATGTTATAATTATTATTTATTTAATAAGTAACTAGTTAGTTACTAGTTATGTAGTTACATAATAAGTTTTACTTAAGTCTTAAAATAGTAGCTTAAATATTTTTTTTCACGGTTTTGACATGTAAGAATGAAGAATGGATTACTAAATTTACTATCCTTTTTGATAGCTTATAATTATATTACCTAATACACTTTCCATGAAACTAAAAATGTATGTATTCGTGTAAATTTCATTTATAAACGAAGGGGAAATGTTCCAAAGTCCATGGCAATGGTTAGTATTGTATTGAAATTAAATTAATAATAATAGAACATCTTATTGACAATGTTATAAGATTACTCCTAATTATGTCTTTACAAATTCATATAGTAATTAATAGACAGTATTATTAATAATGGAAGATGTATCGTGTTTTTTCCTCTTTATTTGTTAAAAACAAAGGTCGCGTCGAATTGGAGTGCGACGGACGTAATAAGGATTCATTTCTTGACAGACAATGGATTCAGATATTGATATTTCAATAAACATTATCGCTTTCTGTATGAATAAAAAGTCAAGTCATATTTCTTATTGCTTTTAAAATGTCTATTTTGTGTATAACTTATTATATGTGATTCCATTGAGTTCATTCAAAATAAAACTTAATATACTAATTTGTCAACAATTGTCCCTAATTAAGGAGCCGAAAATTATAAATAAATCAATAATTTTAAGAAAGTCATTTAAGATCATATTCCAATAATTTTCTTGTGTTGATTATAGACACAACTGCAACTATCTTCTAAATATTATCGACATACATTAAACAGTCACTCAATGCAGTCACACCTACAACATTGATTAATTAAGATAACATTATCTACAATTCATAATTTAAATATTCAGTCCAAATGTGCGTTATTTGTGTAAAGATTAAATTATTTTCAATGTCCTGTCTATACCATATATTTCAACAATAAAGAAGATTTCATTTAATATTTCGTATATTTACTTTGAACGGTATCCGGACATAGAGTGCGGTAAGCAGAATAATTTTCAGAAACAAGCAAATACATTAAATAGTCATGGAGATAGTGTACAAGTATGTGAAATAGTGTTAGATCATAACCAGAAGTCTGTATAGACGAAAACGATAAACTTTAAATTAAATTTACAACACAGATCACTTAAGAATACTTAAATATAAAGTCTAACTTATCTATGTAAAAGTCAAATCAAGTATTATACATTGATACTCAACCTTGTTTTACTTTGAAATATAAAATGAGAATACTCATAGCACAGTTTGATAGAGATGTCGCAAGAATTGTATGTGATATATTAACTTATTGAAATCCCTCTTTCCGTTGCTTTCTCCAATTCTAAATTCTTGAGCAGTGGTATCCATGTTCAGTATAGTTTGGCTCGTCGCCAACTTTTTAAGGACGATTTGGTCCCGAATTATTAATAGGTATATAGTGTTTTTTTTATCTTTTATGCATAATATTTACTTTAGTTATTCAGTGACGATGGTAGCGTTATTCGTAAAAACAAAATGTTTTAAGGAATTTAAAATAACAAATATGTGAAAAGTAAGCATATTTGATGTGAAACAATAAGAATACAATATTATTTTAATTATCCAATATACAAATAAAAAGCAAACTTTATCTAATCTATAGAAAAATGAAAGTATAAATTAATTAAAAATGTAAAAATGAAGACCACACGCAATCGTGTTATGTATTCTTTCTGTTGTATTACATGTATGCAATCCATAAACTAGTTGCAGAATAATTTTGTACTTTGAATCAATACCAGTGATCACAAAAGTTACTTCACTATTTAATTCTACCCCAGTTACTACCCACATACGATAAATTCAATGCAGAAAGGTAAGTTGTACTTTATTAGAACAAGGAGAGAAGAAAGTGTACCCCTTGTAGTCGAACATTATGAAGAATAGTTGAAGAAATTTTATTAATGATAGTTTTTTTCTTTTTCTTTTATGAACTTTGAATTTAATGCAAATACCATTCTGAAATTATATTGTATATACATTATTTATGTCAAATGTTAATTACCTTTTTATTCTAATAAATGTAAATACTTCTTATATTATCACTTTCGAACTATCTCTTACTTACTTATTTTTGTTTCAGCAATTTAGGTCTCACCACACATCCATATTCATTTTCAAATTACAGCATCAAAGCATAAGACGTTCTTAAATGCCTTTCCTAGTCCATCATTCCGATCTTTACAATATGTCAGATCGGGTATGGTCTTCGTACTAATTCGTAATTTCTTTTGTAAATTTAGGCTTACAGTCGAATGCAGATATTAAAAACAACTGTTATGGGGGCTTAACCTTACAGTTCATCATCAATTTGTTATTTATATTTTTAGAAGTTAGTGCTATCCTAAAAGGTATTTTTATCTGCTTAATTTTTTTCGACTGGTTTCTTATTAACATATAAGTTTAAAGGACGTATTAAACTGTAACTTAAGGAAATATTTCAGTCTTTACGACAGAAGAACTAAGTAAATGTTAATAAGCGAGCAAAACTTTACTACTTTGTACCAATTTAAGCTTTTCTCAACATTGTACATTGAACTCTCATAAAATGTATGATGTAAGTGAAACTAGATGGAGTGTGAAAGTTTTGTGATTTTATTCAAGGCTGCGATGAAGCTTCTACATATTTATGATTTTAATACTTGGCCTATCAGGATGTGTTCAACACGTTAGAAAACAAATACTATTTCTATTTGATATAGACTGTTCAAAATAATATTATATACAATAGGTGGTATATCAATTTAAAAATGTAGCAATTAAAATAATATTTTTTACAAAAAGTAGGATTATTATTTAAAAAATGATAAGCAAATAAATTATTTCACAATGCTTTGTAGATATAATTGAAATAATAAATCTTTTTATTTTAATATTCTGAATCGTGTCCATTGAATAGCAAAGAAAAGCATTTTAGTTTATTATCGTAAGCTGGGACCGAATAATAAAACTATGTTAATTGTTTGCCAATGTTGTAAAAATGTCTTGATAATATTTATAATAAATAATTTTATTAATAAAATAATAAAAGAAAAACGAACAAAATTACATGAAATTGTTTTAATTTTTACTATTAAATTATTTTATTTAGCTATCTAATATATATTCTTACGATACTTAGATAGGGATTTAATGTAGAAACTTCTACGTGAAACTCAATAAATATTACAGTAGAGGTCAACTTTGCTATGACTCAAGTTCACTTCCTATATTAAGTAAGAAAACTAATAATAAAAAGTCTTAAAATACATCCCAGTACCTAATATATTAGTTAAATTGTTTGTTATTTTATAAATTAAACCAAATTATTTTTATGTCCATTTTTGTGTCCAAAAATAATTTATTTCAGGTACACGAAGGTATTTCTTTTGTCACAGTGAGTCACAAATTACTAGAAATGGTCTCAGAGTCTGGTTTATTTTTATTGAGGATACAAATTGTGAGAGCGTTTCGGTGAACGTTGGAAAGATGTTTATTGAATGTTAACATAAAGTTAGACACAAAACATAGCTAGGAAATACAATAATTACGCAAATTATAATATAAATAATGAATTCTGTTTTAAAAGGTTTTAGCAACAAAAAGTATCTCACTTATTCTCTTCATTCCCACAGCGTCGTTACTGCAGTCTCTGTTCTTTTAGTGTAGCGTTCAGACAATGTATTATAGTGTTTGCTTGTAACGTTGTAAAGTTATAAAGACGATGAAATGTCTATCTCTGGTTAAATATAAAAAATAATGTAAAGTAAATTACATTTATATTTTATTATTATTGTAACAAGTTGTTCTAATCGAAGGGAAATCAGGTTTTCCTTTCTTTATAAAACAACACTTATTTAATTCTACTTTTATGTAATTTCACTTAATAATATTATATATTATTTCAGAAGTTTTAGACATCATAAGGAGCCTGAGACACGATGTAATATTTTAGATTTTTTAATTAAATGATACTGACTGATTCAAAACTAGGACTAAAGATAAATAAAGTTTATACAATGGTATAAAATACAAACATATAAAATAATTGTTAATAAAACTTATTATCCTTTTATTTAACAACAGCTTTGGATGACTTGAAAATGACGAAAATATTTGTACTTTGTCACAAAATGTATATGTATTTAGTAATTTCAGTAAAACTTACATATAATATCTTTTTCGTTGTTTAATTCATAGTTAAAATTTAATTTACTATTCTAGTTTCTTGAACTGTTCATATTTTATGACGTAAATTTAAAAAACAATTTCTCTCCGTCTGACGCTTCACTATTTAAGGGAATCTCGGAATACAAAACTAAGAGAGAATAATGGAATACAAAAGCATTGAAATATAACAGTCTTTTCAATCTTTTACGTAAGTATGTAGTCTCAATAACTTTATAATATTGAGAAAATGGTATATATTTTTATATAAAAGAAATTATGATAAATACATATAATAAATGAAACTTGCCAAATTGAAAGACATATATCTTGTAATAAAACTAAAGATTAATTAAATAATAAATTACATTTTTCATTTCATATCATCAAAAATTATTATTATAACCTATTTTTTGACTGATTTACTTTTCCTCAAAACTAACTGTTCCTCTTAATGACATCTGTGTTCAATGACTTGGTATTTACTAAATATCATTTATGTGTTTATCAGCTGTTCAGACATGTTTCACAGAAAGCCTTTAATAATATCAATATTCCAATCTATATTAAAGAGACATTGTACCATTTCCGTGAATATTTAAACGATTAATGAATTCGTCTTTGCCGTGTCAGTACTCAGTAAATATAATGTTAATAAAAATGTCAATAATTTATTATAAGTTATTATATTTAATTTTATAAAACTTTTCAATAAATCGCATAATAATTTTATTACACGATTCAGTTTATTTATTTATTTGACTTACATACACCTGCTTTTTGATTTAATTTCTTTAATTTATATAAGCAACAATTCTTTGAAGAGAGAAAACATAATATTTAAACATTTTTCAAATAAATAATCGTTTAAATGTTATAATGAAACCCATTTATTCAACGCATTTGAATGACAAAAGTGCGATAAATTCACGCTAAGCACCGGGACCGAATAAATCGCACGACGGATTTATTGTAGTCACACTCAATGCCTTTCTGAGTAATATATAACTTTGAGGAAATTTCTAATTGTCTTTAACACATAGAAGCTTTATATTATACTATGCTTAAATACCCTTGGATGTTAGTCAAGTTACAATCATTTCTGTTTGTTGTTTTTATGTTTGGAAACTTGACACGCCGAGATAATTCAATTAAAAAACTGACGTTATACAGCAATACTGTAAAATTAATTGCTTTAATATGTTATTGGATCCTATTATTAATATATCTCAAGAGTTACTGCAGCAAGTAATTACTCAAGTGTGTTTAACAGTCACATCTTTGTACATGGTATTATATGTAGTCACTGAGTGCCAATGATACAATAATAACGAATTGTGAGTTAGAATAGTTAATATAACTGTAACGTGGAATTGGATATGATGTAAAAATATTGATATATTTCATTTCATTGTTTTTATTTGAGCCACAGTATTTTTATATACGTAATTCAATAGTTATTAGATGATGGCATCTACTTTGGAAATGATATAAACCACGTATTTCTATGATCCTATATATTTTTTTACATTGTTAATAAATAACTTAAAAACATTGTTTTTTAAGAATGTCGAGAATAAAAAAACTGAAGCGAAAGCTCAAAGTATCATAATCGTCAGCGTGGCCGACAGCCATTTAGAATATATAAAAAATAAAAATAGGCATATGGAATGCTACAAAATATGGAGAAATTTTTTAATTTGTGTAGATGATTTGTTGCTAATAGGAAAATACAGGAAACATATAGAATCTTTAAAAATATATTTATCAGAAAAATATAGAATGCAAGACATGAAAACTAAGACATTAAATTACTTGGGAATTAGTGTTGAAAAAGTAAATGGGGGAAATACATTTAAATCAAATTAATTATTTACTTTCAAATTTTTTTTTAGAAAAGTGGGGAATGACTGATTGTGAAGGATGTTCAACACCAACGGATCCTAATTTTTATATGAATGACTCTGAAATTGACATTACATGACTTGAGTTTTTTTTTAAGGAGAAGATTGTTTTTCAGTTAAGGGGAAGTGTTTTTTTTGTCAGTTTATTTTTTTTGTGAGAGTTTTTTAACAGATTCTGAAATTGAGGAAGAGTGATGGTGTATGCAATTATATAATCTGTTTTATCTGTAGTTAAAACACAATCTATGGTAAGTTTATATTGTCTGTGATAAATAAAACCAAGTTTATTTGACTGAAGTGAAGTGTTTAATTCAGAAAATAAAATTCACGAGAATCCTCAATAGAAACTAATACTGTTTTGTTGTCCAAAACAATACCACAATTTATTAAGTAGAAATATCAAACGTAAAAATCTTAGCTTTGCCAAGCTGAATCCGCGGAGAAGCAGTTAAGCCGATTTATTAAAGGACGGACGTGGAAGCGAATTTTATATCGACGAAAAATTCAACGCGAAATTGAATAAAGTGAATATTTCAATCTCCGGAACTCGCAGCGTGCGATGAAGATACGTTTGTGTATTTATCTTAAACTATGAAGAAGGAGGATACAGTAAAGATAAAGAGATTAAATGATTTTAATTTTATTTTCTGTTTTTATAAAATACTTTTACAATTTATATTCATTATTTCAACAGTTCCTTTATATTTATTTGAAATAAAACAGTGAAATATTTAATGCTACAAAATAATTTATATTTAACGTTACAAGAAAATTTTATATTGCTATAGAAAAGGAAAAATCTTAATTTTTAACTTGATGTCATTTTTATAACTATTTCTACAAACATACCCATAGTTAACAAAACACCACAGGGCTAAAAAATCTTTAAAAACGATATTTATAAAGAACCCTGCTTATATATGGAAAAGCAATATATATATAACCATCTTTAACGGATAAGTAAATTGGCAAAACATTTTTTTTTTCAAATATTTCCTCTATTTCAGGTAAGGTCGAAACTCAATAAATCTGACCCTCTTGGAGTTGTTGCGCTATAAACTGTGTGGTCGGTTAGACCCCATCTACTATCTTGATTG